>OX637575.1:29874880-31074880 GCA_951800085.1 Comarum palustre | reverse complement strand
GGCCTGTCTTCAAATCATGCATCAGGTCAGAAGAGATAGAAACTATGGACTTGATTAAACCACAGCCAACGAGTCCTGCAACAACACCATCATGTTTCCCAGCCATAGCAGCTAGCACGAAAAGAGCTACTTTCCCATAGTTGTAGGCCATGTTCATGTCTGTTAAACCCGCGCCGTAGGCATTGCAGAAGCTTAAAGATGGTGCGATCATGTAGGCAACAACTATATAATACCATTTCAACTGAGGAAACATCATAGGGATAACAATGATGGAGACGATGGAGAACAATGTGTACCCTACACATGCAATCCAAATAGGAATCTTATCTCTTATGAAGACCTCATTTCGTCGGCGTTCATCAAGAGGCAGATTTGAGTCAATCGAAACATCATCTGTATGAGAGATAGATAGGTGAGTGAATGAAGTTACCCCATTAAGCTTCTTGACAAATAATATGGAGACACATACAATGCCAATCATTTACCTGGTGTGAGGTCCTTCTTGTTCAGTTTGGTGTGGATACTTGAGCCAGTAAAGTAAAGTATCTTGAGAAAATTGTACAGCCCGTCTCCTAGAATCAGGGCAATGGAAACAAAAACCTGAAGCAACAAAAATATCAATACAATTCATTTGCTGAGTACATGAAAAAAAAGCCCAGTGAGAAAATCAGTTAGGCATTTGATTGAAGTGGATTTGACTTTATAGTTCTACCTTGTAACCATTTACACTCTTCATGCTACTTTCTGATAAAGTTGCAGGGAACCATTCTCCTTTAAGACCCCTTATTAAGGGCCACATTATTCCCCAAGAGAGCACAGCCCCTAGAAGCAAAGATAAGTTCACAAGATGGGAACAGATCATTCCTGCTCCTATATATGTCATACTAAAATCAAAGTAGAACCTGCAAAATTTAATTTGCCAAATTGGTTATCTGAAAAAAGGAATCTAATATAGTACACTTAGAGGGAAAGGCAGGAATAGAGCACGCACGTATTCTTCCAAGCTTTCAATCCAAATGTTGGAAACTGAGCAAACCCACATTGCTCCCCGCCGGCATAAAACCACTGAAAGCCAGCCCACAAGAAACTAAAGGAAAAGAATTTCATAAACCCATGAACCTGCTTCCTGCAAGAAGCTCAACATGTTTTAGTTCTTTCAAAACACCAATTTTATTTGATTTTGAATATCAACTTAATATTTCATGAAAACTGATGCATACTTGGCCATTTTGTCTCCTTTTGGAGTATGGAACCCATTGATAAGAACAGCAGTAGCAGTTCCGCTTGGGTAAGGTAGTTTATAGTCTATTATCATAATCTGCAAAACCACCGAAAATGCAATGAACATGCAATCTCCTAAACTTAACCAAGGATCAAAGAGTTCGTACTAATAAAAAAGCAAACCAATAATCTATTTCTGAATGTTTTAGCAGTTGATAAAACTAGCTCTAATCACCTCTAAATGGAAGAACTTGAGAATATACCTTTCTGAGAGGAACCAAAGCCAAAAGACCAACAAAGCAAGTAACAAAGAGAAAACCAGTCATCCAAACAAGACCAGGCTCCTTGGTGCTCCCTGAAGTATTCCCTTCAGTATCAACTCCAGCTAGCTCATATGTCCTCCTGTTCAAACCCAACAGGAAAGATCCAAACCCTCCTGCAATGTCACATATATCAGAAACAAAAACAAAGGAAAAAAAACTGAAATCTTCCACGGCAGAATTCAATTCAAAGTCTCAAGCTTTTCTCACCTCCAACAGCAATGCTATAACAAGCAACAGCGCAAGTCTGAATCACTGTATTCTCTTGCCTTGTGAATGGTTTCGACACAATCCCAGCCTTCGATAGCAGCTTAGTCCAAGACTGCACAAACACAAAGGCCAGGAGAGCAGCTGACACATTGAGATTGGGTATCAAACCAGTGGTGAGGTTCAGCTTTTGCACAATAACACTGTATATGATCCCAATGATCACACTCGACACAAGTCCCCTAAATGTAATCTGTTCCTTCCATGGGGGGAGTCTGTTCATCTCCACAGATCCACCAACTCCATTTTGCTCCCCATTTTCCCTTTCGAAATTCCCAATCTCCGTGGTTCCATCCCTCCCAGTGTTCCCCATTCGGTTTGCTCAAAACAACACCACCACCTCTTCTCCCTGATCCAAATTCATCATTCAAATTCAGAAATGCATGAATTTACACAATTTGATACACAAAAGACAACCCTGTGCATTAATGTAATGCATAAATGTTATGTCCTCACCTCGAATGTTATATTCTGAGAATCAAACGCAGCAATTCCAGAAACCCAAAAATGGGCAAATTCCAAACCGTTGAAAGCCTTCTAATTTGCATTCAAAATTCCTCCTTTAACAACTTAAACGAGGGTAAACCCAGAAATGCATCTCTCACTCTTCGTTGACCTCCTCACCAGGAAAGATCAATACCTTGAAGAACACAGACAACCCAAAATACAGAGAAATATAAAACAACAAAAAGGTGAGCAAAAAAACAAAAGGTGTGAGCCCAGAAATCTAGAAACAATTGCTTGCTGTCCCAGTTTTCCTCACTTCCCACACCACAACACACCCAAAACTCTCATAAAGGTTGAGATTTTATAGAAGGGAAATGAATAAAGGAGGGAAATTTACAAATTATAATCCCGGAAAAGGCAAAATGGGAGACTCAGATCACTCTGCCTGTACCACAAAGTTTGCAGTACAAAAACAGTTTTATGTAGTACATATATATGACCAACCAAATCTTCCAACCCCATTAACAGAAATAGTAAACGTTTGCGAATGATTAAGACATCTGAGGCTAAGAGTTCTACTTCTACTAAAGCAGAAGAGTCGGAGATATTGAAAGGGAAGGTGGTTAGTGATGGATGTGAGTGTGTGGAACTTAAAAGATTCCTAGAGAAAAAGGTGAGTAGACTTCTGATGCGTGTGGCTTCAACAAACGTACGCCCAGAAATGCGTGTTGGTTTTAGATGGTCAACCAACCCAACAGATACATGGAATGATGACTTGTGTGTGAATTTGATTTGAGGGCGGCGGGTCCAAGATAAGAGGTAATTGGATCGGATGGTGAGATATCATTTTCACTAATCTGATTTGACCTAAATGCGTGTTGATATTTGTTGTGAGCTAATTTCGCCTAAACTTTACTGTACTTATAAGTGAGCTTAGTTTCACCTCTTTCGATATGTATGATAACATATATACCTCCCGAATTGTGTATGCATCTTCCATGTTCAAGAACACAAGTGGTGGTGGATTCATTAAATCAGAAGATAATTGCAATTTGTCAATACTGTGTTAATCACGTATTTCACATTTAAGTTGGGAATAAATCGTATTGGTTTCAATTTATACATGACTTAGATCAATATACGTATATGCATGAGTATTTTTCGTAGTTAGTTAAATACGGTAAGGAAATTAAACATGAAAAAATACGTACATGTATAATTCGTTACATTTTTAGTGAAAAATACTTTTAAAATTTGGCCAAAAATAAGGATTCAGCAAATTTTAAAAATACGGTACGTACGTGTTTAAAATGGGATGTAAAAAAGAATACGTACGAAAAAATTCGGATACATTTTTATATCAATTTGTATTAAAATATCACTATTAGAGAGACTTTTACACCTTTAAACTTTTAATTAATAAAAAAACTCTAAATTAACTAAGTCTATAGTAGAGCTAGAGTCATAGAAAGCATAAATGTTTATAAAATAGTGTGAATGAATAAATATTTTATTCTAAAAATTAAAATTAAAATTTATGTTTTTTTTAATTATAAAATACTTGCACGAGAATAATACGCATATTATACGATTAATGCAAAAAAAGTTATTTTTTAGTATCATTATAAGAAGAAAAAATGAAAAACGCGTGTTTTTTTAAAAGATGCTTTTTATCTCACAAAAGATAAAAGTCCGTGCATGCAATCACGTTTTGTTTGTTGCTGTAACGGTTTCTATTAATGATCATGTTTGGCTAATTGATAATGACTCGAGCATCATCCTTGAATGACTTACTAATTCAATAGGGGGCTGGACCATTTCATTCGATATCTAAGGTTATGGACCATCTAACTAGCTTTGCTTGCACTTAATCCGGATATACAATTAGCAAGCTTGAGAATTCTGACCGCATGAGCGAACATGTAGCTTACAACTCAAAATAGTTAGACAAATAACAACTTGGAAGAATAGTCGATGATATAATATGAAAGGAAACACTCATGGGTGTGGTCCAGTGAAAACAAGTTAGATATGTTTTTGGACGAATATGACAACGATACTCCTGATAATAGGAAGTTACTGGTTTGATCATCCGCAAGAAGTCATACTCATGTTACTCATAGGCCCCGACATCTGACCACCATTTTAAATGTAACAAAAAAATAATAATAATATGAAAGGAAACAAAAACATCAACCGATATATATAGTATTTCTTATTTTAGAATATTTCATCATGTGTGTCTTAACCTAATGCTACTAGGATACAGACTCCATATTCCGCACAGATATATGTTTACAAGATAGAATAAAAATACATCTATTTCACAATTCTCTTTGCTATATTTTCGCTTATGTTTTTCTAGTTCACGTTATCAGCATGTCTTGAGCTGATAGCCACCACCACCTCAAATTTATTCCCGCCCTAAAGTTTTTCGCAAAAGTCTTCAAGCCCCCTCGGCACCACCATCTGACCTCAGCTCCGCTGTTTCTCGGCCGCACCCACTTGCTCATTTTCATCGATTTATCAAAGTATTTCAAGAACAACCAAGGCACGTTCATAAATCCCTAAACTTATTTCAAAGTTCAAAATAACTCGGGGAGGATAAATTGTTTTCCTCCCTTCTTCTACTCTATTCTTGGATTTGTGTAATTGCAAGTTTAAATCCAGAATTACACAATTGAGGCAAGCCGAGAGTGATCCAACACACTCTTAACGACCCTTGAATGCGTAATTCTGGGATTTAAACCTGAAATCACACAAACCCAAGAATAGAGTATAAGGGAGGAAAACACTTTATCCTCCCCGAGTTATTTTGAAGGTGAGCGTACCTCGGTTGTTGTTGAATTAATTTGAAAAATCGATGAAAGAGAGCAAGAGGGTGCAGACGAGAAACGGCGGAGCCATGGTTGGACGGTGGAGCCAAGGGGACTTTAGGACTTTTGCGAAAAATTAGGGTAGGAAGAAATTTGAGGTGATGGTGGCTATTACCTCAAGACATGCTAATAACGTGAACTAAAAAAATAGAAAGTGAAAATATAGCAAAGAGAATCGTGAAACATATATACTTGAATCATCGATAGGAGATTTTATTTATAAAAGGTTACAGAGTATTATTCCTATACATATAAGAGAACATAATCATATTAATTTCTAACATGTAAACTATCTCTAAGCGGAATATGAATTTCGTATCCTAGTATAATTAAGTCAAGGCATACATGGTATAATATTCTAGAACACTCATAAGATTGTCTATGATTACAGTCATGTCCTAGAATTGATGTCAGTATCCATGGAGGACGTCTCAGGATCAATGTCGACGTCAGAAATCATAGAAATCTTCATGTGTTACGATAACACTTATGAATTGATAAATTAGTCACCTATGCATGTCAACGATATATTTACTAATTCCGTAGCTCATGAAATCATAGAGCACCACGACATCGAACCACGCTCTGTAATTTAATGCAAATGTAGAGCCGATTGCCTAAATAGAAATATGTTATCCAGTAGAACTATATTCGCTAGCAAAACGACATGTATTTGACCTAGTAATGCTAGCTCCGCTAAGTGTAAAGTTTGTAGAACATAAATGAGTCTTTGTTAGAAAGCGAAATGAGAAGAACGAGGTACTCGGGTACAAAGCTTGTTTTATGGCGCAAGGTTTCTCACAACACATTGAAATAGACTACGAGGAGACTTATTCTCTTGTAATGGACGCCATAACTTTTTACTACCTAATAAGTTTGATATGCAACTCATGGATGTGCTTACAACTTATCTCTACAGGGATCTTAACATATAGATATACATAAAAGTCCCAGATAAAATTTCGTTGTCTAAAACAAGTGACTCTGAACAGTGATGTAGCTAGAAACTCTATACAGGAGGGTCAAATTCTTAGGCGTGTATCAATAAAAAAATTTCAACAAGAAAAGCATGCTTGAAATTTATAGTAAATTTAGGCTGAGTTTGGTGCAGCTGGGCTTATAAGATATAAGCTGACTTTTACTTTTTTGCAGCTTATAAGCAGAAGGTGAGTGTTTGCAGCTTCTCCTTTTTCCCTCAAAACACTTTATACTTTTTTAAGAAGTAGCTTATTTTTGGACTTAACAAACACCAAAACCTTTGGTGCTTAAAAGCAAAGGAGCTTATAAGCTCTCCCAAACCCAGCCTTACACCATTGTATAACTAGTTCATAAGTCCTAAAATTTTTATGATGCATAGTAACAATCTAGGCTAATGTATGTCTTAATCTTATAAGAAATTATGGGAAATTGAATAGATCGTATGTGACAAACAGGTAGTCTTGAAATATTAAGAAAGAAAAATAAGTAAACGATTGTTGAAAATTGATAAGTGTATGGCCCAAAGACATATCAATTAATTTTTTTAGTTCATTGTTTAAAAAATGAATATAGATTCAAATTAATGAGATTTGATTATATTTATATTTTATTCTTTTTGTTGTCATATGTGTCAAAATGTAGTATTATGTACAATGAAAAATAAAAAAATTCAACCAATGAGAGCTATGGTAAAATATGAGAAGGGTCAATTGACCATTTTGGCCTTATAATGGTTATGTCACTGACTATGAACCACAGATTGCGTATGCTATAAGGTTGCAACGCTCACTGTACGTGTCACATCCCGGTTCTTGAATCAATTTATGGTCGGTTACTTTTTAGTTTACTTTAATATTTAACCATTTGTAGTGACCGTTTTATCGTAAGGGGTCACAAAGTTGACTTTTCGTTAAATGGAGAATTTGGGAAACTTCTTCATGAAAGTCGTAGAGCATGTCGGTACGAGTTCGTGGACACGTAGCACGCTCAAATCAGAGTTCGTATGTGAAAGTTATAAGCAAAAATGTAAAGTTACCGTGTGGTAAAATGACTATAAATAGGAGTTACTGGGGTGAAAAATCTCTCCCCGAGCTCTCTCTTCCCTCTCGACCAAAAACCTACCGCCGCTTCCAACCGCCACCACTCCGTCGTCGCTCCACCTCAGGCCGCCGCACCGGTCCCAAAAGGACGGCCTCTGAGTCTACTTCAATTCTAGATAAGGCTTTCGACTTATCTCGTCTTGCTTTGAGAAAAATTCCATGTTGAATGCTGAGTGTATAGTAGGAGTTATAGATCAAAATTCTCCTTCCTCAGACCACCAATTGGAGAGTTCTATAAATAGATAGGATGAATTTTAGAAGTACTACTGACCCCTAAAGTTTGGTAGTTTGATTTGGAGTGAGGAGTGAAGTTTAAAATTTTGGGTTTTTGCATTTTTATTTGATTGACCTAGTTAGGTTAGGAATTGGCATTCTAGTTGAACTACAAAGTTGTTCGAAATGATGAGAGGAACAATCTATGAAAATTTGGTGTCAATTGGTGATGGCCGGAGCTTGGCCGGATTTTCCTGCTGGCGGTGGAGCTGCCACCTTTTGGGCAGTTTTTCTTGCCTATTAAATTGTAAAATTTAAGAGAAGGTCATTGAATGGCAGTTTATATTTTTTTAGAGATTTATTGGATACGTTTAGTTTTTTTGAAGAATTAGAATTAATAATGGATAAATAAATGGTAACCGGTCATTTAAAAATTACCGACTAGGCATGAGAGTATTGATAAGGGTTTTTACGCTAGCGGTGGAGTTAAGACCGACTCTCCATGTTTTCCTAGAGGTGGTTAAGGGTGAACGGTAAGGGAGGATATTTAATTTTGTTGTCCTTTATTTGAATTGTGGAGTTGAGACTTTAATTGTATATCTTGGAATAGGACGTGGGAGAGCTCGAGCTGAGCAGTCTTCAGATAGCCGGCAGACTTAGCCGTATCTTTGTGAGTGGACTTTTATTTCTAAATATATTGCATGCAACGAATTTACTTGAGTTTCTTTTTTAATTATGAAAATTTCCTCCATGTTGAGTTTTTATGGTGATTTTGGGAAACTTCAGGAATTTAATATTTTTCAAAGATAAGTGAGCCGTGAAAGAGATTCCTACATTTCCTGTGAGTTTTAAATGATTTTCTCGGAATATGATTTTAAGTTGTTATCACCATTTTTGGTTATGGAGCAGGATTATATTTTAAAATGGAGAAACTTGGCTCTTGGATTTTAATAATTTAAAGTAAAGTCAGAAACCGGTTTCAGATGCTTGGAAAAGTTTTTAAATCCAATGTATTTAGAAAAAATTCATGGGTGTTTTGACATGGATTTTGATTTTTTCACCATGAGGATTTTAAGGATTTTTCAAGTATATGTATATATGTATTGCTAGCTAGCATGGACCCTCTCCAAATGGAGATGGTACCCTCTCCAGATTGTAGTTGTTAAACCCTCTTCGGTGGTAGCTGGTCAGAAGGTCCCTCCCGGATAGAGCCGGTCAGGACCCTCTTCGGTGGTAGGTGGTCAGAAGGACCCTCCCGAATAGAGCAGGTAAAGGAACCCTCTCCAATAGAGCTGGTCAATAGACCCTCTTGTGGATTAGAGCTGGTCAGTTGTTTTCTCGTGGTCATGGTGACACTATACCCCACTTTTTAATTATAGATTTGAGTCAAGGGAATTGTTATGTATTTAATTTAATCGTTTTCTAATGGTTGCGTGCATAAGGATTTTTGAAAAATCAAAGAGAGAGCATTAAAGAAATTTGTCTTTACATATTTGATTTTGTCCACTCACACTAATATTTTCAATGTTTCTTTCCTAGGCCATTCGTTTTAAATGTCTAGATTGCAGTGCTCGATCCGACTAGTATTCGTGGAGGCTAGATATAGTTACCGCTACTTCTCAATCCATCAGTAGGTTCCTAGTTAACCTACTTTATAATTTTCCCTGCTTCTGCCGTTATTAGTCGCTCTGATACACTTTGGGTTGTATTTAATTATTCAGTGAACTCCTAAGGATCTAGAACCTATTGTAGGATTTAAACTTGAGTTTGTTGTTGTATTATTGTGTTAAGCACTTTGTGTGATTTTTATGAATATTCAGTGTGTATCTTTGTGGAGGATGTTGGAAATGGGAGCAGGATGGTTCCACGAGTAGTGGGTGGTTGATGGATATTTAGAAGTGTTCTCTTTGAGTTGTTGTAGGTTAAGGGTTGTCCACTTTTCAAAGGAGACTATGTCGAAATTTTGGCAGAATCTTCTTTTGGAGGTGATACCTGCAAGATTTACTCCGGATTAAAGGGGTTAATCTAGGGTGGGTCTTGACAGCACAGATTAAAGCAATCCGGGCGAATGTGAAATACTCATATAATCGACTACTTTATTAGGAAATGATATAAGAACGATGAACTATGCACATACGTGTTCATAAAGAAAACAAGTTCCATATTTGTTATAGCAGCAGTTTATGTAGACAACATGAACATAATCGGTTCTCTTAAAGAGATAAGAGAAATCACAGCGTATATAAAATCTGAGTTTGAGATGAAAGATCTTGTGAAGACTCAATTTTGCCTAGGAATTGAACTAGAGCACCGAGACTGTGGAATTCTTATTCACCAATCTGTATATGTCCAAAAGATGCTTATGCGATTTAACATAGACAAGATGCACCATGTTAACACTCCCATGATTGGTCGAAGTTTGGATATCAATAAAGATTCATTTCGTCCTACAGGGGACGATGAAAAGGTTTTGGGCGCATAAGTCTCATACCTTAGTGTAATAGGCACATTATTAAACTTAGCTCAATGAACTTGTTGGCTAGATTTAGCACAGCGTCAACTCAACGTCGTTGAAATGGTGTGAAGAATATATTTTGATATCTCAAAGGGCACCGTTGAATTGAGATTATTCTTTCCCTACACAAATGCTAGCTAGAAAGATCGAAATTGGTCTTGCAGTACATGGGGACCACACTATTTTCTGGCATTTCGGTCTGGACCTTCGTTGTGGACGTTTTCACGGCTGACGTCGGACATGGGACTAACACCGTGTGTGCCACCTCCGCCCTTCCTTATGCCGAGACCCCCAACCATCATGTTGGTTGGTTTCACCTATGTAGGATATTTGTCACATCCATGTAAGGAACATTCTCAAATTGGTTATGTACTATGTATTCACCATTAGAACTATGAAGATATTTTGGAGGTCCACAAAGTAGACTCTGGTGGCAACATCTTTAAATCATGCACAGATCATTGCTCTACATGAAGCTGTTTGACAATGTGTTTGGTTGAGATCGATCATTAGATACATTAGAGAAACTAGTGGATTAAGGTCTACAACCAACAAGCCAACATGCATTTATGAAGATAATATAGCTTGCATCGAGCAAATTAGCAAATAAAGCTTGGTTTTATCAAGGGTGACAGTACGAAACATATTTCACTTAAGTTATTCTACAATCAACAACAACAAGCGCTTCTTAACATTCATGTGAACCAAGTCAGTTGAGAAAGAAACGTGACAGATTTGTGTAAATTTTTTTTGTCAAAGTCTACATTTGATAAACATGTGAAGATATCATGTCTTTTTAGTAATGTTCACATCAAGAGGAGTTCACATGATTGGTGCATTGAACTCGTTTTCTCTTACGATCAAAGTTCAGTTTTCCCATCAAGTTTTTATTACTTGACGAGTTTTTTAACGAGACAGCATCAGAAGCACTACTGGCATGACGACGCACAACTACCATGTGTGTCTTGGTCTAATTTTTTTATCAAATATTACAACTACGTGAGTTAAACTCACATTCTCCCACTTATTAAAGGGAAGATCATGTTGTTAGACCAAATTAATATTGCAATATTAATTGTTATTTTTTTTCTTTTTTAACCTAAATTTGTAAAAATATAAAAATTAATTGGCATGCGCTAGTATATATAAAATAGAAAAAAATTCAGTTTACTACCTAAAACTGTGGGGTTAAAATTAGTTCAATCACTATTTTTGAAAATCTATCTTTTTAGTACCCTTAACTTTTAGATGTCTACATGTTGGTCTAAATTTTCATCTTAGTCTCTAAATATTATGTCAGATGTTAATGTGGAGTTGTCAAGGAGACTCTACAGATTAGTGTTAGCTCTCAATATATATAAAATGATCAAAATAACTCTTACGGGTCATAAGAGAAAATGGTCATCAGAGTTATTTTTGATCGTTTCATACATTTTGAGAGCCAATACTAGTATATACAGTCTCCTTGTCAGCTTTACATCAGCACCTGATATTATATTTGGAGCCTAACATAAAAATTTAGACTAAATTGTATGCATTTAAAGTTAATGGTACTAAAATGATGGATTTTTAAAAATGAACTGAACTGATTTTAATCATAAAGTTCAGTGTAATAAATTTAATTTTAACATATAATATATATATATATATATATATATAACAAAATAGGGTTAGAAACCATATATGATATATGTAAGTCTTTAGTCTCCTTTTTATATTGTCACGTCTCGATAATCACTAGACTTGACTAGTCACTAGTGGAGTAGTGGTGATTTTATTCCATTCCTATATGATGTTCGAAGCCAACTATTGACTAGCTACTAATCTTATGCTTCATATGTAATGATGCTAGGTGTCTTCTTCTTCATCATTCTCTTCTCAATTACTAAAAATTTGAGTGTTTCTTCATCCTATTCTGCGGTGCGGTGCGGCATCACATATGAACCCTATCCACCACACAAACCAGTCTCCTGTTGGTCCCTATCACCCCTCCATTTGATCCACACCACACAAACCAGTCTCCTGTTGGTCCCTATCACCCCTCCATTTGATCCACACCGCACACTTCCTCTGCTGCATGGTATGCAGTGCGGCACCAAAGACAAACTGGCGGATGGTGATGTATTTCATTCCATTTTCCATGTATTCTCTATTTGTTCACTTTAATGCTAAGGCTAAATTCCAAGCTAGGTTAATGATTGAGAAAAAAGGAAGAAAAGGCCGAGCCTTAAACTTGGGCAATTTGAGCCCAAATAACTGAATAGAAACCAGACATAAACTACGGGCAATGTGCCTTCAACCCAAACTAGAAACTCCTGCTGTCTTGTCACAAAGATGGCTATCTATTTTGTCCATTTGTTAACACCCAAATTCCTTAACAAACAATATTTGCAGATTTCCATTAACCCAAATTTCATAAAAAAGAGCTTTCATTTGATAATGTTCAAGTTTTTGTCATTTGATGATGTTTGGTAACATACTCTCGATATTATGATAATTAAAAAAAAACAAATCTAACCATCAAAAAATCTCTAATATTGTATTACTTACAAATCAAATCGAACATAATATGACGAAACGTAAACAATATGAGAACAGCCGCACAAATCCTATTTATAAAAGAAAAAATGTACAAACAATCTATAATTCGATTATTATACGTTTGTGTACTATTATATAGACGACACTCAAAGTTGGCTTCAAACTCTCATAAATTCTCCAAAGTTTTTTTGGTTACAAGGAGGGGCTAAGAGCCCCAAAAACAAACTAACTAAGTAATAACAAGCCTTAGTCGTAAAAGACCGTTTTTGTCTTCTTACAGTCTTCCCAAAATACAAGAAGGGGGATTTTCAAAGAAATGATTTTCTAAGTTCAAGGAGTGCCCATAATTGGCTAAGGCATCTGTCGACATATTGCATTCTTGAAAGATATGAACAATAGAGCAGTCTCAGAGAGGATTGGTATCATCGCACTCCCCTTTAACCAGATTCACTATGAGAGTAGAATCAGACTCAACCAAGATATGAGTTACATTCTAACCATAATTCAGCCACAAGGAATTCTCTTACGCCAAGATTAGCCGAAAAGCCACAAACCCAATCTCCATCACTATTCTGAATTAACCCTCCACCTGTTATGGAGCCATTAGGAGATTAAAGGCCCTGATCCAAGTGAGAAATTAAAGGCCCTGATCCAATTTCTTCTTGTCGCTTGGTGCGGCGTAAATGACTTAGATAGCTAACCATTTAGCATCACTCCAAAGTTTTATTTTATGAGAATCAACAATATCCAAAAACATAAAAATTTACCTCCATTCACCGTAAAGAAATATCAGGAGTCCAATTTAGCAAGCAAAATCGTTATTTCTTCTTCATCACACCAAATTTTAACACCCAAAATCGTTATTGCTGTTATCAATTCCACAGGTTCTGAGCTAAACCCTTTTCCAATTTTCAACCCAAAATGGCGTCGCAGAGAGAAACCAAGTTCTTGCAGGAGCTAATGCTCTACGCCGCGAGCGCCGCCTTGAGCTACCTGGTTATTGTCGTGGGGCTCCGTCACCTCGACCCGAACCGCGAGGCCTCCAAGAAGGCCATGGAGCACAAGAAGGAAATCGCTAAGCGGCTTGGTCGTCCTCTCATTCAGACCAATCCTTATGAGGTAGATAACACTTTGATTTTGTGCCCTAATTTTTCGTAGGGTCTTGTATAATTGATTCTAGGTTTTTGGTGTATGTGGGATTGGATTAGGGAATGTGAAAGTTTTGAATTTTGATTCTTTAGGGTTTTGATTTTGGTCTTAGAACTTAGAAGGTTGTTTTTGGAATATATGTGGTTATGTTGCTTTGAACTTAGTGTAAGGATGACTATTGAATTGTTGATTGCATAGTAATCATTAGCGGAATGTAAATGCTTGCGATGTTATGTTCAATATGGGATTTCAATTAAATCATGGTGTTAAGTTGCTTCGCTATCTGCTATTGGCTTTCAGTATTAGTTATCTTCTCCCTGAATGGCTATAGTGACTATAGGTTTGTGGGTGTATGTGGGATAAGACGTGGGAATGTGAAAGCAGTGAACTTTGATTTCATAGCATTTTGATTTTGTTCTCGGAAAATTGGTTTCAGGATATGATTTTGATTACGGGGTTATGGCGTTTCGAACTTAGTTTAGTATGACCAATGCTTGCATAGTATTTATTATCCCAATGTGGAGTTTGCTTCACTTTTGAAGATTGCTTTTAGCATTTGTTATATTCTCCTTGAAATTGCAGCATTTAGTTAGAATGACTAATGCTTATATAGTTGATTATTATCAGGATGTTATAGCTTGCGATGTTATAAACCCTGACCACATTGATGTGGAGTTTAACACCATCGGAGGGCTGGAGGAGATAAAGGAAGCTTTATTTGAACTGGTGATTCTTCCACTGAAGAGGCCGGACCTCTTTAACCATGGGAAACTCCTTGGTCCACAGAAGGGAGTCTTGTTGTACGGACCACCGGGTACTGGGAAGACTATGCTTGCTAAAGCTATTGCAAAGGAGTCTAGAGCTGTTTTCATTAATGTTAGGATATCAAATCTGATGAGCAAGTGGTTTGGTGATGCACAAAAACTTGGTAAGTGTTGAACATGTTTAACTTGGATATTTTTTTATATCTTTTTTTTCCTCTAAGTCAGTATAGCATGTGCACTTTGTTGCTTGTGCTGAATCTCATTAGCTTCACGCCTTGCAAAATTCTCTTAATCGTAGGTGGATTCAAAACAGAATAGGTTATCTACTTATTGGTTAATTGGTATTGACATGGTGTCAACATGGTTGCTTTTGGTTATAATAATGATCTGAGGATGAGGATAATAAACTTATATATAGATAAGGGGTATGTTCCATTAGTGTATGAACTTTGTCCTTCTGTAATCTTCAGTAGTTTATACTCGTGTAATGTGTTTGAGTTTGCCTTCGTACCCTTTTGTCAACTATGCTTAACATGTTAATATATGCTTCTGCAGTTTCTGCTGTTTTTAGCTTGGCTCATAAACTTCAGCCTGCTATCATATTTATCGACGAGGTTGATAGTTTCTTGGGACAGCGCCGTACGACAGAGCATGAAGCATTAACAAACATGAAAACTGAGTTCATGGCTTTGTGGGATGGGTTTACTACAGACCGTAAGTTTTTTTTTGCTTTTTTGTTTGGTTTGGTCTTTTTTCACTCTAAAATTGTTTAGTTTCTTGGTAAGGCATTTGGTTTGATAGTTTTATGTATTTCATCTAGAGCATGCTCGGGTTATGGTTCTTGCTGCCACTAATCGTCCATCAGAGCTTGATGAAGCAATACTTCGGCGTCTTCCTCAGGCCTTTGAGATTGGGATGCCCAGTGCAAAGGATAGAGCTGAGATACTGAAAGTAGTCTTGAAGGGTGAGAGAGTTGAAAATAACATTAATTATGACCGTTTAGCTGCCTTGGCTGACGGTTACTCTGGTTCAGACCTCCTTGAACTCTGCAAGAAAGCAGCCTATATCCCAATTAGAGATTTATTAGATCAAGAGAAAAGAGGGAAAAAAGATTCAGTGAGTTTCTTCTCAACCATTTAACAGTTTGACAAAATCCTGCTATATAAAAATATATGATATATCACAAGAGTGGGATATTTATCTTGGAATTGTAGGATTGTAAAATAGGCCTGCAGGATTCGATTCTTTGAATATTACTTAAAGTGTTGGTCTATGCTTCTCTTTCCAGGCACCAAGGCCATTATCACAGAAGGACTTGGAGAATGTTCTTGCAACTTCCAGGCATACAAAGGCTGCTGCAAATGACTATTATACGGGATTGAACTCACAATCATCATCACCAGGGTTGTCGAGGAACAGGGATTCTGTTGAGATTCCAGCTCAAGCTGCAATTAATGAGCTCTCTAGGCTTGTGGTTTCCCAGTTATTGAATATTCAAACTGATCCCCAGGACCCGTAGTCGTAGCTCATTAGCCCCAAAGCCGCAGGTGCCTATGACTGACATTTTCCATTCAGCATTGTCATACTGTGGCAGTAGTATCCGCTTCAATCCTGTATTAGGTTTTGTATAAATCATCCAAGTTCTCACGGAGTTTCATATTCTTGAATGCCTAAGATTAGATTTTTATTTAGCAAGCTAAAAGCAACATGATGGATATCACTCTTTTTTATTGCTTAAAAGTATGTTTGGAATTCAACCATTTTTATTACAGACGTTTTGTGACCGTTTATAGAAGTTATCATTGCATCATATTTATGTCTCTTTCATTCTTACTAGAAAACGACTTCTATCCACCAACTAGCATCTACCATAATTTTCTTTATGATGAAATTGTGTGCCTACCTATTACTTGTGTTATTATCTACGAGTTATTAGATGGCCATCAAGTGTTAGCAAATGTTTGTTAGTGATGCTTATGGTTGTAATGAGTATGTTTAACATGGTCAGCCAAGTTGGTTTTAGCTACCAAATGATTAGGACCATCTTCTATCTATGACATAGCAGGTGCCTGGCGGTGCACTGGGTTTTGGTTTTGGTTTACTGCTGGGAGTCAAGGCCACGCAATAAAGCGAGGCCTCTCATTGCCAACCCTTTTAAAGTTTGCGAGCCGCAAGGGCTGAGCCTTTAAATTATAGATTGTCTTATATTTTCAAGTTTCAATACTCTAAAGCACTATTAAACCGTAGTCTAGACTCAATTAAGTATGAGAATAAGAAATCACGGCCTAAACAATTCAGTGGATGAGTGCAAACGAATCATACAAGAATCAGAGTGGTACGTATTAGGTGCCATCAAATTATAAGATATTTCAGCAAATCAAGTGAGACGTCCAAATCAAGAATTTGACAATTTGTTGTTTGATTGACTCTGATCAAAGTTGTGACACTAGTTTAGAACATCTTACTGTCCATGAGCAGTTTGTTCCAAGAATGTCATATATCAGCTGATTAGGGTATCACTCATATTCTATGTCATCACTAAATATTGAATAATCCCCGCGGATTAGTATTAAGCACTCCCACTAATCCTTGACATATAAACTATTATCAAGCATGCATGTTGAATATGAATATCATGGGTTTTAGATTGCCCAGGTCTTACTTGGTGAGCAAAACCATTTGACTAGTGTGTGTGTGCGCGCGCGCGCGCTGAAGAAGAAGCATGCCTTGAAAGGGTCTGGCTTTTACTAGTTCAAAATCAGCATGCAGCTTTCAGACAACAGTAAGAGGCCTTTACACGTTTGAATGTCAAGCACTAATAGGCGACGAGCTTCGTCCATTTCCTCTCTTTTATTTTTCCTCTTACCCTTTTCGTGTATGTGCTACATCAGTGAGCTCCACATGAAAAAGTCACAAACTATAGCAAGCAGATTCCGACTTTACCTTATCCACCAAAGGCTGCAATCACATCTCTCACTGTTACCATATGATCTCTGTCTATTCTGTGTGTGCGTTAGGCAGGGTCCGTTATGGATTCTAATTAGCTCACTGGTCACTGCCTAGAACCCTATATATTCACAATCCAAATCATTATCACATTTTGTTCTATGTTCTTCTCAAACGGCCTCGAAAATCTCATGTGGAAAATGCTTTCGAATGTCTTTCGGTTTCGGATTCAATGGCAAATGTAGGGAAACAGGCTAGGAAACCATTACTCAATTATAGAATGAGGTAGATGAATTCCCGAGCTGTCCACCGCCATTTGTCAAAACTAAGAACCCCAAATTAGTCAAAAAATTTGAAAAAAGGGGACACATGTGAATAGTCCAAGACATTATTCAAGGATCCATATATATTATTCCACTTCTACTCGTAAACTATAATAACACGTACAAATACAAATATAGGTCCTTGGTCATCAATTCACAGCCAAACCAAAACCAGATCAAACAACCTCCATTTCCTTCTTCCTTCTTGTATCCTGCACCATTTCATTGACCCATTACTACCTCCTTTGCCGGCTTAAGCCGTCCACCAAAGCCCCATTAAATATTTTCAATTCTTCACCTTCATATTTCAGCTACCCTAATTCTCCAGCACTCGTACGTCTTCTCTCTCTGAACAAACATCATGGTCCGGTTCATGGGTGTCGTCTACTTCGTCCTCTTCCTCATACCTGTCTTCTATGTACTTAGATTCCTGTCCAAAACATCTCTGCTTCACATGGTCGTGAAATCATGGCAATCCTTAATCGACAGGTTTCATGTTTACCAGTTCTACAAGGTCCCCCAATTCAACCACAACTTCCAAGAGAATCAACTCTACCGTAAAATCTCTCTCTACCTTAACGCGCTCCCCAACATTGAAGACTCCGACTTCACCAACCTCTTCTCCGGTTCCAAATCCAACGACATCTTCTTCCAACACGACAACAACCACTCCGTACACGACACCTTCCTCAGCGCCAAGGTTTCATGGACCAACGAGAAGTCTCATGTCGACGGAATCCGGTCATACGTTTTAAGAATCAAGAAAACCGACAAGAGACGTGTGTTCCGACAATACTTCCAGCATATTCTGACAGTGTCGGATGAGATTGAGCAACGGAACAAGGAGATCAAGCTGTACATGAATCTCGCAACAGAAAACGAACGGTGGAGATCGGTCCCCTTCACTCACCCGGCAACGTTGGACAGTGTCGTCATGGACACGGAGCTGAAGAACAAGGTAAGGTCTGATCTGGAACAGTTCTTGAAGTCCAAGCAATACTATCATAGACTCGGTCGTGTCTGGAAACGAAGCTTCTTACTCTACGGTCCTTCCGGAACCGGCAAAACCAGCTTCGTCGCCGCCATGGCCAGGTTCCTGTCGTACGACGTGTACGACATCGACATGTCCAAAGTCGTCGATGACTCGGATCTCAAAATGCTTCTGTTACAAACAAAGTCCAAGTCGTTAATTGTCGTGGAAGATCTCGACCGTTACTTGACGGAGAACACGACAAGATCAACGGCTGTGAGCCTTTCGGGGTTGTTAAACTTCATGGACGGAATCATCTCCAGCTGCGGCGAGGAGAGAGTCTTGGTGTTCACGATGAGCGGGAAAGAACATGTGGACGGGTCGGTGATGCGGCCGGGTCGGATCGACGTGCATATCCATTTCCCGCTCTGCGATTTCTCGGCGTTTAAAAGCTTGGCGAACACGTACTTAGGTGTGAAAGAGCACAAGCTGTTTCCTCAGGTGGAGGAGATTTTTCAATCCGGCGGGAGTTTAAGTCCGGCGGAGATCGGAGAAATTATGATATCGAACCGGAGCTCGCCGAGTAGGGCGTTGAAGTCGGTGATAACGGCGTTACAGACGGATGTGGATAACAAGACGACGGTGAAGGTGGCGCAGGCGTTGACGAGTAGCGGGTCGGGTCGGTCGGAGGAGGGTGAGGGAGGGAGTACGCTGTTTTGTAGGGAGAGTGTTCATACGGTGAGGGAGTTTAGGAAGTTGTATGGGCTTTTGAGGTTAGGGAGTAGGAGGAAGGAGGAGCCGCCAGTCCCGTTGCCGTTGGATAGAAGTTCGTCGGAAAAAGAAGGATCACGGCATGAAAGGATCATCATGTAAATTAAACCTTTTCCCTTGTTTTTTAATGCCTCCTGTCACTACATTAACTCTTGTAAAAATAACCTAATAAATGAGAATTTTTTTATTTATCATTAACATTTTTATTAACGTTTTGCTGTTTCGTATGAAAATTTTAAAGTATGAAAATTTTAAATATGCATTCCATCATACATATAATTGGTAGTCCTACTTAAAATTTCAAATATAAGTCTACCTAATGCCATAGTTACCGGATTAAACGGGAAATTAGTCTAATTATTGACTATTCTAAACGTTTGATTTGACTTGGTTTGTGTCTCGTGAGTTTACAACTATATGGTGCGCCCGACTATTTTGAAAGCAGCACAATTCTTTCCTTCAATGATTTTGGCATCATAAGCCGATCATGACCAACTGTTTATTTTTGGCTGGAAATGGTTTCTTGTGAGTTGCATGTTGAAATTACATTGTTTTCGACATCATTCTTATTGGTCCATTTCTGTTCCAAATCCTTGTTACAGAAGAAGGAAACTTACTCAAAACTTGTTTGCTTACCTAAAAGAGAGAAAACTTCGTTTGAAAGTGTATATGCATGGTTGAATGATTCAAAGATTGATGCACCTGATCTCAGTCTCTCATTACTACATCGATGAGATAGATTGATTCAAAAAGGAACATATGGTAATGAAAATTCAACATTGCTCTCAAATGTATTGGGTTGGGCTTCTTTTAAAGCCCAAGTTGCTTTCAAAAGTTTTCATCCACTTATGCTGCATAACCCCAGTAGCATTATCATCTTACTGCCACGGGCTGATCGACAGGAATATGCAGTTGTAATAGGCGTCAAAGGCCCAAAGCAGCTGTGGTGGATTATATGATGACCCTTTGAGTTTTGGATTGAACCCTTTGAGGGGTGGAATTCATGTACCAAAAATTGGTAAGTTATCAATCGATTCAAGGCGTTTATCATGTGTGGAAGTGATGGTTTTGATTGATTTACACACTCTGTGACTGTGTTTGCTGAAACAATGAATAAAGAAGTTTGTTTTGAATATGCATATGGAATCAAATGTTTAAACTAGTGTATTGGTATATGGTAGCTAAATTGGGATGCATGTTTGGATTTTCTTGCTATATGAGTTGCTGTAAGGTGGACTTCTGGAAATCTGAAGCCGAAAAGTATAGGGTGGGAGTGTTGCATGAGTTTTTGAGCTTGACATTGGAGAATAGGGCTTCTATACAGTATACAGTATACAGTATACACCACATTTTGGAGTTTTACAAAACTGTATTATTATCTACAGGTCTTCTATACACCACATTGTACAATGTGTGTCTCACATTCAAGTTCTAATTATCTGATGCCAACAAGGTCAGTTTCTTTTCATAGATGGACCTTGCTTCATTGTCAGTTCCGTTTAGACTGTGGGATTAATGTTGGCAGCATTGAACCCAACTATGAGCATAATCATAAGAAATGCGCTTCAGTTTATGTATTTTGGCAGCGCATTTTATTCAGTTAAATTCTCTTTTCCATATCTCAGACTCTCAGTCACTTTCTCTAACAATTGATATCATTCCTTTAGGTGAAGGAGTTGACAGTAATAGTGAAAATGAGCGGAGCAGAGAGAAGATCTGGACTGCAAAAACTCCAGCAGATTTTCTTAAATCAATTCGGGGCCGACAGGTTGTTAAACTGAAATCTGGTGTTGACTATCCAGGTTTGTGTCTCTTCAATCAATTACATCATGTCTATGTTTAGTATTCAACTATTGTTAATACCTCTTAAAGGTTTCCATAAGAACCTTTGGACAGTTTTGAGAGTGTAGTATAATGAAGCAAAACAAGTGTGAGAGTGTTTCCTTCAAATGGTGTTCTTGAAGTTGTGTATCTCTTGTGTACCCATTATTTCATAGTGGAAGTTCTTGTTGTTGCTGCCACGTGGACGTAGGCACATTGTCGAACCACGTTATATCTGGTGTTCACTTTCCTTTATCCTTTATATCTTTGCATATTTGTGAACTGTTGGTTTGAGTTTGTCACTTTCATTGTATTATTCTTCCCCAACAAATAGAAGGAAGAGCACTTCTGGATATTTGTGTCTGCTGAGCAATGGAGCAGTAGCTTGGTCATCAAAGAAACAAGTTGTTGTTACTTTATCAATAACAGAGGCCGAATACATTGCAGCTGCTGCATGTGCATGTCAGACTATTTGGATGAGAAGAGTTCTAGAGGAGCTGGGATACAAGCTGGATGGAGATACAATACTTTTATGTGACAATGCTTCAGCAATCAAGTTGTTAAGAAATTCTGTGTTTCATGGAAAATGCAAGCATATTGATGTGCGTTTTCATTTTTTGAGAGACTTAGTTAAAGACGAAGTGATCATGCTGGAACGTTAAAGACGAAGTGATCATGCTGGAACATTGTGGAACAGAAGAACAAGTTGTTGATATTCTTACAAAGACATTAAAACTGGATCGTTTTCAGAAGCTTCGAGCTGAACTTGGTGTTTGTGCAGCATCAAGTAAACTAACTGTTACCTCAGGTTAGCTCGAGATCAAGATGTTGGATCCAACAACAGCACAAGCCAATCTATCAAAAGACCTGTAATCTAAAAAATTAGGCCAATTGTCTAGCTCCGGAATGCTATCTTGAGGCTGCGGCAGAAACAAACATTCACGAGAACTGCCATCGTATACCTCCAAAGAGTGATGTTCAAGAGGAGCACCGGCAAGACAATAGAGATTTCCGTTCACCTCAAAAAGCAAAGGATCTGTTTCCGCCTTCGGGACACTCCAATCAAGCCTTTTCCATATACTAGACTTTGGCTCAAAACTATACACATCTCCACTTGGCACATAGGCCGGTGTCATTGTTGATTCCTCGTCTGGTCGGGGAGCCAAGCCACCGGCAAAGATGATTCGGGAGCCGTAGGCACAGCAACCCATGTGCGTTGGGATTTTCACCTCTTCGCCGCCACAGCTTTCGGGGACTCTCTCCCCGCTGTGGAGCCAAGCCCGCTGGCGCAACTCAGATCCCTGTTTGGTCTTGGCAGCACAGTTGACGCACTTGGTTATTTCGTCAGTTTCTCTGCAGAATTCACAAGAGCAAACCAATAACTCTGACAGTTTGATGGTGCGGAAGACGTAACAACTCCTTAGAAAAGTGACTTCTTCGAAACCTAGATACAGCTCCTTCCCTTCTTCATCGAGGAAACCGTGATCTTAGGAACAACAGTCTGTTGGGTAGGAAGTTGGTCTCCTTGATACGTGTTCGGATATTGAGGGGGTATGAAGTTCTTGTAGTTCTCAATCATTGTCTTGGCATCCAATATTTCACCTCATAACCAAAGAAAGAGCAACTCTCGTAGATAGAATCCCAGCGCCGCATTGTACCGGAATGATTAGTGTCCCAGCTCAGACAATATCTCTCATTATTGATGTTGGGCATCCGCTCACCATTGTAGGACTTCCAAGACAAGCTCGGCATCGCTGTGAGAAGAGAACACAAAACCATGATCTTCCGGCAGTCCTGTTCGCCAGTTACGCAAAACTGTTGTAGCCATGACCTCTGCATTGTCATGGAAGCAGCCGAAGAGATAAATCGCATCCGTCATCGGTGGCAAGTCGTCGACCCGTAGGGAGCGAGTATCATCGGATGCAGTCGTGGACTCCTGCATGACTCGAGGGGTTTGCATGTTCTCTGAATAGGGTTAACCCTTTTTGGAGGAAAAGTCTATTGTTTTAATAGAAACACTAAAATAAAGAAGATAAGAAAGTAAATTAGAGAGCTGTGTTATTCATTAACGAAGCCTCATGGATTACAAAGTAAACCCATCACTACATGGAAAATCAAATTTCCTATTCCTATTAGGATTAGACCAAAACACACAAATTGAATATTCCAATGAAAGTGTGAAGGAGTTTACAGATGACTTTGGACAATATATGGCATCATAAGCTAACCATCCATCTATATATTTTGATAGTTATATGCGACATTTGATTTATAAAATGTTTCTGGCAAATTGTTTGATAACCACCCAAAGAAAGAAATATTTGTTTGGAAAATGTACATGGTTGATTGTTTCCTATATAAATAAGTTGAAAACTTATTCCATGACATTGCCAAACAAGCCTCAAATTTATCACAACAGTGCATACACTGATACACTAACACAATATATGCATAGACTCATCCTGTGTAGCTAACCATTTACCAACAAAATTATATATCCCATCTTTGTGATCCAAGCAGAACGCAGGAGACCTCTCACAAACGGCAGGTCGTTTTCCGTTTTGGTTTCTCTCCCCTCAGTCTCACAACCTCAAAAGGTCCAAAGGCCTCTATTTTCTGGGTTTTGAAGAGAACCCAGAGCCTCTCGCACGAGCGGAGCAATTTGTGTTCAACAAGAAAGGCAGAGACTAGAGAGTATTACTCATAAAACCAACTGTCATTCAATCAATGAAAGTTGGTTTTGCTCAGCTTTTGCCCTAAATCCCAAATTCACTGCCGATTTCGTTATTTCTGATCAAAAGGTGAGACTGATTCGTAGTACCCATCTCTGTTTGTACATATTATTCGATAAAGATTTCATCTTTATTGTGATTTAAGCTGAATTTGGATTGATTGATCTGGAAAATTACCTCAAATTTGTGCCCTAATTGGGGAAATTGGGTATTTAGAGATGATCATATTGTGTGAAGTGGAATTGGGTTCTGCAAGATTTGAGCTTGGAAAATTTGGGTTGTATTGCATTTTAGCTCTTGAGGCATGAATTGGGTTTAATCATTTCTGGATCAAATGCATGTTGTTTTTGTGTCCTAGTTCACTTTAGTTGTAGTTCAAATTCTGGGTTTCGATGAAACCAAGACTTTGGTTTGTAATGTGTATTTAGATCATGAAGTTGTTTTTAATTTTTGGTTGATTTTGTCTTTCCGGGTTTTGTGATGTGTATTTAGATCATGAAGTTGTTTTTAATTTTTGGTTGATTTTTTTTTCAGGTCTGTTGAGAGCGATTTGCAAGTTGGGTTTCTGTTCTAATCAAGCATGGTAAGGTTTCATATACAATCATGGTCTGCAGCTCTTCTTTTACTGTGGTGTGTAAATTGTTAAATTGTGAATAAACCTTTCTGACATTGATCATGGAACTATTTCAATTTGTTGCAGAATTACATAATTGGAGCATTCAAACCATCTTGCAACATTTCAATCACATTTACTGATGCGAAAACTCGCAAGCAGGTAATCTACCAGTAAAAAATTGTTTTTCCTTCCAAGGCTATTGCCGAATAATTACTTAGTTAGAGAGGAAGAATAATTCTTTACATAATTACATCCAGCAGAATACTATTTCGTTCTTCCTGGTATAAAAGATGGATAATTATCTTTCTTGGTGATGATGATGTCACATGCTATTGTCGTGTGCTGTTTGAGTGTTTGTTATAATTTGAAAATTCGAACTATGATAGCTAACTTTTGGATCATTTAACTGGTTCCGGGTCTATTGGTTTATATAACAAACTAGTGCTGAGACCCAGTGCTGCCGCTTTGGGTCATTAATAAAATCAAGCCATGTTTTAGGTTGTTCCATCATTGGCTTATATTTTGAATATATTTTGTTTTTATATAGCTGGATCCATTACTAGATGCTTCTCTTAAGGGTTTTGATGTTCAGATGTTTCTTGATGCTTTTAACATCCTTTTCAATCTATCTCTGCAGATTCCATTAAAGAAGGAAGGTGGCCAAGCAGTATCCGCCCCACTTTTTCAAAGTCAAGAAAACATTTCTGGGAAGGTATAATTTTTATTGCTAATTTAATTGTCTAGCATTATAGTGGAAGTTAGATTTCTTTTTGAACTTGTATATATGATAGTCTTGCCTACAAAGATTGTTTATTCAGTAACAATTCCTTCTCATGGTGTCATTTTCAGTTTTCTATAGAACCAATTCAAGGGAAAAAGGTTGAACACAATGGAGTGAAAGTTGAGCTCCTTGGTCAAATAGGTATCATCTCCTTGATGGAAGCTTTTTATGTGTTTCATTTTCAACAATTTCCCAAGAGGAAGTTTGATGTAAAAAAATAGAATGATAGCTTCTATTTTTTTATCTTTCAGTTTTTGGATAATTATGATTTTAATTTATGTTGCAGAGATGTACTTTGACAGAGGCAACTTTTATGACTTTACTTCCCTTGGTGAGTGGGCTTTGGCTTCATTGTATTAGCTTTGGACAGTTTCTGCTTGATTATGATTTTTCGATAATGCTGACTCTGGTACATGGTTAATGTTTCCCAACCCTTTTCTTGATAAAGAAACAAAATAAAGGCACTACCATTCCCACTTCCTTTCTGAATTGCAACCATCGCCCTTGTCTCTTTTGTATCACAAATGATTAAAAACTTGTCTGTTTCATTTCCAAACTGTACTCTGCATCTGTAGCCCTGCAACTCTTTTTTCCCCCGAAGTGCTAAGTTTGTTGCTCTTGTTTACAGTTCGTGAACTTGATATTCCTGGAGAGATATATGAAAGGAAGACATATCCTTTTGAGTTTTCTACAGTTGAAATGCCTTACGAGACTTACAATGGTGTCAATGTGAGGCTTAGGTAAGTCTTGAACATTTCTATGGATACTTGTCTTTTTCATTCTTCTGTTGTTATAGTGGACAATTTGAGTAGATGCTGAGTTCACACTATTTGTCAACGTTTGTTTGCCTATGAGCATATGTTACTTTGGATCGCTGATACTGATGGAAGAGTAAAACATGTTTTATTGATGGATTTCATGTACTTCACATGATTGTAGAAATTTTCATTCCACTTGTCTTTCAAAATTAAGCCAATGGTAAAGCCAAACTATGTGGTCATTACCAATTATTGGTTGAGCTGCTTTAGTGATCTGTCTTTTGTGGAATCAGTGAGCCATTGGTCTTGTAAAATTTTGGAAGTATTTTATATTATAGTGTTCTAAACATGAGGTTTCCTAAATAATACATAAGTAATTGACGTAATTATATCCATTGCCAACTTCAGAAATTTTCACATTACAACTACAACTAATATGGTAAATTGTAAACATGCTGTTGAAAATAATAACTCATGCTCTGGCATGTTGGAAATGTACTTGTTCCAGGTATGTTCTGAAAGTCACAGTTAGTCGTGGTTATGGTGGTAGTATAGTGGAATACCAAGATTTTGTGGTAATCTCTCTTTTCTCTTCTCTAACAGTGGAAATTCCATGACTTCTATATTAGTTAGAATTTATGTTTACTATTATTTATTGAAGTTCTCTTGTTTTTAAAACCTACACGTACAGAATTGTTACTCACAGTTCATATTGATATCATATTCTGTTTCAGGTTCGCAACTTTACACCACCTCCATCTATCAACAATAGCATCAAGGTGAGTATGTCATGATAATGTTTGTGTTCGCAGCATCATGGCTTGACTACCATGGAAACATGGTCATCATTTATACTTATAGGGACTCTGGTATAATTACTGTGCACACAATGTTTATGTCCAATCCCCCATTTTAATTCCATTATATGGGTATCAAGAGCAAAAATTAGTCCCACTGTTAGCCTCCCCAATTGAATATTTCTTATAATCTTATTTCCTTTGCAGATGGAAGTGGGAATTGAGGATTGTCTGCACATTGAGTTCGAGTACAACAAGAGCAAGTATGCTAAAACAGTTTTTCATGAACAGGGAATTCTTGTTTATTGTTAGTGGTTTACATGCACAGGATTAATACTGGAAAGAGTTAAATTCAGTTGGCTATTGATGACTCAGTTTAGGTTCAGTTTAGGGTGGATTATCAGATAGATTACATGTTTAAGAAGTTACAATAAGCGAAACATTTTGGCATTGACTATGGTTATGTTATGCAGGTACCACCTGAAAGATGTTATTATTGGGAAGATATATTTTCTTCTTGTAAGAATCAAGATAAAGAATATGGATCTGGAGATCAGGCGTCGAGAGTCAACGGGGTCGGGTCCCAATACCCATGTTGAGACAGAGACACTTGCTAAGTTTGAATTGATGGATGGTGCTCCAGTCAGAGGTATGTTTGCAATGCTTCTGCTTATATATTTTGAATAATGCTGGTACAGGCAGGAGAACACTTCAACATAACAATGCTTGTGTGTTTAGTTTGTTTAAAAAACTCAGTCATGTATTTTTTTCACCAAATTATCGGAATGATTTGGTAAAAGTAGTGTCGAATTTTCTAGAAACAAAAGTTGATATACTCTATGTTGCTGACATTTATGCCTATGGATGAATGGCTTTCATGCATGTGCTTGCCTTTTCAGGTGAATCTATTCCCATTAGACTGTTTCTTAGCCCTTATGAACTGACACCTACACATCGCAACATCAACAATAAATTCAGTGTGAAGTATTATTTGAATCTGGTTTTGGTTGATGAGGAGGACCGACGATATTTCAAACAGCAAGAGATCACTATATACAGGCTTCAAGATTCTTCATGATCACTCATCCCGTATGCTATCCCCAGTTGATTCGGTTAATAGGGAAAAGGCACTTTGTAAAGCTTAAAATATCAGGATCTTGTTTTGCTGCAATTTCTTGGTCCTTGCCGAGTTGCGCTTTGATACATTACTGCTGCATGTATATGGACGGTGGAAAGAGACAAGATCAGTGGTTGCTGCGTGAACTCATGAAGAGATCACTATATACAGGCTTCAAGATTCTTCATGATCACTCATCCCGTATGCTATCCCCAGTTGATTCGGTTAATAGGGAAAAGGCACTTTGTAAAGCTTAAAATATCAGGATCTTGTTTTGCTGCAATTTCTTGGTCCTTGCCGAGTTGCGCTTTGATACATTACTGCTGCATGTATATGGACGGTGGAAAGAGACAAGATCAGTGGTTACTGCGTGAACTCATGAAGAGTCTCTTGTATCTCCAACTTTTTGTGAATTACCATTGCAGAGAAACTTACGTTGGTTTGGAAACCTTCTCTATGTGATGTTTGAAGTCGTTTTTTAATTGTTCATGACTTCAAGATTAGGAAGTGAGATATCCATGTTTCCATACATTTTCTATACATCATACTGAACTATTGTTGGTCTTTGTCATTACAACGATAACACATTCAATTTCCACACTGATCTACGAGATTTGGCTGTTAGCACTTTCATTGGCACTCACTCTTTCAGGACGAGCAAGTAGGCCGCTATCAGTGATCTGTGGCAGTGAAGTAGATTTGAGTAATCAACCATGTTATTTCTTGAACAAGCCAACAAGGTACAACAAGCACATTAAAGTCTAATGAAATGAAGTGTCACCTTGACTGTTGACCTTCTGGTAGATTTTGGGTTGGTCTCATAGTACCCCCATCTGCACAAGCCACTATTATCTTTGCCTTCTTATCTATCTTTGATTCCACAGCTGAACGTTATCAAGTATACCACTCATTAGTCAGTTTTGGTGTTCCAAAAGGTAGAGGTAAATACGACTTTCTCATACTTCGGATGAATTCAGGGTTCTCTTCTGTGCCTGCAAACATGCCGAAAAATGCAAATGCGGCGCGCCTGGTGATGTCCCAAGCTGTCCACTCCTTTATAAACCTATAAATTTGCACATTGACAGCATTTGGCGGATGAGCCTACATGATGCACCAGAATACAATGATCTTCTATTAAGTAGCCTACACCAGAATCGTCTAACACTAAAAATGAAAAGCAATGGCTTGGTGATGATCAGCAGACAAACCTCTTTAACTGGCCGCACGTCTAGAATAACGAAGTTGTTTTCTTTCTGAAGCCGCAGAGCTTCTTTTGCATCCACACTTCTAACCTACAAAATAATATGAATCATTTTTTGCTATTTGTCACTATAGTCTTTGTTAGGACTCATGAGTTTAGGACCTAATCACAAACCTAGCGAAAAATCTCAAGTTCAAGGTAGAACTATAAATGCTGAATTCTGACCTACATAAACTGTATGGTGATCAAAGTTGTACCTTTTTCTGTAGCAGAAGTTCCCTCTTAACCTTCCATTCCTCTTCAACTACCTCCCCAAAAGAAGAGAAGCATGAGACAAATTGAGGGTTTGTCGATTTAAGAGATAAAAGTTCAAACTGATAAGCAAACACTTGGTTCAATGAAAACTTTAGAGTTGGTTACCTGGTGATTTGGCCTGTTTTGTTGCTGCACAACGAATTTTCAGACCCCGTGGGAAGGTCTGCGATGACAATCCTTGCCTTGTGGATCTTACTGATCTCACTGTGAGCCAGCTGCAAGAACTATGATCATGTTTAGAAGCAAATCCTAATGGTGAAATTGAGTGTAGGGTGATTGAAGTGAGAGAAGCCATTGGTTATATATGAAAGCCTCCAAAACTAAGAAATGAGCCATCTCTCAAGCTGGTAGCAACTGATTGTTCATTATATTGCTCTACCAAAATCTGAGTTTGTGTTGCATAATTCATAGATATTGCTCTTTGCATTTCTATCATCCTCACCCATTTGTCATCTAGTAGGGCCATATACCCCAAAAGGCCAAATTGATGTATGCTTCTTCCAACTATTATAACCTTTAGTAATGCATATATATAAGACATAATCTTTAATTTTCAATGCTTAGTGCACATCATATGCACAATTGAGTGATTAAACATCTATCTTTGAAGTTTTCGAGTTTGATCATCTTCAACTCTCTCAGCAGTTTCAAGAATCCTCATTCTGGCACTCTTTATAATCAAACCAATTAGCAACCCTAAGCTTTGTGGCTAAGACTCATTATGAGGTAAGTCAGGTAACATGCCGTTGTATTGAAGTATCTTACCTACCTATTTATAATACCTGCATTTATCGATATAACAACAATTTTATTGTTGTTGTGATAAATATAGTCATTATTTAGGTAAATATTTGTTATATTAGAGGTAAATACTTAACTTAAAACAATTTATAAGTTTTTATACAACTTGTTATCGTTGTAGTAACTTGGTTCAATTATATGTAAATGTGTAAAATAAATATAATAATTTTGTTGTGAATGTTGTAAATTTTACTCATGTAACTAGTTTTTTTTTCCAATTAATAGTAAATGAGTGTATGGTATACATCCCAATACCGTAGATAACCCTCATTTCTAAAGACCGTAGCAGTCATATGTTGTGGGTAAGCATGTTGTGGGTAAGCATTGATGAGGGCATGACTCTAAACTGGAAGTATGGATGCATTACTTCGAGTAGTAGAGTAATAACAATCTGAATCAATAACTGACTTCAGTTATATCCAAACTCTACTACAGTTACCCTCTTTTTATATGCAATTTTAAATGAGAAATTCTTGTATGCACGGTCGTGTATATACACGACACAATCTTAGCAACTCATAACAATTCATATATTTGACCACTCATGTATCAATACAATATATTATAATCTCAACCGTTCATATGTATTTTATACATACACGGCCGCGTATTGAAGAAACTCCGATTCTAAAATCAATATAAAAACCGAGGAGGAAATTATGCGAGTCAAATATTGGCTTGTACCGGGAAAAATGCGATTTTTGCAAAAAAAAAACTTTTTAGGTTATGAATATCCAACCTAATGGGTGCCTGATCCTAAATTTTCACCAACATTAATTTTATTGCTGGAAATTTATTTTTCATTAGAAACTGGGGGCTATGCATACATTACTTTGGGTAAAAAGGCATGTTATTATTTTTCTTTTCACAAAATTTTGCTCACATTCAGGTGTTGATATTTTAGCATTTCTGGAGCTGACATAACTATAAAATCTCAGGCTCATCTTTTTATATGATTTTTCAAATCCAGTATGAAGAATGCTATTTTTCCCTGCAAGGCTTGTCAGGTTATGAATGTCCAACCTAATGAGACCCAAATACTGAATTTTCTCCAACTTTAATTTTTTTCACCGAAAACTCATTTTCATCAGAAACTGTAGGTCACGTTTTTTGGGTAAAAACGCATGTTATTTTTTTTCACAAATTTTTTCTCACGTTGAGGTGTTGATATTTTAGCATTTTTCTAACTAACATGACTAACAAATCTCAAGCCGATCTTTTTATATGATTTTTAAAATTCAGCGTGAAGATGAAGAATCGAATGCGAGTCAAAAATTGGCCACATGTACTAACAAAAATGCAAATTTTGCCAAAATCTCGTCATATTGTGACTTCTGAATGTCCAACCTATTCAACTTTATTTTTTTTCACTGAAATCTCATTTTTCATCAGAAACTGGGTTATAGCCACATTTTTTTTGAAAAAAAACGCAAGTTGTTATTTTTTAACAAAATTTTGCTCACGTGGAGGTGTTGATATTTTAGCATTTCTCGACAGAACTAGAAAATCTCAAGTGGTCTTTTTATATGATTTTTTTAGATTCAGCAAAATTTTGCTCACATTGAGGTGTTGATATTTTAGCATTTCTCGACAAAACTAGAAAATCTCAGGTGGTCTTTTTATATGATTTTTTAAATTCAGCATGAAGATGGAGAATACGAGTCAAAAATTAGCCATATGTACCAGGAAAAATGCGATTTTTGCCCAAAACTTGTCAAGTTATGACTTATGAATGTCCAACCTAATGGAAGCCTAATCCTGAATTTTCTTCAGCTTTATTTTTTCCCCATCGAAATCTCATTTTTCATCAGATACTCAGTTATAACACATGTTTTTTGGGTAAAAAAGCATGTTGTTCTTTTTTCACAAAATTTTGCTCACATTGAGGTGTTGATATTTTAGCACTTCTCGAAATAACAGAACTAGAAAATCCCAAGCCGATCTTTTTATATGATTTTTTTTTTAAAAAATTCAGCATGAAGACTGTTGGATCCAGAAGTAAAAAGCCCATTTATAGAAAGGCAAGTGGACCAACGCCTGCGGTCAAGAGGGTCAGAGGACGTTTGAAAAGTCAAAAGCGCTCGCAAGGAGCACAGTAACAAAGTACGCTCGCGAAAGGAGATAATTTGTTCACAGGGGGAAACACGCTCGCGAAGCGGGACGTGTGTTAACAGAACACGTTCGCGGTTGGAAAAGCATTCGCGAGGGTATTATAAGAAATTAGACACGTGGTTGCAGGAGGTTAAGTTACCACTAGAATGGTTTTGGGCTTACATGATTGGGCTTTAAGAATTAGTCTTGCACTACAAGAAGGATTATTTGAGGCTATACCTTGATTCGCAAGGAAACATCTACCCTAGTATTCACTATATAAAGGGTTGAGGTGTAAGAGAAAAACACAACGACATCTATCAACAAACAGACAACAACTTCGCCACGCGAAAGTCTTCAAGCCTCTCCGGAGCAACCAAGCCTGATCCGTCAGCAACCCAAGCCTGATCCGTCAGCAACCGTAGCCTGATCCGTCAAGCTGCAAAAGGGACTTAATCCGTTAAGTCTGACAGGTTTCAATCCGTTGAAATCTCTCTACTCCCCTGTTCGATCCGTTGAGCAGTTTTACTCCCGCAACCAGTTCTGGAGAATCCGTTCGCCAGTCTATATCTTGATACCCGCTGCTTAGTTTCTTTGCATACTAAGTAAGATTCGGCCATCCTCAAAGGTTGGAGAAAAATCCTAGAGGGACTTTTCCCTTGTAGGTCTAAGAAGAGAACCTAGCACAGAGGAAGAAGATCGGCGTCTGTCACAGTCGCTGTGAGAAGAAGTCAGAAGAGGGACGCAAGTAGCATCAAGTAGCATCCAACTTCAAGGTTGTACCTGACCCAAAGGTACTGGCACGCCTAGCACAAATTTACAAGCCGGTTGTTTGAAGGACTGCAAATTCTAGACCAAACATCTGGCACGCCCAGTGGGACCGTGTCAAGATTACAGGCTTCGGCGAATATCAAAAGGAATATCCTTCGTGTTCCAAACCAGAACACGTAGTCGCAAGACCACATAATTCGGCTTACTGTAGGAAGCTATCTGCAGAACAAGCTATTAGCAAGTTTGGTGCCATGACTAACGAAGGACAGTCACAGAACCTTGCTGAACACGTAGGAGCATTAAGCTCATCATTGGATAACCTGACTAAAGGTTTCCAGGAGGTCCGCGACCGAGCCCGGCAACAAGACAAAAAGGCCGAGATTCAGGACCTAAGGTATGCAGACCTAGCAACTAAGATGAACGAAAATCAGCAAGCACTGAATAAGAGGATGGATATGTTCATGGAGGCTTTAAATGCCATGAGAACTGAGCAGCTTATCCGCCAACAGCCTCCAGAAGAAGAGTTGCTAGAAGAGGTCGATCACCAGGTGGATAGAAGAACCGTGCACCGGGAGGGATTTGGTCCACTTCGTGTGGGTGATGACCAATTAGCGGTGCACAATAATCAGAACCCTGTAGGGGCTAGAGGACGACAGAGGGCTCCAAGGCAGCAACCACGTCGTTCGCCAACACCTAATCAAAGGAGACCTCAGCTGGACTGGGATGCAGTCCAGAATATGATACAGGAGGCAATAAGGGCAACTCCCGTTGTTGCTGTGAACACTGCATACGCACACCCGTATCCAGAATGGGTGGCTGAAAGCCCATGGCCGGAACATTATCGGCAGATAAGATTCACTTCGTTCTCAGGAGAAGGATCTGAAGACGCAGCCACCCACATCGCAAGATTCACCGGCGAGTGTGGACCATATGGTGCGGACAATGTTTTCAAGTTACGCACATTCGGTGCCTCATTGTCAGGGTCAGCACTGACATGGTATACCAAGTTGATACCAAGATCGGTCCCTGACTGGAACGTGATGGAGACCATGTTTAGAACCACATTTGGAACTGTGGAACCAGAGGTTGACTTGTCTTCTTTGACAGCGATGTATCAGCAACCTATGGAGTCATCTGTAGAGTTCCTCAAGCGGTTCAAGATTCAACAGGCCAAGTGCAAAACTCCAATCCCGGAGCCTGACTTGATCAAAATCGCAATTCGTGGGTTGGAGAAGAGACAGAGAGCAAAACACCACGATGGAGTGTTCTCTAGCATGGCTGACTTAATGAACAGGGTTGGCAGTTACCAGTACTTCCTGAATGAGCTGGACGAAGACGCTAACAATTCCAGGAACAACTTAGCTCTCATCCCAGGAACGCTGAGGCCCAGAATGCCTCCAGCAAGGCACAAGACTGTGGGGGCAATATATTCCCATATGGATCCCTACTATTCGGCCCCACAAGCTATGCCCTATGCAGACCCATACATGATGGGTTATGAGGAAGAAGTCGCAGCAGTAGAGTTAGCAGGCAGACAGCCTATCAAGTCCCAGGTGTTGAAAATGTCTAAAGAGCCAGTAAAGATCTCGTTCGCCGCGTTCGCCAAGCCGGAGTACGAATCCTATACATATAATGCACACAAGGCACCGGAAATTTTGGAAGATCTGACGGCATTAGGGAAGGTAAGGAATGACTTTGGACCTCCCCCTACACAGGAACAGCTCAAAGGAAAGAAGTACTGCAGGTTCCATAATCTTTGGAACCATAACACATCGGAGTGCATTCGCTTGAAGGACACTATCCAGACTTGGATCAACGAGGGAAAGCTCGGAGCGAATGAAGAAAAGACTGCGGCTTGGGTGGATATCGATCCTTTTCCCACCATCAATATGATTGATTTAGTGTCATGCGAAGGGAAGAAGGAAAAGCCACCGCCAGTAAGGCCAAAGTTCAAAGAATACACTTATGATGCAAGTAGGGCTCATATTATCTTGAACAAGCTGATCATGGCCAACGAGGTGGCCATCCCTTGGGGAGTCTTTCCCCCAGAAGAGGCAATAGCTGGTAAGACCTATTGTAAGTTTCATAACTTGTGGACTCACAAGACTTCTCAGTGCATGCAGCTCAAAGATCAGATACAACAATGGGTCAATGAGGGGTCAATCACCTTTTGTGATCCAGCGGTAGCAGATGTGGCTGTGGTTGATATGGCTCGGGGTAGCAGAAAACTGACGCTTGACCTGAGCACTATAGCTGGAGAAACAGAAGTTGTCAAACGGAAAGAACCAATGGCAGGGACATCAGCAGTCATGTTGTGTGATAGGTGCAAAACTGAATGTGGCATTGCTAAAGAGCCACAACACGAGCAGAAGAGTGCGGTTGCTACACCCCCTGAAGCATATCAGCCACACAGCCCGAAGCAGATGAGGAGATCAGCAAGCCCTGGTCAGAGGGATTCCAACCTCTACTTGCGTTTACGCCAGGCAAGAATGGAGCAGAAGAAGCCAGTGGTCTACCCGCAGGACGTAATAACTAAGCCTTATATACCACCAGCTTCACGGAATATCCTCAAAGACAACGTCTGGATGGTCAGAGAGAGAGGAAAGGTGGTAGAAGCCACACCTACTCAGACTAGGAACGTGCAGCGAAGATATGGCAAAACCAAGAGGCTTTTGGAGGCATTGGATAAAGGCCTAGTCAGCCCAGACCAGATCAGGGAGACTCCGGAACAGTTAAGGCGAAAGCTGGATTTATTGTCAGCTAGACCTTATTGCCCTATCAGAAACGTTCGCGATACCACCGAGACTTCTACCACGAAACATAGCGGACAGAAGAGAGTCTCGCGAGAAGAAAATAGCGGCGAACGAAAGTCTGTATGGTCAAGGGTGAGCATTGACAAAAGTCAACATACGCGAGAACCAGTCTGGTCACGGGTAGGTAAAAAGGTGGTGGGTGAAATATCTATTTCCACCTTTAGTAAGACACCTGAGACGTCTCCGGCGAAAAGGGTTAGAATATCAGAAGTCCCTAAGAACGGAGACAATATCAAGACGTCGAAAACAAAGTTCGAATGAAGACCAAAAGTAGTTCAGCGTCAGGATCCGGGGTCCCAAGAAACAGATAAAACAGGACCTATGATTGAGGTTGAGCAACAGAGACCTGTTCCAGAGGTTTCTTTGGTAAAGCAGATGGCTGAAGCATTTGCCCGCGTAGAAGAAGAGTCAGAAGTCGATATACCTCGAGTCATAGAAGATGATATGGAGGAAACTGAGGAAGATGAAACCGGGGGTATGGACGAAAGTTTGCCGTGTAGCATGCTTTATGTGGAAAACGAGCATGGTGAGATGATTTCAGACCAATCTGAATCTGCTCTGGTGTACGTGACGACCGAAGCTGTGATACCAGTTCCAGAGACAAACACTTATTGCAATATGGTGTATGTCTTACCTTCTATGTATGCATTGGATGAGCCAATTTCGTCTGAAGTCTTCCTCAACATGTCAGAAGATGAGACTGGAGTGGAGTCATCCGTTCGCAGAGAGGAGTTGGCTGTAAAGAAGGATAAGGAGGACATGGACCCTGATTTGAGAAGGAAGTACGTTTTGTTCTCCAAGCCCACATTCGCCATGAGGCAGCATTTGCGTCCATTGTACGTATCTGCTGATATGATGGACAAAAGGGTCAGTAGGATATTGGTGGATACAGGGGCTGCTGTAAGTGTCCTTACCGTACAGACCATGAATTTCCTTCAGGTTCCGAAGGAGAAAATTCTAGACAGCAAGATGAAGGTGAAAAGTTTTGCTGGAAACATAGCTCAGACACTCGGTGTAGTGATACTAAAAATTAGGGTTGGCCCATCAGAGATGTATCAAACTTTCTTCGTAGCTGAGTGCACTGCTCCTTATACTATGATTCTGGGCAGAGATTGGCTTCATCAGGCCGGTTGTGTTCCATCATCGCTCCATCAAGAGCTCGCTATCTGGAACCCAGAAACTGATGAGTCTGAAATAATCAAGGCCGATCCTAGACCATTCTCAGTAGCAGCTTGCTTTGTTGATGCAAGTTATTACAGTGATGACATGAGGCCTTTAAGAGTCAGTGGCGTCACAAAGAAAGGACATCCATATGGGGTGACCTCCACTGAGCTTACGCAATGGGGATTGGCGCAACTTCAAGCAGACGCCAGTAGACCAATCTCCATGGTTTTACCCCGAAACAATCAATGAAGCCACAACTCAGCAAGGAGGAGTTGGAAGCCTACGCTTCCCTGCATCAGAGATTATCTATTTTTAGGCAGGAGCAAGAGGCTTTCCAACAGGTGGCGGCAGTAGAGTGCGTTAACGATGATGTTTTGGAGTATTACGAGGAAGAGGAGGAGATTATCCAGGCAGCTCCGGCAGCCTTGGATGATACTCCACCTAAGGTCAAGGATCCAGTAGAGAAGGTCAACCTGGGGACCCTAGAGGAACCAATAGAGGTTGGAATAAGTGTGTATTTGGAGCCTGAACAAAAACAGAAGCTCATTGAGCTACTTCACGAGTACAAGGATTGCTTCGCAGAGAAATACGAGGACATGCCTGGTTTAGCACCAGAGTTAGTTTGTCATAAGCTACCAATCATGGATGGTTACAGGCCAGTCAGACAAGAACCTAGGCGAATGCATGCCGACACAGCGGCTTCAGTTAAGGAAGAGGTGGAAAAGATGCTTAAGTCAGGAATTATTCGACCTGCAAAGTATGCCAAGTGGTTGTCTAACATAGTACCAGTCAGGAAAAAGAATGGTAAGATGAGGGTGTGCGTGGATTACAGGAATCTAAATACTGCCACACCAAAGGACGTGTATCCTATGCCCATGGCAGACATGCTGGTAGATGCAGTGGCAGGGCATGAGTTGTTATCGTTCATGGATGGAACCGCAGGATATCACCAGATTCCTGTGGAGGAGGAAGACAAGCACAAGACGGCTTTCAGATGTCCGGGATTTACAGGAGCATTCGAATACCAAGTCATGCCTTTTGGGCTTAAGAATGCTGGTGTCACATATCAAAGGGCGATGAACCTTATCTTCCATGACATATTAGGGAAGATATTGGAGGTTTATATTGACGATGTGGTAGTAAAGTCCAAGATTAAGGCAGACCACATAGAGGATCTACGAAAAGTCTTCATAAGGATGCGAAAACATAAACTCAGAATGAACCCAGCTAAATGTGTCTTTGGGGTTCAGTCAGGCGATTTCCTAGGGTTTGTGGTCCATCAGCGGGGGATCGAGATTCCAGCGGACAAGGTCAAGTCAGTCATAGAAGCTCCTGCCCCAACTAACAAGAAGGAGTTGCAGCAGTTACTAGGAAAGATTAACTTCTTGCGTAGGTTTATCTCGAATTCAGCAGGAAAGATTCAACCCTTTACATCTCTGTTAAAATTGAGGGCAGATACGGAGTTTCGTTGGGAGACAAGTCACCAGGAAGCGTTCGACAGAATAAAGCAGTACCTAGTTTCACCGCCAGTTCTGATGCCTCCACGGCCGGGTCACCCTTTGAAGCTCTACATTTCAGCATGCGAGACATCCATTGCTGCACTTTTAGCACAAGATGAACACCAAGATGATGATAAAGTGGTTGAGCATGCTGTGTATTACCTTAGCAGGACGTTGATAGATGCAGAAACCAGGTACAGTGACATGGAACGGTTGTGCCTTGCGTTGTATTTCGCCGGTTGCAAATTACGCCATTACATGTTATCTTTCACAACGGTAGTGGTGGCACAGACGGACTTGGTGAAATACATGTTAACTAGACCCATTCTTAGGGGTCGAATAGGTAAATGGGTGTTAGCTTTGTCGGAGTTCTCACTACAATATACACCTTTGAAGGCACAAACCGGGCAAGCGGTTTCAGATTTTTTGCTTCATCATCCTGTGGAACAAGATTTACAATACAGGGAGTTAGATGTGGTGGCCATTCTGATGCAGCCCTGGGAATTATACTTTGATGGAAGCAGTACTGAGAGTTTATCTGGCGCAGGGATATCTCTAGTAAGTCCACTCGGGGTTCGTCATGCATATTCTTTCCAACTAGAGTGGAAATGCACCAACAATCAGGCTGAATATGAAGCACTCATAATCGGATTGGAAATGTTGCTCACAATGGGGGCAACAGTGGTAAGTGTGTTCGGTGACTCCTTGTTGGTGATCAATCAGCTTAAGGGGTTATACAAATGTACAACTTTTACTTTGGTTCCTTTTTGGGAAAGGGCTACAGAGTTGCTGGAGCAATTCAGTGATGTCACTCTGGATTATATCCCAAGAGCACACAACTTCGCGGCGAATGAATTAGCGCAAATCGCCACTGGCATAACTTTGGCTGATGGAGTCTGCGAGCGGATTTTGAAGGTGGAAAGGAGGACGTTACCTTCTTTCATGGCTCGGAGGGTAGACGCGGATGAATGGTACGTCGCTATGATAGAAGCTATCGATACAGATTGGCGTCAACCACTCATTGATTACTTGGATAATCCATCTACTCCAGTTGATAGACAAGTCAGATACTTTGCCACTAACTATGTGCTACGAGGTGGCGAACTCTTACGCAGAGGAGAGGATGGAGTTTATCTTAGGTGTATCTTTGGAAAGGAAGCTAAGCGAGTAATGAGAGAGGTACACTTAGGAGTGTGTGGTTCGCACCAGGCTGGACCAAAGATGAGGTGGCTTATCCGTCGTTATGGTTACTTTTGGCCTTCAATCTTGAAAGATTGCATCACTTTTGCTCAAGGTTGTCAGGAGTGTCAAGCGCATGGACCGGTGTGGCATGTTCCAGATGTGCCCATGCAACCCATTATTAAGCCTTGGCCAGCAAGAGGATGGGCGTTGGATTTTATTGGAATTATTCATCCAGCTTCGTCTCAGCAGCATAAGTTCATCCTATTAGCGACCGATTATTTCACAAAATGGGTGGAGGCTGTACCTTTAAAAGATGCATCTGCTCGAACAGTTTGCAGCTTCATCTTCAGCAACATCATTAGCAGGTATGGTATCCCAGAGTGTTTAGTTGCAGACAGGGGGGCAGCATTTCTAGCAAAAGAAACTGAAGACTTCATTACTGACTATGGGATTAAGTTTCTGCATTCCACACCATATTATGCTCAGGCGAATGGACAAGCTGAGGCTAGTAACAAAGTCATAATCAATATCTTGCGAAAGATGCTGAGTGATAATCCTAGAGATTGGCATAACGAGCTTGATCATACTCTGTGGGCATATCGAACATCTAAGCGGTCACCTACAGGAACCACACCCTATGCCTTGATGTTCGGGCATGATGCAGTGTTACCCATGGAGATAAGTGTTAATTCTTTAAGGGTTCGCGAACAACATCAGTTAGTAGGAGAGGATTATGTTCAGGCCATGTTTCAGGAGCATGAACAGTTGGATACTACTCGTGTGGAAGCCTTAGATCATATAATGGTTGAAAAACAACGAGTTGCTCGCGCATATGACGCCAGGACACGTGGCAGAAGTTTTGGAGTTGGTGATTTGGTTTGGAAAGCAGTACTTCCCTTTGGCGAACACGTTCGCGGCAGGGGTAAGTGGTCGCCTACGTGGCAGGGGCCTTTTGTGATTGACCAGATCGTGGGTAAAGGTGCTTATTATTTGCGAAATTTGGATGGAGAAGTCCATAATAACCCTATTAATGGGAGGCATCTGAAACAGTATTTTCCAAGTGTTTGGGCTTCTGACGATCCTTTGCCGCCACAGTCCACAGAGCAGTTTGTTTGCCAGCAAGGGGGGCAGAGTTTAGAGCCTTAGGATCTTGTTTGCAGAACTGGGATCTTGTCAGTTTTATTCATGTTGCTTAAACGCTTAACCTGTTTGAGGTTTTGGCTTTTTGTGCACATGATAAAACTGGGGGGCACCATAGATATACAAACCAATTAATGTGGTTTTTTTTTTCTCGAGCTTTTTCGAATTTTTTGACAATTTTTGGGAAGAACAAATTGTGTTTTTCAAGCCCTAATTTATTTTGAACCAACACCTGTGGTTTATACATAGAACATAAACAATGTGTGTTTATTGCATAATATTCATGGATAACAAATACAGTGTTGAACAAGAACAAAGCTGCTTAAAGAAAGAGCTATTACGACTCCTTTCATAAAGTCTCTCTTCAAACTGTTGCAGGTTTTGCTTCATCTTCCACCTTGCGCGGCCAGCTTGTTGAAAGCAGGTCGACGGTGATGGGAGTAGAAGCAACTTGGTCTGACCTGGCGCGGAAGAGGCTCGGCAAGAGGAATCCTGTCGGCACAGAAGCCTTCTTCGGTCCAATACCAGAAGTCAATCCCCTCATCAAGTGGAATTTGGTTCCAGTGATGCACTTCGATGCGACTTCAGGGTTGGGCGCATCAGATCTTATTCCTGAGGTTAGGTTGTGAAGCCTACCCAGGATTTGAGGTTTGGTTGTGAAGCCTAGAGGACAGAAAGGTTGAAGAAAGAGGTCTGGTGGAACTGCTTTGAGACTGAAAGGAGAATACATGTTCTTGGTTGTTGAAGGTGATGAAAGGAATTAATCGATATTTATAGGCGAAACGCTAGGTTTTCACCAAAGGGAACTGAATGGTTTGCTATTCGTTCATTGGTCAAGCATTTATCACGCGTGCTGTGTTAGTTGAATACGGTAAATGCGCAAGTTAATGGTGCGACGTTGCAGTTAAAGTTGGGAACAGTTTTCGAGTGGTCAAGGATATGGAATTAATTTGAAAAGATCTTCTGCATTCAGAATAATATGCGCGAACAAAGTCAGAATAGATAAACAGTTAAATAAATTTACTAATGTGCTTAATGTTCGCTAAAGCAGTATCAAGGGCGTTTTGGATATTTTCTTCGTTGATCAGGGAATCTTCGATCCTGTCGTCCACCTGGTTGATCATTTGTTGAAGAGTCTGATAGGAGTTCTTCTCTTGCTCCAAGGCGTTTAAGTTGTTCTGGGTTTCCTCTTCGACAATTGCTAGCTGGGCCTCAATCTCAGCTTTTTGACGTTTAAGCTCAGCAAGTCGGTTAGGAAACAACTGGGTCGCGTTATGGACAAGTTTGGTAAGATTGGTGGCTTTGGCAACCCGTTCGGCTTGGAACTTCTCTTTCTGTTGATGATACTGAGGAGCCTCCAACCGCGTGGTTCTGGCACGCTCAGACAAAGTTGCAGCTTTGGTTGTGAATTCCCACAGACGCTGCAATTTTTTCAGGAGTCTTTCGTCAGCGTGAACTCGAAGGAGACGAATGGCATCTTCAATTTGGATCCTAGTATGTGGGTGGAGAAGATCCTCATGCTCTAGGTTGCGGAGGAATAGTGTCGCATCAGCGATGGATTGGTTTGCTTGAAAAGGATCCAGCATTAGTTGAACTTGCTCGATGAGGGAAGGCGTAGCATGATCAGATTGGGAGGTCATTGGAAGGTTTTCCGGAACCTGGCAAGTAAAGAAACAATAAGTGTTTGTAAGAGTACAAACAGAAGCTGCAGAGTACAAATTGTTACCTTTGGGTCAGTTTCAGTTGGGATTACCGGTTGAAGCACTGGTTGAACAGTATCAGTCGCGCGATCGGCATTCGCGACAGCAGTTTCGTTCGCCGGAGAGACTGCGTTCGCGGGGGGAATTTCATTCGCGCGAGTATCAGTCGTTTTTCTTTGAGGCGAACAGGAAGTCGCCTCGCAGGGAATAGGCTCATTCGCAGCAACAGTTTGAAGTGGAACGAGCTTGGCGCTTTCACTAAAGATCTCTCCCATCATAGTATCCAGGATCGGAGAAGCAACTGACTCGGAGGAAGAGCTAACTTCAAATACAGGAATCGGTCCCTGAAACGACAGAAGCACAATTGAGCTCAAGATCATTGAAACATTGCCAATTGAATGGTTTATCGAAACAATACCTCTTGATCTGTTTCAGCAGGAGTCCCAGTGTCCAGGTTAGCTCTGGGAGGAATCGCCTCTTGGGCCACGGCAGAGGTTACTTCAGTTAGAACAGTTAGGTTTGGGGCACCAGAAGCAGCAGGATGTTGATTGCATTCTTCGAGGGATTGTACGTCTTCAGAGTTAGACTGCATAAGCTGATCCACCTAGAAGGCAATTATATGATTAATTGACTTGGCTACATGAGCATACGAGTTTTCAAATTAAATGAACCCATACCTGGGGTTGGAGAGCATTTCCTTCTGTAGGAAGATTTGGTTTGAGCCTCTTGAGTGGATGATCTGCATTCTTGTTCGCGCGCTTCTTGGTTCTTTGAGGACGCTGCAAGGAAGGAAGATGGTCGGAAAAAGGGATACAGATCAGAAAATTGATAAACATAGTTAAAGAGTTTTAAATACCTGGGGGGCAGGGAGCACTTCTGTTCGCACCTCAGGAACCAAGGAAGATTCAACGCTTTGGTGAGGGCCATCGATAGCAAAAACAACCAAGTCTTCGGCATGGCGGAATTGTTTCTGATATGGCTGGAAAATCTGCCTAAACACAGATAGTTGGTCTGGGTGCCATTTGCCTTCGTTGATTGATGTCCACCACCTAGTAAACTCATTAGTGGCCTCGAAGCTCAGACGTACTCCGCCGAGGGGATAGGTGTTGACAGGCTGAACGACGTCTTTGAAGCTGGAGGGGATGGAATCAGGATCAATCCCAGCATTATAGGTTTCTCGCCACGAAGTGAAATGGTTGCGACTAGCCAATGGGGGATATGGAATGTTTTGGCACATTCCAAATTGCCTCGCGAAGAAGTTAGGGGCATAGATTTCTACTCCGGCTCTCCCTGGTAGTTTGAGGTCGCGATTGGAAAGGAGGCGTAGAAAGAAAAAGAGCTGCAGGACGTTGTGTTTGTTGCTGAAAATAAAACCTTCTTTTACAAGAGAAGGGTATGTGCGTCTGCAGATAACGATAATAGAATCTGAAGGTAGGCTTTCCATACTATACAGATGGTGGAAACAACGCGAATAGCTAAGGGCTGGAGGATGTGGAGCGGATACGATGGTTTGGCCTAAAACCTTATCTTTTAGGAAGCTGGTGACAGAGGAAGAGCGGAAAGCAGGAAAATAGGTTTGAAGCCACAAATCCAAAATCCAAAGAGGACCGCTAACAGATCTGTGTTTAAAGGGCTCTAAGGATAGAAAGTGTAGTGACCTATATAGTAATCCGGTGGCTAACTCCAAAAGATTGAGAGGGATACCATTGTAAAGTAGCTCAGCCGTTCTGGCCCAGGCGAAAGTGGGTTTGTTGGTGGCGCTACATTCAACATATTTGAGTAGCCAGAATTCCAGAAATGCTAGGCCACTTAGATCGTCGTCAGTGCTCCCATAGTGACTGACCCACGCGGCGTATGAGTTGGGGCGAGGCTGATCAGAAGGGATTTGATGTTCCAGAGCAAGGTCGTTGAGAGGACTTGGTGCGTTGGCGAATGGAAATCCGGTAATTGTATACACATCCAGGAGGGTGATACCCATTGGGCCTGCGGGGAGATGAAAGGTGTTTGATGAAGTGTCCCAGAAACAGACTGCTGCTGCCAGGGGAGCTCTGTTGCAGCCAGACTTCAGGGAAAAGCAGAGGTCAATAGGATCGGCGATTCCAACGGCCTGCCATCGTTCAAGGTCTTTGCTACGGCGTTGTTGGTACCACTGGATCTCGGCGTCATTAGTGTTTGGCCACTGTCCAAATCTGGTCTGGGCGTCTGACTTTTGCCAGTCGACGAAGGAAGCTTCTTCTTTGCGAAAGATTAAAGGGGGAATTCGGGATGCATGTTGGCGGTAAGGCAGTTCAAGTGGGTTTGGGAAGACATCGACCCAGGGACCTAGGTCGCAGGTTTGATCAATCTTAACTCTCAACCAAGAACCCTTGGGTTTTGGAGCAGGTCGGAGGCCAGCCATGGCTTGGACAAAGTTTAGGGCTTCATGCTCAGAAGGGGTTCTGGGTGCGGTTTTCACAGCAGAGAAGGTGTGTTTGGGTGCCATTGATTTGGAAGTAGGAACGGCGGCGGATTATCTCAGGAAGGTTTGAAAGGAGTTGCAGAGGGAAATGATGGTTGAGTGTTCTGAGGAGTGACAATGAAAAGACGTTTGCTTTTGGTTAAATCAATGCTAAGGTATAGCTCTTTTCGATTTTCGCAAACGGGCTTAATCTCAAGAACTGGGGGGCAATGTTGGATCCAGAAGTAAAAAGCCCATTTATAGAAAGGCAAGTGGACCAACGCCTGCGGTCAAGAGGGTCAGAGGACGTTTGAAAAGTCAAAAGCGCTCGCAAGGAGCACAGTAACAAAGTACGCTCGCGAAAGGAGATAATTTGTTCACAGGGGGAAACACGCTCGCGAAGCGGGACGTGTGTTAACAGAACACGTTCGCGGTTAGAAAAGCATTCGCGAGGGTATTATAAGAAATTAGACACGTGGTTGCAGGAGGTTAAGTTACCACTAGAATGGTTTTGGGCTTACATGATTGGGCTTTAAGAATTAGTCTTGCACTACAAGAAGGATTATTTGAGGCTATACCTTGATTCGCAAGGAAACATCTACCCTAGTATTCACTATATAAAGGGTTGAGGTGCAAGAGAAAAACACAACGACATCTATCAACAAACAGACAACAACTTCGCCACGCGAAAGTCTTCAAGCCTCTCCGGAGCAACCAAGCCTGATCCGTCAGCAACCCAAGCCTGATCCGTCAGCAACCGTAGCCTGATCCGTCAAGCTGCAAAAGGGACTTAATCCGTTAAGTCTGACAGGTTTCAATCCGTTGAAATCTCTCTACTCCCCTGTTCGATCCGTTGAGCAGTTTTACTCCCGCAACCAGTTCTGGAGAATCCGTTCGCCAGTCTATATCTTGATACCCGCTGCTTAGTTTCTTTGCATACTAAGTAAGATTCGGCCATCCTCAAAGGTTGGAGAAAAATCCTAGAGGGACTTTTCCCTTGTAGGTCTAAGAAGAGAACCTAGCACAGAGGAAGAAGATCGGCGTCTGTCACAGTCGCTGTGAGAAGAAGTCAGAAGAGGGACGCAAGTAGCATCAAGTAGCATCCAACTTCAAGGTTGTACCTGACCCAAAGGTACTGGCACGCCTAGCACAAATTTACAAGCCGGTTGTTTGAAGGACTGCAAATTCTAGACCAAACAAAGACGTACGAAATGCGAGTCAAAAATTGGCCATATGTACCAGGAAAAATGTAATTTTTTTTTTCCAAATACTTGTCAGGTTATGACTATGAATGTCTAATCTAATGGAAGCCTAATCCTTAATTTTCTTCAACTTTATTTTTTTCACCAAAATCTCATTTTTCATCAGAAAGTGTGGGTTATAGCACTCGTTTTTTTAATAAAAATGCATGTTGTTATTTTTTTCACATTTATGTGTTGATATTTTAACACTTCTCTAACTGACAAAACTAGAAAATCTCAAGCCGATCTTTTTATATGATTTTTCCAATTCAGCATGAAGACAGAGAATGAGAGTCTAAAATTGGCCATATGTGCTAGGAAAAATGCGATTTTTTTTCCAAAAACATGTCGTCAGGTTATGAATGTCCAACCTAATGGGAGCCTAATATTGAACTTTCTTGAACTTTATTTTTTTCATCGAAAACTCATTTTTCATCAGAAATTGTGGGTTACACGTGTTTTTTGGGTAAAAATGCATGTTATTTTTTTCACAAAATTTTGCTCACATTTTGGTGTTGATATTTTGGCACTTCTCTTGTTGTCAAAATTTTAAAATTATTTTTTATTTATAATTCTTAAATTATACACATACAAATTATTAACGTGTAATTCACGTACCGTATTTTACTAATTAAGCTTAATATCATATTGTAGAACCATTTATAGTGTGCTAAGCTTCACTTAATTTAGACACATTCCATAGTTCCATAACATCATAACTGGCCTGATCTCAGACCTATCTAAACCACCATCACCATCACCATCACTATAGTAGATTTTTCCCAATTATTGAAATTGACCTAAAATCTCAAGTTCCAATACGCTGTCGTTTCATACGCCCACCTATCTTTCTGTTAAATTCACTCCAAAAACAGTACTACAGTACCCAATCGCAGTCACCAACATCGGCAATTCCCCATCACCAAAGCCAGATTTCGCCACGTGTCCAATTAGCGCTGTTGCCGCTAAAATAAAAACTATAAAATAAACCACCAGCGCGTCCCTCATTTCTGTACTCCTCTGCATCCTACCCACCTCTAAACCTACACCCGCACCCCTCGATTTCTCAGTCAACACCCCAAAAGTCCAAATCTACAACTCTACTGTTTTTATTCGTCTGCTGCACGATCGTCAAACACAAGCGTCGCACCGGATCCCAACCCCACCTTCATCTTCTTCCTCACTCTAATTCTCACTGTATAAATAATAACGCAGATCCTCCACAGCTCTAGAGAACCACGTACATTGCTACGATCTCAGTCTCTCACTGAAATCTCCGGTGAGTTAACGAAGCGGCAATGGAGGCCTTCTACTACCTGGTGTTCGGAGCACTGGCGGCGGTCGTCGCCGGCGCCGAGCTCAGCAAAAGCAACAAGGACCGCGTCAACACCTCCCCGCTTTTCAATTCCTTCAAGAACAATTACCTCGTCATTTACTCTCTCATGATGGGTGAGTGCGCCTTCTGGATCCATCGATCAGTGAAATTTTGGATCTGATCTGTCGGTGCTGGTTGAATCGAGAGTAGATCCGCGCTTCGTTTTGCTTTGTGATTGTTCTGATTAGGTTTTTGATTTATGATATGTGTAGTATTGCTTTCGTTTTTGTAGTTAGTGATTAGGTTTGGTTGAATCGAATCGGTGATAGGGAGGTTGGATCAGGATTGCAACAGGTGGTAATGATTTGATCTATTCGAGTCGGTAGCGTTATATGTTGTAGTAGATGTTGCATTGTAGATAGATTGCATCTGGCACTAAGTATGTTACGGAACTTGTTACTTCAGTAGTGTTGGTTTATGTTGGAAGATTTGTGGTTTAAGTAAGCTTACTGAGGAGTTGTGGTTTTGTGTGGCCACAGCTGGGGACTGGTTGCAGGGTCCTTATGTTTACTATCTTTATACTACGTATGGATTTGGGAAGGGTGATATTGGACATCTTTTCATTGCTGGATTTGGCTCGTCTATGTTGTTTGGGACGATTGTTGGATCTCTAGCAGACAGACAGTGAGATTTCCGTCTCAACTTTGTTTTAGCGTTTTCGTACTTGTTGGACATTGCTAGTGTTCTCACTGACAATGTGTTCAATTTAGGGGTCGAAAGAGGGCGTGCATCACGTATTGTATTACTTACGTACTGAGCTGCATCACCAAACATTCTCCTCATTATAACGTCTTGATGTTGGGCCGTATTTTGGGAGGTATCGCCACATCACTTCTCTTTTCAGCGTTTGAGTCATGGCTTGTTGCTGAACACAACAAGGTAGGGGTTCATTGTTGTTGGCTTGTAACATGCGATCAATATGATCTTTCTGTCATTAGAGGATAATACACATATGAAGGTTGGTTTAGAAACAATGAACTTGCTTCAGGCTGAGTGTTTAAGAGCTTTCCAAATATTTGACTAGCCTGTGTTTCCCTTAGTTGCAGTTAAAGTGGTTAATTGTAAACTGATTATGATTAATTTTTCTTGAAATGTTTCCCCTTATAAATATTCACGCAATTGATATCTCTGTTTTACCGTGCAGAGGGGTTTCGAACCACAATGGTTGTCAGTAACATTCTCAAAGGCAATATTTCTTGGTAATGGTGTTGTTGCTATCTTGGCTGGGTTGCTTGGAAATACGCTTGTCGATACATTGGCTCTTGGTCCTGTTGCACCGTTTGATGCGGCTTCGTGCTTCCTTACAATTGGAATGTTCATCATTTTATTTACTTGGTCAGAGAATTATGGAGATCCGTCAGAGAGCAAAGACTTGTTCACCCAATTCCGTGGTGCTGCTGTGGCTATTGCTTCTGGTAAAGTATTAACTATATGCCACATACAGTAGTACCTTCAGATAATAACCTCTGTGTGCAATGTTATGCATTATTTTTTTCGTTATCTTAAAGTCTTAGTCATCTGGTTGCGTTGTCTTCCTTCTGGTCTCTAAATTATGCCTTTGCCCTCATTTAGTTTTTCTTTTTCTGTGGTTCAGATGAGAAGATTGCATTACTGGGTGCGATACAGTCGCTGTTTGAAGGATCAATGTACACGTTTGTGTTCCTTTGGACTCCTGCTTTGAGCCCAAATGATGAAGACATTCCGCATGGTTTTATCTTTTCAACATTCATGTTGTCTTCAATGCTCGGAAGCTCCCTTGCATCTCGGTTGATGGCTCGCCAATCACCTAGAGTAGAGAGCTATATGCAGATTGTCTTCGCCATTTCAGCTACCTCTCTCCTACTTCCCATTCTGACCAGCGTATGTCATGTTATACGATTTCAGGGGATTATTTTCTTAAATAATTTTTGATCCCTTGTTGTTCTCTAACTTAGCTAGTTTTGAAACAGTTCTTGGTAGCACCTTCCGGGACGAAAGGAGGGAGCATCTCACTTGCAGGCTGTATCCAGCTTCTAGGATTCTGTGCCTTTGAGGCTTGTGTAGGACTATTCTGGCCATCCATTATGAAGATGAGGTCCCAATACATACCTGAGGAGGCCAGGAGCACCATCATGAACTTCTTCCGTATTCCACTCAATATATTCGTCTGCATTGTGCTGTACAATGTATGTTTATAGCTATACTTACAATACACTACCGTACCTTTGAATTGCATTGAACCTGTCAATGTGTACAGCATGCAATTAACTGTGGTTTTGTTTGTCTTTGAAGGTTGATGCATTCCCCATGACTGTTATGTTCGGGATGTGCTCCATGTTCCTCTTTCTCGCATGTTTCTTGCAGAGGCGCCTCATGTTGATTGTAGAAAAACCCAGTAAGTCTGGTCTGCACTCCGTTATCTTTGCTTTTCTAGGTTGTTAGGTCCTGTCATCCAACAATCTTATTCCTTGATGCTAATAGTTGAATTATTTTTGCTGTTAACAGAGACCGAAGACTGGGCAGGAATGAAGGAAAGGGACACCGAGTCAGAGCCATTAAACCTTTGATAGCTTCTGCAGTTGGTTTTTTGGTTGTCAGACGTGTAGTTAGTGAATTAGTAACTGGGGCAATTTTTTTGACAAAGGAATCCACTCTTGTAATACCATTATTATTCTTTTACAGCATCTATAGTCTATTCTTTCTGTATTCAGTTCAAGTGCAAACTGTACCTATGATTAGTCGATTCAGTTTTGTTATAATGTTTGCTTTCAACCTTAGCTATCAAAATTTGGATCAGTGCTGTCAGTGTAGATTATGGGCTCGCCACATTTGTTGCCATATTTATCATCGGATTTTTACTTTTTTAGCAGACTTTTCTTTTTACTTTCCTAGTGTACATCAGCAACAGAACACTCTTCTCATAAAATATAAAACAGAAGTTAAAAACGATTGTACTCATGTAATGTTAAAAATTCTCTTTGAATGTAATTTTTTTTCTATGTTGGTGTATAACAAGGTGAAAACAATCTGCTTGTGGATTGTGGAACTGAGCCATTGAGCCAATACCTATACTTGTAACACGACATTGGACTCAACAGATCAGCTAGACACAATTTACCTTGACAAACTACCAAATTCTCATTACAATTCCATTTAGAACGGAAAACAAAAATGCCTGTTCACCTAACGTTAGTTGAAAGCGATGACAGTGCATCTCGAATCATATTTTCCATCTTGCCTCTCAAACCGGATATAGTATTCTGCAATGCATCCTGTGGATGTGTTCATCGAGAGAGACATTGTCATGTACACTATTGAGCTGCACCTCTCAAGAAATCTTCCGAGACTTGCCTCAGCAATATTAACAAGGCTAGGCGATGTGCTTGTGTGCATGAATTTAGTAACAACGAGTCCAGGTAGAAGCTGCTGATCTCCCTTCACAAGCTCTGAAACAAAACAGGGGAAGAGTACTCTTTGAAGGAGCAAAGAGTTTCTTGAAATGGGAGAGCATTATGAGTTTCTTGAAGATCGCCAACCAACACACATGCAGTGGGTTAATGGAAGTTGAACTCTCGTTTTCTTTCTCAGAAGGCCCTGCTTCTTTGAAACTCTCCCATCCATCGTCCCAGTTATCTTCAGCCCAGTCATTTCCAGCATCAGATACTTGTACAGAGGCTTCTTCCTTATCTTTCCTCACCATGAAAAATCCTTCCCAATCTCCCAAAAGAGCAAGCAAGGATTCAACATGTGAATAATTTGGAGCAACATCACACACTTTTAGGAAGCAAGAAACAGCTGTCTCCAAATTCAGGATATCATCTGGGGTAACGTCCATGGTGGGTGAGATGTTTGCTTCAAGCTGAGAAGATTTGAGGGCAGCTAATGTACTTGTAAACCTGTTAGATTTATCACTATGATCTTCCAGGTTCACAATAAAGGCAACTCTTATGCACTCTTGCTCCACCAACCTGTAAAAACTAGATAATCCAAAACCGGAGAGATGCACTTGATCTGGGTGTATTATCGGCAACTCTTTATTAGTTTCCTCCGGTTGCAAGTAGCGGTCAGTGTTGTGTATCGGCCAATCGAGTGTGGCAAGCAACACAAAGAACATGAATTTAAGGTTGTTTGCTTACGTCCAACGTGAAAAACACTTTCTCCACTAAATTAATAATGAGTATACAAGAAAAAAAAACAATCTCTCTTCTCTTCTTATCTCACTCATCTGTCATATCTCTCACCATCTAATCGAGAATGAAACACACTTTGCTCTTTTCCTCTGTAATACAAAACCTAGAGCTGACATCCTCCTTACATAGTCATAAGGATATCAGATCTCTTCACCAAATAGGAATCCTAATTCAATTAGTGCTAGGCAACAATGCCTCTTTCTTTGTTATTAACAAGGATTACATGTATACCATCATCAATAAGGATATTCTTTCCTAAATTATACTCGAGACATCTTTATACACTAAATTATGTGTCTTGTACGTACAAGGAACAACACATGCTTCCTTTAGCAACCTCCAACGATCTATTCATAAGCTTCCACTTTCTATCACCAATATACTAGTGCAAACCTAGTCTATCAAAAGCACTTGCAGACAGTATGTTGACACACAAATTAAGAACGTGTCTCACATCCTTTAATGTCATATGGTAACCAAGATCAGTCTTGATGCAAATGTCTCTCATTCCTGAATTCTTAGACCAACCTCTATTACACATCTTCAATATTCCAAAGTCACGTGCTTCATATATAGTAAAGAGCTTAAAATTGAAAGTAACATGACAACTTGCATCGGTATTCACTAACCAATCATGACCCTTGTCACCAACATACAAACATTCTTGAACAGTGAGAAGCTCCCCACAGACAGCAGCAGTAAAGCCATCATCTTCATCGTCTTGGTATTTGCATGCCCTTCTTTTTGTCTTGTTTCCACTTTCGACATATCCGCTCCATGTGACCCTTCTCGCCACTATAGTGACACGTGTCACTAAACTTTGGACTTGAATTCTTATCTCTATCCTTCATAACAAGGGCTCTTATGTGCCCATCGTCTATGCCAATAACTTTTCTTCTTGTTTCTTCATTAAGCATGTTCACGATTGCGGCAGCGTCATGGTTAGGGCTAGAGGTAGCTGCGGCAGCTTCACGATTGCAGTTGCAGGTCTAGCTACACCTTTAGTCTTTTGTCGTCGTCATCGATCATCATCATCACCTATATGTATGCATGAACTAATATACTGATTTCTTTAGTTTCTTCGACTTGTAATCATGCATATACCGGTTTCTTTTAGATTCTTCAGCTTCCTATCTATCATGTTCAAGATATCCGTTTCTAGCAACAAGACAGATCACAGATGCAGTCTCGCATGGAATAAACTTGGAAATTGCGTGCCCTTATTGTAAGTCCATGCATATACAGCGTATCAAACAGATCGAAGTGTCATTGTAGCTAGATTTTAAATGTATGGTTGGTGGGGATTCGTACGCGTACTTATTCTACTCTACATCGACGATCTACGGAACTGTCATCCTCCACAGTTCATAATAATACTAAACAGATGCATACAGCCTAGCCAGTTCAAGGATTTATACACAAGCATTTGAAGCACACTGCATCAAATTTGCACTCAAACCCCAAAGGAACACTCCCTACAAGGCTGCAGGCAGTCTATATTTCCATGTTGGGCCCATAATGGGTCATCTACATAACGGGCCACAAAGCCCATGCCTGCAGAGTACCGACACATGGCAAAGTTTTAAGACATTGTTGACCACAATGGAACCTTCAAAGAGTTGACTTGGCTGTCAGGTTCGTTTGTCCATTCCAGCTGCTCGACGTAAATTAAGCTACTTGCCTACTTGGAAAGAAAAACAAACAGAAATTCCTCAACTTAATTGGTAGACTATTCAAATCATTTTTCATATTAATTTTCTGGGTTCCTAGAAAGACTCCATCACAGAAAAGAGAACACGGTGTTTTGTTTTGGAGAAGACAAGCTTACAAGCTCTGTTGACTTGTAATGTCAGGTCAACTCTCTCTCTCTCCATTGTTAGCGTTGCAAAGAAAGTAAGGAAAAAACTGGAAATTTGCAAGTTCAGTACTATAGTTTAAATCATTTTAGTTCAGAACTGAGGTAGTCTAAGCTATATGTACTTGTTTGTAATGGGATTAACCAATTTGAAGCGGTTGCTGATCATGGTGTTGGACTTGACCTTGAATATGAGTGTTTAAAGTTCATAAGCTCATAGTTCACGGAAAGTCGATACTTCTTTTGGTTTAGTTCATAATGATTGAATGAGGTTTAAAGAAGAAATTGAAACGGTTTAATGAGCTTTTATTGATTTGCTTTTGGCCTAAAATTGTTCTACTGTGTATTAGGAGGAACTAATAGGAACATGACAATCAATATCTTGTTTCAGAATGCTTTCTTGGTAATTTAGCAAATATAAATTTTATCTTTCTGGTGCCTGCTGTCAAAGAAAAACAAAGTAGAACAAAACCAATAACATAGAATGATTGTTTTTGCAGATGTTCTTCCCTTGTGTTTAGAATGTGGTTCAGTCATTGCTGAGGGTCTATATTCATAGATTCTCTCGTATACAAATTAAGATGGCAAAGGATATAGTTATCGGTGCATCGTTTGTACCAGTGTCTGAATTACTCTCTCAGACAATTTTTGCCATGTTTGATACTGTAAAATCAGCCAAGGAAGTCCTCATTCACAAAGAAAACTTCAAAGTATTTGCTACATACTTGGAGCGAACCTCTTCTGTATTGAATGAGTTGTCGATGCAAAACATTGAGTATTCCAAAGGCCTAGTTAATGCTTTGGAGATTGTCAAACGAGAGGTGGAAGTTGCCAAGCAGCTAGCTCTTGATTGCAGAGAGAAAAACAAGGTTTATCTATTGATTAATTGCCGGAAGATTGTTAAGGCGCTAGAGAGCAGTACAAAAGACATTGGTAGAGCACTTAGTCTACTCTCACTGCATTCTTTGGATGTTTCATTGGGTATAAACAACCAGATTAACAATCTATGCAAGAACATGTTGGATGCTGAATATCGAACAACGGTAGCTGAGGAAGAGATTTTGGCAAAAATTGAGCTAGGAATGCAAGAAGGAAATGCTGATCTGTCCCACACAAATGGTTTGCTTCTTCGTATTGCTGAGACTCTTGGTATCTCTAATGAACATTCTGAACTGAAAAGGGAATTCAAATGTGAATTGGATGATACCAGCTTGAGAAAAGGGTCTGAAGAAGATTTGCAAATGGAACAGATTTGTCACATTATAGCAATGCTTGAAAAGACTAATGCTGACACAGATGCTGCTGAGGAGAAAGTGAATGAGTATTCAGAAAGGACAGTCTCTTTGGGAAGGCAACCGTTGGAACCTCTTCGGCAATTTTATTGCCCTCTCACTCAAGAAATCATGGTGGATCCTGTGGAAACTTCATCTCAGCAGACATTTGAAAGAATTGCAATAGAGAAATGGTTTGCAGAAGGTAAGAATCTATGTCCTTTGACAGATATTCCTTTGGACACATCAGTTTTACGGCCAAACAAAGCTCTAAAACGATCCATTGAAGAGTGGAGAGATAGGAACACCAGGATCATCATTGCCTCCATTAAACCTACCCTTCAGTCGAGTGAAGAGCAAGAAGTGCTTCAATCCCTAGACAAGCTGCAGAATCTATGCTTGGAAAGCGATATTCACCAAGAATGGGTGACAATGGAGGAATATATTCCAGTCCTTGTTCGACTTCTTGGTACAAAAAATAGAGAAATAAGAAGGAATGCTCTTGCCATCCTATCAATCCTTGCGAAAGACAGTGAAGAAAATAAGGTACCTTCTAATAGGTTATGTACTATTATATAAGATTGATGAGGCATTTCAGAATTTCCTATTTTAATCATGAATACGTTCATTATATATTACAGGGAAGAATTACAGCAGTAGATAATGCACTTGAAGCCATTGTCCGCTCACTTGCACGACAAAGTGGGGAAAGCAAGGTAGCATTGCAGCTGCTATTGGAATTGTCGAGAAGTAGAGTTGTGCGAGATTTAATGGGAAATGTTCAGGGATGCATACTTCTTGTAGGAACAATGTTAAGCAGTGAAGATGATCAAGTCACCGGATATGCAAAAGAGCTTCTAGAGAATCTTTCTTGCATTGATCAAAATGTTGTACAAATGGCAAGAGCGAATTATTTCAAACCTTTGTTGAAGTTTCTTTCTTCAGGTATGCTTGGAGCATCTGTTGCAATTATCGTGGCATTGCCTTCTTGTACTGTGTATTGTAACAATTTATACTTGATGCAGGACCAGAAGATGTTAAAATGGTTATGGCAAGAACTTTGTCGGAAATTGAGTTGACTGATCACAACAAATTGTCTATAGTTAAAGATGGGGCACTAGAACCACTTCTTGAACTGCTTTCAAATGGTGATTTGGAGAAGAGAAAAGTGGGTGTTAAAGCTCTTCTACACCTCTCTAGCTTACCTCAAAATGGCCTGGAGATGATTAGAAAAGGTGCAGTTGGACCACTGTCTGAGCTTCTTTATTCTCACAGCTTATCTTCACCAGCCTTGCGTGAGCAGGTAGCCGAAACAATCATGCACCTAGCCATATCAACCACCACGCAAGAAGCCGCAGAGGATCATATATCATTGTTAGACTCTGAAGATGATATTTTCAAACTCTTTTCACTAATATCTTTAACTGGACCTGACATACAAAGAAGCATCCTCAAAACTTTCCATGCAATGTGCCAATCTTCTTCTGGTTTAGACTTCAGAATAAAGTTGAGACAGGTAAAAACATAAAAAAATTGAAACTCATTTTTATGATCTTTACCCTGGCTTCTTGTGAATGATATTTCTATTTACTTAATGACTCTGTAATTCTCAGCTCTCTGCTGTCCAAGTATTGGTTCAGTTGTGCGAGGCTGATAATCCTACTGTCCGAGCAGATGCCATCAAGTTGTTCTCATGCTTGACAAAAGATGGCGATGACAGCACATTTTTGGAGCATATAAGTCAGAGATGCATACATTCCTTGCTAAGGACTATAAAAAGTTCTAGTGATGTGGAAGAGATGGCTGCTGTAATGGGTATTATTGCTAATCTTCCAAAGGATCATGCGCAGATTACTGGTTGGCTTGTAGATGCCGAGGCACTTGACATCATCTGGACTTGCCTAAGTGATGCGAATAGAGATGCCTCATATAGAAGACAATTAGTAGAGAATGCTGTTGGAGCTCTTAGTCATTTCACAGTAGCATCAAATCAGGAATGGCAGAGAAAAGTAGCTGAAGCCGGTATTATCCCGGTGCTAGTGCAACTACTGGCTTCTGGAACTGCTTTGACAAAACAAAATGCAGCTATATCACTCAAACAGCTATCCGAGAGTTCCAAGAGCTTGAGCAAGCCGATAAAGCGTGGCGTTTTTCTGTGCTGCTTCTCTGCACCTGACCCTGGCTGCCCTGCACACTTAGGCGTTTGCACAGTTGAATCCTCATTCTGCCTAGTAAAGGCAAAATCTCTTGATCCACTTGTGAGAATGCTTGGAGAGGCAGATGTTGGAGCATGTGAAGCTTCTCTAGATGCACTTCTGACATTGATAGATGGTGAAAGACTAGAACAAGGCGGCAAGGTGCTGGACGATGCAAAAGCCATTGGTCTGATTATTAAGCTATTGAACTCACAGTCTGCCAGGCTACAAAGAAAATCTCTCATGGCTTTGGAAAGGATTTTTCAAGTAAATGAGTTGACTCTCAAATATGGAACTTTAGCTCATGTGGCATTAGTGGACATTGCTCAGAATAAAAATAGAGACATGAAATCTTTGGCTGCTAAGGTACTTGGTCAATTGGGTGTACTTGGTAAACAGTCTTCTTACTTTTGATTGATTATGTTGTATATATAATATAATAGATCTCAATGCACTTCTCATTCTTGATGGATGTGAATAGACATTCACTTTTCCTTTTCTTACTCGACGATTTCTTTGTACAATTTTTCTGAGCCTGGCTAGTTAGGATGGTATCATGGTAGCAGGGCCTGCTTTGAAACTATATCAAAGTATTAGACTTGGAATCTACATTCTGTCTGGTAGAGTCAAGTTTGGATTAGGATTTCAACATTCTATATACTAAAGCAAAACCGAGCTTGCACTGTGAATGGACGGTTTCACCCTCAGTTGGAAATTATTTACAATCCTACCATCAAATTACACTTGTCGGCAACCTCCTATCATCTGTGCACGTGTTCCCGTCAGCCTCTACCAAATTGTTGGTTTTCAGGTCAGGCCACAACACCTCAACATTGTCTCTTCAAAGGTAAGGGGGCGACATCAGATTAGTTTCTAGGTTTCTTTGACTCGATTTTCCTTTTCCTCATCTTGCGTTTTTCTGGTGTTGTTTATTCAGCTAGAAGTATAATCGACATTAATACGCCTTAGGATTCCTTCTGGTAAGTGGGTTATCTGTAGGAATAGTAGTGCTAACATTGTTTAGGTTGTCTCTTTTCCGGGTTCTTATCCCTTTCATTTTCCTCAGTTTTTGATTGGCTCCACTATTGATAAATACTGGTATTACATAGTTTGAATATGCTAATACAAATGCTGCTGCAGTGCTAAGAGGTTAGTGGTTTGTGGAAAATAACAATTTTTTTTATATTTCTTATCTGGGAATTTGAAATTTTCGGCTTCTGTTTTTCATACTGGGTTTTGATATTTCTTATGTGCATGGTGCGGATGAGTCTTTCGAATTCTTTCTGTATTTTGGTTTGCATATGTCGATAGTTTGACTTGGATTGAATATTTTTTTTTTCTTCATATAATCTCAGTGTGGTTCAATTATTTTTGTGCTATGTAGACACTTTTCTTTTCAATTTTATTTTGTTAACATCTGTTTTGGGCAGTAAATTCATGGGTATAAAGGCTTCTTTTTTTTCTTCATTTTGAAGATTGTTACTACATGCTTTGTTTTCAGTCTGCTTTCAATTTCTGTTTTAGATAAAATTTCAATATGCTTTCTTTGTGCAGTTGGAAACTTTTTTACCCTCCTTAATGAGTATAAGTATTGAATATAGTACCAAAATGTTGTTGTTATCTGTTCAACAGTCATTAATATCTTTCGACACTTAAATAACAATTGTTCTGTCAGTGGATTGTTTGAGTTGGTGCAATCGTTGCATTTGCTGTAACAGAAATCAGCTGTTAGTTTATGCTTATTGGCCGTCTAATTTTTCGAGTGAGCATATTTATATTGTTGGTAGTCTTTGTGAATTTGCAGTTCAATTAGGCAATAACAAATGCATTTAGCTGGCTTTTAAGTTGTTACTTCTATTCATTAGTATTTGTTTTAATAGAGTACTGTGTCTAAGTTTCAATAAACACGATAAACCTGTTTTTTTCATTATTCTTTTATCCCTGTTATGAGGCTATAAGTTTCAATACGCACAATAAACCTGCCCTTTCACTATTGTTGGTTTGCATATGTTAATGGTTTGAGTAGGTTTTTTCATTTTTTGTTTGTCATATGATTTGTGTGGTTCAAGTATTTTTGTGCTATGTAGGCAGTTTTCTTTTTCAATTTTTTGTTCCCTTTGTTTTGGGCAGTGAATTCATGGGCATAAAGACTTTTTTTTTCTAATTCATTTTGAAGATTGTTTTAGGCATGCTTTGTTTTCTGCCTTCTTTCAACTTCTGTTTTAGACAAAATTTCAATATGTTTTTTTCTTGCAAGTGGAAACTTTTTTACCCTTTTGAACGAGTGTTGCAGTCAAGCTGATATCATAGTATATAATTTTTCTATATACCCCTTGGTATCTTGCAGAGATCAATACAAAACTATAAAATGAATACAATCACAGCCATCAGATTCTTAAGAATTATAATGATCTGAAAGAAAATAAATCTGAATTCGTTTGCTTTCTTTTGTAAACTTGGGAAGAGAATTAGCTGGCTTTGGTCAAAATTCTAAAGCATATGCCACAAATATTGTTGAATGAAAATATATAGAAAAGGGCCTGTGTCCTAGAGAAGTATTGTTGCTTGCAACTCTTTAGTGTATGAGGTTTAGGTTGATGCATGATTGCTCTTTGTTTGTTTGTGTTTTCTTTTGGTCTTTTTGGTGTGGTCTGGTTTTGGCTTTTGCTGGGTGATGTAAAATTCAATTTTTGTTGGTTTTGCATATTGGTGAGGTTGGTGTTTGAAACAGGAAGGGCTCATAGCTAAAAGTGAGCTGGCTGCTTCAAGTTTTGGCTAGCAAAATAGTTTTTGGTGTGTGCGGATATGTACAACCAAGTCAATGGCGTTGTATATGTATATCTACTATCAAATGTATGATGATGTAATCGCTACAGATAAATGATTTTTGATGTACATGTTTGATTGGTAAAACTGTTTACCCTTATGTATATAAATGAGGTTTAACTTTTACTCATCAAGATAGTACAAAAAATTACAATTCCTCCACTTTTACTCTTTTCACACACGATTCATTTAGTTATCGTCTGGCAGCAGCGTGCCGGGTTTCTTGCTAGTGTGTTAATATAGTAATATGGGTTTTCATCTTCGAAGATTGTGCATGTGTACGATGATGTGCATAGATCTTTGAAGATTGGATGACAGAGTTCGGTCGTGTCTACCCCAACAGTGAAGAGAAAAAGACGGTTTGAGATCTTCAAAGCCAACCATCATGACGACAGAGGAGTTCAGATCTTGGTGTTGCGGCCTCTGCGATTCTCATTCCCCTCTTCCATAGGGATTTGAAGATGAAGTTTTGGAAATTGGGATTCATATGCATTCCTCTTGGTTCAATCTTTAATAATCTAGTTTTTGAAAGAAAGATTGTCATTTTTTCCTTTGTTTTTTTAGTTTTAAGGTATATTCTAAGTAATCATTTTAAAGGTAAATTCACTATCAGTCTCTCAACTCTTTTGACAAGGCCAATATGATACCCACACTCTAAACTCTATCAATGTGATTCCTGATCATTTGTTATGATATCAATGAGATGCCTTTGTCAACTTTCTGTAACGACACCGTCAAATTAGTAACGTGACAAACAATTGTGGATAACCACCAGTCTCTTAACTCTTATGACAAACTCAATATGATACCCAAATTCTAAAACATGTCAATGTGATACCCATACTTAAGTTCGCTATCAATGTGAGGTCGGAGGCGTCACGTCACCGTCAGTTTAGTCAAGTGATGCGCACGTGGCCTAAAAAATGTCAGTATGATATTTGGCCTCACGTGCTCATACACACAAGATCAACTAACTTTCTTCTTGTTCTTTATTATCACCATATTTGTTGTCTCTATCTTTCCACTTTTCATTGTCATGGTGAAATGCTCGACTTTGAAATATCGACAATGTTGAAAATTGAGGCTTTGCAATTGGAGCCAAAGGATGTCGTCGTTATGGCCAGAGAATTATTCCTCATCGAGGGTTCTAGCGAGGTGAGGTGGAGGAAGGGGCGACGAGGCCGGAAAGTGACGGGACAAGGAAATTTCGTCGATCATCAAGATTTGGGGTTTAATTCGATGAGAATTTAATTTGGAGTTTTGTCTCTCGATCTGCTATCAATTCAGGTTTTTGGATTTATTGGGTAATTGGATTTATTTTGGAAGATGTAAGAGTGGAGAGGAAGATGGTTTGTGTCACACCCCGAATCTTTTTGAAGTTAATAAAAGTTACCTTTCACAGAGATTCACGAGTTACCGAGGACTTTTAATTGTGATCGGTAATTCGATAAGTTATCGCTCGAGTTAATTTTCGAGTTTTTAAAAGCACTCCAAATACTTGATTTAATGACTTGATGTCATAGTACGTGTCGACACGAGTCTCCCGGTATTTTCGGAATATTTTTCGGAACTTCCGGCTAATTTCTGTGAATTTCTGAAGTTTACGGTAATTTCCAATTACTATTCTGGTAAATAGTTTTTACAATTTAACCTTTTACTTTTCACCTTCTTTTAATCTGGACCGTCAGATCTTTCCAAGATCTGATCTGAGCCGTTGATCTATCTATAAAAAGGGTAGAGAGGTTTGACCCGAGTCAAACACCCAACTCGGGCGTTGACCCGAGCCAACCACTCTCCCTCTCCGCTCTCGGTCTGCAGCCTTGCCACCACCATCTCCGCCGCGTCCGGCCGACCCACACCGGCGCGCTATCACCGAAATGTTTCTCTTTTCACCTATTACTAAACCCCCAAAGCAATTTATCCAATAAACCCAAGACAAGGGAGATCGGCCGAGGTGAAGCACGGCTGTGCTCGTCGGAGATGGGCCAGCTCAGGCGATCTTCTTGGTTCGTCATTGGTAGGTCTTCTTCGCCTCATCATTCTCTTAACTCTCTTGGCTTGGGGGTTCAATTTCGAACCTTAGTATGAACTGTCCTAATTCTGTTCCTCTGCATTGTTCCGGTGTGGCGCCGACGACGAAGCTTTGAGTTTCAGGCCGACTTCTGGAGCTCAGGTGAAGCTATCAAATGAGGTTGGAGGTCGAGTTGAGTTGGCTTGGCAGCTGGAGGAGTTGCACTGTGGCGACTGCTGGGTTGCACGAAGGTGAGGCTTCGGGGATAAGTGGGGAAGTTCTGTCTTTGAGCTTTGAAGTTGTTTTGGGAGGATTATTCTGTTAGAGTTTATTGAGTTTGATTGAGATTGGAGGATTTGATGAATTTGGGTTTTCTGCTCAATTCAGGTCTAGTGTAAGCTTTATTGATTTTGGGATAAGCTTCTGTCCTTCAGTTATTTTGGCCGAGGAGAAGCATCTGGTTCATGGAATTAGAGATTTACAGGTGAGTTAGAACTAGGTTGTTGTTGTTGTGATAGTTGTTGTGGTGCTCTCTTACTGAATTGGAGTTGTGTTGTTTTGTGCATGTGGTCGAGAACTTGGTGATCGAGAAACGGGGAAACTCTGGCGAAATTCCGGCAAGTCACCGGAATCCGACGAAGATTCCGGTGATACGGTAAAGCCGGCTGAATGCCGAAGAGGTAGGAATTGATTCTTTCAACAACCTAATTGTCGTAAAGCTTCCGTAAATTAAAGAATTGGATTAATTACGGTTAATTGAACAAAAGAAGGAAGTTCTATTTTGGGAAACTTCCCATTTTAAGGAAGACTTACCAATTTAGGAAACTTTCCATTTTGGGAAACTTTCCCTTTATGGAAGGTTACCAGTTATGAGGAAAGGTTAAATCGGTAAATCGACTCAAGGTTAAATGTACTGATTAGTGTGACACGTTGGGTGTCCATAGTAATTCAACGAATTAATACGTGACACCCTAACGTCAAGTTAAAGTAATAAATGAAAGTTCGGAAGCTGAGTCGGACTTTCGGTAATTTGAGTAAGAGTCGATGACCGGGAAAGAAAGTCAAAAAGGTTAAAGTGCTAAAGAAAGGAACTTGGTCAACACGTGGTCAAATAGGATTCCTGGTCAAACTAGGAAAAGACCAAGTCAACGATGAAATGACTAATATAATGATTTGTTTGTACAGTCTCTGGTTGAACATGAGACGGGCTCGACTACGCGGTTAGTTCGAGGGTTTCGCTCGAGGAGCTTTCCGAGCGGGAAGGTCGCAAAAGTACTGTGAGTGGACATATTATTTTAAATGCATGCATGCCTTAATTATCGATTAAATTGCATGGTTTTTATGATCGTTTTCGAGAATTATGTTTTCTCGGGTTCTTGGAGGTGATATTTGGATAAAGTTTAGCGGGAACCTCGGTTAAAGGTTTTCTTGATTTTTATGCTTATACGTATTTACCATTATTCCTCCAATTTGCTATTTCTTTCTGAAAATGGTTAATAACGGGGATGGCCCGTCATTTGAATGGAATTGAACCCGAGATTTCGTTGGAAAGTGGATTTATGCAGATAGGACGAGGAATGGTTTTATTTATTTGTTTTGGGAAGAGTATTTGAGTAAGTATTGTTGTGAATTTTTATAAAGGGTTGACCAATAAATATGCTAGCTAGAGTAGCGTGAGGGCGCTACTAGAGCTCTTAGCTCCGACCCTAGCCTGAGAGGTCAGGCAAACTACGTAGTGCACTATGAGGGTTGACCGTATCATTTTATTTAGAGCTCTTAGCTCCGACCCTGGTCTGAGTGGACAGACAAGCCTGAGAGGTCAGGTTGATATTTCAAGGGTTGACCGTGTCATTTTATTTAGAGCTCTTAGCTCCGACCCTGGTCTGAGAGGACAGACAAGCCTGAGAGGTCAGGTTGATATTTCAAGGGTTGACCGTATTATTTTATATAGCTAGCATAGAGTAGCGTGAGGGCGCTACTAGAGCTCTTAGCTCCGACCCTAGTCTGAGAGGTCAGACTTATTGTGTTTGAGAACATTTCTCTTCCCAAAATCCTTACTTGTTTATCTTATCATGCAATTGTGGAATATTTGGTATTTGTGGGCATGCATAAATGATGTTTAAATCAAAACATTTTTTTTGGGAGAGCATTAAAAGAAATAGAGTTTTATATTTGATTTTCGTCCACTCACTCTAACAGTTTGTTTCAATGTTTCTCCCCTGGGCCTTTCGTTTTTAAATGCCCAGTGATGCAGGGTTCTTGAGAGGAGGTCGAGCGCGTACGAGAGTCGAGGCATAGTCGATCATTCCGTTGCTGCTTGAAATTCTTTGGGGGAATCATCTCGGTAGACTGCTCTGACTAACCCGGTTTAGTTAGTTTTGTAGGAAGGGTTGGCCATTTCAAGGGGGTTTCGGTAAGAAGTTCTCTTGAGGTGGTCCCCGCAGGATTTACTTCGGGTAAAAGGGGTTTAACCCGGGGTGGGTCCTGTCAATGGTATCAGAGCATTAGGTTATCGTTTCCTGTACTACCTCATATACTGGTATCACTTAGTGTCTATAGAGTGATGGTCCGACCGCGGCGGATCTATCGGCATTTTATGCTTGGACGCTTAGTGTTTATTGAGGATATGAGTTAGTACTTCCTGATTGAGATATGGACCGAGTGGTCCTATAAACGATCGAATCTTCAAGACTATGCCTCAGTACGCGCGACCTCATAGAGAGTTCCTGTAAGGAACAAGGTAAGCTCGTTACGTATTTATGTTTTTGTACTCCCCATTGATTTATGAGATTTGAGTTGGGGATCGAGCTGTAAACTTCCGCTATTTAACGAGCTTGAACATTTGTGTGAGTATTCGGTGGTGAAACAGTTAATTCACACCTGGAAGGCTGTCATGGTTGTTGACAGGGATGCTGTAGAAGCCTAAGACAAGGCTTTAGTGTTCGAGTTATGAGACTCTTAGCAGTGGAGAGTCGTACGAGTTAATGAAAGAGATTTCATCCTGCCATGGAATATTGAGTTTTGAAAGAGATGAAGTCGCCTAATGCGATTGTTCAGAAAGGATGAATATTGAGTTTTGACGATTGCCACGACTTTGTTGAGGTTCGTCCTTAGTGTGGTTTTGGAGAAACCAACGGACTTACGAAAGTGGAATGACTCAGGGAAATTGAGTGTAGCCATTTTGGGATCAATGGACTTGTTTCGGGTGACGAGTCCATGATGTGACACTGCTGGAAATATTAAAGAAGTAAAGGCTAGTTTGGTCACTCGATGTTTATGGAACAACCACTGGAACTGATGGTTTGGGTCACCTTGGTACTGACCTTGTTGTCGTCAGCTACGATCAGACCCATTTCGCTTCAGCCACCCATGTTTGGGGGTACTAGAAATATTCGAATCGTTAGTGAGTCCAAGCGTGATTTGAATTATAGGTGACAATGGTCATTGGGCCATTTATCATGGAGGCAGAAATTAAATCGTGTCACCAGATCTTGGGGCTCATGTCAACCATAAGGTGAGTTATCCACCTATGGTCAGGGTATTCTAATTAGTACACCTGTGAAGGAGTCTCCAGGTTGGCTGTGTTGGAGTCCGATTTTCTGATCGAGAAAGCGTTACTTGTGGTAATTAAAGTTAAGTGGTTCCGGAATTTTAAGGAACATGTTGGAAGTGGCAATAAGCCACCGGGTCTCGGACCAAGGGTGCTTGGGGTACCGGAGATAGTGATACGAGCCTTGATGGACTTGGTATTATTGTGGTGTAGGAACCGGTAGTTGTGCAAACGGCACTGTTTGACGGCTGAAGATGAACATGGGTATACCCCACATGAGCACGTGTACCCTCTTGTGTAGGGAAGTGGTAAAGTTGAAATTTGGGTAGCACATGCTGGTAAGGCATAATTATTGTGTGCAGTTTTGTGTGGTCAAAATGACACCAGGTAGGTGGCTAAGACTAGTGATGACATCATCTTAAGAATTTCTCATGAGAGTTCCATTTAGTGAGAACGGAGATTAAAGACGTTTGGTTAGAAGTTTCTGTGTAAAACGTCAATTAAATGGTTTAATGTCGTTAGTAGGTAGAAGGTTGTTTTCTGAGATAAATGCACGGAAAAGGTGAAGTGACAGCAGTGGGGTAAGGGTTACTGAATCGTGGAATAGGAGTGAGAATGATTGTAGATGGTCAAGCTTCAACCTGCAACCAAAGTCGTCCGTTATGACACTTGGTTTCATCGAAGGTGATTAACTGAGCTTGATAGCATGAGAATTTGTGCACTCACCGGCTGTGGTTTAATCAAGTATTGTAAACGAAGGTGAACCTAATCATGTTTGGGGTTCATAAGTTACACCCACTGCAGTGACAGGAAATATTCTCAATTTGATCTGTGGAATGAGGATTTGATCTGGGAAATTGAATTTTGGTGTAATTTAATGAAATCCTGAGAGGATTAAAGTATAGTTGGCATTGCTATGGTCATTGGTCATTGGAGTAGTGACCCTATTTGTTAGGAATTATTGACCTAACGACAGTTCTTGGCGCCACGAGTGTAGAGTGGTAGCAAGAAAGATCATTGGAGGTGACTCTCTAAATTGTCAATATTTCGGTGAGTACGAATTGTGGTGGAACCAGGAAAGATTTTTCCTCGATGACTCAAAAAGTATTACGAGTCTAAGTTTGGTAATAATTGTTACTGAGATTGGTGAGGTATGTTGCTAAGTTGAGCAACACTTTATCGGAGATCGTGGAGTGATTAAGCCACGTCCAGATTAAGTTATGATCTGAGGAGATGTTAACGTGTGGCAGTGGATCTTGTAATTTAGGATCTGGATTGGTAAGCGATTGAGAATTTTGAATCTTACCGATTAGAGGTTGCGGTGGATGGTGTACTTGCAGAGCGTGGGGGACAGGTGTGTTAGAAACTGTCTAGTTATACGAGTTGACACTGTGATGTTCACGCACCCAGTGCGGTGATGACATTTGTTAAATTATGCCTTGATAACTGGATGCTCGGTGATCAATATGGCTAAGTTCGGGCGGAATTAATTCCCGATGCTTTGATCAGGGGTTCCTTTGGGTGTGCACCAGTGGCACTAAATTTTATGTAAATGTCCGATTTGGTTAGATGTCCAAGTTTGTCAGTTTTTACCGGACGATGTGGTAATGGAGGCATCTGGGAATGGAATAACCTTGTTGAGCGGGTAAGGCTCTGGGAGTCATTTAATGGTAAGTTTATCCCAGATTGTGATGCGGATATTGTTTAATAGACGCACAGTTATGGTTGAAGTGCAAGTTCTGCACTATGCGTCATTCCAGATTAAAGTAAGAGATGGGTAGGTCAGTGGTACCTCACCTATGAGTAGTACGGTGAGGTATTACCGTGGTAAAGTACGTTGTAGTTCCACGAGGTGATAATTGAGCAAGCGATTTTATGTTTGGCTTGTGAGTAAAAAGGTCCGGTTTTGTGTTGTCAGAATAGTTACGTGAGCAGTGTGTAGCCTGACAATTTGTCTTCATGCGAGGAGTAAGTATTGGGGGATCTCGATGTCTGGAGACTTGTATCTCCCTGATTTAAAGGCTATGGTTTTGGATTTACGCAAAAGAATTCATGGCAGTTCGTGTCCTGTGTGTGTCAGTGGTTTAAGTAAGGATAGAGTAAGGGAAGACAATTACTCTACAACAGGACAACCTGACAGAATGGTTTTTAGAAAGCGTAAACCAGATCAGGGAGCCTAGTTCAAATGAGGTGACGGCTTGTGTAACACAAGTCGTCATGGTTTTCTCGTGAGCATGTTGTCATGGGTGTTGACCCCACGTTGTATATTGATATCGGAGGATTACAGATGGTAGATCAGTGATAGGCGGTGTCGTATTCCACCTCATAAATGAGATGAAGTACGGTAAGAATTCGGTGAATCAGTTAATCAATGATCCAAGAGAAAATCATTGTGACCCACGGTAAGACTTTAGATGTTTTAGTTTCGACCCGAGAAGTGTGGTCGGGTGTCAGAAAATGAAGGAAGTTGATATTGGAGGACAATATTATTATTTTAAGTGGTACTATCCCCCACTGTATTGGACTTTGAGTATTGAAATTTCGAGGACGAAATTTTTATAAGGTGGGGAGAATTGTCACGCCCCGAATCTTTTTGAAGTTAATAAAAGTTACCTTTCACAGAGATTCACGAGTTACCGAGGACTTTTAATTGTGATCGGTAATTCGATAAGTTATCGCTCGAGTTAATTTTCGAGTTTTTAAAAGCACTCCAAATACTTGATTTAATGACTTGATGTCATAGTGCGTGTCGACACGAGTCTCCCGGTATTTTCGGAATATTTTTCGGAACTTCCGGCTAATTTCTGTGAATTTCTGAAGTTTACGGTAATTTCCAATTACTATTCTGGTAAATAGTTTTTACAATTTAACCTTTTACTTTTCACCTTCTTTTAATCTGGACCGTCAGATCTTTCCAAGATCTGATCTGAGCCGTTGATCTATCTATAAAAAGGGTAGAGAGGTTTGACCCGAGTCAAACACCCAACTCGGGCGTTGACCCGAGCCAACCACTCTCCCTCTCCGCTCTCGGTCTGCAGCCTTGCCACCACCATCTCCGCCGCGTCCGGCCGACCCACACCGGCGCGCTATCACCGAAATGTTTCTCTTTTCACCTATTACTAAACCCCCAAAGCAATTTATCCAATAAACCCAAGACAAGGGAGATCGGCCGAGGTGAAGCACGGCTGTGCTCGTCGGAGATGGGCCAGCTCAGGCGATCTTCTTGGTTCGTCATTGGTAGGTCTTCTTCGCCTCATCATTCTCTTAACTCTCTTGGCTTGGGGGTTCAATTTCGAACCTTAGTATGAACTGTCCTAATTCTGTTCCTCTGCATTGTTCCGGTGTGGCGCCGACGACGAAGCTTTGAGTTTCAGGCCGACTTCTGGAGCTCAGGTGAAGCTATCAAATGAGGTTGGAGGTCGAGTTGAGTTGGCTTGGCAGCTGGAGGAGTTGCACTGTGGCGACTGCTGGGTTGCACGAAGGTGAGGCTTCGGGGATAAGTGGGGAAGTTCTGTCTTTGAGCTTTGAAGTTGTTTTGGGAGGATTATTCTGTTAGAGTTTATTGAGTTTGATTGAGATTGGAGGATTTGATGAATTTGGGTTTTCTGCTCAATTCAGGTCTAGTGTAAGCTTTATTGATTTTGGGATAAGCTTCTGTCCTTCAGTTATTTTGGCCGAGGAGAAGCATCTGGTTCATGGAATTAGAGATTTACAGGTGAGTTAGAACTAGGTTGTTGTTGTTGTGATAGTTGTTGTGGTGCTCTCTTACTGAATTGGAGTTGTGTTGTTTTGTGCATGTGGTCGAGAACTTGGTGATCGAGAAACGGGGAAACTCTGGCGAAATTCCGGCAAGTCACCGGAATCCGACGAAGATTCCGGTGATACGGTAAAGCCGGCTGAATGCCGAAGAGGTAGGAATTGATTCTTTCAACAACCTAATTGTCGTAAAGCTTCCGTAAATTAAAGAATTGGATTAATTACGGTTAATTGAACAAAAGAAGGAAGTTCTATTTTGGGAAACTTCCCATTTTAAGGAAGACTTACCAATTTAGGAAACTTTCCATTTTGGGAAACTTTCCCTTTATGGAAGGTTACCAGTTATGAGGAAAGGTTAAATCGGTAAATCGACTCAAGGTTAAATGTACTGATTAGTGTGACACGTTGGGTGTCCATAGTAATTCAACGAATTAATACGTGACACCCTAACGTCAAGTTAAAGTAATAAATGAAAGTTCGGAAGCTGAGTCGGACTTTCGGTAATTTGAGTAAGAGTCGATGACCGGGAAAGAAAGTCAAAAAGGTTAAAGTGCTAAAGAAAGGAACTTGGTCAACACGTGGTCAAATAGGATTCCTGGTCAAACTAGGAAAAGACCAAGTCAACGATGAAATGACTAATATAATGATTTGTTTGTACAGTCTCTGGTTGAACATGAGACGGGCTCGACTACGCGGTTAGTTCGAGGGTTTCGCTCGAGGAGCTTTCCGAGCGGGAAGGTCGCAAAAGTACTGTGAGTGGACATATTATTTTAAATGCATGCATGCCTTAATTATCGATTAAATTGCATGGTTTTTATGATCGTTTTCGAGAATTATGTTTTCTCGGGTTCTTGGAGGTGATATTTAGATAAAGTTTAGCGGGAACCTCGGTTAAAGGTTTTCTTGATTTTTATGCTTATACGTATTTACCATTATTCCTCCAATTTGCTATTTCTTTCTGAAAATGGTTAATAACGGGGATGGCCCGTCATTTGAATGGAATTGAACCCGAGATTTCGTTGGAAAGTGGATTTATGCAGATAGGACGAGGAATGGTTTTATTTATTTGTTTTGGGAAGAGTATTTGAGTAAGTATTGTTGTGAATTTTTATAAAGGGTTGACCAATAAATATGCTAGCTAGAGTAGCGTGAGGGCGCTACTAGAGCTCTTAGCTCCGACCCTAGCCTGAGAGGTCAGGCAAACTACGTAGTGCACTATGAGGGTTGACCGTATCATTTTATTTAGAGCTCTTAGCTCCGACCCTGGTCTGAGTGGACAGACAAGCCTGAGAGGTCAGGTTGATATTTCAAGGGTTGACCGTGTCATTTTATTTAGAGCTCTTAGCTCCGACCCTGGTCTGAGAGGACAGACAAGCCTGAGAGGTCAGGTTGATATTTCAAGGGTTGACCGTATTATTTTATATAGCTAGCATAGAGTAGCGTGAGGGCGCTACTAGAGCTCTTAGCTCCGACCCTAGTCTGAGAGGTCAGACTTATTGTGTTTGAGAACATTTCTCTTCCCAAAATCCTTACTTGTTTATCTTATCATGCAATTGTGGAATATTTGGTATTTGTGGGCATGCATAAATGATGTTTAAATCAAAACATTTTTTTTGGGAGAGCATTAAAAGAAATAGAGTTTTATATTTGATTTTCGTCCACTCACTCTAACAGTTTGTTTCAATGTTTCTCCCCTGGGCCTTTCGTTTTTAAATGCCCAGTGATGCAGGGTTCTTGAGAGGAGGTCGAGCGCGTACGAGAGTCGAGGCATAGTCGATCATTCCGTTGCTGCTTGAAATTCTTTGGGGGAATCATCTCGGTAGACTGCTCTGACTAACCCGGTTTAGTTAGTTTTGTAGGAAGGGTTGGCCATTTCAAGGGGGTTTCGGTAAGAAGTTCTCTTGAGGTGGTCCCCGCAGGATTTACTTCGGGTAAAAGGGGTTTAACCCGGGATGGGTCCTGTCAGTTTGTGAGGGATGTCCAAGAGCTTTGAGCGATAGATAATCTTGTTTTGGGAGTGTTTCAATTGCCATTAGGAGGTAAGATATGGTGATATATGTAAAATGAGGAATTTGGTAGCGGTACTGATAGCAGACGAAGATGACAATTGAAATTATATTGATTCAAAAGAAAACGAATTGAGAATTAACAAAAAGTTCAAATGAAAGTCATTTTGGTTTTTAATTAATTTTTTATGAATATCACATACGCATCAGTTGACTAAACCAACGACGATGTGACAGAATATGGTCTTCCGTCTCACATTAATAGCGAAAATTAAGTATGGGTATCACATTGACATTTCTATAAGAGTTGAGGTACTGGCGGTTATCCATAATTGTTTGCCACGTCACTAATTTGACTGCATATACCCAATATGGAATTGTAGAACACATCAGCTTCATATAGTTTGATTCGGTGTGGTCCTCTCCTTCAAAACTCACATCCACTCTTCTCCTTCCCGTCGCCTCATGTAATCATCACAATTTCGCTCTCACGTCATGCCGCCTCTAAAACAATTACTTACCGCCGGTGGACTAACCAAAGAGATAGGTGATGGCATTTGAGATAGCAAGTGCAGTACAGACCCCTCCCTCTAAAACAATTACTTACCGCCGGTGTGACTAACCACAGAGATAGGTGATGGCATTTGAGATAGCAAGTGCGGTACAGACCCCTCCCTCCAAACGTGTCTTCTTGCAGTACAGACCTCACCTTCATCATTTCAACCTCTGCAAATACAAATTGCAATCAAAATTAATGCAACAAAGTGAATATATGTACATAAACAATTCAATTGAAATTACTCATTTTAGCATCAACATCTACTATTTGCTTTACTCAATTTTTTGCCACCAAATTTAGAAAAGGAAGACAGTACCTGATAAATCAGCTTCTCGGTTCTCAGAAATCTCATCCAAAACCACCACATCCTTCCCGCCAATCACTGGAAGCATCATCGGCACCTGAACTCATAAAATGCACTTTCTCTTCCCATCATCCGTCGCCCACGTGCGGCTCCGACGCCTGAACAACCTCACCGAAACCAAAATAGTCGGCCACAACATCCTCCTTTCCTCAACGTCTCTGGACTTCCATGGAAGATCTACGACGCCACCCACCGCCCCCATCCCCGTCAAAGCTGGAAGTCGATCACTACAGACGGGTGGGTTGGGTGGTGGTTGGTTTTAGCGTGGTGGGATCCAGTGGAACTTAGAGAGATTAGGGCAAGAGAAAAATGAAGAAAAATGCTACGAAAAGGCAATAGTATCCTTCAGTTGTCAAACGGAGTCCATGATTTTTAACGGGATAACGAAATTAGATACCAAAATTAGATCAGATTCAAAACGTGGGATATCATTTCAAAGTTTTCGAAACGTGAGATACAAACGTTTTACCTCTGAAACGTGACTATTTAGACCTTTTTTCCTTTTACCAAAAGTCCATCGACTACCAAAAGTCCACTGGACAAGTACCTCGGCCCACTTTTATCTCAAAGCCCACATCACCCATTAAAGCACAGGTTGGTAGAACATTTTGTAATCAATGGTCGAGATCTAGTTCCCATCAGCGTTTACAAGTTTCTTAAGGTCGGCATCGTCTTCGTACCTTATTCTAGTTGTTGATTTGATCATTTGACTATACGGAAGGCCAATACAACTTCTACATCAAAAGAAAACCTATCTGTGAATCATAATGTCCATTTCTATAATTGATTATGTTTCGAACGACCGCAAAAACACTCGGCTCTTCTCCCCATTCATGTCTCCAATGTCTCCATCGTCACAACGGGTCATTGTCTTCGACCTTAGCTGGGTACAACTAAGCTGAAGTTGTAAATACATGGCTAACATGGGGAGGACAATGCACAATCAGAGGCATGCATATGTATGACCCTGGACTTGGGGTGGGTTAAAGGTCACATTGATGATCCTCTTATGTTTTCCGTGATATCACATCCTCTATCGACCGATGAGTATGAAACCATTAAATTTCCAAGTGGTTACAATGGAAGCATGCCACAATTGACTAGACTAATGGGGAACCTAATTCGGAGTAGTTCTTCAATAGGGTATGCAATGAGAGGAAAATCATAAAACATCGCATACAGTTTAAGGACTGTAGCAAACCTAATTCATGGGCATGTTATAATAATGGAATACCAAATTGAAAGAATCAGATGCAACCCAAATGACCATATGCTAACTTTTTTTCTAAGAAAAAGACAACAAAAAGCACCCAGCTGAAAGGAGGCTATACAAAAGGCAAAATAAAATGCTGCAGTTTGAAACCAAATTTTCACAAGAATTTTTAAAATGATTGTATCATTGATTAAGAGCAGCAGCAATCATTTGAAACCTGGTCTTGGTAAAGAAAACAATATGAGCAGAAAATTTGTAAATACTTGAAACAATTCTCACAGGCAGAATAGGGGCAAAGGCAAATATAATTTCTGGCCCTAAGCAAAGCCTGAAACATTAAGTTGGCAGCAACACTTATCCTACACATGGACCGTATGCCAAAATAACCTATTTACATACACATGTATCCAGTTTAGCATTGATTCTTCAAGGATTATCTATAACTGACAGAATAGAGCCATGACATACGAATCAAAATATTTTCAATACATACGATATCTACTTCATCAGTTACCACAGTTTCATCACTAAATAGATATCAAATACTGATCGCAGAGAATGTACAAATGAAAGAGATCTCAACTTGTTCTACTAGGAATAAGTTTACATTATCTGATGAAATGCATACGGCATGATGGCGAAGTAGACATAATTAAAGTGCATACGGAAAAGTCTGCAATAAATATATAAAATTGTCTGCCGATGCCAAACAGGAAACCAATCTAGCGATTGAACCATGATAATCGATAACCACATAATTTTAGTTGGTCCTAACCATTCGCCCTTAAAATTCTTGAAACTGCATGTTTGTTGTACGTCCCTCGTTATCACAACCTCTCAAATCATGCAAGTCCTACAAAGAAGAGTCGTCCCACGATTTAGGGTGAATTTTCTTTTTAACTTTTACTCAGCACCTAATGGCCATAAATGAAAAAGGTCGTGTGGATTAAAATCGGTAATCACCTGAAAACCGCATAATTCAACGCCTCCCTCGATGCCCACCACCTGACCTCGCACCAGGATAGCGAGCAAATTGCAATCTTAAATTGACCGAGTCACGGTCATGCTCATCGAACGTATAACCTGCAAAATCGAGTCGCCCATTTACGTTGTAACTAAGGTACGTTTTTAACGGCGAATTAGGGCATCAGCAGAATAGATGTTATAAGACGAGAAATCATTAGCTTAAATAAATTAGGCCCATCACTTTCAATACAGCTAACCAGCAAATGTGTTTCATTACACTTCCTAAACCGCGTCACATGCTTTCCCTCCCAAAATAACGTCACATGTTTTCCCTCCAAAAATAAAGTATACGGTGATTTGGGAAACCTTACGCAAATAAGAGTTTAACTACCAATAACAAAGAAGAAAGTGTCGGTAAACACATAAGATGACTATCAGCTCCACATTCCTAGACAGTGATTAATAATGTGGCTGAAAATGATCACTCAACTTTCTAAACTGAGTTCTAGTAGTCCATATGAATCTTCAACCAATCAAGGCCCCAAGAACCAACAGCGAGTACTATTATTAAGAAGAATTTAGATCGGGGCATTGGGTGACTTTGTAAACCTGAAACTAGGGAAGTATCACGTGAAACCAAGACCTAACAAACGAAACTGATAGACGCTCCACAAACACAAAATAGGCTGTGACAAACAACAGAAACATTCACTACCTCCTTCCACTTCAATGTATACCGGATCAGAAGTCATACACCATTCTTCTTAAAGAGAAGTCCCACGCTAAATCTCTTTAAATGGATAAGCTACATAACTAAATAAATGAGAAGCTTTCAGGATTTAAATGTTAGTACGCTGTGGAAGTTAGAAGTTTCGCCCAATGTTTTCAAAGGCGACGCCGAGGCGTTGCCGAGGCTCGCTTTAGTGCGAAGCGGAGGTAAAAAGCCTTGCCGAGGGAGACGCCGACACGCTGCTGGAAAGGCGACCGCCCAGGCGTCAGGGCGGCGCCTTTTGCAGAAAAACGAAGCTTCAGGTGCCGATGCGAGGTTGAGGACGATGAAAAAGAATATTTTTTCCTTCAAACGACGTCGCTCCACTTGAAACCCATTTTTGGGTCCGACTGAAACCCTTTACATCTTATTGGGCATTTGGGTGGGTATTTGGGCTTGAACGGTTTCTTCAATAGGCCTCTGTTTGGGTTGTTATTTATCTTCAAATTTACTTGGAAAATTGATTTATTTATGTCTAATATTTTTTATAGCAATTTATATGTATCTAATTAAAATAATAATTGTTAGAAAGGCGGTCGCCTTATCGCCTTGAGGCTTTCACCTCACAGGGCTTTGCCAAGTCGCCTTCGCCTTCGTTTTTGCCTTTGAAAACATTGGTTTCGCCCCACAACTTTAGGGTGCTGATTTTCCGCATGAATTATGTTCGAACGATGCAGGTGTAATATTTCCTCTCTCATAGTCATTATCACTATTAACTTGAAAAATTAATTATTGTTCCTTTTTTTGCTTAATTGTCAATTTCATAGAGCAGTCAAACAACAATCGACTACACACAATTTTCCCTTCTATCTTGTTCATTTAAAAAGAAAAATGCATCATGAATGATTTAGCAGTGCCACTTCTTGCAAAGTGACTAAATAATGTTTAGATATGCAACTCCACAGCAATTGTATAAGAAGATCTAACAACAAGCATTAACTGGAATGGCCAGCATAAATATATGGTTTTGGTCGATAAAAGTTTAAAGAAAATTGTAAGCTTACCTTGCAAGGCATCCATAGCAGTGGCTGCATGGGCAGGGCTCATAAAATCAACAAAACAAAGTACCAAAGGTTCGCCCCCAGGCTGCATAAACAGGATATTAGTGAATCCACCAACCATTAGTCATTGAATCTACCCCTGGAGAAATATAAACTCACATGTCTTGACTCCTTGCTTACAAGTCTCACTTCTTTGTAACCAACAAATGGGCGAAAAATGTCTTTAAACACAGTGAAGGAAAACCTACTATCGGTAAAGTGCAATGGAAGATAAGAAACTTAGAGCTATACGAAGTCCATTACTAAAAGGATACGAGCTACTTCACGTCGCGTGCAATTGGCAGGCAATCCTTCCACAAAAAGTGTACTCGTCGCACCAGGAGGAAGAGGAACCTCAGGCCTCCCACTTCCCATTCCTAAGACCCTCTCTTTTACAGGCCCAGGTTCAACCATTCCCACCATTCGTGGGTCATCAACAGAACGACCAGGTAGTCCCCCGCTCATGTTTCTAGCAGACTGTCCCCCACTATAAGATGACATTTGCTGAAAGATTACTTGTTTCATTAGCATCCTACTAAACATAAAATACACAGATTGAGATATGTAAGTGAGATGCAAATAGTGAATACCGCAGAACGCAGGTAGCGATCATATGATGCATTAATGGAGTCTGTATCTCTCATCCCGCGGAGTGATCCTCTATCATCTTCGTGAGGATAATAACCAGTCAAGTCATGGCCACTATGGGAATCTGAAAGAAAGATGTACTTCAGTAATATCTTTTGTATCCACAAAATTCTATGAAATCAAACTACAACAGCATTGAGCACACAGAGGAATATAGTATCAATTAAATATTTTAGACAACATAATAGAAGTCAATTGTCGTAATCACTTGAAACACAATATTAGTCATAATCAGATAACCAAGTAGTTAAGGTCCATGAAGATGCCCAGATATCAAAAGATTACGCATCTGCTAGCATTGCCTGACTTACTTTCGGCATCCAAAGTGACAACTTTGTAGTATATTTGCTAGCTATAATGAACCAGAGTAATATCATATCTACAGAATAAATAAAACTAAATATGTGGATAATAAGATCTGAATACCTACCCATTGAATACAGATAACAGACATAAACAAGATAAACCGTAGATGAAAGTAATTCTTAAACAACTGATGATTATAGAAGGCCCTGAAGGATATTTAGTCACTATCCAGAAAACAAACACAATTGCAAAACATGAGTGCTGCAACGCACCAGCACAAAGCCTGGATTAAAAAACTATGTAAAAACAGATAAAGAACCCAAATATTTAAACCTTAACAGTCCAACAGTGAAGAGAACTTAAGAGTCGGAAGTCGGAACCATCCAAGATGCTAATTTAATTGAATGATTTGAATCAATACTGATCATTAAAAGCAACGTATGGGTGTCCGTGTTATAAAACTTCTTATCCTGATTGTGAAGGCAGTTCGGAGGGATTGAAATTATGCTTATTTTCAACTAACATATGCACTCTCGGCTTACAGTCATAACTGTGCAACCAACACACCACATGCAGATGCAAACCTATCATCTAATACAATCAAGTACACCCTAATAACAACCCTATCACATATTGCATGCATCGAATCCAACACAGCACCTCAATAAACTGACGTAACACACATCAACAGTAACGGAATCGATACAGCACAGATCATACGAAACTCATATCACCACCACTAAAACTTCCATTGCATAGCTCCAACAGTACCTAAATCTATCATTTCAAACACATACAAAAAAATTCACACTCCAATTTTCAATTCCTCATCTCAATAAACCCTAGCTCGAACACTACTGAGCTCTGCTTTTACCATTAAAATAAATAAATAAAACACTATCTCACTTTCAATTCAGCTCTCTCATCACAGATCCTATAGCCCTAATTTCTCATCAATCAATCAATTCAAAGCAAAACCAAAACCTAAACGCTGCGGATTCTACTAGAAGGAACTCGATGCGTTACCGTAATCAGGACGCGGACGCTTTCCCAGGCCGGAATTCATCCCCGACGGCGGCGGCTGCCGTCCTTCGCTGTACCTCCAGTAAGCGTCGGCCATTTTCAAGCAAAGTGAGATCAGAAGTCTGTGAAGTGGCCTAAGTGCGAAGAGTCTCTCTGCAGTTACGTTTTTGCTTTTTCCACAAATCGTCTCTTTACTTTCCCCTGTTAAAAAGCTTTTACCTCGAGGTAAATTCTTCTGTATTGTAATTTACTTTAACTTTTCACACGTTAATCATTTTTTAATGTCTTAGTTACAAGCAGCTCCTGCTACAAGGTTCTGTAGTATAGTAAATGCTTTATGTATTCTTGAAGTTTTTTTTCTCCGTTTGATAAATAAAACAATGAGAGCATCAGTTAAAAATGAAAGTTACCAGTATTTAGTAATTTGAGGTACACCAAAAATACATTACAAGTGCTCTTCATATCTTCTTTTTGGTTAGAAAGCTCTTCATATCTTTCTTTTCTATGCAAATGAAACATTACTCCTTAAGTTTCATTTCATCATTATTCTCCCTGATAGAATGAGTGAGACGGTTAATGGTTAAGAAAGTAATTGCTTGAGTTCTTAGTCAACATAAATACCAAAGATTCATCTCTTTGTTGGGCCATGATTCATCAAGTCCATACTATTCTATAAATTTGTTCACCTTGTGCTGTTGATCATCTCATCTCAGTGAGCATAGTTTCTTGAGACTCCTCCATACCATGTATGCAGATTTTAATTCCTCTTTTGATTCATGAAACTTGCCTTTTTACATATGTGATTACTTTCATATTTGAATAGAATGTGAAACTGTGATTGTGATTGACTCATTCACTATTAGTGTTGTTAAGCTTTCAGTTTAATGGCGGAATATGGTGGCAACCCCTTCTTCAGCTGCAGGAACTGCAAAAACCCTCTGGCGCTGCGATAAGATCTTCTGTCGAAAAAAATTGTGGTGAAAATCAAAGATTATCTGATTATTTTCAGTAGTTTATCCTAAGTTTTTGTATATTAAAAGTGTGGTAGTGTTAACTATGTTCCTTGTTGCTGATATTTGGTTGTTTAGGCAAAATCTGGAGCAGCATACATGTTCTCACATGCAATGAACGTCATTGTGGGACAAAAGGAGGACAGGACGTTGATGACTGGTGTTTTTTCTGTTGCTGGCATACATTGCTGCAATTGTGGCCAAGAGTTAGGATGGAAGTATATTAGAGCTTATGATCCGCAACAGAAGTTCAAGGAAGGCAGGTTTATTATTGAGAGAGCAAAGATTGTCAAGGTGTGCTACTATTTCTATGTCATTACCATTTGCCATTTGGATGTTTATTGTGTCTTTGTTAATATTGTGTCTGTCTGCTGGTTCTGCTTGTTTTTGCAGTACCTGATCCTGTTTCTTTACTTCTCCGTTAATACTTTATTTAAGTAATTACTCCTCTCCCTCTCCGACTCGTAACAAAACGAGAGAGAGATCGAACTGGCTCATCAAATCGAGCTCTTCAGATTTTGATCAAGCTCTGATCATGAAAAACGTTAACCCAAACTGAAGCTCTGGTTTTGCGCAATTCCTTCGATTTTCTTTGTGGATTCTTCGTTGTTTCATTCGATTTATGCATTTTGATTCTTTGTGTTTGCTTCGACTTGCTTTGACTTGATTCGATTGGCTATGGTACTATCATGTAGTGGATGCAAAAACCTTGTTATTTGATCTGCGCAAATCAAAGTTTATTTTCTAGGTCTCTAATGGATGAGAATCATGAGATCATTGAGTTCATTTCCAGGTTTACTTCTATTGGATGCTATTTAAACTACTTAGATTGTCAAAGCTGTTGAGTAGTCTCTCTCTTGCAAATTGATGCTTATCAGTTTAGGGTCTTTGGAATGCCAAGTTGATTCTTCCAAATATTGGAACTTTACATGTTCATTGTATGAGAGAGTTATGATTCAAACAAGCAGTTAGGGATTCTTTGGAAACCTTTGGCAGCTTCCACAGCCTCTTCAGTCGACAAGGGCTTTTGAATAAACCTACCATTGCATCTAGTTCATCTTGACATCAGCTGATCTTCACTAACTTTCAGTTGGAAAGTTTCAATGACCTGCAAGTATTATTCAGATTTAGCCTGAAGCAAGACTTCCTCTGCATCTTATAGCCTGAAGCAAGACTTCCTGCAAGTGGGGAGTCATTCAAAATGAGCACATGCGTACCTCAAGTAGCTGTTCATTCTTGAGAAGACTCTTCACCCTATATATTTGATTCTGGATTAGATACTCAGCTCTAAGTAGCTTAGCATCCCGCGTCAAGAGCACTCTTTTCTCTCTGTTTGCATGATCTATCAATTCCCTGCATACAAATGAATCTAAATTAATATTTTCATGGAGATGATATCAAAACATATTTAAGCTCTACATATAATTAACATATAACAGCAGAATCATGATAATACCTGGATTCAGGCTTTTCCGAATATGGGCTTGCAGCATCTATACCAACACACCTTAAATGTTTAGCCAAGCCTTCAACCTGAAATAAGAATGATCAAGAAAGTAGCATGTTACATTTCAGAAGCAGCATATATGCAAAGGCTTTGTTCATCCATGGGCTGGGTATTTCTAGGATGTGTCACTGTAGCTGTTCCCTCTATGGCGGTTATATCATTAGAAACATCGGTAGGTCAGACCATATCTACAGCTTCACGAAATTTCATCCTTACAACTTTATTACATATATCAAACTTCTCAAGTACTTGTTTCAACCCAAGGTTCACAATGGAGGGACGATGGTCAGAAGGAGAGTGAACTAAGATCCCTGCAGTTACAATTTCGGTAACTCCATCACCAACAGTAAGTAGCAGTTGGTATTGACAAAAGGCAAGCCTTCAAATATATAAATCTTAACCCTTCTGTGATTAACACAATAATGTGAAAGAAATGCAAAAACTCTAGTATACGAAGCAATTAATGTAATCTAAAGATATAGCATGACAGACCTTCCTTGATGACCTCTCCGAAGACATTGAATATTTCAAGCAAGCAATGTGCCTCCATAGTTGCAAATGCTTTCTGCTCTTCTGTAAGAGGACAACATGACCAATCACTACATTGTAGTTCCTAAAGAAAAGATGTGTTACGTTAACAACTTATTACAGTAACTAAAAACGTCCATCTTATCACTCCATTGCACTAATTAGAGCCCAAATAATGATATTGCAGAGTAGAATAGGAACATGATGATAAAAATAGCATGAAAAAAGTTTCAAAAGACAAACCTTTGAAAGAGAAATGCCAAGGAGTTCTTTGCAGATAGTTGCCAAACTCTTGGTTTCCTTTGAAGCCTTCTTTCCAGGTTGCTTCTGTTGCAGATGCAGGTATATGCTCGTATCGGGTTCTATACCCTGTTCCATACCAAACAAATGGGCTATGAAAACATACTGTATATCATCTCGAAGAGTGATAAGTACATATTATACAAGCTAATCAAACTACCACATACCACCGGATATACTTGAAGTGCATAAATTACTGTATCATTAAAGAGAGTCTTCAATACACGGTCGTGTATGTAAACGACACATGTGAACGGATAAAATTAAAAAATATAATATAACTTATTATAAATTACTAAAATTGTAACATCTATATACACATCGTGCATACAAGAATTTTTCATCCTTAAATGTTATGTTGTGGATATTGATTGCACATCACCGAAAATTTGAACCAAATAGTCCACTCGGTTCGATCCACCAACTTTTCCGGGATTTTCAGCCCAACGTCATATTACCCATCTTCGATTACACCCAACCCGACCCGTCAACCAAACAGTGGCGCCAAACACTTCCCGCCATACGGCGCCAAACTCCATTTCCCGCGAGAACCCTAATCAGCGCGCCAAATCCACCCATTGCTTAAATACCACCGCGACCCAAATCGGGAATCGAAATTTCACAGACACCCAAAAATGGTGGCGGCCCTGAGAAAGAGAACCCGAGCTCTGAACCCCACAATCGTAATCGAAACCGGATCTGAATCCGAAAACGACGACGTTTGCTGCGAGGAATGTGGGTCCGGCCACTCTCCGGCGGAGCTTCTTCTATGCGACGGTTGCGATAAAGGGTATCATCTGTTTTGTCTCAGACCCATCCTCGTTAATGTGCCTAAAGGGTCTTGGTTTGGGCCTTGTTGCTCTAAGCAGAAGAAACCCAAATGTGAGTTCATTGAGTTTTATGGGGTTCAGATTTGGATTTGTTTTCGATGAATTTGTTGGTTTATTGAATCGGTAAATTGGGTTTCATGGTTTTGTTGTGTTTGGGTTGTTTAAATTGAGTTAGTGTGGATACCCAGTTTTGATTAAAGCTGGTTTCTTTGGTTATTGCAGCTTTCCCTCTCATTCAGACCAAAATCGTTCACTTCTTTCGGATTCAGAGAAACGTTGAAACACCGGAGAAGCTAAATCAAGGTAAAACCCAGTTGAGTCATAGGAATTTTGGGTGTCTGAAAATGTGTGTATTATTTTGTTGGTACTGATGGAGAATGTTGGATTGGAATTGTTTGTAGATAATCGAAAGAGGCGAAGGAGGGCGAGTGATTTGGTTATGTCGAAAAAGAGGAGGAAAATGTTGCCTTATAGTCCGAGTGAGGATCCTGGAGTGAGATTGAAGCAAATGGCGTCCCTAGCAACAGCTATGACAGCCACGGGAACTGAGTTTAGTAATAAGCTAACTTATGGGCCTGGCATGGCGCCGAGGGAGGCCAACTGTCCAAATTATGAACAAGGAGGCATGCAGGTAATCAACATTCACTTTTTGAACTCAGATATACACTGTGATAGTTTATGGTTTGTTATGTTATAGACTGTAACATGTCCTTCAATTGCTAAGGATCAGATTTAGGCATTTGGTGCATTCAGCTCAAAATTTGGACTAGTCATTACTTTTCTATTAAGTGAATTGTGCCTCAGTAAAATTTATAGGCAAACCCAAATCCCTAGCTATAGTGAGTAGTATTATGGCTAGAACAATATCTTTGCTTCTGTATGTAGACTTTCAAGTTCACATGGATCAGACTTGGTTAACCACTGATTCAACTCCCACTTTTTAAAAGGTTCTATTGGTGTGAAGTAGAAGAACCAATCAGATTCTAGTAAGGTACAGTATCTTTGATCTGTATAGCTGTAGTTACACAACAAAAAAGAAAATGCTTCTCAAAAACTTGGTGAATGAGAAGTCATTATGTGAAACTGTTGGCCACAGCAGACTTGCATAGTTACATGTTGATGAGTAATTGATGGGGATACCTCTTTTTATAGCTTTGAAGATGACAGTTGTATAAAGAAATCAGGCTGAAAAGAAAAGGACAGAATTCTCGTATGAGTCCAGGGAGAGAGATTGATATTTTGCTGGAATATGCTGAATTTAGAATTAGCTGTGGTGCATATATGCATAACATTTCATTCCTGTGATGCATGGCAAGTTTCTCATACTTGAATACAGTGATGTTTATTGATTAACTGATTTCATGTTTTTCAGGTTTTGTCAAAAGAAGATTTTGAAACTTTAAATTTGTGCAAAAGCATGATGGAAAGAGGACAATGTCCACCCCTAATGGTTGTTTTTGATCCTCAGGAAGGGTGAGTATATGAACAACAAACATACTTTCTCATAAGAGCTGATGTGATTGAACTCCTAATTTATTGTTGTTTCCTAACTTGTATAGGTTCACAGTTGAAGCTGATAAGCCTATTAAGGATTGGACAATAATCACAGAATATGCTGGAGATGTTGATTACTTGAAGAACCGTGAAAATGATGATGGAGATAGCATTATGACATTACTTTCAGCTGCTGATCCTTCAAAAAGCCTTGTCATTTGTCCTGACAAGTTTGGCAACATTGCCCGCTACATCAATGGCATCAACAATCACACAAGGTTAGCTCCTCATCCTCTTTTTGAAAGTCATTATTCCCTTGATCCTTTATGAGTGATAAGTTTAAAGTAAACATTACATGTCTTTAAAACCAATATGGTCCTCATAAATTGAACTTCGAATACATTCTACATTTCTACTGCATAGTTTTCCATCATGGTAACCTATGATGCACTAGTACGGGTACGGGACACGGATACGGGTTTGATAAGATACGCAGATACGTTTTTTATCGAAAAAATAGGATATGGGTACGTTTTGATATTATATATATTTAATATAATTTTAAAATATATAGATAATTTTAATAGGAAATAACACGAAAGTAGCCTAATTTTACTAGATCTATCACACAAAAAATTATAATAATAAATAAATTTCAAATAAATCTAATCTAAATCATCTAATTAAGGAAAATACAGAAGAATATTCAATTATAATCGTGAAAGAGTTAAAACAGAACAGAGATTGCTACAAATTAGATAAGATATTACTACAAAAAGTCAACAACCTAGTATTAATTTGGTCAAAACCTCGCTAAATGATCTAGGATACGTTTGAATATCTTTAGGTACGTATCCCATGCGTACCCGTATCGGATACGGGTACGATACAGCATACTAAAATTTTTGCCGTATCCGTGCATCATAGATGGTAACTGTTGTATATAAGTCATTGACATGCTGATGATTTGTTAAGCTTTGATAAGATGTAGAAGTGTAGAACATTTTTAAGCATAAAATTTTGTCTGCAGAAAAGTGTGGATTGCTTGTGTGACGGTGTAATCAAAGTTACTCTAATTTGGTGCAGGGAAGGGAGAAGGAAGCAGAACCTAAAATGCGTAAGGTTTGATGTCAACGGGGAGTCTCGAGTATTACTAATTGCCAACAGGGATATACCAAAGGGTGAAAGATTGTATTATGATTACAATGCATATGAGAATGAATATCCTACTGAGCACTTTGTGTAGCCTTCTTTGTGTGGCCAACTCCCCCTTCCCCCAGTAAATCAAAAGAAGCTAATATCATTAGTCATGATTGCTTATCTAAGACCACAATTCTTTAGTTTATTTGCATTCCCAATCTCGGATTACAGCGAATGAGGACATACAATCTGCATTCAAAATGCATCCACATCGGTTCTTTTTTGTATCAGATCAAAATTATGTCCCAGAGGCATCTCATAAAGAATTAGAAAATGGCTAAAGCTCTGTATTTACTTTAAAAAGATGATTGCTCTAGACTAGTTAATGTTGTATCACACCATTGTAATTGAATGTGTCTTATCAGCTTATGCTTCTCAAATCCAAAATCTTGGACCCAAATTCGAGGCTAAGCATTTTTTCATCCTGATCTGAGTTTAGCAAATCATAGTTTCAGGAATCAACTTTGGGCCGTTATCATAATGGTCATCATCTTATGAACATTGTTATTCCTCTTCTTGTTTTTGAAAGGAACATTGTTGTTCCTCTTAAATTGGGCTCGGTTGGTGTCTTCAAAATCCAATGACCCCACCAATTAATGAAACTACTTTTATTTCTTAATACTATGAACGGACAACAAGGATCTGTGGCGCAATGGTAGCGCGTCTGACTCCAGATCAGAAGGTTGCGTGTTCGATTCACGTCAGGTTCAATTTTTTTTCCTTCATTTTTTTCATCCTTCTGCATTTTCGAACAGTTCAACTTGTTTCTTGGCTTATATATACACGAGGAAAGTTAAGTTGAGGTGTTGGTTGATAGTGATGCAGAAACTCATGGGCAAGAGCAGAAGTGTCAAAATAGTGAAAATACTAAGTGGTACAACATAACAGCAGCAGAAAAACTGCCAGTGATCCACAGCAAAAGCACATCCCACTTTCCCTTACCAACTTATAACTCTCTTCAATCTTCAATCATAATGCGCACATATATTTCTTCATAAACAAACTACTCTCTAGAGTTCTTATATATGTACTGCTAGACTGGTCCAGAAAAACTCAGGCAACTAATTTATAAGCTGCTGTGATACATATACATAACAACCACACGTACTGTGTCTAACCCTAGCTGGCAAAAGCATTCAAAATTCGAGCAGTTATAACTTGAAAGAGAGCTAGAACAAACAAACAGATAAAGGAGATCGGAAAAGTGGGCGCGCGCCAGCTGCGATAAGATCTGGATGGGATGAGATCGATGCATCCCCACAGTTTTGTGGTCACGTACTGTCATGCATTCACTCACCCTTACGATCTTTTATGTGCGCTAACTGCAGATCGATCAGGGTTTACTCATACGAGACCGTGATTGTCATTAGATTTACTCATACAAGCTGAAAAACTTATCGGGTTTGTTTGTTTAAAACCTGGTACAACAATCTATGATGTAGGGTTTGATTTTACAGGTTTGAAATTTTCAGCAATTTGCAGAGTGGAGGCATAGGAGCTTACTATCGGTGTTGGAGCTCTGCTTGTAGCGGCCACTAGTTTGGTAGTAAGTCTCTTGGAGCGCGACTTTAGTGGGTTATAAATTGTTAGAAAGTTATCATGTCTCGAGTTTCGAGATTTTTGGTATCCTAAAGTTTAGGTCGTGACAGCCCCCTAGTAGACCCTCTACTACTCCTAATATATACCCTTCGACGGACCCTCTAGTTGCCCTAAATTGACCCTCTTACTACCCCCAGTAGATTCCTTACTGTCAAAATACGGTCAATGACCATCGAAGTCCGGTCAACGTTATCGATGATGAGAATCCGGTCATAAAATCTTTATTTCATAATAGATCCTTATAATGGTATATTGTAGTTTATTTAATTTATTATGGATATAATTGTTTTTTTTTGTTTAAATTGGCTTTTGAGAATTTTGAAATCTGATTTTGTTAATAAAAATAAATTCTTGAAAATTTGGGCAATTGAACATTATCCCTAAGGAAAATCATTCAAATTAAAGTGCATATGGTGGATTAATTACTATTGGTTCTTTGGATTATTCAAAGTAACTCATTATGCAAAAATCCTAATTCTAATATAATTCGATTTAATAGGAGCATTATGTTATCACTATTCTTAGGGGGGTGTATTCAATTAGGATTTTAATTGATTCTGATGGATTTAATATAATCCATGGATTTTAATTGATTCTGATGGATTTATTAGAATCCACAGATTGTCATGGATTTAAACAGATTTTGATGTATTGTTTTAACAAGATTTGTTTGTGGGTTTGTTTGGATTTGTTTTAACAAGATTTGAGCTACAACCAAGCAAATTCGACCGCAAAACGTACTTATCTACCTGAGTTTGACCTCAAAATGATATGGTAGCAGATTGAGTTAGACATAGCGCAGAGACTTCTCTCTAGTTCAATACTACACTCAAAGAGCAATAATCGTGTATGAATTCAGTTTTCAACACGTTTCAAACTACAACTAAAAGCAAACTCAACCACTAAAGTAAAGCAAATTTTCTTAGTAGTCCAATTACAACCACTATAACAACTATCACAGGATACCAAATCCACGGATCTTTGTCCTTGAACCAATATCACCCAAGAACGAATGCACTAAAACCCAGACCCTCCCAAAAGAGAGAAAATAACCCATTTCAGGCACTATGAAATATAATTCAGAAAAGATGACAGAAACCGTGCAATATGTTCTAAAAACAATCAGTAGATTCCTGTCTAAACTTTCCTGATGCAATACTTAATATGATGGCTTCCCCCACTTCAAACCCACGCAGAGCTCGATAAACCAAGTAGAGATTGAGTGCAATATTGCATTAGATGAACCGCAGATCCCAAATAGTCCAATGTATGAATTGGAGAACAAAATTCACATTTTTTTATAAAGTAGAATTTCAAACATATTGCTGAACTAATAAGTTTCAACAGCTACGTCATTTCTTACAACATTTCTTACAACAGCTAAACAAGTATCTGTTGCATTTTCAGTTATGTAGCATCTACAATTTATTGATTCAACTAGGTAAATGAAACTATAGGCCAAAAGGATCACAGCAAACAACCTATCTAGAAGGTGTTCTACTGTTTACCTAAAAGCACATGAGCCAACAAGGTAGAGTGGTGACAGCCCATGCATTCCAATACACAGAATATACGAATAAGAATACTAAGTGATGAAGTGAATTATTATCATCCCCTGGTGACTCATGGCTCCACCATTTCCTAAACCATAGACCCTAAAGTCCTAAACCTGTACCAGTTTTGTGGCTAGTTAGCCGCAGTCCATAAAGTAGTATAAACTATAAAGAACTCCATGGCACTACTGGAGAAGTAACTCCACTAGTAATGGTTACTAGCTTTACAACAGAACCCTTGTTGTGTTTTGACATGTCTGGTTGTCTGGTACAACTGGACACCCTATATTCATTGGACCTGAATAACTGTCATTTCTAGTATGATCCCCAGAAGATACATTTGGAGACAATAACACTCATCTGGTTCTCCAACTGTACTCTACTAAAAACTCAATTTCCCACTTCACCAAAAACACCACTTCAGCCACCATGTATGTGTGTAACTCACGCTCCATGGCTTCTCACCACATTTTGAGCTTGAAACAAGCAAACTCAACCACAAAAGTGACCTAAATTTTCTTAAAACTCAACCACTCTATCACAACTACATGATATCACACCTATGGATCCTTTACAGTCCTTAAATCACCAATATCACTTAAAAACAAAAGCACAAAACTTAACAAAGCTAGAGAACCTCATCAAAACCCAGACCCACCTAAAAGTGAGAACAGACCCCCCCTCTCTCTTCCTCCTCTCCTCTCTACAGGCACAATGAAATACAATTCCAAAACGAGTACAGAGTGAAATATGTTCCAAAGACATTCAGTAGTATCTAAACATTCCTGATGCAAAATAATAAGAAACAAAATGATTTCATCCCAAGACAAAATAACATCTCCATTTCAACAGAACATAGAAGCAACACAAACTGACTAACATGCATATAAATGGACAAAAGTTCCATAATATCTCTTAAAACCCTAAAAGAGTTCCAATCTGAATCCATAACAAAAATTCATAACAGAAGTCAACCACAACAGATAAAAGCTACCAGGCAAATAAGAGACACGCAAATTATCTTACTGTAACTATGTCATCAATCTTCAAAATCATCCTCACACATTCTGTGGCCAAAGTGATGGCACTTGTGCTTACTAGCAGTGGCTGCACCACATTCTCGTCCCAGATGTTGGTAATCTGCCCCTTCCTCACATTAATGCCGGTGTTGATCTCGCCCTCATTGTGGCGGTTCCTCAGCTCAGTGACAATGGTCATTGGGTTTAACCCAGCATTTTCAGCCAATGTATAAGGAATAACCTCAAGTGCCTGAGCAAAATACTTGACACAATGACTCTCCATCCCCTGCAACACCTTAGCCCAAGCACCCAACTGCCTGGAGAGCTCAATCTCCGGGGCACCACCACCAGCAATCAAAAACCTCTTGCTGACCAAACACCTAACCACACACAAAGCATCATGCAAACTCCTCTCAGCCTCATCAAGCACCAACTGGTTAGAGCCACGAACCAGCACAGAAGTGGTCCTACCCATGTTCTGAATCCCAGTAGCAGCTTCAGGTTTTGACGTCTTCTTGAGAGAGAGAGAAGAGAAAATGAAATACGTCAAATTCTCAGGGGTGGAGGCCTGATTTCTGGGGTGGTTTGGTATTTATACCAAGCACCCTAGAATCCTACAAAATCCCTCACTTACTCAAATCATTCAAAATCCGTGGAATTTTGAATACCACCAGATTTAAAAGGAGTTTTTAAAATCTGTATTGAATACCTCAAGATTTTAAAGGACTTTTTAAAATCTTAATTGAATACCACCGGATTTCAATGGATTCTCGAAATACAAAACAATCCATTAAAATCCTACTTTGAATACACCCCCCTTAGTCACTGAAGGATTTATGTCTAATCCCATTAGAATTAAGGAGTCCATCCTTGTCTCTATAACAAAGGTGATTTGGTATGTTCTGTCTACAATTCAGGCCATAACAGCTATGGCGTCTAAAGCTAGCAGTGAGGAGAAGACAAAAGCTAAGAACTCGTCAGATGTAAACCGTCTAACTTACCTGTTAAGAGCTATGAAAATCAACAAAGGTATGTTCATGATCCCATTAGGTACATGTATTAAAAATAAGAACGTGTTTATGCATATGTTTTAAACGATTCTGGTAAGCTCATGTAGAATTAAGCATTATTTTGCTCGGATTAATTCTCAGATCATCAAGCAATATAGCAATATGAATTTTCATCTCCAAAGCTTGATATTGCCCTCTGTTTTCATACCCACCCTTGCAATATGTGCAGACATGATGCCAGCAAAGGTACAATCTCAATACAAGTGCAGGCATACACCACGGGCTATAGATCCCGCAGGTCCCAACTTGTCTTTTTCAATCACTATGATCAACAGAAGGGTCTGGGGTGGATATGGCGTCGATTGGACTAAAGATATTGGTCGAGAAGGCGGAGGAATGATACCCAGCCCTGTAAGCCCTGTACGACAACAAGGGAGAGAATGTGGTAAATATTGTTTTTCATTTTTATTTTTGTTGTTGTGTCTGACTGCATACCGTATATACTTAAGGAAAAATTACTGGTGACACCTTAAACTTTACCCGTAAAAACAGTTTTATTTTCAAACTTTCAAATTAAATTTATATATCCGATACTCTTATGTTTCAACAGTTTTGTTCATTTTTACAAAAAAATCATTTAAGTTATTTAAATGACCATAATACCCTTAGTCCAAAAGATTTTCTTATTTCAATTGCTACTCCAAACATATCAACAAATGATTTTCTTATTTCAATTGCTATATTAGGGTGTTAAATTAGGTGATTAAAAGAATGTTAATTAAGCTAGGATGGAAGAGAGAGAGAGAAAAGTTTAGAATTTGCAGAAGAAAAAAAGTAGATAAGTTAAAAGTGAAGAAATTAAAAAAGTATAAATATTTTTTTTTTCAACTTAGGGTATTTTGGTCACATTTTACGGACAATAGGTCAAAGGGTGTGCCACATCAGCCAAATAACGGAATTGTTGACGGAATGGACAAAACTGTTGAAATATATGAGTGTAAGGATACACCAATTTAAATTGAAAGTCGGAGGACAAAACTGTTTTGACATGTAAAGTTTGAGGTGTCATAAGTATTTCACCAAATACTTAATTTGTGTACAATATATATGTAGGTGCATGGTGGGCGGTAGCAACAGTGGCTGCAGTGGAAGCGGCTACTAGAATCAGCTCAGGACCTGACGTAACACTTCCGCCCCTATCAGTCCAACAAATTCTGGATTGTGCCAACGGTTACGGTTGTCACTCCCCGACCCAAGATTACCTCTCTAACCCTGGGTTAAGACGTGCGGGACCCAACACAAGAGAGATTTACTCGAAATCTCCCTTGAGCCAGGATAACCCTTTTCTTCATAACCCAAATCAAACCGTCCAAACGGTGCCGGAATAAACCTCAAACCGGAGGTTATCCTGTTTCCCACATTTGAACCTCAAATGTGCCAATTAAAGAACCTAGGGGTTCTAACAATATTTGTGACTGCACCTGAATCCCAGTCAGGCTGCCTACGTACCCTGTCCTCAGGGATCAAGCCACACGTAGCTCTGGTATTAACTAACACCCTAACCGTGCGAATCCCGCTATTCTATTTATCGGTTGCTTTCTAAATGAGGATAGCATACGCCTATCGCATATCCTGAGTTAACCTTTCGAATGAGGTATCCACCGACCAACTAACCCTCGGGAAAAGAAACCGAACATTCTACCATTCGTAACAATAACATTCATACACGGCAAGACGGATAATAAAGGCAATCACACGATTATAAACAACCAACACACATAACTATAAACATAAAACATAGTGGCATCCATGTAAATAAACCAAACATCCATGGGCATATGAGATAGTTCCTCCCACTTGACATCCCTGAAAAAATAACTATAATTACTAGGAGTGTACGTGGAATTACCACCTCAATGGCATTCCTGTAAATAGTCCAAAACTGTCAGGGGCAACATAGACATTCTAGCCTTAATGGCAGTTCCGTAATTAATCTGAACTACCAGGGGTCCTTTGGGAATAACAGCCTTAGTGGCAGCCCCCGTAAATAACGAATCAGCCAAGGACAGTCTGGTCTTTTTAACCTCAATGGCAGCCCCATAATATACAAATCTGTCAGGGGTATTTCTGTCATTTTGGTCTCAGTGGCTGTTTTGTAAATAAACAAAACTACCAGGGCATTTTGGGACTTTACTCTCAGGGGTAGCCCTGTAATTATACAATACAGCTAGGGGCGTTTCTGTCTTTCCACACCTATGATAAATGGTAATTATATTAGATCTACCACAGTAAAAATCCATGGATTTACCCCTTTTTACCTTGAACCACTGATCGGCCTGCCGGCCGAGTTTTCCTCCTAAATTCCGGCTGTAAACTAACCAGATCAAATCCACAATGCTTTACAGTCCAAAGAACAGCACAAACAAGGAATGATTGCAAAGAAGAGAGAGATTACCTCAACAAACCCGGATCGAAACCTCCCTGATAGCAACTCTCCGGCGAGGGGTTTCACACGTTTTCTTCCTCTTCTGCGCCACCAAGCGAGTTACCAGGACTCTCCAAATGCTTCCCTGCTCGGCGTGGAAATGGACCTGGCAGAGCACCGGCACTCCTCTCCTCCTCGGCCAAGCTACTGGCGCGGCGTCCCCGGGTTGCCAGGAAATCCGGCTTGCTGGCAGAGTCAAGGTGAGGCGGCGGTAAGGCGGTGGGGAAAAGAAGTGCGGCGGTAAGGTGATCACCGGTCGACTGATCACACAGTCGAGTGTGGGAGAGCGAAAGAGAGTGATGAAGAGAGAGAAAGTGTCCTTCCAGCCCCCCCCGGTCAACTCCCACTCCCCAAATATATATATCCCACACCAACGGCCCAGATCAATCTCTGATTGATCTGACGGCCCAGATTTAGTTACAGAAGTTACCATGAATAGTAAGAAGATATTTTTCCTATTTACTTTTACCGCACGGTAACAACACTTTATTCCGCATAGCTTTCACATACGAACTCCGATTAATTCATAGGACATACCCACGAGTTCGTATTATCGTCCTCTACATCTTTCCCGAAGAAAAGTTCCACGAATTCCTGACTTATCGCAAAGTTATCTTTTTCTACGGTAAAGTAACTTAAGATTTGTTACTTCCGTAAATTGAATAAATTCGTAACGAACAACTCGTAACTCCGGAAAATCTTCCGGACATACCGGGAAACTCGTAATAACATAACCTACTCCTCGAAAATTAATTCTATTTTCCCCCAGAACCGAGAATACCTCGATATTAATTCAGGAAAAATTAGCAATGCGGTTACCATTCTCTGTAACTCGCCTAATCCCGGTAAAAATGTTAATTTCGGGACGGGGTGTTACAACGGTTGTGGAGGAGGATGGACAACAGATGCTTATAAATACATAAGAAGGAATGGAGGCTTGGCAAGCGAACAAACATACAGATACATGGGAAAGAGTGGAAGATGTGACAAGAGCCGAGCAAGTCAGGTTGTCGGAGGCAGCATCAAGGGATTCATGAGGGTAAGTCCGCAAACGGAGACGGCGCTCGAGGAAGCCCTCTGCTGGGGACCAGTGACCGCCGAAATTGCTGTAGGCAGCTCATACTTTGAAAATTATTCGGGAGGAATATTTCGTGGGGCTTGTGGGGAAATAATCAACCACTGTGTCTTAGTGGTCGGATATGGAAAAGATGAAGACGGTACAAAGTTTTGGAAGATTCAGGACTCAATGGGAGAGAGTTGGGGGGAGGGAGGGTACATGAGGATTTCCTACGAGGCCGGAGCGAAATGTCAAATTACGCAGCAAGCTTTTTATCCATTGGTGAATGTTAGAGAAAGAATATAGATTACATCGCAGCATAGATTAGATGACTAGCCTAGATATGAAGATTATACGTACTTAATCTTTACCGGAAAATTGTATAAGCAAATCAACCTCCTATGTTAGCCTAGAATTCTAGAAATCTCAGCTCGCAGATATGCTAAGCCAGCTGAACTGGATTCTGGCTTTCAGGCAGCTCGGTTTAGACTTGAAGAGCTATAATGTACGTGTAACGTGTTGTTCTTTGCCCCCATATTCTCGATCATGATAATTGATATGATACAAGAGGTTCGATCTGTCTGGGTTAGGGAGAGAATTATCTTCACCAATGCTACCCCACTGTCATATATCCATTCTTCATTCTTCACCTCCCCAACAGATCACTACTACTCATCATGGCAAATCGTCGGCCCTATACCGGATGAAACACTATAGTTTTGCTGTTTCTTGCCTCCATCTTCATTGTTCAAGGTATGCCTCATCGACCAATCTATCTTCATCCCGCATGCTATAGATATGTTAGATATTTCAAACTAGGAGTGATTTATTGACATGATTAATGACAAATTAATTTGAACTTTTGTCTAGGAGTGCAAGGATCAATAGAGGTGAACTACGGCACGGTGGTGAATGACTTCCCGCCACCGTCTCAGGTCGCGCACTTCTGCAATCCACCATTATCAACCGTGTTAGGCTCCTTGACACCAACCCTCAAATACTCCAAGCCTTTGCTATCTCCTGCATTCCACTAACAATAACAATCTTCAGACCAATGACTTTTCGATGTTCTCATGTTTTTCGAGAAGAAAATAATGTTGCAGATGCTTTTACAAATTTAGGTCTGAGTCTCTCTTCATTGATTTGGCATAATTCTCCCCCTCCTAGTGTTTTTCTCTTCCTTTTGAGAGATGCGTTGGGTTATCCAAATTATCGAGCTCATTAGACGGCAGATCTAACAATGATTTTTCAGGCTTGGTGTTTGACAGTCTCAACTTGTTTGACATTCACATCTTTGTTTTCATTTACCTTTTTTCGTTTGTAGTGTGTCACCATGTTCTCTTTTCCTAGCTAGTTTCTTTTTTGTAATTTCTTTTTAAAACTTTGTATTTTTGTTTTTTTAATTTAATTCGGACGTGGGGCTGAGCTTTTTCAAACCCTTAAAAAAACAATCCGAGACCAAATCTCCCACTTCACCAAACTAGGGTTTGTCCAAAATTGGCTCAATACCAATGTCATACCATACACCCCGGCCACCAACATAGTCCGCATCTTACTAGGAAATGAAGTGCTCTCCACCGCCAACAAGATAACATACCGCGAATCATACCCATTTGATAAGGGGAGGCTAAGAAACCTTACGGATATCGAGCCCATTAATCTATTTCGAGGTTTTTATTTGTGGTGCAGTAGAGCGGTTAGGTTAGTCCTTGACTTCGCCAATAGGCGAAATGGATTTGGTTCAGAATGTTACATGGCCCTATGTTTCTGAAAGAAAGGAGCCTTTAGAAACAAATTCCATATCTATCAATTGAAATCAATGGAAATCTCGTGCCACTTTGTGAAGAAGTCCTTATCCGCTTTGAGTTGCGCTGCTGCTGTACCTACTCTGAATTGAATATTTGACGATACATTCTGTACCTTGCTAAAAAACCGATCCTTGTTTACCAACCACACATTGTCTAACCAATTCTCTTGAGAAATTCTATGGCTCGAATCTTTAGTATTCTCATATTTATTACCTGTGTCTACTATTTAGGCAGAATACCGTCACCCATTGTTACTAAGAAACTGAAAAAAACCTCAGAAACGGAAGAAAGGGGGGGAAGTGAGGAAGAAACAGATGTAGAAATAGAAACAACTTCCGAAACGAAGGGGACTAAACAGGAACAAGAGGGATCCACCGCAGAAGATCTCCCTTGGAAATCCAGCGAGGAAGGAACAAGCCGAAGTGATTAGGCTGCGGATTGGGCTTTAAGATCATCACTTGGTAACTACGGTACGTGCCATCGATTCCCTGGTCGCATTGATACTGGGGGGTAGCTTCGCCTGACACTCAACATTGACCGAATGGGCACCATTTGTATAGAAAACCCACGTTTTCTTTCAGATGGACTACTTTGTTAGAGTGGAGAGGCGCGACTAGAACTCTTGAAAGAAAGTCTGGAAAGAACTGCCTCTGCTCCTGATGGGAACTTGGTGCTCACCTTCGATCAGAACTCACTTGGGGCTACATGCCTCATATCCAACTCCCAACTAGGAGAGGAAGTCCCGGGAACAAGAGCTACCATCTACTTTATTCTGTTATGTCCTTCTCATGATCGTAGACCACCATCCTAGCTAGAGGGATCAGAAATTGAAGTTCCGAGGGTTGAGTTTGAATAATTCTTAGATAGAAGTCGTTGTGATATAGCGTATATAGATATAGATGGATGACTGGACTTGGCTGCGCCCTAAGCCAAGCTGCACTACGTAGCCCCTCTAAAACCATTACACCTATCCCGTCCAAAACAACATATACCTCAACAGCAGAAGAAGGAAGTCATCCTCAATGCCCTTCATCTGATCATCTTCTTCTTCATTCTCAACAGGAATGCATCAAGAAAACTGCCAGATGCATGAACTCAGAATTTATTCGCCGCTCCCTCGTCGTTGGCCCTTCGTTCGTAGTGCTCATTGTATAGTGATAAAACTCGCCCCACGAGAAAGCCCTCTTTTACATCCCCTAGACAAAAAAAAAATGTATAACTCTGTCCTTGCCATGCAAACCCTTCACATGGCACTTGTAGATGCCTCCTTAGACCGTCAAATCAAAGTATCTACTCCACATTCTCTAGCCATTCTCTCAAGCTCAAGTCCACCATCATCGGGTAAGTTTAGGCAAGGCTATGACACCCATAACCTTAAACCATTACTCACTTTCTTGAGAGTCACTAAGGCTCCTTTCATGGTTAACCCCTAATCCCTATTTTGACAAGCTAGGTTAACCCCTAATCCCTATTTTGACAAGCTAGATTACGCACTTTTCCGACCAAATGCTGGTGTTGTTGATCCCAATACTAAACTCCTATACACCAAAATGTTGGATTCACAATTAGATGCTATATATTCAGCTTGGGAAATACTTGCGTCAATACCGGTATTGACACGTGCGTGCATACTCTTCTTTATTTACATACTTCTAATAATGTAAATTATAATCTTAGCCTTTCCAAAAGTTTAATTAACCAATCAAGATCATCTCTGCAAAAAATCAATTTGAAAAAAAGATCGTTTGCTTAACCAAATGCATCAAACAAATGGACGGCAGTTCATGGGGCTGCTAACTTTCACCATAACTGTCCATTTGATTGAAGCATTTGATTAAGTAAACGATCATTTTCCAAATTGATTTTTTGCAGAGATGATCTTGATTGGTTAATTAAATATTTGAACGGCTAAGATTAAGATTTACATTGGTAAAAATATGTAAATAAAGGAGAGTATGCACGCTTGCGTCAATACCGGTATTGACGCAAGTATTTCCCATTCAGCTTTAAAGGTTGTGGGCTTTGCGAACCTCAAAATTGTTATAGTTGAAACAAGTTGGCCTTCGGATTGTGATAAGGGTCAAGTTGGAGTTGAATCAAAGAGCGCGGCCAACTACAACCAAAATCTCATTCGTGATGTGACATCCGGTAATGGTACCCCGTTGATGCCAAACCAGACTTTTGAGACCTACATCTTTGCCCTCTTCAATGAAAATCTAAAGCCTTGCCCAACATGTGATGGAAACTTCGGGCTTTTTCGACCCGACATGACACCAGTCTACAATGTCTGCATCCTTCGACACACAGTAGTTGTTGCAACCGATAACCAAACTATTTTTTTTTTCCTTTTTTATGACCATTTTGTATATGTTTACTTGTTTCTGGACTTGGATCTAAACAGATTAGTTCATCTATTTAGGGGTGTATTGTATATGGATTTGTATGAAATTGACAGATTTTTTAAAAGTCCACATACTCTTTAAATAGTCCATAGACTTTTTAAATAGTCCACATATTTCTTAAAATCATTGACTTTTACTACATATTTTCTACAGATTTATGAAAATCCACAAACATTATGAAAATCCACAGATTTTAATGACTTTTACAGATTTCTCAATACTTGCAAGATAAAAAAAGCGTTAAATAATGAAGAATGTCCAAATATAATTAAAAAACTGAAAGATACATACGACAAAAAATGTGAAGAAAAAAAACAATAGTTTATCATCATTAACATGAAAAGAAGACATCCCTAAAATAATGATATGATCATTCTTCTCCTTCATGATCACTTTCTTTATTGTCATTGTTTACATTGTTGACATTGGCTTGAGCTTCTGCCCACGTCTGATTAGCAATACTCATTCTCCATTGATTAGCAATACTCCCATTTGTATTGTTTCTTAAACCATTTCACTCGACTTTGGTAATGGCTGAAAGTTATCTCCTTACCGAGTTTTTCATTAAGTTTAGGAAGTAGCTTCGCCTCTACTATTGTTTTGCTTATTACACCATTAATATCACAGAACCCAAGCTTAGCGCCTTCAACCATAAGTTGGAGCAAAATATTGCTCTCTTCCGCTGTCCAAGTTTTATAATCATTTCGTTTACCATTTCCTTATGAATCTCTCATCTATATATTGTTAAATTATAACTAATCATACATGCAACCTCGAAGGTAATAAAAAGCATGTTATATATATGTATCAGCCAACCCAGAAAAAAGAAAAAATATGAACAAAAAATTGAGTTAGAAGGTTCCTCAAGTAAAGCAAGAGTTTGGAACAACAGATGAGGTTGCTGATGCACATAGTTTTTGTATGAATGTAGATGCAGACTTTATGTCATTTTGTGAAGGTTCCTCAATTACGATAAAAATCAGCTATTCTTATGCAGTAGCTATCGAGAAACTATCTAGTAGCTATCAGTTAGGTATCAAGAAACTATCCAGTAGATATCAGTTAACTGTGTAGTAGCTATCAGACATTATAATCTGAGATCTACTCAAGGTATTAGAATAAATCATCATTTAGTCTGCAAAATCTATTGTCCAGAGTACAAACATATAAATAAGATCATCAAAAACTATGTGCATCAATTACGATAAAAAATCAGCTATTCATGTGCAGTAGCTATCAGGAAACTATCAAATAGCTATCAGTTAGCTATCAGAAAACTATTCAGACAAAAGTTACATAAATTGAACAACTTACCATAAATTGAAGAGTTAGCAGATAATATTTAGGTTATCGAGTATCAAGAGTTAGCAGATAATATTTAGGTTATCGAGCGTTCTAACCATCACAATTGAAAGACAAAAAAAAGTTAACATTCAACAAATATTGAGAAGAATAGGAGAATATGTTGATGACATAAAATATTATTAAAAACAAAGGAAAAATGAATAAGAAAGGATTACTTACGTGATTAATCTATTCACATGTAAAGAGAAAGTCTATGTAGACTTTTTCAAATCTTTTTTCAAGTGGGTGGAAAAATATAGGAGTTTGTTGTGTGTCATTTATACTACAAAGTCTATAATTATCAATGAGATACTAGTTCCATAAGTATGAACGATATTTTGAATACAGAACTTCTATTTATTTTAAAAAGTCTCAATTGAATACCTCTGAATTGGTGAAATTCATAATGATTTTTTTAAAATCTAATTGAATACACCTAGATTTTTATAAACTATTAAAACTCTCTTGAATACACACACTTTCAAATTTCATGGACTTCTTTAAAATTACCACTAATTCATGATACAATACACTCTCCTTAAAGAGTTTATAGACTATCTGAAGAGTCTGTAAATTTTTAAAAAATCTATCAATTCCATACAAATTCATATACAATAGCTTGAATGCATACATACGATGACTTTAACCTACACATTACTAAAATAAAAAAATAAAAAAAACATACAGATTACGAAAAATGCATCTTATATTTACACATCGCCCATGCAAATGTATATACAGCAAACACCGCACCCTTACACAACAAGGCAGAGGAAGCAGACGCCTGGCAGACCACGCCTGACTACCATTTTTGTCCTCATAGATCGGACCAACCCCTCGGGGACTGCAACGTAATTTGACACTACTCACACAAACGCCGCGCTCATCCACTGCATGCCACACCTTAACTTTCTCCATCTAACGTCGGATCACTCTACTTATCCGCAAGAACGATACACGCGTATAGATCTTCCCGCCATACAGCACAGCCCACGGTATAGACGCCCACACCCAATCCCCGCTCTCCAGAAATCCAACACCCGATATGACCACTTCACCCTCCACCCCTATACCCACGTGCATGGGCAGAACAGTCATTTCCTCAAATCTCCTTATACGGTGCGCTCAGTCCCCCGCCGGCTCGTGAAATTCCCTCTCTTTGTGAATTGATCAACATTTCAGGGTTCTGAACTTCTTTCGTCTCCAATTTCGTGTTGTTGGTTTAAATTTCGAATTCGAATCGATACCGAAATGGGAGGAGGAGACTGGCAGCCGCTGCTCCAATCGGTCATCTTAGGCCTCATTTTCTCCTACCTACTCGCCAAGCTCATCTCCATAGTCGTCTCCTTCAAGGATGACAACCTCACCATCACTCGCGCCGAGCCCAGTCCCTCCCGCCCCGACCCGGCCCGCTCCGCCTCCCTCTTCCACGAGGCCGATTCGGTCGCCGCCGAGCACGGGAGTGCGAGGAGCAGCGAGGTGGAGAGCGACGATGACTGGGAAGGCGTTGAGAGTACGGAACTGGATGAGCTTTTCAGCGCCGCTACGGCGTTTGTGGCGGCGGCGGAGAGGACGAAGGTCTCGACGGAGAAACAGCTGCTTCTGTACGGGCTTTACAAGATCGCCACCGAGGGACCGTGTAGCGTGCCGCAGCCTTCGGCGCTGAAAATGACGTCTCGCGCCAAGTGGTGAGCTCAGTACTGTTTTATTGATCTTGATGTCGTATTTTCTTTAGGATTAGGAAGTTTCGAAGTTTCTCGAATCGATATTTATAATTGATGATACTTGGATTGTTAAGCTATAGATTTTCTGTGTGGTAGGCAAGCATGGCAGAAACTGGGTGCTATGCCTGCTGAGGATGCAATGGAGAAGTACCTTGACATTGTGTCTGAGCTACATCCTACTTGGGCTGATGGTTTGGTTGTGGTGAGTAGTCTCGATTTGTTTTTGATCTTTTGCTGTATAAGTGATGCTCTGTAGTTACTTACTTTCTGTTTGGTTTTCTTGCTATCTCGTTTCTTTACTGCTAGAAGAGCAAAGGTGGAGATGGTAGCTCGGGTCGTAATGATTCTAAAGGACCAATGGGACCAGTTTTCAGCACTTTTGTTTATGAAGAGGGATCTGAGAATGATTTGTAGGTTTCTCTTTACTGATAACTATGGAAGGTTTAACGTATATGAACTGGAGATTTCACATTAGCAAATTAGGAGTTGGTTCTCACATCTACATGATTTTTTTTTCTGATTTAGGCTTTTCCCTGTTTAATATGTCCGCACAGTTTGCAAACTAGAAGTTGAGATGACTTCTATCTTTTAACAATGTAACATGTCTGTCAAATTGTAAGTTGCACTATTGTGATGCTCACAGAGTGCATGGTACTCATTTTGTGAAGCTTCTGTACACCACCTGATCTTGCTATTTGTGTACCAAGTGATGTAGGAATGTTCCAAATGTTATATCATTCTCGAACCCAGGAATCCACTCTTAAAGAGAATTAAATGGTGTCACAAGTTTTTAGTTATATGAATTTTGTTTTTTGTTGTGATATAAAACTAGCCATTTGAAATGAATGAGCATTTTTTTTACTATTCCCTGTCATTAGGTGATACTAATTTTTTGAAGAAAAAGGTAAAAGATCATGAAGTAATGCTAAAGTGAAGTTGTTTGTTTACTTTGCAGCAAAATGGATGCTATTCATGCCTTTGCTAGAGAAGGAGAAGTGGATAACTTGCTTAAATGCATTGACAGTGGCGTTTCAATAGATGCAAAGGGTTTTTTCTTCCTCTATCTTGTTCTGTAGCTTTATTCAAGTTGATCTCAACATTATCATCCGTCATGATTACTTGAATGTTGGTATAACTATTAACTACTATCATATGTACTGTGTTTCTGGGTTGTGATAGCCTTACTCATGAAACTGTTTCTTGTTTGGTGCTAGAAATGAAGCATAATGTCCATTTTTAGTTCCCTAAAATATGGCTTTGAGTAGAAATGTAGGGATCCTGTGGAAATATGAGGTCTTCAGTTGGCATCATATTTAATTGAACCTGGAAAAGAAAAAATGAAACTCCAGTCTAGTATGGCTTAGTGGTAGATGTCCTTAGTTCATTGAGCTGGGTCTGGAACTTTTGATAGTTCAACCTGAATATTGTATGTTGTTTTTTACTTTGTATGTAGTAAGGTCGAACTTAATTGATGACAAGTACTTGCTACATGCCTTAGTATTTTCTTCTACTTTCTGTCATGGCTTCTTTCCTTCTGCATTAATATATTCAAATCTTGCATTATTTTCATTGAAACCAGATAAAATGGATGCACAATTGTTATCTGTGCTGCTGATATCACCATCTGAAGTAGCTTTTCTGAAATGATTGCAGATAGTGAGGGAAGAACCCCATTGCATTGGGCGGTTGATCGTGGCCACTTACACATGGCTGAGATGCTTGTTAGTAGGAATGCTGATGTTAATGCAAAGGTAGATGTAACTCATAAAGCATCTACTTTATGTCCCAATCATGTATTGTGCATGTTATTACATTTTATATATGCTAAAATTCTGCGTTGTTTGGTCTTGGAAGGACAATGAGGGCCAAACTGCATTGCATTATGCTGCTGTGTGCGATAGAGAAGGCATTGCTGAATATCTTGTGAAGAAAAACGCAGACTCAAACGTAAAAGACAGTGATGGCAACTCTCCATCTGATCTTTGTGAGTCAAAATGGTCGTGGCTGCAGCGTGCAAAGTAGAGGTACTGACTGAGGGTGTACTTTGTTCCCGCCGAAGTGATTTTTATACTAGTCCTTGTGGATGACTGCATATGGCAATGTATAACCCTTCCACTAAATTTAGTCTCTTGAAAAATGTTAAAGTAGATCAGTATGTGTATGTAGTTTTACACATTGTCCTTCTGAGCCTCTTTTCCCGTTTCCCCTATTGTGGAGATGACAAGAAAAGTATAAGTCACTGGGCTAAGGGTTACAGTCTTGCAGCATATGCATAGCAATGACCATATGTTTCGTTAAGTATGTATGCCAATGCCTACTTTTTTGGCCATTGCATTGGTAAATCTAATTTTCTTTCTGTCAACGTATCACATACATGTTTGAGAGTTGAATTTGATTCATCCATGAATCAGTTTTTTTTTCAATTTTAACCTTGAAACTTCTGAATCAGTATTAAATTTAAAAGTAATACTGTAATAATTACCTTGATTGAGGTTGTTTGGCACAAATGCTGGAACGATGTTCACTCACAGACGATTGAGCAAATGCTGGAATGAGGTACAAATACTGATACATTCCTAAACCGTAAGATACAAATGCTGATATTGAGCTATTTGTTTTGTATTGTATTGATATCAAATAGTTAGTAGTCCCTAGTCCCTGCGTTGCCTGGAGCGCCATTGCCGGCGCCAAGAAACCTATGGTTTTCGTATGCTATGTACGGACGTACCTATTGCATTTGGCTGTTGATCGTGGCCGCCGCCTACACAGGGACGAAGCCAGTAAGAGGCAAAGTGGGGTCTGTGTCCCATTCAACATTTTTTATTAATCTTTGCAGGTTACTTAAGGGACACAAATATTGGGTGTGCCCCAGTGGTGAGAAGCTCAAAGGTTTGGGGTTTGTGCCTCATTCAACATTTTTTATTAATCTTTGCAGGTTACTTAAGGGACACAAATATTGGGTGTGCCCCAGTGGTGGAGAAGCTCAAAGGTTTGGGGTTCGAATTTTGCTAGCTCTATTTTTATTTTTACTCTTTTTTTTGTTTTGCTTAACAATTAGTTAACTTTCTTCTTCTTCATTTTTCTCTTCTTCTTTTTTGTTCTTTTTTTTCATTTTTTCTCTTGTTTTCCTTCTGTTTAACAATTAGTTTTTTCGCTTTAAGTATTCATTTTTACTCTTTTTTGTTCTGTTTAACAATTAGTTAACTTCCTTCTTTTTTTCAATTTCTTCATTTTTCTCATCTTTTTTTCTTATGTTTAGTTTTTTCTCTTTCAGTATTTGTTTGTTTTAAGATTTGGTTATGTTTCGTTTATCACCACCTATTTATATTTCATTATACTAGATTTATTCATAACAAAGTTAATTAAGTTCATTCAATTCTAATATAAAAATTATGTTGCAGACGCTCACCGTAACATCATTTAAACATATACAAATTCGTTTAGTGAACTTTATATTATGTCTCACTAAGTCTATAATTCTGGCTCCGTCACTGCCTACACATAACTGAAATGCTTGTTAGTAGGAATGCCGATGTTAATGCAAAGGTAGATTACACTCATAAACAGGGGCGGATCTACGTGAAGGGCTCTATAGGCTGCAGCCCAGACAAGATTTTTGGTTATATATCACTACCTGTATAACTATAACAGATTAGTCTTGTTAGTTTAGTTGGCATAAAGCTCAGTTTAAAATTGGAATCCCTCCTCAGGTAGTGAGTTTGAATCCTGCTCTTCTGTTTCCTTTTCTTTCTCCTTTTTTTCCTCTGTCCCCGTTTCCTTTTCTTTCTCCTTTTTTCCCTCTGTTTTCTTTGGTCCATCAACTACTTTCTATTTGATCTTTCTCCATTTTTCTGGGTTTTAAAAAAAACTACACCCCTAAAACTAGCCTAGGTAGCTTTCGGATCCTAGATCCGCCACTGCTCATAAAGCATCTATTTTATGTCCCAATCACGCAATCCAATTCCATCCTGCGTGCATATCATATAAGCTAAACTTCTGCGTTGGTTGGTCTTGGAAGGACTGCATTGGATCGGATTATGCTGCTGTGTGTGATACAGAAGGCATCGCTGAATATGGTGATGTAAAATCCTTGGCAAGCTGAGAATTCTAAACTGTTTTGATGAAGTTTGATCCCATGAAATGCAATGTTTTAGATTGTCCTATGTATCTCCTTCATTTCTAGACTCAAGTGCAGGAGGCAATGCATCAAAAAGAAAACAATGCATACTCGAATTAGGTTATATATTGACATAGAAAAATGTAGTTGGATTTATGAAGTGTGCCCTGCAAAATCACTTGCTATGAAAAGAAAGATCCGACACCAAACACACCCTAACAAAGAATGATGTGCTTTCTTTGGCTGTTTCCTATGGAAAACTTGAAGAAAAATAGAAAAGAATTATCAATGACAGCAGCAAAGTTCCAACTCATGGGCTCTTTTCTTATATTTGCATCAATTTTATGTCTTACTTCTTTATCAAAAAAGAGAAAATAATAATTGTTGTGCAATTGTCATCATCAGAGTCCAGGTAATGAGCTATGTCCTTCCACCAATGAGTTGCTTGACCCCAAATTGGAGCCAGTAGTGCAGGTAATGCTACTCTGCGTAATATCAACATCTTAAAGCCATCACAATCTCAAACCCTTTGATCACTTAATTTGTGATATCTTTCTTATGTAATTTGAACGAAGTTGTTAGATGTTCGACTGAAGAAACTGCTTCCATGGTATTGCAACTTGTACCTCTTGTAATGATTGAACTGCACAAGACTCTTGAGGGCCAGGGACTAGCATCTGATGAGAGAGAGCGGCAGAATGAATTACGGGGACTTCTCTGTGGGTGCTTACAAGTCATTATTCAGAAGCTAGGTTCGTCAGAGCTAACCAAATATGTTTTTCTGCAGTATGCAGATCAGATAATGGGACTTTTCTTAAGAGTATTTGCTTGTAGAAGTGCTACTGTCCATGAGGAAGCCATGCTTGCCATTGGGGCCCTTGCTTACGCATTTGGCCCAGAATTTGCAAAATACATGCCCGAGTTTTACAAGTATCTGGAAATGGGTCTTCAGAATTTCGAGGAGTACCAAATCTGTGCTGTCACGGTTGGTGTTGTAGGGGATATTGCTAGGGCATTGGAAGATACGATTCTCCCATATTGTGATGGAATAATGACCCTACTGCTCAGGGATTTATCGAGCAACCAGCTGCACCGCTGTGTGAAGCCTCCTATATTTTCCTGCTTTGGTGATATAGCTCTGGCGATAGGAGAGAACTTTGAGAAGTACTTGATATATGCCATGCCAATGCTTCAGAGTGCTGCTGAGATGTCTGCCCGCACATTTGCTGATGATGAACTGACAGAGTATACCAATTCTCTAAGAAATGGAATCTTGGAGGCATATTCTGGGATTTTCCAAGGTTTCAAGAACTCACCAAAAACACAGCTCTTGATAGCATATGCTCGTCATATCCTGCAGGTCTTGGATAGCATATACATGGGGAAAGACATGTGAGTCCGTCTGGTGTTTAGACTTTTATCTTTTATATATGTATGTGTGTAATATACAATTGTTTGTTTTCTCCTGACTTTTGAACTCCACTTGTTTGTAGGGATGATGTGGTCATTGGAGTTCTGGCAGATACACTGGGTAGTCATGCAGGCTCTTTGATACAACAATCTATGTCAAGCAGAGAGTTTTTGAATGAATGCTTGTCTTCAGAAGATCTTTTGATTAAAGAATCTGCAGAATGGGCCAAGTTGGCAATTAGTCGTGCCATTTCTGTCTGAGACTGCCACCTGGTGTACTCTATTCGTTTGGAAGTCCCTGCATGCATTTGGGTGTGTTGAGTTGAATCATAGCATTGCATGAGTAGCATCGCCATTTTCAGTCAGGCAACGGGAGCTGTGTCAGTCTTCAAGTTGTCACTAACTTGCATCATCTCCAAAAGTTGTGACTAACAATTGCATCAGCACCTAGGGCTTGGGTCGGGGTTTACGGCATGCAATTTCCCTTATATAACAATTGTGGTACACTATTCCTACACTATTCTTTATGTTATTTTCTTTATTATTGAAATGATGTCCGATTATATTTGACTAACCTTTCTTTCTTCGGTTTAGATCACTATCTCCTCCTTTAATCAACCACCAACTCACCCCTCACAATCCCTCTTCCACCAACTCTCACGTTTCATACTTCTTACCTGCTCGATATGTCCTCTCACCGTTTTTTTCTTCTCTCCTTATCTCTATCTTTTGAAATTTTCAGATTGTCTGCCCTTTCTTCCCTCACTCTCTATACAGAACCATACCTCCCTATTCCAGCCATACCCAATACCTTTCCAAACCCTCAATGTCAGTCACAGTTATGACCATACCCATATCCATGCCCGGTAACAGTATCCGAACCCGACCAATCACTCTCCACCCACTTTAGTCTCTCGACAACTAATTATTAAGCCAGAGAGTAGCACATCGATCTCTTGCACCACTGGCTTCGCAAAATCCCATATCGATCTCAATAAGGTACTCTTGTTGGGGACAAGCTTCAGACATGTATGGATATTTTTTTGGCCAACCTACTGGTTCAATCGAACTAGTATTAATGCTCGGAAAGATGTTTCATAATCTTAAATTCATTTTTATTTTGGACCAAATCTCCAATAGTGTAATAGGGAGAAGCAAAATATTGCAAAGCTAGATTTGAAACAAAGGATATGTAACAATACCGTCTAAAGTGCTATTTTTTAGAAGATTGGTGTTTTATTGACAAACGGGAATATAAATTACAATCACGAAGGATAACGGTAGTAGACATAAATTTCTTACTTTTCATCTTACTTACTCGAAACAACAGCGATAACAATGGATAAAAACCGATATCAATAAAGGTTGAACTGTTATATAACCTAATCCAGAAATCTCGATACATTACTACAATCAACCTTAAGAAAAAACAATCTTTTCAAACACCGCATGTCGAACCTTTTCAACCCTTTCAACTCGTCTAAAGTGCCATTACAACATGCTCAACACAAAATCAAGCATAAAACTCTTTCAAATAGGATGGCCCTGGTTTGAAGGGACCAGATTCTTCATATCCTTCCGGTTTATAAAACCCAGCATCATTCACACGGTTACTTAGCACTTGAAGGATAGCTTTCTTCTTACCCCCATACTCATCTCGGTTGTTCTCAACAAATACGTTGGCCTCGGCCGCAATTTCATTCACAAAATCAAACCTGTTATCCTCTGAGAGTAGTAGTCTCTCAATGTCCGTTCCCATGCACATCGATCTCTTGCAGTACCAGTTTCCTCCTCCGCCACACGCTCCGACCTTTCCCATTCCTTTGCACCCCTGAAGCTGCAATCACCTGCTTCCAAGAAAACACTCAAACAAAGCTAAATTCAGTAAAACGAAGACAACCCCAAAAAAAAGGAATAGTAAGGAATGAGAACATATCTCTCACTTGCGTTCTAAAGAAGCAGTTGGCAGAAGCCACTGTATTTCCCACTCTGAGTTTTAACGCCCTCTGAAACAATGAAATGAAACACTTTCAGTATCCAAATTTCATTTGGGTTTGGAATTGAAATAGAGATATAGTGAGAGAGAGAGAGAGTACATGGGAAGAAGATGAGTGAGAGGGAAGAGTGGACGAAGCCAAAGCTGACGAGCTCGATGTGTGGTATCTTCTGTGTTGATGTTTGGGTTTTAGTTACTTACAAGTTGTTGGGTAAATGCACGAAAACGAACATAGATTTACAGGAATACCATATCCGGCTAAAGATCCGAACCCGAGTGTTACGGGGCAAGTTCAAGGTGAGAAGTCGTCCTTTTTTTAAACAAAAACAAAGGTGAGTCTATATTTGTGGTGTGTCATTTTTAAGGGTGGATGTTTTGCACTAAAAATATGGTTACCGATATGAATTATATCAAAAAACATGATTCGGTAACCGCATCGAATTAAAACGGTGTAGTTTTATGGTTACACCGCACCAAACTGCATAAAAGCGGTTCAGTTACGATTTGAGGTTATAGTTCAACCGATTTGAACCGAATTATATTTTTCTTATATATTTTTTTTAATTTTTCATTGATGGAATTTGATTTGTAATATATAAAAAATCATTTATGTTCAAGTTTGTAGTTTGTAAGTTGTTGTGATTACATGATAGTTGATATATATATTGATTTATTAAGTTATCAAATATGGTGTTTTGTTAGTTAATTGATATTCTGATGGTATTTGTAGACTTGTATGCACTTTAAATGCATTCAAAATTTGTTCATGCCTTGTAAGAATTGCTGGGCAAAGACTTGGACATCTCTTGTTTGTTAAAATAAATCAGTTCACACCGAAACTGAACCGCACTGAAAAATTATGTAATCGAATTATTTGAAAATTGAAATAACCGGTTTGGTTACGGTTTGAAATATTATAAAACAAAAAAACAGTTCGGTTACGGTTTGAGCGTCAAACTGATCTGAACCGAACCGCGTCCACACCTAGTCATTTTGTATACATAAAGAATAATTCACTTGCTATTACAAAAGGATTTAGTGATCAATTATGGAACATGACTATATGGTTGGATGTAATTCAAATATGGGTACAAAAGTAGATGCGTGTGATTCAAATATGCATTTAAAGAACGCCATTTAAGTCGTCAAAGCCAAATGCAAATGTACAAGCAAGGTTTTCGGAATCTCAAGCAAAAAGCAAATGCAAATGCAAAAAGGTTTTCAAAAGCCTCATTTTCTATTTGTTATATAAAAGTCATAAACAATGTTTTCATTATCTCTAAATAAAAATAAGTTCTTACCAATTATTTCATTAACTGTTATCGTAAGGAGAACAACCTTTTTATTTTAAGTTTTAAAAACATACAATGGACAAGGAAACAAATCCAACCCACACTCCCCTCATCACACCAAGCCTCACTCTCATACTCGGATCACTTTAATGCTGTTAATTTTTTCATAGTAAAAGACAGAAAATAATGAAATTTCCAATTTTCCATTACCTCACTCCTCCCCTCCCGACAATCCTAAAATAGGTTACTCCCAAAACGACGCCGTTTCCCACCCCATTTATCAAACAGTTTATTTGAAAAATTGAAATATTCATATAAATATAAATAATATTAAACTCTCACAGTAGTGGTGTGTTGGAATTAACAAAACCAGTAATGGAAAAACTGTTAAATCTGAGAGACAGGAGCAGTTCACACCTCACACTCTTCTGCTTCATCTTCTTCTTCATCTTTCCAGGGTTTCTAATTTCTACAGAACCAAAATTTGATTCTTGATTTTCCGATTTCCCAGAACAAAGGACTTAATTAGACGAAGCTGAAGAAGCAGGTTATAAACTTTGACCTGAACAACAAATCGGAAGACTGTTAGACCTTTTTTGAATTTGTGACTACGAATGGTTGAGATTGCACAGTGTTGAACACCCTAGAGTTATGGAGAGGTCTAGATCCAAGAGATCGTACTACTATGACCAGCACCAGGACTATGACACCGAGACGGTGCCGAGGTCACGGCCTCGCTACAACCACCACTACTCCAACAGCGGCGGCGGTAACAGTCACCGGAACAACAACATCCGCGGCGGAAGCGGGAGGGCGGCGGCGAAGCAGGAGGCTGCGCCGTCGGCGGCGGTGACGACGTCGTATCGGATACTGTGCCATGATTTGAAGGCGGGAGGAGTGATAGGGAAGTCCGGGAGTATAATCAAGTCGATCCGGCAGCACACCGGCGCGTGGATCAACGTGCACGAGCTGGTCCAAGGCGACGAGGAGCGTATCATCGAGATTTCCGACACGCGCCGGCGGGACCCGGAGGGGAGAATGCCGGCGTTCTTGCCGGCGCAGGAGGCGCTGTTTCTGATCCACGAGCGGATTCTGGAGAGCGAAGTAAACGGCGGGGCGGACGACGACGACGATTACGGCGGAGGGAATAGAGGGACACGTGTCGCGACGAGGCTTGTGGTGTCGAGGATGCATGTGGGGAGTTTGCTGGGGAAGGGAGGGAAGATAATAGAGCAAATGAGGATGGAGACTAAGACGCAGATTAGGGTTTTGCCGAGAGATCATAACCTGCCCCGGTGTGTTTCAATGTCTGAGGAGATTGTTCAGGTTTTCGAGAACTTTCCAGCCCTCTGATTATTACATCGCATTGAGCTTTACTCAGTTGCATTGATTGATTTTAGTTACTGCTTTGGACTGATGAACTACACTTCTAAATATAGACTGACTCAACTGGACTTAAACTCATTCTGATACTTACTAAACTGGAACTAAGGACAAATAATCGGCAGCTTAAAACAATGATGAACTGGTTATATGATAGTTTATGACTTGGGCTGAATTGTGCAGTAATTTTGATGTTCAACAAGTATATTGGTAGTGCTTTTGAATGTTCGCAGTTGCTGCAATGACTGGTTTATGTTGTTCTTTTAATTCATTGTGCTATGAAGAGCTCATTTTCCACATTTAATGAAATGATATGAAGATACAATTAGTGATGTGATATTGGATTCTGCTGCAGGTAGTAGGCGACCCAAATAATGTAAAGTCTGCTGTGGAAATCATTTCGTCTCGCTTGAGGGAGAGCCAGCACCGTGACCGCAATAATTTCCATGGGGGACGAGCACATTCACCAGAACGGTTCTTTCCTCCGGATGATGATTATATGCCTCACATGAACAATGCAGGACGGAAGTCATCCATGGATGGGTCTGGTTACGGATCAAGATTATCCGGCCACAATACTAGGAACAACAACTATGGCTCACGTTCATCGGGTTATATGATAGAACCAGGGTCTGCTCCAATGGATGATAATGTGCAGCCCTTTTATGGAGAGGACCTTGTGTTTCGAATGCTTTGCCCAGTTGAAAAAGTTGATCTTGTGCTTGGAGAGTCTGATGGTATTATAGAATTGCTACAAAATGAGATCGGTGTGGATGTCAGGGTTACTGACCCTGTGGCCGGAGCAGATGAACAGATAATCATAATTTCTTCCGAGGAGGTACTTCAAAATTTTCTGTTGAAAACTGAATACATATAATTATCAAGATCCATTTCCTTCTTGTTGTGCAAAACTGAAGAGGTGGCACTGGCACTTACATATTGTCTGGACATGTATCTGATTAGTTCAAACGATCTACTTCCTTTCTTTTGTAACCCCTACTCTTTTCTTGTTTCTGGGTAATACTTGACCATTTTTTGGGTTTTTGTCTGTTACTAGGGTCCTGATGATGAGCTGTTTCCAGCTCAGGAAGCTTTATTGCATATCCAAACTCGTATTGTCGATCTTATACCAGACAGAGATAACATTATAACTACAAGGTTACTTGTTTCATCAAGTGATATTGGATGCTTGGAGGGAAGAGACGGGTCTTTATCAGACATGAGTCGACTTACTGGTGCAAATATACAATTTCTACCCAGAGAAGAACTTCTGCCGTGTGTATCAGGGAATGATATACTTTTACAAGTTTGTCATTTAACCTTCTAATTTTGTTAAAATCCATGGTTTGTTACCTGTTTCGTTTATCTGGGAACTTGGTGGACTTTTTGTACAGGGTGAATAAGTTCAGAATGGACTTTTTGAATGATCACAATGCCTTCCGCTTTATGATGGCACATATGCTAGTTATAAAGTGGATATTGCACTTCACTAATAATGTGGAGCCTGTAGATTTATTTATCGATGATCCTGGACTGTTCAAAGTGAACAATATGCTGGAAGAGTTTAAGTGTCAGCTCATCCAATTTCTGCTGTTTAGCTAGAATATCTTGTGAATGCTTCTTTTCCTTGAGTCTGGGTCTAAATATGGCATCATATGTTCTAGGTGAACAGAATCAGTTAAACTTGAGGCGATTCTTAGTTTGTGTTTTTATGTCATCTACAGATAGTAGGGGAAATAAAAGCAGCTCGAGATGCTCTTGTTGAGGTGACATCAAGACTAAGGAGTCACTTATACAGGGAGTTTTTTCAAAAGGATACCATGCCGCTTTCTGGGCCTGGCCCTGCAAGCAGTGCTCTAGATTACATAAATCCTGTTCGTGAAGCTCGTACTGGAAATGGTCCTTCTACAGCTACCTATCAGAATGTGCAAACTGCTCAGCCATCAAAGGTTTGCTTTTATATCCTTCTGCCAATTTTACAGTTCTATTCTCTCCTTAGAGTTTAGCTGATTTGATGAGGGCTCAAAAGTTATGGTTATTAAAGTTCTGTACATGTCCCCAGTTCTTGTGTTTTAAGTTTTAGTATCCGTGTTGTAGGACTCTGGAGTGGTTCTTAGTGAAGTAGTAAAGCAGAATGAAAATGAAAGGCGTGAAGATGTTCCGACTGGGCTGAATAGGTATCACATTATGTCTTGTTTTAACTTTCTTTGGAATCTGTAATTCAACAAATTGTCCTTCTTTCTCTTTAGTTTTGCTATCTATGAGTATCTACCTTATTGCTGCTTTCTGTACTTATTCCAGTAGAATACCCGTGACACTTGTCACTCGGAGTATACTTGAGGTTGTCATACCCGAGAAGGCTGTTTCAAAGCTCATAACAAAATCGAAAAACATGCTTGCTCAGATCAGTGAGGTCAGCCTAATGAACTCTTTATTCTGATGGTTGCTCTTATTATACTTCAATTTTAACTCTGCTAATTGTCGTTTACCTGTCTTTTGGTGGAACAGTTATCAGGAGCCAGGGTAACCCTGGTAGAGGATAGTCCAGAGGTAGCCCAAAAGATCATTCAAATATCAGGTACTCGGGAGCAGACTGAGAGGGCTCAGAGCTTGCTCCAGGGTTTTATCTTAAGCAGTAAGTCTCTTTCTCTGCCTCCAAGTGCTTGTTGTATGTGCCTATTGGTATTGTGTTGTACTTCTCTGGTTTCATACAATTAAATTCTGAATCCTTCCTTGTCATTCATCAGCACAAGAAGACGATCCTTGAATGCACAGAAGCAACACAGTTACCAAATTTTCAATTTTGACCTCGGCCTACTGGGGTGTTGCTGCTGTCAAGATAGTTCCGAGACGTATTATCCTGCGCAAGGCAGGGGGCTTTTTTGCTCCAGTTTAGGCACATTGAGCAGGCTTGTATTACTGTACCACTGTAAAATTGTAATATCTGAACGCTTTATAGATTTAGTCCCCCTACTATGTTTCAGTTTTAATGTATGAACCGGGTAGTAGAAACACAACCCAGTAACTTATCTTTTATGTTGTATCGACGACCAATGATCCATATTCTGTTCTACAAGATGAGCTCCACTTTATTTCTGTTGGTGCTGGTTCTAGTGAAGTAAAGCTACAGTTCCTACATAATAGCAGGGCGAAATTAGAGCTTTACCTATGCGCCATCCAATTAAAGGAAGTGCATTCTACCAATCTTGATGAAACTTAAGCCACTCTACAAGGTGGCTCAATTTCGCTGGAGTGGCTCAATTTCGCCTAGGCGTTTCAAATCAATCATCTTTCCTAATAACGTCTAGTGAGTTTGCGAACCCGAACTATGCCTTCTAAAACAAGGCTGTGCAACCCGCCTAGGCTGCTTCTAGGGGCTTCAAGCCCGTGCCTTCCGCTCTGATTGCGCCTAGTGATTTTTCAAACCTTAAAACACATAGACCGATCGAATCATGGAGTAACTAAAAAGTACATCTACCATATCGTCTTACAAATTCTTCATTTTATACTATCTCATGACACCGAGTGACATGGTGAACATGATTATCATTCCATATAATCATACAACAAAATAAGATCCGTGAGCCGTGATTTAGTTGGTTATGTAGCCTAACCTAGTGTCATGTGTTTAAACTATTGACATGTAATGGGTGTGAAACAATTTCATATAGCTGGGCCGAATGGGCCGTCTTACCTGCACGCTGGGCTTGCCCCTTACAAAATAGAGGTCTTACTCTCCAACAGGAGATCGAACGTGAAGAAAAGAGGAAGAGTTCAATCCCTCCAAAACCCTAAACCGCCATTTCCTCCGGGAGCAGCTTACGTCATCAACCGGTACGTCTTCTTCTCCTTCCTTCTCTTACTTCCCCATTCACCAATCCAAACTCATCTATTTTTTCGCGATAAATGAAAACCGAAACGTTTTTCCGTTTCACAATTTCCGATCTCTAATTTCGTTTCTGTTCCGACGAAGCTCTGGGCTATATGGCTTGTATGCGAAATGGCAGAAATGCCCTCCGTCAGATCATCAACACCGTCCATCCTTCCGAGTCGAAGCGGATGATGAATCCTCTGGTCTTCGCTTGCCAAGGAGTCAGGCATAGAAAACTGGAAGTGATTTTAACCACGGTGAGAAAAAAATTCCAGAGTAATTAGGTTTTAGCGAGTGATTGTTTGTTTTGATTCAGTTTGATGCAAATTGTAGAGTGTAGATAGTCTCGGCAAGGCCGGTGAGACTGTGAAGGTTGCGCCGGGGCATTTTCGCAACCACTTGATGCCGAAACTGCTTGCTGTTCCCAACATTGACAAGTATGCCTATCTCATTAGACAGCAGCGGAAGGTTAGTGTTTGTAATTTGTCGAATGTGTTTGTTGTTAGTGATTCGTTGAGTTTGGTTGTGTAATGTGAATGTTGTTGGTTTTAGTATGCTCCGTTGGAAGAGGAGGAGGAGAAGGAGGAGGTTAAAGTGGTTACTGTGTCGGAGGAAGTTAAGATGAAAGAGTATGAGAAGGCAGCCAAGCGTCTGGAGAATGCTCGTCTGGTTCGTAGCCCTATCTACTGTCTTTAGAGTTCTGATGTGTTCATAAATGTGTTAGTTTTGATACAGTTATAGGGTGTTTAGTTAAAGTTCAATGCCATGTTCTGGATGGTACTAGGAAGAGATAGTTTTTTTAGAGTACTAGGAAGAGATAGTTATGAGAAATGTTGATAACTTTCATATGATGACTAGATGCTTTCGTTTATTCTACTTGAATGTTTGTACTAAGAACTTAAACTCTTCGGACTCATTGAGGGTTTTCCTGCTTTCTTATATAGCTTGGTCTCTGTTTTGTTTTTTGATAGATGTGAAACTCTCTGTTAAATCTGATGCATATAAGAACTATCATGCTTTGGTTACAAGTTATACAGAGCATCTTAAGTTCACACATATTAGCAGGTGTTGCGGAGGGCCATTAATCTTGAAAAGTTCAGGGCACGCGCAACAAAGGAGGATCCTATAGAATTGCGATCTGTTGTGACCAAGGAGGATATTTTGGTTGAGGTATGGTTTGTTCGTTGTTCTGTTCAAATTTCAAACCTTGAGATGCGTGTCTTTCCTTTGTTCTCAAACTGATACATCCCTATGTCGATTTAGGTGGCAAGGCAGCTTTGTATAGGCTTAGAGCCTGACAATGTGCATCTACCATCTCCATTGTCAACCGTGGGAGAGTATGAGGTACCACTGCGCCTTCCGAGATCCATCCCTTTGCCGGCAGGGAAGGTTCAGTGGACACTTAATGTTAAAATCCGATGTGCATAAGCATTGGTCTTTTTTCAATTCGGTTCTCTCAGAATGTTGTCTAACTCATAGTTTTGGTTTTTGTAATCTGAGAATTGTTGTAGTGGCTGTTGTTCTTTGGAATCAATGACATCCCCATAGCAGTAAAACCCTGTTGCTTCAAGGATCATTTTCTATTGGTGTCCAGTAATAGTTGATGCCTGGCTTACTTTCAATAAAATGTTATCTCTCACATTTATGTGCGTGATCTTTTAGTTTCACCAGAGTAAGAGACATAAAAACTGAACCGTACTAAGGCAAAAAGGTCTAGTTTATACGTTGCATCTGGTAAAAGTGAACTGCTATTTCAAGTGTGCCTATGTTGTCTTTGCACCTCTGGTTTACAGTTAAACTTGGATTCCTACCTTTCAAAAAAAACTTGGATTCCTTGTACGAAAAGGAAAGACGGAAAACCCAAATCCTGATCTCTCGAAGCAAGCAAGCGATGACTTGGCCACTGTTGGACATGATCCCCTCCAGCCCCGAATTCTCACCCAGATGCCAAGAAGAGCAAGTCGAAGAAGACCTGGGATGTGTTTGATCCGATACCAGGTAAAGTAATCCCCATCATACCAGAGGGATTATTAGCAGATGAATTATTAGCCGCCTTGTATCTGACTCGCGAGGATCTAAAGCTCCCCCACTGGGAACAGGCGGACAAGTATCTCAAGGGTCTTATGAAAGAAAAGGCTGAACGGGGTCTGTGCTCAGAACAGGGTATTCCTGACGGTGTCGATTTTTATACGCCAGAATACGGTCTTGATGATGTTTTACCAAATGGATATGGTTGGGCTAGTTACTCTCCTGGACGCAAAGATTATGTAGATGAACTGAAAAACTTGTGTGAAACAAGTGTATTGCGTATATAAAACTGATATAAAGAGGGACCTTATATAGCGGAAGATTGGAACACAAACTCTACTTGGTTTGTATGTAGTTACAAAACTAACCCCATGGAGATAGAAAGCCTAATTACAATAAGAAAAGAATCGATTATGTATGTTTCTTTCCTTCAATACTCTCCCTCAAGTTAGAATGTATGTTAAGAATGTCCAACTTGCTCAAGAGTTCCGTGAATTGGTCCGGATGCAATGGCTTGGTGAATTGGTCAGCTGGATGAGTCCTCTTTGTATCTTCTCACGAACAACATAACAATCAATTTATATATGTTTGGTGCGTTCATAAAATACCGGATTTGATGCTATGTACAATGTCACTTGGTTATCACAGTAAAGCTGAGTTGGACTAGCACCTGAAACATTCAAATCCTTGAGAACATTTTGTAACCATGTTACCTCATAGCATGTAGAAACCATAGAGCGGTATTCCGCCTCCGCACTAGACCTCGAAACCGTACCTTGCTTTTTTGTCTTCCATGAAACAGTTGCATTGCCAAGGAATATGCAATAGTCAGTCACTGACCGTCTAGTATCTCTATACAGTGCCCAATCAGCATCACAAAAGTTTTTCAAAGTCGGTGAACCATTAGATGGTAGCAGTAGCCCTTAACCTGGGGTAGCTTTGAGGTACCGAAGCACTTTGTAAGGTACTTCAAGATGAACGCCTCTTGGTTTGTCCATAAACTGGCTGAGAACACATGCACGACATATACAAGGTTAAGGCAAGTAATAGTGAGGTATATGAGTCTACCAACTAATCTTCTCTAAATTCTCAGTTCAATTAGCAAAGTTCTATCTATTTTACTGAGCGAAGTGTTGTACTCGATAGGACAGTTTTCCGGCTTAACGCCAAGAAAACCCGAGTCTTCTAGGATTTCCAACGCATGTTTTTGTTGACATAAGACAAGGCCTTGTTTCGACCGAGGTGCATGTAAGATGAGCCTTACAATTCTTGGTTGTGTGCTTGTTCTGCCACACTTAGCGCATCTCGAGCCATCTGCCTTGTTCCAGTTCTTTTTTCCTATGTCCTGGTTCTCTTTACTTGAGTAGAAGGTCGCTACTTCAGTAGAGGATGTTCCTTTATTTGCCGGTACTGCTGCTGGCTTTTCTTGTCGCAACACCATAGCATATGCCTTATTGAGAGTAGTCAATGGATCGATTCTGATGATTGTGTTCTCACTGCAACATAGACATCATTAAGACTCCTTAGGAATTTCATTGTTCTTTGCGTTTTAAGGGCGGTAGTGGCCTCAGCTACAACTTCACATGTGCACGGCGTAGAAGAGCACAAGGTGTCCTCATCCCAAAGAGCTTTTAGGTTGGTGAAGAATGAAGACACCGAATTCCCTTCTTGAACACACTCATGAATAACAGTCTCTATGTTGAAAATATTCATAGTATTGGTTTGTGAAAACCTTTCTTGCAATTCAAGCCATACACTTCTCGCATCCTTGCAGTGTACAACTGATTTTCGAATCTGTTGGCTTATTGAGTTCTCCAGCCAACTTTTCACCAATATATTGCAGTGAGTCCACTACGTCTTCTCTTCTTCGTTGATCTAAGAACAAGGTAGGGTTCCATTGACAAACCCTATCTTGTTCTTGATCGTCAAGGCAGAGGTCATGAATTGTTTCCATTCGACATAGTTGTTTTCCTCCAAAGCTTGCGGCACAAGGACCGCTCCTGGTTGATCAAAATGGTGAAGCATGGTTTGATTTTTTCCATGTTGGTGTTTGGTTTGAGGACTTGGTGTCCTTGGTTTCGTCGTTGCCTCCTGCCATTAGGTTAGGGCTTTGTTTTGTGGTGACAGTTGTTTAGGTCCTCAAAAACTTGGTTGCTCTGATACGTACTTGTGTGAAACAAGTATATTTCGTATATAAAACTGATACAAAGAGGAGCCTTATATAGCGGCAGATTGGAACACAAACCCTACTCGGTTTGTATGTAGTTATAAAACTAACCCCATAGAGATAGGAAGCCTAATTAGAGTAGGGAAAGAATCGATTAGGTATGATTCTTTCCTTCAATATGAACTGCAATCTCTGTCACGTGGGTTTGGATCACTGGCCTGCTGACTGCCCCAAAAACAAGAACAAGGGAAAGACTACATATTAGTGATCCATGAGGCATGTGACTACTTATATCCCTCCTCCATGATCTACCAAGTCTCTCAACTTAGTTATTATCAAATATGCTAAAATCCTACTGTTGTTTTTACTTCTGTTATTATCTAATGTTTCTTACATTACCTCTAATGATATGCTTTGTATTACTCTGTTTAATGATCCACGCTTTATGTGGACTTCCTGTATTTGATTTCTTTTATATTTCAACTCTGGTCATGGTTAACTTGTTAACAATCACAACGATGATGGAGTCAAAATTCACTCCTTACATCTGCAACTCACAGTATGAAAACAATGTGATCCAAAAAGTCCACCAATTTCCAACAATTTGAATCTTGAGTCCAGTATCAAATTGCTTGTTCAAGTTGAGGTTTATCATTTGTTCACCAACTGGTGGTGTTAACAAAGGGGTTGATATCACGGTTATCACCAACTATAATTATCTAACCGTTCAAGTACAATTACCAAAGCTTCTCAAAAAAAGAAAAAGCAATTACCAAAGGCTTCTTCGTCCATGGGAATTGGACCCTCAACAGCCCCACTAGGTTCGCCACGCCGGCCCAAAGATCTGCATAGCCCGCTTAAGCCCAGTTACCTTTTAAAGAAACGACGATGCGCTTAAATGCGAACGGCAAGTCGGTATTCATGAGGGCCATTTAAGTCTAATTTGTAGCATAAGCAAACTTTGCTTTCGTCACATGACGTCAGCAAATCCACACAAGGGCATCACTTGCTTATCCCCAGTTAGAGCATTGGCTTCTTGAACTTTTGCTTCATTTGGGTCAGTGGAAACTCATGTTTCAACTCAGACCAATACTCACAACAGGTTAGCTTCTTTCTTTGTTTGTTTTGTCTTGTTTTTTCTCCAAGTGCTTTTTTTTGTTAAACACATTTCTTCTGCAAGTGCTTTTTTTAGTGGTGTTTCATGATTTTGGCAGGCCTGGAGGTTCTGATAATGATTTCGAGAGGGAATTACAGGAGTTGTTTGATGAAGTGAAAATGTTGGTTATGAATGGGAGTAATGATGATGCAGTGGACTTGCTTCGAGCGAATTATGAGGCTGTGAAGGAGGGATGGATGCTGGTGTTAGAGGCATTGAGGAAGCTGCTACTATTGATAACATAACTCTAGGGTACATGGCTGTTGGTGATTTTAAGTTTTTCCAGTCGTCACTGGAAATGGTGATTTGCAAAATTGTTACTACATTTTGTGAAGGGTTTGTATAGCTTTCTTAGCCGTTTCTGTTTGTTGATGTATTTCAATGGTGTGCAGTTGAATGGGATTGTTGGCAGTCTAAAGTATGATGAATCACTTCTGGATTCAGTTCTGGTGCATATGGGAAGCATGTATTCAACTATGGGGAAGTTTGAGAAATCAATGCTTGTATATAGGAGAGCAATTGATAACATGGAGAACATATACGGTAAGGTATGTTATCTTTCAGGCCATCTCATGACTCAAAAATTGAAAACTGTTGCGGTGTCTTACGGTAGTGCTATGTAGATTTATCTGGTGAATAGTACTAGATATGGCTAATTGATTTGATCATAAATACTCAATCATAATGGCTTTCAAATTCTTTATGAGTGCTACCTAAATGTGAATTTACTTGACCGATTGAAGGACTTTACATTTGCAGTATGATCTGATAGAACTGCATGGTAGATACTGTGGGATTCCATTGTTCAGTTTTAGTGTTGTCTGCAACTTAGGTTTTCTCAGATATTCAACAGTAGTCACTTTTTCTTCAGGGAAACATAGTGTCTTTCTTATCACGTCAATTTTGGGTATGGCAAAAGTTCTCAGTTCTATTGGTAGGACTACACAAGCAGTAGATTTTTACCTCGTGCAATAGCTCTACTCGAGTCTAGCAGAGGTGCTGAATGTGATGATTTGGCCATACCTTTGTTTGGTCTCGGCAGCCTTTTACTCAAACAAGGGAAACCTACTGAGGCAGAAACTCCCTTTCTAAGGTCTAACTTTCATTCCCTTCTCTGTAAATGGCCTACTTTGCCCTGACTAAATTGTAGTAGGATTGTTCGGTAATTGTTTTCCTTGTTCTTCAGAATTTTAAAAATATACACAAAGTTGTATGGAGAAGATGAAAGAAGAGTTGGAATGGCTATGAGTTCCCTGGCCCATGTCAAGTGTGCAATGGGTAATAGATCTCACTATTTCTCTGTCTCTATATATATTAGCTTCCTGGTCTCATTTTTAGACTCATGTGGTAATTTTCTACAGGAAAGGCAAATGAAGCAGTTGATTTGTATAAAAGCTCTCTTAAAGTCATCAAGGATTCCAATTATATGGCTTCAGATGACAGCATAGTGGAGAAGATGCAGATAGATCTGGCAGAATTACTTCATGCTGTTGGAAGGTAATATCAAATTGTATGCAAAGTTTCATAGGTACTGGATTTATAAATGCAATTAAGTTGGTTAGTGCACAACGTATATACTGTTTTTTGTTATATTATGTTCTTGGTGGTTGTTTGGTTTAGTGGTGCACTCTTTGAATATGGCATACTTGCCATATGAAAATGTTGATTTGTACACGATACATATTATAAATTTCATTATCAGTCACCTTATGTTTCTCTTTCAAGTTAAAAACCACAAGCCTACACAACCTGCAATTGATATTTCCCTTTAGTATTAAACTTTGGTTGCTTGCAGGGGAAAGAAAGGCCGAGAGCTACTGTAGGAATGCTTGCTGATCACCGATAAACATAAAGGCAAAGAGGACCCCAGCTCAGTGACGCACCTCATCAATCTCGCAACTTCACATTCGCGCTCAAAGAACTATGTGGAGGCTGAGCGCTTGCTGAGGACAAGTTTGCAGGTCTTGGCAAAGACAGTATCACCCGATGACCAATCCATCTCATTCCCAATGTTGCACCACGCCGTTACTCTCTACCAATTAAAACAGGATGAAGAAGCCGAACAACTCACCCTCCGGCTTTGCACATTCGTGAGAAAGCATTCGGAAAAGACTCCCTTCCTGTTGGTACGTTATCATTGTTAGCATAAGTCATAATAGGAATTTAAATATTTCGTAATTATGTCGTAGATTATTTTTCGTTATATCGTAAACTCATATATAAACCTCCATGGTAAGATGAATAAAATGTTAGAAAATTTATTATCTCAATATCATTATATTTGAGTTGGTATCAGAGTAAAGATCTGAAAGGACTTTGTCTCTTTGTTTCTTCTTTTATTTTTCGTCCTTCGATTTTTGAAGAATTGATAATAGCACCCATTATTAGGGTTTGCTTGTTTTCTTATTTATCAGTTTGATCACCCGTTGTTAGTATTTATGTCTGTGGTTTTTTTATATTAATTTGATTGTGGAAAAGCAAAGTTTTGTCTTTTCAGATCGATCCAGCTTGTCTCTCATACAGGCGAAATCCTAGATCCACCACTCAATTTGGTATTGTTCTTCTCAATCCAAAACACGGACGCAGACCTAGGGTGTCCAAATCATTTTTCAAACCTGGGATGTTCGAACCTGTTTGAATATGTAGTTGTTCGAACATGTTCTCAACCCTGTTCGAACCTGTTCAAATCCCAACCGGTCTAACACCAGAATTTTCAACCGGACCGGCCGCCTGATCCGACGACTGCTGCTCTGTTTCTTTCCCGGCAGACCCGATCCATCTCTTCAGATCACGAGAGAGATCAAGCCGGCGAGACTCCTCCATTGCCAGCGAGCCCAGACCACTAGAGACTGACCTCCGGCGTCATCCGACTAGCCCAGCCCAAACTCCGGCAAAGATCCGGACCAAAACTGTTTCGGTTTTCGACCTGGACTCCAACCCGACCCGGCTCCAACACAGCTCTAACCCGACCCAGCTCCAATCCGATCAGGCTCCATTTCCTCATTCCGGCCCGGATCCAACTCAACCCGACTACAGTTTTTTAATTTTATTTAGTTTGGGCCAGAGTCCAAAACTAGATCAGGCCCAACAACCACATACCCGGTCAACTCCATCCAATAAAGTGTATCTTTACTTAAGTGCATTTTCACTTCAGTGGAAGTCCACCTAAGTGTAGATACACCTAAAACAGATTTCTTGTGTTCTTCCGCTGCACATTCCAATCTTTTCAATGACGGGTGATGATCAAAATGTGTTGGTTACCAAGACCAACGAAGTTCAGAAAGTTAATGTCTCGGTTTGGAGTTCATATGGTGGTTCATTTGGGGGTATCAAACTCAACAGTACCAACTACCGGACTTGGAAAAAACTGATGTCGTTTCATTTTCGTGGCATGCACAAGATGAGACATGTGACCAGAACAACTAAAGATCCAAGTGAAGATGATGAAGATGCATTTGCCAAATGGGAAGATAATGATGGAGCGGTGATGAGAACCTTGTTCAAAGTCATGACTGATTACGTGGTACAATTGATGGAGGAGTGTGAAACTGCTGAGGCGATATGGAATACCTTAGCCGATCTTTATACAAATGAGTCTGACTTTATTCAGGTTCATGAGTTGATGTGCAAAGTGGCTGGTATGTAACAGAATGGACAACCAGTATCAATGTATTTCACCAAGCTAAAAAATGTATGGGCTGAAATAGATCAAAAACGTTCATGCAAGATCAAAAACCCGGAGGATATTACTTGGTACCAAAAGGAGAAGGAACTCGAAAGGGTTCATGTGTTCTTGAGATGACTTGATGTGAAACATAACAGTGCTAAAGGAGAATTGCTACGAATGTCAGATCCTCCCAGTTTCACTGCGGCTTTTACATACATTCGGAAGGATGAGTCTCAGCAGGATTGCCTCAAACAAGCACAAGTTGAAGTGTCTAGCCTGACTGTTCAAGAAAAACCACCAAATACTCCCCTTCAGCAACAGAGTCCAGTTCCCCTTCATCAACAAGGACCTCCACCTAGCTTCAGTTATCGCCCTCATCACTGTTCTTATTGTGGCGACAGACATATACGAGAATATTGTTGGAAGCTACACTCACACCTCAAACCTAAATCTCTTGGTTCTCACCCTAAAGGAAAAGCCGCTGCAGTTCAACTGATTCCAGAACCAGATTTTTATGGAGTGACTAGCCAAGATCATCATACCGCTGGCGGGGCTACTCCCACATCCTCTATAGCTGGTCGTGGTAAGATTGGTATGACTTAAAGTCTCTAACTTTGTTGGTTCTGATATATGGATTATTGAATCAGGTGTGAGTGATCATATGACTTACGATAAATCTTATTTTACTAAATTGTCTTCCCCACTAGTCTCTGATGTTACTAATGCTAATGGTGAAGCATTCCTAGTGTTAGGAACAAGATCAGTTCAGGTTACTCCCACTTTAAAACTTGATAATGTGCTATATGTTCCTGACTTGTCACATCATTTAATATCCGTACCACAGTTGAACAATGAGTCTAAATGTTTTGTAACATTTTATCCTATGTATGTGGTTTTTCAGGATCTTCTCACCAGGGAGATAATCGGTCGGGGATATCTAAGGGGCATGTTGTTCCATCTGGATCAGACGTATGCTAGAGAGAAACCAGGAGCACAGTCCCTCGTCGCTTTGACTTCGAATTCTGATCAACTGAGTGAAGTTTGGTTATGGCACCGCCGCTTAGGGCATTCATCCTTTAGTCTTATGAGGAAAACCATGCCTACTTTGTTCATTGGTGTGGATGAGTCTATTTTACATTGTGAAACTTGTGACTTGGCCAAAAGCTATCGTGTAACCTATTCTTCTAGTATTTCCAATAAAAGTGTTATTCTTTTTTAGTTAATTCACTCTGATGTTTGGGGACCTTCTAGAGAACCCACTGTGTCTGGTATGCGATATTTTGTGTTGTTTATTGATAATTGTACTCGATTGTCATGGGTTGTTCTTATACGGACCAAAGATGAAGTATTCCCAGCTTTTCAAGCTTTTCGTACTCTTGTTCAAACACAATACAATAGTACCATCAAAGTCCTTCGTTCTGACAATGGAGGAAGAGATGGAGGCGTTGCAGAAGAATGATACCTGGCAAATTGTGTCTCCACCACAAGGCAAGAAGACTATAGTCTATCGTTGGGTGTTCACTGTAAAACACAATACAGATGGGTCAGTAAACCGATATAAAGCGCGCCTTGTTGCAAAATGATTCACTCAGACATATGGAATAGACTATGATAAGACATTTGCTCCAGTTTCCAAAATGAATACCATTCAGGTTCTACTTTCCTTTGCTGCTAGCTCAAACTGGTCACTCTGACAGTTTGATGTCAAGAACACGTTTCTGCATGGAGAGCTAACCGAAGAGGTGTACATGAGTCTTCCACCTGGGTATGTAGCTGGTTCTCCAGGTGAATTTGTGTGCAAATTGAGGAAGTCTTTGTACGGTCTCAAACAGTCACCTCGTGCTTGGTTTGGGAGGTTTTTGCAATTCATGCCTAAGATTGGTTACAGACAAAGTAATTCAGACCACATCTTGTTTCTCAAACATCAAGGTGGAAAGTTAACAGCCTTAATTATTTATGTCGATGATATGGTGATCACTGGTGGATAGATTGCAGAAGCAGTTAGCCTCGGAGTTTGAGATGAAGGACTTAGGCGATCTTAAATATTTCTTAGGTATTGAGGTAGCAAGGGAGAGAGAAGGGATCTACTTGTGCCAGAGGAAGTACATCCTGAATCTGTTGACAAAAACATGTATGTTAGATTGTACACCTATCGATACACCTATTGAGCAGAATCATCGTATAACAGAATATCCGGTTCAAGTACCTACTGATCGAGCTCGCTATCAAAGGTTGGTTGGGCGCTTGATTTACTTGACTCATACTAAACCAAATATTGCATATGCAGTGAGTGTAGTGAGTCAATTCATACATAACCCAAGCGAGAGTCACATGGATGCTGTTGTAAGGATTTTAAGGTACTTAAAGTCAGCTCCAGGGAGAGGAGTAATGTTTTTTAAACACAACAACATTCTCGATGTTTGTGGCTTCACGGATGCAAATTGGGCTGGAAACATTACAGACAGGAGGTCGACATCAGGCTACTTCACCTTTGTGGGAGGTAATTTGGTTACATAGAAGAGTAAGAAACGGAATGTTGTGGCACGATCTAGTGTTGAAGCTGAGTATAGAGGTATGGCCCATGGAGTGTGTGAATTGTTGTGGCTAAGGAATTTGTTACGTGACTTGGGTGTTAATCCCATAAGTGCTATGCAGTTATATTGTGACAACAAAGCTGCAATAAATATATCACAAAATTCAGTTCAACATGATCGTACTAAACATGTGGAAGTTGATCGACATTTCATAAAAGAAAAGCTAGATGCCAAAATTATTAGCTTTCCCTTTGTTCCAACCGAAGAACAACTTGCAGATATACTCACTAAAGCAGTTTCCAAAAAGACATTCTTTGACTCACTAGGCAAGTTGGACATGGTTGATGTTTATGCGCCAACTTGAGGATGAGTGTTAGCATAAGTCATAATAGGAATGTAAATATTTCATAGTTATGTCGTAGATTATTTTCTGTTATATCATAGTTAGTACTTACCATTTGTATACCTTGTAAACTCCTATATAAACCTTTATGGTGAGATGAATAAAATGTTAGAAAATTTATTCTCTTAATATCATTATATTTGAGTATCATTTCCTTCACGGTCAAGCAATATAGATTCAGGGGTCATCAAGTTATGGTTTGACGTGCTAATGTACATTGCAGCCGAGGTTCTCAACTGTTTGGTGTCGATCCAAACTAGACTGACGAGGGACGTCGAAGCGTTACTAGATTAGCTGAAGAGGGTTTTGAGCATCCAAGAGAAACAGATCGGACCCGAGAGCAAGGAGATCTTGACAACCGTAAAAAAAAGTTGTACATTTCCTAGACAAACTAGGCAGGAAAAACGACAAGCTCCTCTTGCAGAGAAGAATCTCTGCCCTTAGATCACAGTCCTCTTTCTGTGAGCATCACAGTCAACACACAGTCATAACTTTGCGTCCAACACAGCAATAACTTTGCGTCACGGATGAGAACAGTGTTCTTGGAGCTTACCGCGACGGTCGTTTTCCTACCATTTCCGACACGTCGTTTCTGTTTTAGATTTAAGTTCTTGGAGCTTACCGCGACACGTCGTTTCTGTTTTAGATGGTGGTTGGAGAATGATGTGAGATTTGCCAAACAACAAATTATCCCAGTTGTAACTTACCAATTTGCCAAGGAAGATTTCATGATGGGCTTAAACTTTAAAGAGAAACATGTACGATGCCAATGGTAAGTTTTACACCAATTACGGTTAACAGTTAATAACTGACCACTCCCAACTTTCCCACCAAAACAGGACCCGGTTCACTTTACAGTTCATGAAGCACAAGGTGTCTACAACAGAAGCAGTGTCGTGTAGTTGAGCCTATTGCCTATACCGAAAGGTAAAGTAAAAATTTATATTTTCTTTTTTGGATATTTTTTTGGCACTGAAATGGATATTACTGAATGCATTATTATAGCAAAAGTGCAAAACGGTGATGTAGGCTTCACGAAAGGAGGGTCTTCGTCTCTGTATCTGTCTCTGGATCTTGGAAAACGTATGCGAGCTCCAGAAGAGAAGAACCATCTTTTTTTAGTAGGTAGTTTTTCGCTGTTTCTATTTTGGGTCTTCTCAGATTGTATATACTCTGCTCAAAGGCTCAAAGCTTGTATCTTTTTTGTTTTTGGCAATCAAAGTTTGAATCTTTATAACTGTATGAAGTTTGTTGTATCAAATCTTTGGGAATATGGAGAAACCCAACTGGAATTTCTTGTTTATGTTTAGAGTTTGAGTTGTATAATTGAGGTGGATAACTGCTTTGATTTTACAGTTTCTTTGAGCCTGGAATTTGATTTGAGATACATGAAGTCTCGGATATCGAAGCCTTGTAGAATTTGATTGGAGTGTAATTTATACAATAACCATAGGAGACCTTTTGAATTTGTATCTTCTGCTATTCTGTTTATATATAGTTGTATAGGGTTGTGAGTGTGAGTTTGTTGCTTTTTTTATAGGTAGAAATGGGTTGAATTGGAAGTGTGATTGGTTGTACTACAAGTGCTGATAGGTTGAAGTTCAGGTAGTTGTGAGAATGGGTGGGTGGAAATGCTATTTTAAGTGAAACCATCTGATTTTGGAAGTTTGGATCTTCGTGCTTTTTGATGTTTCTGATTTCCTATGATCAGAGTTCTGGTCATGGTGTTGAAACTTGGGGATCATGCCTTAATGATTGATATTATGATTTAGTAGTTAAATTTTCTGGTTTAAGGCTTCCAAATACTTTTGATCTGTGTTTGAGTTTATGATCCTTACTTGATTTGGCCACTTGTAACTTATGACTGATTTATATCTTTTCATTTTAAAATCTGCTGCAGATAGATTACGGTAATGGCAGCAGCTGAAGCACAGAGAGTATGGCATCATAGGGCGAATGGTTGTTTTTGTCAAGTTGATGTGAGGAGTTCTCAGAGATTTTCACGCCACCCGTCATCATCTTCCTCAAAAGAATCTGATAGTGCTCATGAGAATGCTTCATATGGGATTGATCACCTTATCCCAGAACGCATGCCGTATAACTCAACTCCGGAGCTAACACCCAGCACTAGATGGTGGTTAAACTTGGAACCAAACTTTGGGCCGCAGAAGGAATTTATTGATGATCAGCGAAAAAGCCTGGATGCTGAAGTTTTAAATTCTGGATATATCAATAAAACTGCCATCATAAGTGATTATTATCAGTGCAAGGAGATATTTAGTACTCACAGTGATAGTGAAAAGAGTGTCAACTGTTTTTTGGAGAAACCATGTACTGTTTCAGTCACTTCTCCAAATAGTGACCAAAGTAAGAGAATACAAGAACTCAAGGCTGGAAATGGTGATGGTTCACAGTTGGCTAAGAAAAGGGACACAGGAGATTTTTGGTACTCCAATGATGATTTCATGAACTTGGATTCTTTCAACAGCTTGGATTCTCAACAAAGGAAGAAGCTGTCTCCTGATTTGGATTGCCAATGGGTGGGAAGTGAGAAGTCTGAACCATGGTGGCGCTCTGCTGGTAAAGATGAGTTGACTTCCTTGGTTGCTCAAAAGTCACTTGAAAATGTTGAGAATTGTGATCTTCCACGGCCCCAGATTAAGCATAGTAGGATCGGTGCTCCCGCTTTTCCTGACCCTAATTTGTCAGATCAAATGACTGAACTGGGTTTTTCCTATGTCTCCACTTATACTCAGGGAAGCTTAACTTCAGGTGTTTCAGCATATGATCCCGATAGTCAACTAAGGTAATTTTGTGTCTTCAGCTGTTCTGTTTATTCTTTCCTGGACAGTTATGGTTTGTGTAGGTCGTCTAAAAAAGACAATCTATTAAGTTCATGCAGCATTATTGTGTTACATTCAAATAATGAGAAACTGAGGTGTGGTGCACTACTATAGATCTGGAGTGCTATGCCATGATCCCGTTGTTGTCTGTCATTCCAGGCATGAGCCTGTGTTGTGTTTATCTAATAATTCGAAGATCTACTTACTTGGGATATTATTTTGAATGCTTAGTTTATGAATTTCTACTTTGTGCCCGAGGAATTTCTTTGGTGCAATTTTATGAGTTTAGAACTGAATATCGATGATTGTTTTTTAGTAACATTGGTATTATTCCATGATCTATTGTTGAAGTTATAGTGTGCATTCCTTTCATTGTTATGATGTTAGAAACACTACTTTACAATGAGTTTTTCTTTATTTTGGTCCAATTTTATGTTTGTTTGTTTGTTTTCAGCCACAACAATGATTATGCTTCAACCATCCAAGATGAGCCAGAAGATGAGCGGAGCAAAGCTCAGCTGCTGGAAGCGTTGTGTCATTCCCAGACACGAGCTAGGAAAGCTGAGAAAGCCGCACAGCAGGCCTATACAGAGAAGGAGCACATCATCAGTCTCTTTTTCAAACAGGCATCACAGCTGTTTGCCTACAAGCAGTGGCTCCATCTGCTCCAAATTGAGAACTTTTGCCTGCAGCTTAACAAAAAAGATGGCTTACCATGGTCCCCATACAAAGGCAGACCCTTGAAAAAGAAGGGTCAGCGCAGGGCGGGAAGGAGGAGCGGCAGTAGGCCAAGGTATGAGATGAGCAAGGGTGCTGTTGCTTTTGCCCTAGGATTAGGTCTTGCCGGTGCCGGCTTGCTCCTCGGATGGACTATGGGGTGGTTGTTTCCAGCTGCTGCTTAAACTACTCTTCATCCTCACCATTGCCGTGTTTAATATTGCTTTTCCTTGATTTGTAGGGTTTCAATATCAGATTAGTCCCTCTTTCATCACCTCTATGTAAGAATTTCAGTTTAGAATTTTTTTATTGTGTATATAAAAAAACAGGTATCTATTTTCATTTTGTATAAAGTATGTAATTAAGTTTATGCCTTTTTAGCCAATCTTTCTTGTGGATATTCCTCAACTCTATTCAGTGCAAATGTTATTATGCCAAATGTGATTCATGCTCAAGCATGGGGGATTCTAATGCCTTGTCTAATTTAATCGAAAAAAAATAAATAAATGTCTCTGTTTTGTGCAAATGTGGCAATGTCTCTGCTTGGGGAAAGATTAATGGATTATTTCTTGGGAAGGTGCGTGTTGTAGTGGTGATGAACTATGTAGAGTCGGGTTCGAAATATATCAGAAGTGACTGACTTGACGGCCTTGTGGTCTAACCAAGGACGATAAAGGCACCAATGAAGGAAGAAATTGGAACAGATGTTGAGGTTTGCAGCGATGAAAATGGCGAATTGGCGCTCATGGTTTGCGCCAGCTTAAAAAGTGCAGTGTAATCCAAGTACTGGGGAAGAGATTGTGAAGTTGCTGTTGTTGATTGTTACAGCTTGAATGAAGAGGCTAGATTGATGATTACTGGAAATGATGAAGAAGGCAAGATATTAGGTGCTGCATGGGCAAGTATCAGAAGACTTCGGCCTTTCCATATGCGTATGCAATACTACTTTCTCAGCAATTAGGCCGAAATCTATGTCCATGTAGCAATGCTAATATGGCCAGTTTAGACACGAACCAACGTCCAAACCAGAAGAGACCAAGACTTGGGAAATATGAATAGCAAAGAACTGTTCAGAGCACCAGAATGAAATAGGGAGAAGAGACATAGGATTAATGGATGAAAATGGGAAGACAGAAATATGCATTAGAAGCAAATAGTTAAACATAAGCCTTTTTTTCTTTTTTTGAGGCCCAGAATCAACACTACAAAATAAGCAAAGCTGAGCTCAAAAGATATTAGTAAATTTGATAGCGGTGCCAGAACGTTTCAAAAAATAATCTCAACTAGTAATATGATTTGTGGCTCTTATCAAGCAAACTACGAACATCTTTGATATGCTGGTGTATTGAAGTGGTGTGATGAATTTGGTATATTGAGGGTTAATCTAGAGCTAGAGACTTACAAGAAGAGTTGTAGCCAACTCTGTATCAAGGACTAAAAGGATATGTGTCTCTGGGAAATTGAGATGTTCTGTTCAGCTTTCATTGTTTACAGTTGATCTGAATCTGGGATTTGTTTTAAGTTTTACCTGCGGAGGAGCATTTGTTATTTTTGACACAAATTTTTTTTTCATGCAGCGACTTTGAGGGTAGATAATGAGTGTGAATAAATTGCTTCTATTGTCTACAATAAATTAGCTGTTGATAAGGAGGTGATGCTTCGTATGCTCTAGCTATGCCTTTACTCATTTCATTTAGGTTTGATTAGCTTCTTATTTGTTTCCGTTTATGATCTTCAGCTGCAACCAGACAAAGTAAAAAGGGCATATGTCTGTTTCCAGTGGAAAGCTTTCAGTGTAAGCATTTTTCTGTTGTGTTAGACTTCAGTATTTAAACTTCTATGAGATGAGGATTACTGATATATATGTGCGCTAATATCTATTTTCTGCTGAATATATGGTTGATCCTATGGACGCAGGCATTTTGAGGCAAGATTTCTTCGAGCATCATATAGTGCTTTTGTGGATGTATTAACACTTGCCACGAAAACAATTGAAGAGTTTCGAAAAGGAATGGAATTGAAACAAGCTACATACACTTTGACCTGTTAACTTGGCTAGGGATCTTTCCATTGTAGTTTGATTAGTGCTTGGAACCAATATCAAGAATATTTGAAAAGAAGTTCTATTATTTGTAATGCTTATCAATTAGTAATTCAGCTCCCTTTTCTTTTCTTATATGAAATTATGAATCAGGAGATACGAAACATCTTTCCTGAGCTGTAACACAGTCAACCAAACTCTAGCTTGATTACTTGGTGCTCTTTAATCTTCCTTGTTAGGATTTTGTGATCCATTGGATGTTCTTTTATAAAGAGTCGACGATATTGAAGATGATTTGTCGGACAAAGATGAATTGTGCCCCTTGTGATGTTGCCGACGATGGGGTAAACCTATAATAGTAAACAATGTACGGTAGAGAAGCCCTTCCCTTCCTAATTCTGTTCAGCCAAAACTGACGCTAAAAGCAGCAACTTCTGAATGGGTAACTATATAACAATTGATATATGATGATTATAAAGAGTCGGGACATACATTTCTCTTTAAAAGCAGCAGACTTAGAAAAGAAAAGTCTTCAAGTATTAAGAACAAAAGATGAAGGCAAATGATGCAGCAATTTCCTGCTTCCATTCACCCTGCTTTTAGTATTCGTCCAAATAAGTGTATAACATATCATCTTTCTTTGACTTGCGCCGGCTAAGTAAGGCTTTGAGGAGGCGTTTACTTTTGCTGGGATATTGTTCGACCTCTTTGCTGTTCTCTCTTTCAGCAGGTAGCCGCATTGAAGCTGATTTTCGAGGCTCTGAAGGGTACTGGTATATACACAAACAATCAGTCTAAGTATTAAGAACAAAAGGGGAGGTAATTCGAATAAATGACTTTCACAATTGGTTAACAGTTTGCAGCAGCTAATACACTGTTCAGTTTTTTTTTAACTAAACTCACCCGCCGTCTTTCATTAGTAAGATTTGGAGTTGTCGGTCTACTTGAGTTTGGGGTAGTTGACCGACTTTTGCTTGGAGTTGTCGGCCTACTTGCAAGAGAACCAGACCGTAGAAGTGGAAACCGATGAGGTGAAACTGTTCGCTTATCTGTTGACAGTAAACACATCATAACCAGATTGTCACATAAGAAAATCATTATAAAGGAGTTAATATCCAAGATGTTAGCTCACCAAATTCTTTCTTGGGCATGGTAGATGTAAACGAAAAAACTGATGGTCTTTGAGGTTGTGGAGATGGAGACCGCCCTCTACGGCACATAATATGACCAAAATTAATTAGGATCCTCTTACGGACCTGACTTAAAATAGATTCCACATGAACAATTACCTGACTGTAGTTGGTGGGCTTTCTCTGATCGTAGCACGAACAGCTTTGCAAAATCCAATTAGAATTCCAGGAAAAAAACGAAAGCTATGTTAAACCGGTAGCATACTAATATGCATTTTGCAATGAAACAAAGCAGAATATAGGGCAGAATACCATTCCGAAATTGATGCCATTCATCTTCATCATCTAAGTTGCATCCTTTGCATTTAGATTTAGCTTTGTTTTCTCCCCTCATGGTCTCACTAGCTGAACAAGAATTTGAGTCGTAAGAATAGTCCTCAAATTTGTCAACAATTCAAGGGATGGGCATATATTACAAAATGGACTGTTGAAAGTATCAAAAGTTAAATTGAGTGGACAGTGAAGTAATGCCTGGCAAGATGTAGTGCTTGTGGTATATGGGGGTGTCTATAACTGATGACTGTTGGGAAAGACCCCCATGATCAATGTATTTTTGACATGTCCTCAGCCTCTAGGATACCATATAAAAGATAAGAAAAGGAAAGGAAATTATCAATGCCTATAAAAGTATCAGTTTCTTGTGATTGTAACAGATTGCTACATATTCAGATGATTCAATTATCAACATAATGCTGTCAAGTGAACCAGGTAAGCAACTCCACACTAAGAAATGAGTAAAATTGAGATGAGGGAGAAAATTGTCTGATGAGTGTCATTTACAGTTACCCATACCTGTTCAATGCAAGAAACCCGAAATTTTGTGCCAGAAACTTCATCCACTTTTTCATCCAAGAGATCACTGACCTTATATGTCACAGAACCTAAATGGTCTACGGTATTCACAAGAGCTTTAATTGCATAATCTTGCAACGTTTCTACCACTCTGCAAAAGAGTAGATTTTTGTCTTTATCTCATTTTGTAATTAGATTTCTAAAGAAAGAGAACCTTGAAAAACTCTAGCGGCATGGAATCAGAATAACTCACGTATGTTTTTGGTCATCATTTGTATAAGAAAGTTCAAAGTACTCTGCTGCTGAGTATAACTGTGATCTCAAATTCTTCAAATCCTGAAATGATAATGCAATGAACATAGTGAACCACTGAACTTCCCAGTTTGTAAACCTTTCTCACCACAGATCAACACCAAAACAAAACGAGTTATCTATAGAATTCCTAATGTACTTGTATTTCAATCGAGAGATATACAAAAAACCAACAGTTCATTAATAATGAGATTATAAATGCCAATAGAGACTACACTTAACTTGCAGAACTAAGGACCAATAGACATAGTTTGAACAAAGAAGAGTACCTTGAGACTATCAGAGAAGAGCAAACTTTGATACATAGAAACCTCATCAAAATTAGATGCTACACCAGGGATCGGCTTAGTCAGTGTTCCCATGAAGCTGAAAACTTAAGGGGGTGAACTCAGATTTCCCACGTTGCAAACAACACAGAAAACAGTGTTAAATCCATGATTCCAAAGCAAATTACAGGACTGAGAAAATACTAGGAAAACATCAGATATAATATGAATCACCACCTCCAGTATTGGTTGTAACCCTCAAAAGACATAACATTGAAGTTTGACTCCTATGTTTGAATGTTAAATTCAACATCTAAAACTCTGACCAGAAACGAAAGCCCTGCCTATGTGTGATATATGAAGAGAGAGATGCTAATCATGCTATGCACCCAAAATGAAAAACCCCATTTCAATTCTAAAGACTTTAAATTGAATTAAGTTAATCACACCATCATGTGTGTCTGGGGGAAAGACAGAAGACTCTCCTCTAACAACTAATAAAAAACCTGAAGCTACTATTTAAATTAACTACAGCCCACTGTCAGAGATAAACAAATCTATAGGAATGAGAAAATGAAACAATATAAAGTTGGTGCTTTGCGACATTTCTCTTACCATTTGAGACAGGATAATCAACATACCAATACTCTAAAACACTTGGAAACATTGAAATCTCATTCACCATTATTAAAAAGCTGTAAAATTGAAGCACCCTTTATTTTATAGTCTCAGATAATTATGGTTAAACCTTTTCTTTTTCTGTTCAAATAAAGTGAAAACTCTGAAAAGGAAAAGACAAACACAAAGAAAATCACAAAAGGACAATGACATTCCAAACCAATCTAAACACCAAATCTCTCAGCTGAAATGAAAAGGCAATCACACTCTCAGTTCAAAGTAGCAATCTTTACTAAGAGAGCAACAAAAATCACAATTGGGTGTTATCACCAACCTTGTTCTGCTCTTCGTGAATGCTCTTCTGGAGCTGAAAGCACAACCCAGATTCCCAGAAGATCAAAAGGCTCAAAACCCACAGTAACCCACTTTCAAACTCAAATTCAAAGTTGTAAACTTGGGATTATCTAAAGGCTGAAATCGCTGAATGGTGAGGAAGAAGAAGAACATAAATAAGCTACAGTGACCAAAATGGTTTGGTGTGAGATTTGACTATAAAGCAGAGAGAAAAGGACAAGCCTCTAAAGCAAAGAGAGAAAGAGAGGGCATGGAGGGGCATCCATGAAGACGAGCACGTCTATGTGGGATACTACTGGACACAGTGAATCTGAGACTGAAGAGGAGCTCTTTGGTTTCTAAAGAGGGCATAAGTCTCGACCTTTTGGTTAGCAACAAAATGGAAAACTTGTATAAAAAAACAAACAAAATGGAAAACACACTTCGTTTCAAACACCACTTCAGTTTCTCACTACCTCTCTCTCCATCATTAACCTCTTCCTTAATTCGCTCTTTAATCCTTGTCTTACGGTGTGGGTCCCACAGAGATGGGTAAATGTTTTAACTTCTCAGGTTAAAATGAAAAAAATTACAACTCTATTATCTGAAAAGTATAAAGTATAATGACGTTAGGTTGCTTAAGATGTTTAGTTGTTTACTTAAGATAATAAGGCAAGAGTACTAGTTTCATCCTATTTCAGATCGTATATTCACATCTCGACCGTCTAATTAGTAAATATATATGAGTAGATCATATCTACAAAATTTCATTCAAATTGAAAATCGTTAAGGTATTCATAAATGTGATTCACTAATCATAAACCTGAACGGTTCATGTTTGACATATTTGGACTATCCATTGATTTGATCTATTTTGATGCCTTAACGGTCACCAAAACCATTAAGGAGAAAGTCATCAACTAGTCTTCAACAAGAAAGTTCTTAATAGATCCTCTCTCAAAATAATAATACTTTGATATTTCTCGTGACGAGTAAGTGAATATGTAGCAAAACAATATAAATGCCTTAGAATTTTGATGTTTGACGTCTAGTAACTGATGTATTAGTCCAATCATCTAATAAAAGACTAGATGTGGCACACGGGTCAGCCCACTTAATTGGGTTTCGGGTCTTGATTAGACCGGTCCATGACGACCCACGTCTGAACAGGTTTGTGCTTGGGCTGGTCCACTTACTCAAACATAAGGCACATTCCAGCTCACGACCCAAGCTCATGACATATCAGGATGTGTTTGGGTCGAGCTTCTAACGAGCCGGCTCATGCCCGTATCTAGTCGAAAATTTAAAATAGTTAAGAGTTGATATTATAATAGACCAAAACAATAACAAATGAAAACTAATTGCATTTCTAACTTATTTTTTTCTATTTATTTCTAGTGTTATAAAATAATTTCCCAACTCCTTTTTATTTTCTTGAAATTTCTATGAAAAGGAGTAACTTTAAAAATCTGGAACTCTTTTGAAAAAATATATTATTTCTAGTTGTATTCTTCGTAATAAAAAATTAACTCATACATATTTTCATATTTAAAATCAATTAAATTAATTATTTGATTTTTTAAATTTCTGGAATACAAAACAAATGTTTTCAGGAACTCCCTTGGCTGGGATTGAACAAACTCCTGCTTCATTCAGAAAATCACATAATTTTATCATATACCTGTTTGTGGCTTGTATTCCACCTTGCTTCTCTTCTAAGTTTAAGATATTGTTGAAATCCCCCATTAGCACCCAAGGATCACTGTTATTGGGTCTAATCATCCTACAACTCCATTTTGTTCAATGATTCCCAAACGAGATGTATGAAACAAATTTTGACTGAAACTATACCTTAGTGTGTTTGAATGTCTCAAAGATGTCTCATTTTGCTCAGTTATCAGATGAGATTTCAAATTCGATTTCCTTTACAACGTTAACTGCTTGTGTCTGTTTTTCATTACCTGTGGCTGGATTTTCATACATGGAAATCGATATTAGTATCCAGAACCCAAAGGAAAGAATCTATATATATATATATATATATATATATTCTTAAACTGCTGTCATGAATATCCTATGTAGAGTTCGAGCTGTTGCTGTTATTTTCCATTATATGCGGATTTGTGAGCTTTTGTTTTCCATTATATGAGGATTCTTAAACTTCGTCGATTTTTCTTGATGTCTAACATATAACGAGAAGTGATGATTTTGTTTCATAGTTCTGGATTGTAGGGTTTAGTGAGCTCACACTAGATAGCTTCATAGCTCAATAAAAGGGTGGGCAACGTGTAAGAAAATGTACAACTGTAAGTGATAGCCGCATAAACTGCTGAGAAATAAATCACATTGTTAGACTAATGCGTTACTGTGGAGATTTTCTACAAATAGGGCATGTAGCATTCACTTTAAGCCATTCATCGATGCAATTAGCATGGAAGCAATGCTGGCACTCGGGTATGGTCTTCAGTGTCTCCTTCGGCCGGTAATCGGACAAGCATATAGAACAAGTGATATCGTCAGGCTTGGGTAGACGCCGGCTTTCACCGAGGACTATTTTCGGGTAGGCTGCTAGTGTTTCCACATCGAGACCCATAACAATTGTTGGCTGAGGAGCCACAATTGAGTTAAATTCTGGGAGTGATGTGTTTCTCCTTGTCAAAGTCTTGATCCGGCCACACATGCAACATAATAGCCCTAGAAGGCACAAAATTGCTGGTACTCCAACTCCCACTGTAATAGCATAGCGTGCACCCCTTGGGATTCCTGAAAGAGTTAGATGCCTTTGATCAAATTAAAATGGCAAGGCAAGTAAAATGCCTAGAAAGTAGTGACACTCAAAACAGATAATTTAAATTATGTATCATCAAAGAAAAAAACAAGAAGAATTAATAAACGGATTTAAAAAATGTGGCTATTAGGACCTACATAGTTGCTCAATCTACCCATGACGTGAGCTTGATGTCATAATACGATTTGGATTTGAACTGCGTAGTTAGAAATGTAGATGACACTAATATATAGCTGCGAGCGGGTTGCCGAGTTCATACTTCTTCTATATAGACATATAGTGTATATTTCTGTCGATCATTTGCGTGCTATATATGTGTGTGTGCTTATGTTTAGTGGTCTCAAAGGATAATAGTCAACGAAGCCGAAAGCTCAGATATGATTGCTGTATGGATAGTATGGGGCTGATCGATCCCACATTAGAACACAGTCGCCTCTGCTGATTGCTCCAAAATCCAAATTTTACGCTTAGAAAATATAGTCTAGTTTGGTCTACGCTTATCTCCAAGGATCAAGTTGCTAAATCACATCAAGCTTTAGTAAAATCAACAAGCTTAGCTTGTTGACAACGACAAAGGAGTGGGTTTAGAAAGTCAATTCTAAGATAAGCAGCACTGTCATGTTGTATCAATCTTTTTATCCTTTTTATCATTGTTATCATTCAACTGATGCAAGGAGTGTATGACCCCTTCATAGAATCATAGTTGCAACCTGTCGTGGTTGGCCAAAAAAATCCAAAGGCAATGATCCAAATTTCCTAAATGATTGCAACATGGCATGGGGTTTTTATCAACGAGTTTTCATGGTGGTATGAACGCTTCCAGGGTTTTAGCTATGTTTGTTTGAGTCAGTTAAGCTACTTAGCAAACTAGAGCATGGTTCAAATTTAATAAATCGAACCATATATCCTAGTGTCATTTGACGGAACAATCGTCTTACAAGTAAAAATGATCGTTGAAATTATAGTTAGTGTAGCTGCTAGTGTGAGTCTACTGTGTGACTCGTCAAATTAGGGTAAGATAGAAATGAAGTGGTTTTACCTCTTTGAGGAATGCTGGAGCAAACGACTTTAGTAGAATTGGTCTTGAAGCCACACGTTCCGCCGCGCTCTACGCAGCTGCCGCACCCCGGCCTGTCCCACTTTAGCCGGAGATCATAGTCGAGGTCCGACGACACAACCACCTGATGAAACTTCCACTCAACCGGAACAGGAAATGTTCCGATCTTACTGCAAGTCGACAACAAGTACCTAATCACCGTCGCAGAATCGGTGGCGAAAACCGTGCTGTTAGGGCCACTCATGCAAGCAATAGGGTTTAAGTTGTACTCGTACTTCAAGTAGTCCTGCGAGCAGTTAAAGAAGGTGAAGTCTTCACTAAACCCTGGACGGAACGGAGAGCCGGTGAGGTTCAGAGAGAGGAGCCGTTTGGGGAGGCAGGTGTCTGGATCGTTGAGCCATATCTCTTGCTCGCTGTAGTCTATGCCCTGGACCGTGAAATCCCCCGAAGGAAGATTGAGTAGAGTTTGAGCTTTGATGTCACAGGTGAGATCGAAACCGGGAAAGCCACAAGTCTCCGGCTGGATTTTGTCTATCCGAAAAGGGAAGTGGATTTCGGCCTCGCCGATTTGGCAAACGGCTTTTGTGCAAGTCTCTAAGGTACTACTCACAGCTGCAAAGCATGAGAATGAGAATAAGAGATGAAAGAAGAAGATGATAGCTCTGAGAATATTCATTTTCTGAAAGAGAAGTAAATGGATAGCAATCAATTGCTAAACACTTGTTATATATGCAAATATCATTTTTGACTTAGTAAAAAAGCCTAGTCGTAGTCTTCACTACTCTCTTCATTCTTTTTATACGTATAGACTAAACTGTTCTATATTATGAATGTCATGATGGTTGAGTAGTCTTCTCTAATTTGGGGCAAGCATTCAAGCCCCACTTTTCTGTTTTATGTGTGAAAAATATGGAATTTTCTTACCTGCAGCAATCTGGCTAGTAAGTCTAGGTCAAGCCATTTGAAACTTGAAAGTGCAGCTATCGTGTATCTTCTACGAAATCGACCCAGTTTGAACAGATGTATACCCGAGAAGTTGTATAAGCAAATCAAACAAAACCAGTAGCCTAAGATTTCAAAGTAATATGTAACCAACATAAACAACCACGACCATCATGGCATGGGGAACCTGCTTGTCTTTTGGGGTCTTTTGCGTGTGCAGTATGAGCATGTAGCGCACTGCAGCCTATGCTTAGTTAGACCTGTTCAAACGACTTTGAAACAGTCATCAATTCATGTCACTATATTATTTTTGTTAATATATGCCCGATTGTGGTTTGCTCTTGAAGTAGACTAAATTTGAAGCTTGAATTGTTGTTCTAATCAGATATATAGTGGCTGCTATAGATATTGTCATTTGAATTTGATAGTATTATGCTGAATTGAAAATAATTGAAGCTGGAATAATTGATATGCCGGTATATATAGGCTGCTGCATGCTATAATATGGATACTGCTACTGTATCTGAATTTGAAGATTCACTTGCTCGACTACATCATCCAAAAAGATTCTATCCAAATATATAAGGGAGAGCTTTCCAGTATTATCCATGCATATGTAATAACGTAGACGACTGATGCTTTGATTACATGAGGCTAGGTTCAAGTTTAAGTTGAATTTTGGTCACCTTTTTGGAAAAACAAAACAAGTCTAATGGTAAGGTTCTGTAAGCATGTTTTTCTGCCATGAAATGTAACACGGTGACAGTTTCTACGGGATGTTTGTCACTACCGGCTGCGATATACAAATTATTAGGTAACAATCTTCATCTTATCTAGTTGGAAAATGTCATCAAGGCTATCTGAATTGTTACTTTGTTGTTTACGCTGCATCAATGAGCCGAGGTGTCATTTGGTGTTTACCAGATCAAAACAACTGTTACCGGACTAGAATAAGAGTTTGTTCATGCCGTGTTGCTTTATAAATTGATGTCTAGACCAACACTCATCAACGGGATCGACCTAAACCATAGGACTGACAATTATCGATCTTCTCAGCTTAAGATCAGGTTTCTCAATCTTCCAGAAACTTTCTTCAAAAACCTCTAAACTTAGATGAGGATTCATTACATTGACATTGATTTGTTCGACTTCCGTTGCAATCTATTACGTTGATCCAACCTTATAGACGTCCCACAAAGTTGTGCAGTGGGTATGCATATGTAAATGCACGACCAATCTTAGTCCAAAAGTATAAACAACCCAACTATACCGTAAAAAAGATGCTACTTCTATCCATAAGAATTGAAGAAGTTTTCGACGTTACAAAGAAAAAGAATAGTTGCAACAAATCAAATTCCTTTCATTGCCTCCAATATCTTAAAATTTTATTGAAGTATATGGATTCCATCTTTTTGTTCAATCTAAAAAAATCAGATAATAATCATAATATGCATAGATTAGTGTCACATCTAAATTGAGAATGGCAAATGTCACATCGATTTTACAACACAACATACATGTAATTTAGCATCACAAGCACTTCACCCAATTCCATCTGCTCTCACACTAAACCCTAATATGTTGCCCACAAAATCTCAAATGTAAAACAAAATAGCATGATCACATAAACTACCATTTGTGCTCTGTTTTCCCAGCAATATCACAAATTTATTTTTACTAACGTACATATCAAGAGCACTAAACCCTAAACAACCCGAAAAGTCCATACCTTACTCTGTCAGAAGAACCCTAAAAATCAGACCACCGACCGTTCTTCTCCCAATCGTCGAACCGGGTCGGCTCGGGCTCTCGCCCGTCTCCCTATTGATATCCAACTCGTCTCCGTCATCTTCACCATCCTCAGCTCGCTTCTCACTCTTCCCTTTATTCTCTTAGAATTTCACCTCTCCAGTTGAGGAAGACAAGAGACGACTCATCACTGAGTTGATAGTTGAGCGAGTCAGACGCTCGGATTACGTTACGGCCGTCGGTGAGAATAGAAGGCTCAGATTCGTCGCCATGTTTATTCTGAGAGAGGGAAGAAGAAGAAAGAAGATGAATGGTTGCTGCTACTTAGGGCTGGGCATTCGAAACCGATCCCGAAGGCTCGTCCCGATCCTGTCCCTAAAATTTGAGGGACGAGACAGGACTGAAAATAAAAAACGAAGATCTCGGCCCGTCCCTTATTGAAAAAAACAGGACGGGATCGGGATCACTTAGTTTAGGCCAGTTTAGTCCCGGCCCGGCCCGATAGTATATATTAATACTACTTTTGTCTTTTTAACTTGTATATAATGGCTTCACGTGAGCAGTTGATTGATGAAAGACTATAAAACGTTAAACAATTCAGCTTTAATGAAACAACCTTCTCTTTTCTTTCACGTGCCCTGATCCTTAATTCTCTTTTCTTCCCTCTTCACTTTCTGATAAGCCTCAGCCAACTCTTTAATTTCTGAGGGATTCTTACATAGGGCAAATGCACCAGCCACGTGGTGCGACCGCGCAATCATATGGTGACACCTGTCCCTTTTTCTCCGCCTTAGCTTTCTGATGAGAAGAAAAAAAAGGAAACCGGAGTTTTGTTTCTCCGATCAAAACCAAACCAGCAAGCACTGAGTTCCTCTCTCCCGATCCATTACACCAGACCTCTCCCAGTTCCCTCAGCCCCGCCACCGGTTTGATCCGGGTTTACCCCAAATCGGAACCAAACCCCAACACTGAAAATTCTTTTCTCTCTGAAATCCTAAAATACCCAAATGCGATGAATTGAAACAGAGGAGTCGGAAGAGGCGGGTTCTATCTAGGTTCGATCCGGGGGCGTCGGTGAGATGAGGGGAAGGGATTGGATGGTGGCGCAGATGCAGAGGGGTCGGTGGATCTGGGTAGGGTTCGGCGGATCTGGGTGTGAGATTGAGGTGGAGTATGGGAGAGGGAGAGGGAGATGGATAACACCTGGGTTTGGTTTGAATTTGAGCTTTGTTGCGCAGTGTAGTTGTTTCTGAATACCGGTTTGGATTATTGCTCAGAGGAGCGAGATTTGGAGATTGAGACTGGTCTGATCGGAGAAACAAAACTCCGGTTTCCTTTTTTTTCCTTCTCATCAGAAAGCTGAGGTGGAGAAAATGGACAGATGTCTCCATGTGATTGGGTGGTCGCACCAGCCACGTGGTGCGTTTGCCCCATGTAAGAATTCCTCTTAATTTCTTCACTCTCCAGCCACCACCTGCATCTCTACCATATCCACCACCTCCATCAGAGGGCGAAAATTAGATCCTGAAAATCAGAGGGCGCCTAAGGAGATCGAGCATCGACGGTCTTCGGTTTGTGTTCTTTGCCGAACTTTGGCGACGGTGGAGGATGGGCGAAAATTAGATCCTGAAAATCAGAAGGCGTCTAAGGAGATCGAGCAACGACGGTCTTCGGTTTGTATTCTTTGCCGGACTTTGGCGATGGTGGAGGATGGGCGAGCCTTAGGCCTCTGACGATTCTTGCGAACATCGTCGTTTTGGATATGGTCTTCATTTTCAAGGTCTTTGTGTTCTTCTTCGAAATTCAAGTCTTCGTATGATTATGTTATGATCAACATCATTTTATAATTTTTTTCTTGGTAAAGTTCTTGATTTTTCGGGATCCCGAATTGGTCCCGATCCCGTCCCGGATTCAAGAATGGTATGTACGGTCTGGTTTTAATTTTTGCTTGAATTAACTGCTTTTGTTTAGGGTTGGGCTTTTTTGTACGTTTAAACTTTGTCTCTTAATGTGTTTACTAAAAAAGGAAAAAGGTATTGAATTGGAATTCATGGATTGAAGGATATGGAAGGAAAATAACATGGATCAAGTTGCTCGTTTTTGCCTAAAGAGCTAGAAAACCAATTGATTCCCGATTAATCTCCCAATGAACCCCCTTAGGAGCTAATCACCGGCTAGAAAACCAATTGACTCCCTATTAATCCGCCTGTCACCGATTGTCCGCCCCAACTAGTGCCTAGCGTTTAGGTTTCATCAGGATTATTCATTTGATTTGAGTTTCTCCGTATTGAGTGTCTCATTTCATTATTATTATTATGACTTTGCTTTGTCTTAACCATCTGATTTTCCTTTTCTTCAGCTAGGCGCTCAGAAGGAAGTACATGCGAATTCCGTAAACCAAAATTCGGTTCTGATGATCCTTTACCAAAGGGATATGGTTGGAGTTTTTTCTGCGGTGGGAGTGGACGCAAAAATTTTGTTGTTAAGATGAATTGCTTCTTCTGTGACGTGGGTCAAGATCACTGGCCTGCTGACTGTCCAAAAAGAAAGAGCAAGGGTATCGATAAGTGATGAGTTCAAGAGGGAGTCAAGTATTAGTCAAGTATGTGGAGTATGTTTGAAATTACCATATTTTCTGCAGCCTCTCAAACAGCAAACTATCTGTACACATACAACATGTATGCACTCGGTTTAAGGAATAGGTTCTGTGCAAGAAACTAAAACCATATAAGGCTCTAGACATGGTGAAATTGGACAATGATGAAACTAAAATTATAGAAGGCCATAATCATACAAGGCTTTGGACATGGTGAAAATGTTAACAAGGACAATGATGAGTACGCATTGTTGAGTGATGTGCAAGAAATTCACTTCATCAGCAATATCTTACGATTGAAGATCTGCAACTTACATTACGCTTTAAGATGAATTGCTATGTGTGTGGCGTGGGTCTGGATCACTGGCCTGATGACTGCCCAAAGAAAAAGGAAAAGGGTACTGATGAGTGATCGATGAGTTCAATAGGAATATAGTTCCTATCTAGAGCGGGGTCTCGCTTTAAAATTAATGTACGGGGCTCCTAATTTGACACACTTTTGGGTTAGATTTTCACAATTCCGCATTCCAATGTCTAAAACACGGTGTGTAGATCATTTTTTGCAGAATTTCATCTAATTTGAACATCATTTGAGGTTCCGTAATCGTGATTTTCACGAACAGTTATGCTTGAACAGATTTTATTCTATTGACTTGTTTCATCTAGTTCGGTACCCAAATGATCTTCAAATCAGATGAAACTTTATAGACATGTTATACACATTATAATCTAGACAATGTATAGTGAAGATGTGGAAATCTAACCCGAAAGTGTGTCAAATTAAGAGCCTCGCACTTTAATTTTAGAGCGGCTGGATGAATCTAGAGAGGTTGAGAGATGGCGGTGTCGAGATCTAGAGAATTCGGCAAGGCCCAGTTCTGTAAGCCTAGCACTGTTAGAGAGCGTGGCAGAGAGAGAAATCTTGGGCGAGAGAGTCAGAGCGCGCAAGAAGAATCAACAATTTGAGGGAGAGAGCGAGAAGAATTTATAGTTGAGGGAGGTAATCTCGGGCGAGAAGAGTCTAGAGAATTGAAGAAGAGAGAGAGAGAGAGAGAGAAGAGTCCAGAAAATTGAAGAAGGTATGGCGGAAAAAACCTTTTATACCCATACCCAAGACCCTGAGGGCAGATGCAAAATTCCAGAAAATCAACAGGAATAAAATCGTCCACGCACTGCCGACATGAACAGTTGTTTATGAACAGTGTACACAAAATAGATATATGTTAAATGACTAGAATTCTTACCCGCGCAGCGTATATATTTATGATTGAGAGCGATCAGAGGAAAAATTTAAGAGACGCGTAAAAAAATCTGTAATTTCACCATCCAAAAGAGGGCAAAACTGTCTTTTTACTTTTACTGTAACCCTCCTTTAGTATATAGTTAAAGTTAAATTGAGCTTGATCCAACGCAGCCTGGCTAATACAAATCAGGACCCAAAGCCCATATTTGATTTCAGGCTCAAAGCCCAAGGCCACCACCTCATCTATATATAAGATAAAATCGAGACCTCCTCGGATTGAAATCACAACCAAATTGAAGGCGACACCAAACCCTAATCGAAACCGCTATGTTGCACTTCAACCCGGAGAAAGATGATTCTGGGATCTCAGGGCCAAACAACCCGGAGAAAAAAGGGTCTGGGATCTCAGATGCTGAGTTATCTGCAATTTTTTCATGCTTTCTTTGAGGAATCATTACAACACAATAGTGCTCACCATTGCATTTGAATTAATGAATGAATTGATCTAAGAACAGAGAATAGTAAACAGAATATGATACTGATCAAGTTTTCCTCCTTTTTGCACTATGATTATTTAGAGTTATGTGCTATGTATCATACATGTGTATTAACTTTGTGAATTCAATGATGATCCCAACACTATGTATCATACATCTGCACTAGTACTACCACTAGTCACTTAAGTTTCTCGACAATTATTTGAGTTGGAAGAGTTCGATGAATCACAAGTTTTAGAGTTGGAAATGATAATAGTCAGACAATTAAGAGCACAAGAATCAGTAAAGTCCAAATAGCACAGTATTATTTCTAATGTGAGATCTTTCCTCTCTAACAGAATCATGTTTCGTTAACCCTGATGTTTCTGATCTCATAAAACATCCATTTCATTCTCATTACTTTTATGTCTCTTTTTTTGTCCCGTGCAGAGGAGCCTCGTGAACCTGAATCAATGGTGGTAGACCGTAGACCTTCGAAAACCCTATGGTTCAAAAACTTTATGCCTGAGGGAAATACATGGGGTTCTTACATGAGTACGTGGGAGTGGAAAAAAAAAACCTGCGCTTATTTGATGGTGTGTGCCGTCATTGTGAAGAGAATGGTGTTCACATGTCTGATAGCTGCCCAAATAAGGATTCTGAAGCGGCTAAGGAGTTCAGCGGATCGCTGCCGCACTCGATGGCCTCTAGCTCTTCTAATCATGAGAACAAGTAATGTACTATGTGTATGCATGAGTCGTGTTTTAAGAGCCTAATCTACTTATTTCCCTATATTTATGAATACCGTATGTGTTGTTATCTATCCTATGATCGACCAAGTGTTCTGGATATATATTGGCAACTTAGTTACAGTATCGTGCTTGTGAACTAGGCTAAAAACCTATGGTTGTTTACTTGTTTTTACCTCTGACCCAGCCGAGACCGAACCCTAACCATAACCCAGCCAAGACCGAGATACCAGCTGATCCTGTAATATTCCCCCGCATACCAGATGCTTTATTATCCAGGTGTTAATTGGTTTTGCTTTTGAAATTTCTTGAAGTAACCGCAAGCTAGTTTAGTTTAGGGTCAGGCTTTCGTAACATCGATCAAGTTTTGCTCGTTTTGCATGGTGCAGAGTTAGGGTTTTAATTTGTTCTCTAATCTCTATACCTTACCTGTGTACGTATGTATTTATTCTGTAAATTGATTGATCCCAACACCGCTAGCTTGCTAAGGATCACAGCGCTGATGTTTCTCATTGAATCCATTCGATTTGATTTGCTCCTCATTGTGTCATTATCGCCTATTTATCTCTTATTTCATTATTATGAATTGTCTATGTTTTAACCTATAGCTTCCGTACGTTTTTCCTTTTCTTTTTCTAGCTGGGTACTCAGAAATGGCCGTAGAGGATTCTTCTGAGGAAATCGAATTCGATGAACCAGAATACAATTCTTTAGAACCTTACCAAAGGAACATGTTTGGGGTTCTTTTTGTTATGGGACTGGAGACATAGATTATGTTGTGAAGATGGATTGCTCTATCTATGACGATTATTTCGTTTTTATCACCCTGTTGACGTACTGCCCAAAAAGAAAGGGAAGGGGAAGTGATGCGTCGTATTATAACAGCATGCCCACCCTACTCATCCCTCCATTATGTTTAGCTATCTTATTCTTATGATCTACCAAGTCTGATATTCTTAGTTATTATTATCTTGTACGTTGTGAGAGTATTCAGGCCATGCCAACACATATATATGAACCATGCTACACAACTTGGTGTCGGGGTCGAATTAGATGTGACCTTATTAAGTCGCATGAGACGATGTTGAATTCTTCTTAGGACAAAAACGTAAAGGTTAAAAAGGCTAAAAGCCTTTCGTAATCAATTACCTTACTTACGAGCTTATTGGTCTATAAACAAGAATAAATGTTAAAATGAAATCTCTTGTGTCAGAAACTTAGAACTCAAAAACATTTTAGATACCATAAACAGTAGCAAGCCTATGATTGAAATAAACAAACTAAAGAGATTTTCCCATGCATATATAGGTACTTGTATGGGGTTTTGACCCAGAGTCCAGAGAGCTGCTCGATTAGAAACAAATGCAGCAATTAGTATATAAGAACAACATCTGCCATGTCATGAAGGCACATAACAAGTAATATGTGCAAACCTCAAATTTGGCCGCCTCCACGAGAAACAATTCCAAGATTTTTTTCTGGAAAATCAGTAGACTGCATGCACTAGGCCGGAGTCGAGCGAATCAGTAAATATACCAAAATCAAAAGGTTTATCGGACATTTTATATCCAACAATGGGATATTTCGCAATCTATCTTGTCTATATTCTCTCTATATATAGGTACTAAGTTGCCATCTATTGCAATGTTGGCAAACAGAATGCTAGCAAGTAGCAACCCATCTATCGTCGAATGGCAAAGAAGTACAAAAGAGCTCTGAGTATACCTTAAAACCAAAATCTACTTAACAATTGTTCTGCAAATGAAGACAATTGCATATAGGTGGAAATTCTATAAGAAATGTGACTAGGATCGGTATTAGGCCGGACTCACATGACTTGCAAGAATGTATAGGAAGAAATTGTAAACACCATGAAAGGGTTGTCTTGATCACGGGAAGAATGACTAAACCGGCAAATTAAGACGTACGATCTTTCTTCTTCAGTAGATGTAGAACCGATCGATGCTAGTTTTAATAATGAATGGGCTTTGCTTTGAATGGGCTTTGCTTTGGGATATAAAGGCCCATAAACGGTATTTTTTGTCTTCCCAAATTAATGGTTAAGTTGTAATAAAACGAAAATGAGTGACAGAAATGTAAATGAAACATAGTGGCATAGATGTAATAAAAACGGAATGAAGGTCATAATGGTAGTTTCACGATACGACACTGTTTACCGTAGGAAATGGTGCGGACGCTTGTCTTCTTCTTATTGGCGAAAGATACCAAGTCCTTATATCCAAATGAAAGGAAAAGGAACAAACCCGGCCCAAAGCCCAAATCCTGATTCTATATATATTTATTAAATCGAGGCCTCAGATCTGAAATCGAAGAGATAAGCGATGACGAGCGTGAGCCCCTCCTCGCCACCGTTGGACATCCCCGAATTGACATCACCACCGTGGTTGGCATCCGCATCGAACCCTAGCCCACCAGCGGCGCCCCAAGACCCATCCAAGAAGACAGCTGACATGCGACAATATTATTTAGACCACTTACCAGAATCCGTAAGAGATCAAATACCAGATGATTTGTTAGCCCGCGTGGGTCTTGAGCGCGAGGATCTATTGCTAACTGATGAGGAACGGATGGACAAGTGTGCCATGCGTTTTTGCCAAGGTACGCATACTCTTTGAAATAATTGGTTTTGAAATTACCAGTGTAGGGTTTCTGAATTAGGAGAGAATCAAATCAATACTTTTGAATTAATGAATTCAAGGATATGACTTTGCTCCATCTTTTTGGGTTCTTACATTTGATGATGAGGGGCCTGTGTTTGTGATTCTCTCATTATTATGACTTTTGCTTCTGTTTTTCCTGGGTGCTCAGAAATGGCTAAATATGGACCTAATTTCTTTCTCTACTAGAGCTTTGTAGCATTTAAACATGGTGAAAGCTTCAGACTTCTCAGTTAGAATATAACTCCACATTTTTCTACTGTAATCATCAATGAAAGTGAGCTGATACCTCTTGTGAATGGTCCGCAAATATCTGCGTGCACCAACTGTAGTTTGTGTGAGGCCCTCCATAAGCTCCTTTTTGGAATTGAGTCTCTTTTGTTTTCCCACCAAGCAATCTTGACACTGTTGCAGATGTTTGAAGTTGGGGCAGTCCTCTCACAATTTTCTTATATTGCAAAGTTCTGAGACCCTTGTAGTTCAGGTGACCATAACGGCAGTGCCAGAATTTGCTAACATGCATGTGGTAGAATCTGTGAGCACCATGTTGGCAAGAAGCACAAACATTCTATTTGCAGTCATTAAGGTTTCCATAATTAGCCCCCTGCTCAGATGATAAATCTTACAGGCACCATCTTTGATCAGAATTGCGAGATTCTTCTCTTGCAATTGACCTATGCTCAACAAATTGTTTCTTAACCCAGGAATAAAATAAACATCACTGATTACCTGAGTTAAGCCGTCAACTTCTAACTTGATGTTTCCTTCCCCAACATTCACTCACTGTGACCCATGTGTGGTGTTATGAGAATGGGCAAGTTGCTGTGGTTACTTTGTTATAATTGATATATGATGTGTTGATAAATACTGTGTTATGATCTTCCTTGCATAAAACTGATGCATGTTGTTTTGTATTGTTAGTGTTTATGTTTCATGATGGACAAGCTATGGATGATGAGCCTCATGCCATACTGAAGCCATGTGAGCTTCATTTGGAGAAACACAATTTGATGTGTGAAGATATCATCCTTGGGTTGTTTGAGAAAAGGAAGGTTGGATCATATGATATAGTCGAGAAGGAGTTCGCTGATTGGTAATTATTTTCTTTATCTAAAGTACTTATCTAAATTTGTTCCATACTTTTATCTATAACTGTTTCATGTTTCTATCTTGTAGGTCAGGGGTGAAGTGCACATCACGCATGGCTAGTGTATGAGATTATTGGTCGTACTGGATCTTTTGTTCGGATCCTGAAAGTGTCGACCTTGTTCTTGCATATTTTCTGCAAAATCATGTTCATCCACGATACCGGGACAATGGAATCCACCCTGGTTTTGAACATGTCTATTGTAATTTGGGAAGCAAGAGTATTGCGGGACCCAAGACAGTGAATGCGTATGTAGAGAAATGCAGCAGAGATCTGAAATTGCCGTAAAAATCTGCTGCATTTTCCTACATGCGCACTCACTGTCTTGGGTCCCGCAATACTCTTGCTTCCCAAATTACAATAGACATGTTCAAAACCAGGGTGGATTCCATTGTCCCAATATCGTGGATGAACACGATTTTACAGAAAATATGCAAGAACAAGGTCGACACTTTCAGGATCCGAACAAAAGATCTGGTACGACCAATAATCTCATACACTAACCATGCGTGATGTGCACTTCACCCCTGGCCTACAAGATAGAAACATGAAACGATTATAGATAAAAGTATGGAACAAATTTAGATAAGTACTTTAGATAAAGAAAATAATTACCAATCAGCGAACTCCTTCTCGACTATATCATATGATCCAACCTTCCTTTTCTCAAACAACCCAAGGATTATTGGTCGTACCGGATCCTAAAAGTGTCGACCTTGTTCTTGCATATTTTCTGCAAAATCGTGTTCATCCACGATACCGGTACAATGGAATCCACCCTGGTTTTGAACATGTCTATTGTAATTTGGGAAGTAAGAGTATTGCGGGACCCAAGACAGTGAGTGCGTATGTAGGAAAATGCAGCAGAGATCTGTTGCAGTTTAGCCCACGCAACATCGAACCCTAGCCCACGCAAGAGGCTGCCGGCGCCCCAAGACCCATCCAAGAAGACAGCTGACATGCGACAATATTATTTAGACCACTTACCAGAATCCGTAAGAGATAAAATACCAGATGATTTGTTAGCCCGCGTGGGTCTTGAGCGCGAGGATCTATTGCTAACTGATGAGGAACGGATGGACAAGTGTGCCATGCGTTTTTGCCAAGGTACGCATACTCTTGATTTGAAATAATTGCGTAATTTTATTTTATGAACAAGTTTAGGAGAGAATCAAATCAATACATTTGAATTAATGAATTCAAGGATATGACTTTTATCTTTTTGGGTTTAATTATGTCCTCTGTACCCTTACATTTGATGATGTGTTTCTGATTCTCTCATTATTATGACTTTTGCTTCTGTTTTTCCTGGGTGCTCAGAAATGGCTAAGAAGGGTGGTCTTCCTACCGAAATCGAATACCCTGAACCAAAATACGGTCCTGATGACGAATTACCCAAGGGATATGCTTGGGCTTCTTACGTCAACGGGAGTGACGCCAAAGATTTTATTGTGAAGATGGATTGCATTTACTGTCGTGTCAGCTGTGTAGATCACTGGACTTCTCAATGCCCAAATAAAGAGGGAAAGGAGATGAATAATGCGTTCATCAAGTGTCTCGACTTCAATGCATGATCACTGTCCCTCCGTGTTGTTAGTTTTCTTTTTTCTTTTTTGAATAAGTTCTTATGATCTACCAAGTCTGGATGTTTTGGAACTTTATCTCGTTTTTCTGAACTACTTATCATCCTTGTGAGACTATATTTATGGCTCCATCTAATATGTTTTTGTGGCATGCATTGTATTACCTTGTTCAATGATCTCTCGCTCTAATCCGACTGTATGTCTGAAATTGCCGTAAAAATCTTCGATAGTCATGTAACCTCAACTTGTGGATTTTGTCATAGAAAGCCAGTACCTAGTTAACCGCAGCTTCGTAACTTGTTTTCTAACAAACCAACAGTGAGTTAAGTTTGGAGTCAGGACTCTGAGTTCGTGCAATTCAAAGGTATGCGACACTTTTGTTTAGTATACTGCTATAGAAATGAAATCTCTTAGACTTTCTGAGGATACTCATATCCCTTAAAAACTCATATGTTTATGTCTATTCAATTCTTCAAGCATGTTTATAGTAAATTGTTGATAAGTTGTATATGAATTGATATGGAAATAGTGGGTGAAAGAAACATATTGTTGGACTTGAAGTATATAACTCTAAAATAATAGTTGACATAGTGACGTAGTTTCTTGCATTTTTTTGCAAACAATGGTGCTATGAAGGTACTCTGTATTTATGAGTCTTGAATAATGTGCATGTACTTTATGAGCTTAGTTATGAGTTTCTTGTCTGATTGTGTTCTACATGTTAACACATTTAATATACTACTGGCTTATGTATTTCATATGAGGGTTAACACACTTAATATACTACTGCCTTTTTGTACTGTTATTATATACCTGCAAGGTCATTGATGATCTTTACAATGTCACTTTGAGATGCTGGATGTTGGATTGTCGGGAGCATTAGTTATAATTTTAATTTCTTATTTATAGGACTACATTCCCGGAGTTGTGAGATTTTATCTGAAGAGTTGATTTGATTCATTATTTGATTGAGTTTGGTGTATTTTTGTTTTTGTCAAGTCATCTAAGCTAGTTATATTGGTTCAGTGAGTTCTAAAGCCAGCAGTGAAGCCGACGACATGGATCAGCTGTAGAACGTTGGTCAAATCAACATGTGAAGTGAATGAGCTAAAGCTTAAGGTAATTATCACTGGCAGTGTACTAAGGTAAATATCAACATGTGAAGTGAATGAGCTAAAGCTTAAGGTAAATATCTCTATGATGATCAGCTGCTTGGGTGTACTAAATGTTCTACACAATTATTATTAGCACTGGCAGTGCTCTCTCTCTCTCTCTCTCTATATATACACACACACACACACACATTCAAACTGAGCAGGAAATTCAATTGAGAAGCAATGCAATATAAAATGATAGATTGAGATGCAGGTCAATTGAGGAACTATGAGGCATTTCCATCATAATGCAGAAATCTGAGAGTTTACTGCATCCCAATTAATGATGTTTGAACATACTGAAGAAACTAAAGTCTTGCAATAGCTTATGGATCTGTATTTTTCTAAGTCCCCTCCCTAGAGGTGTGTGATATAGATTTATGATAATTTTGTACCCTAATTTACTTCAAATGTTACTTAAAGAGAGGTGTTTATAACCTTACAGTTTAATATGCTCTTACAGTTCTGTTTGCTGTATGTAGTGGGGTTGTTCATTACCTTATGTTGTTCCGTGATTGCACACTTTGCAGGTATTTCAAAGGTCCTGAGCGCTTCATCTTGTTGAAAACTTAAGTCTCTGTAAGTGTACTCTGATCTATTTTTGCTTCATCTTGTTTAAAGCATATACTTTCTATCTTTTTCCTACAGTTGTTTTTTTTATCCCATTTTATGGTATTTATACTTAGGTATCTGGTGATTTATTCTCCCTTACCATAGTTAGAGATACTTTCTTTCTTTTTCCTTTTTCGTCAATGTATTTTTAGCTGGAACCTCAACTACATAAACTCTAATAGTTGTTTGTTGGTTGTTCTCTTTTAGTTCTACAAGGAACCAACAGTATTTGAAGTAACACTGAGAGGAAACCTCGACCATTAAAGCAATTTTCATTCTGAAACTAATGTCCGTGAGGTAATTATTCCTAACTAAAACCAGTATCCGAAATGGCCTGGTCAAGAAATTGAAAGCCTGTCAATGCAATTTTGAAAATAGGAGAATTCTTATTTACTATGTTGGGGTTTATTAATTACTTGTATGTATCATTGTGTATATCAGGTGCCAAATTGCTCCCACTTTAGAGAAGAAAATGCCTCCACAATATGATGATCCTGCTGCATATGAGGTCCCTGCAGTGGAGTTTTAACTCATACATGTTTGTAAGGATTGAAATTGACATCACCATTTTTACAGGACACCCTTTCTATGAGTCTTTTGTTTTATGTATGGATATGCATTTCGTGTAGGGAAAGGTTTGCCAATCATATTCCCCTATGTATAACACTATTGCAATGTTGGTTGTTGACCACTACAATCGGTATTAATATGTGAATGTATGTTTCTCTTCAGGGGCTGACACTGGATGCAAGACGATGCTTTACTAGTGAAGCTGGGAATAAATTTGAAAAGGTACTATTTTATTTCTCATTGCTAATAAAATTTAGAGTATGATTAAGGAACACTTGTGAAGTAATTTAAATGGTATTATCTCAAGAGTTATCTTCATGGCCTGTAGATTTGTTTAATTTTACACTCCATTCGGCATGAGTTTTATTATGTGATCTTACAGCCAAAAGAATAACCATGATATTATTTTTTCTACTAGTTGCTGATGAAGCTACAGCCAAAAGAAGAATTGGATCTCATGGAAGGTTGATAGAGAAGAGAAGTGTAATATAGTTTGTTTGCGTTTCATAGTTTTGGCTGATTTTGTTATTGTAAGTTGCTGAGTGATAACTCAGAAATATATGGATTGACTGATTGTCCAAATACCAGAATTGGAATTTTATAAAGAAAATACCAGAATTGGAATTTTATAAAGAAAATACCAGAATTGGAAGCCAAGCCATTAGCCGAGCTGAACGTGCTAGCTAATGTATTTTATATTTTTTTTGTCCAAATGTTCAAAAATGGGTACAGACTGGTGGTAATAGTAGCAAAGTGTGAAGTAGTAAAAGAGGAGAAGGAAGACTGTTTTGTCAGATAAACAGAGAGCAGCGCGCGTGAGGTTTTTTAAGGGGTGGTGGCAAAGTGGGCACGGGCCGCCTAAATGGATAGAACCCCAAATGGAGTTGGTCCCATTAGTGTCAGGCTGATTTTTCGTATCCAAATGTGCCCTATAAGGGCAATAGTGTTGAAAAAGCGGCTGTGCCCATTGGGCATATATCAAGTAGTGCAAGCTTTCTCGGGCAGAGCGGATAGAAAAGTCGGTGATCGGTTTTACGCAAGGTATGCTCTTAATTGATTTTTCACTTTTTAAATTCCTTTTTATTTCGAATTATCTATAAGTTTTAGGTATTTTTGTGCTTTCTGATCTATGAGAGAATTCAATACATTTGTCTCTGCAACATTGGATTGGAATTAATGAGTTCAAGGACAGGAAAGACATCGATCAAGTTTGCGTTGCTTCATCGTTTTGGTGTGTAAGATTATTCAGAGTTTAGGGTTTGATGAGGGCCTGCGTTTCTCGTTCGATTTTGCTTTGCTCCTTGTATGATTATTACGACTTTTCTACGTTTTAACCTAGCTTCTGTCTTTCGGTGCTACTAGTTCGTGTTATAGAACTAACGAAGCCACGTGGTGGTTTGTGGAAATTTGGGCCGAGATGGGATTTTATGTCAGTAGTCCATAGGCCCAAATGAATTATTGATATTTGATAGGAATGAGTTTCGTAGTGGTGGATAGCTAACTGTGTGGAGGTAGAGAAAAGATGGGAGGAGGAGCTCATTTTCTGAGGAGAGTTCCCAGAATCAAATTCCCACAGAGACACCCAAAATCATCAGCTTCAGGTATAATTAGGTCTTTACAGTTCATGGTTTTGCTATATGAGGAGAAAGATGTGTGTTGTATCACTTTCTTTGCTAAGTTGCTTCTGTGTGACGTATCTTCCTAATCTGGTTTTGGATGTTTTTATGTGGATCATAATGGTTGAAAATGGATATGGGTTTTTGAAAAAAAAGGCTTTTCTTTTGGATGGATAAGAAACTTGATATGCAAGTTCCATGCAGTATGGGTCTTAGACTATCATGAAACAAAGCTAGAGCTCAGTGAAACTGTGAGCTTCAGTCTTTGAATGACATTTTGTGATGGGAAGAAACATGTTAGTAATAATGGTTCTACATCGTTATTGCTTTGCCTAGTTCAGAATAATTGTTTTTCTTGTCGAATGACTTTCCTACATTTTCTGTAGTCGGTAATGTTCCACCACCACCGAAAAGCCCAGGCGTCGGAGGGAAAGCCTCTATTCAGCCGGAACGCACACCTATCACAGCCAGAGAGATATATGCCATAATAGTGAGCTTAATACTATATTACTTAAAATGCAGCAGGTTTCGGAGCATCAGGTTCTGATCAAACTCCATTTCCCTCTTATTTTTTCGAGCAGTTGGGTGGATACATTTGATGGTGAATGAAGAACCTGGCTGCCGGGAATGTGAATCAACAAGCACATTTACATACTTTCTTGTATGTCAATGAAAAGGACCATTGTACAAGAAATTGCGCAATAAACTTGAAGGCCCTGTGCTTGTTTTATATGTTTCTCTAAACCTATATGTTCTTTTGGCAATGGTTGATTTTATGAGAAGCAGGGCACGGATCATGCCAGTTTCATCTGGAACGTTTAGTTTATGCAGAAAATCGACACGACACAGAAATAGCTGATGGAAAACAACCTAATATTTTCCCTAGATGCTTCAATGATTCCAAATCATTGATGTACAGCCAAAGCTATATACATTATTCCTTTAAAACAACCACGCAAAAGAGCCAGGAGAAAACTATAGACAATAATTATCCTAAGACCTATAATACCCTACTCCGGCGAAATGACTTCATTATCGAATAAAAGCTTCTAGTTGTTGCCCCATTGAACCGCCACTTGATGCTACTTCGGTCCCTCCAGTCATCACAAGGAAAAGCAACACCGAGTGGATCATCCATGAAACAACCACGTTTGAAAAATCCTGTATGTCTGTCACACTAACAAAATGAAAAAGATGCCATCTGTGTTGCTGTCTTGGTTCTCTAATTTAGAATCCCGAGTCCTTGATCATCATCTATGCCTACGATGTGCTTGCCACTGTCTTCTGGCTCTTGCTGATTTCTTGATGACGCTTCAAGAGATCAGATTCAGGGCTCGTGTTGCTGTCTGTGTGGTCCTCTTCTTCCTTGCAGAGGTAGTTGTCAACCTGTGCAGCTGCTTGCCGTCCCTCTGCGATTGCCCACACCACTAGGGACTGACCACGCCGGCAATCCCCAGCAGCAAAGACCCCATCCACATTGGTTGAGAACCGACCGTAATCCGCCTTGAAGTTTGAGCGATTGTCACACTCCAAACCCAACTTCCCTGCAATCGCCTGGCAAAAAGAAACATGAAAACCAGTAAGATAAACATCGATTATGAAAAATGCAGAAGCAAAAGTCATCAATGACGATTCCAGATACTAACCGCTTCGGGTCCAAGGAACCCCATTGCTAGCAGGACAAGGTCCGCCTCAATTATCTCCTCAGAGCCCTCAATTTCCTTAAATTGGAACCTGCCGGTAGTAGCATCCTTCTCCCATTTGACACGTACTACCTCAATTCCCCTCACAGCCCCATTCTCATCTCCCACAAATCTCTTGGTCAGCACCTCATATGTTCTTGGATCTTTGCCAAACTTGGCTGCAACTTCCGCATGCCCATAATCTACTCGGAATATACGAGGCCACTGCAAACAGAAAAGGAAAGCAAATTAAGTACGCAAGACATCTCATGACATGCATACGAGGTCCCAATACTCGGTTACTAACCTGCGGCCACGGGTTTCCTGGAGCCCTTGTTGGTGGTGGCTGAGGAAGAAGCTCTAAATTTACAATCTCAGTACAGCCATGGCGAACGGAGGTTCCAATGCAATCAGTTCCAGTGTCACCTCCACCAATGACCACAACCTTCTTACCCTTGGCGGAAATGTAGTTTCCATTCTCGAGATTACTATCAAGCAAGCTTTTGGTGTTCGCGTGAAGAAACTCCATAGCAAAATGAACTCCTGACAGCTCTCGCCCAGGCACAGGAAGGTCCCTGCAAAAATAAAGGCTAGTTAGCAATCAACAAGACAGGAATTATTAGTCCATAGCAGTAAACAACCTTAAGTTACCTTGGTTTTGTTGAGCCTACTGCTAAAATAATCGCATTGTTCTCCTGTCGAAGGCGGTCAAACGAATAGGATGGGTCGTTTCCAACGTTAGCATTGACCACAAAGTTGACACCTTCCTCAGCCATAAGGTTAACCCGCCGTTGAACTACATCAACTTTGTCAGCTTTCATATTAGGCACTCCATACATCATAAGCCCTCCAATTCTATCAGCACGCTCGTAAACTGTCACTGCATGACCTATTTTGTTTAGTTGATCAGCAGCGGCTAGACCAGCAGGCCCACTTCCGACAATGGCAACCTTTTTCCTGTAATATAAAAAATACTAAATTTTCAAATATTCTCTAACAAAACAAGGCAAAAGAGAAAAGAAAAACAAATTGTACAAAACCATACCCAGTTCTCTTCAGAGGAGGCCGTGGAACCATCCAACCTTCCTCAAAAGCCTTGTCTATGATTGCACATTCAATGCTTTTGATAGAGACAGGATTCTCAATAATACCCAGAACGCATGAACCTTCACAAGGTGCCGGACAAACTCGTCCAGTAAACTCAGGGAAATTATTTGTCTCGAGAAGTCTTTCTAATGCATCATGCCACCTATTCTGGTACACCAATTCATTGAACTCGGGTATTTTGTTACCAAGAGGACACCCAGAGTTCTCCTGCGGTTTACAAAAATAACAAGTTGAGATTAGAATGAATCTAAAATATCCAAGACTAACAAAACAGGAAAGAATTTTGTTAGCTAGTCATTTTGTTACCTGAAGGCAGAAAGGGGTGCCACAGTCCATACAACGGGCTGACTGAGTATTCACAAGAGGGCCAGGTTTAGTTTCCTCCATAACTTCATCCCAGTCATTCATTCGAACGTTGGGATCCCTGTAATGAACGCCCTCACGCTCATAAGAAATGAAACCCCGATGTTTAACAGCCTTGCTGACCTCTTTGGGCTTCTTCAATGTTTCAGCATCTTGTACCTCATCTTCTACATGATTGGAACTCCCGTTTAAAGATGCAGATGCCATCTTCTTAACTTCGTTTAAACATGCAGACGCCATACTCTTAAGTTCTTCAAATGCATCTTTCTTTTTTAGTTCCAGCTCCTCCCCGATTGCCTGTTTGGAGGCCTCCCTCAGATTTGCAAGTACACGCTTGTACTCTCTGGGGATAATCTTGATGAATTTGGGCAAAAGATTCTCAAAATCAGCCAGTACTTCACTGGCCAACAGACTTTTTGTATGACGTTGATGCTGCTGTATCATCATCCTAAGTGTCAGAATATCTTCTTCTTCTTCAATTCTGTCGAGGTCTACAAGCTCAAGATTGCATCGGGACTCAAATTTTCCATCGACATCAAGAACGTAGGCCATGCCACCACTCATACCAGCGGCAAAGTTCCTGCCAGTTTTCCCAAGCACAACAACAGTACCACCTGTCATGTACTCACAGCCATGATCACCCACACCTTCAACTACTGCCCGAGCACCCGAATTACGAACACAGAATCTTTCTGCTGCCATTCCATTGAAATATGCCTCCCCACTAGTGGCACCATAAAGAGCTACATTACCAATGACAATATTTTCTTTCGGGTCAAACTTGCTTTCCTTGGGGGGGTACACTATGATCTTGCCACCAGACAATCCCTTACCAACGTAATCGTTGCTGTCACCTTCAACCTCAAGCGTGATGCCGGGGCAAAGGAAAGCTCCAAGGCTCTGGCCTGCACTTCCATTGAATTTGATATGAATGGTGTCTGCTGGAAGCCCTTCCCTATTGTAACGTTTGGTCACCTCATGACTAAGCATTGTTCCAACAGCACGATTCGCATTGCGAACCTGAGTTTCAAAGTATACAGGAAGAGCCTTTTCTATAGCAGAATTGGAAAGAGCAATAAGTTTGTGGTCCAGAGCCATGTCCAACCCATGGTCCTGTTTCTGAACACAATATTGTGCAGCTTCAGGCCGAATGTCTGCAGCAGGTCTAAGTAACAGGGATAGATCAATGTTGTTCAGCTTTTCATTGTCTTTAGTAACTTCTTTATCGACTTCAAGCATATCGGAACGACCAACCATTTCATTTAGAGTTCGAAAACCAAGTTGTGCCATTATCTCTCTCATCTCCTCAGCTACCATGAAGAAAAAGTTGATAACATGTTCAGGTTCTCCAGCAAACTTCTCACGAAGTACTGGATCCTGAGTTGCAATACCAACAGGACAGGTGTTCTTATGGCACTTCCGCATCATAATGCAGCCAAGGGTTATAAGGGGTGCTGTGCTGAACCCAAACTCTTCAGCACCAAGAAGTGCGGCTATGGCCACATCTCTTCCGGTCTTTAGTTGGCCATCTGTCTGGAGAATTGTGCGGCCACGAAGATCATTAGCTACCAAGGTCTGATGGGTCTCAGCCAGGCCAAGTTCCCACGGAAGCCCAGCATTCTTAATGCCAGTCCATCTAGAGGCCCCAGTGCCTCCATCATGTCCGGCAATTAAAACATGATCGGCATGCCCCTTCACAACTCCACTAGCAACTACACCTACACCAGCTTCAGATACTAACTTGACGCTGATTCGAGCCCCTGGGTTAGCATTCTGCAGAAATTGGAACAAAATTGAGTTTAAAAGAAACATGGACGTGCTCAGTAAGTAGCAGAAGAAATATTAACAACTATCAAAAGAAGGGAGTGGAGTGAAAGACATAAACAATAAACATACCTTAAGATCATGAATTAGTTGAGCAAGGTCTTCAATTGAGTAGATATCATGATGGGGAGGTGGACTGATAAGTCCCACACCAGCAGTGGAGTTCCTAGTAGCAGCAATGTCTCCAATAACCTTGTGGCCAGGAAGCTCACCTCCTTCACCAGGCTTGGCCCCCTGTGCAATAATGGAGAAGTTTACAATCCATAACAGTAAATATTTAAATGAAACTGTTCAATGAACTAATTAGAATGTAACATGGAAATCCAAGGCTCCATGCATCAGAGGTTATATGAACATACCTGAGCCATTTTTATTTGGAGTTCATCAGCATTTGTTAGATAGTAACTTGAAACTCCAAATCTCCCACTTGCAACCTGCTTAATTGCACTTCTCTTTGGATTCATTGAACCATCAGGAAGAGGCTCCATACGAGAAGGCAGCTCGCCTCCCTCACCTTCAGAAGAGAAACAAATCATTAGAAACTAATCAATCACCAAGAGGGCACATATACATAAATATTTAAGAAGAAGCATACCTGTATTTGACTTTCCCCCCATTCTGTTCATAGCAATGGCCAGTGTAGTGTGTGCCTCCAATGATATTGATCCATAACTCATTGCCCCAGTACAGAACCGTTTAACAATCTCACTGGCAGGTTCTACTTCATCCAAGTGAATTTGTTGATCTGTGTTTTTAAATTTCAGGAGACCACGGAGACTGCAGGCTTTATTTAATTGGTGAATGAGCTTGGAGTATTCTTTATAAGCAGCCACACTGTTAGTCCTGGCAGCCTCCTGAAGCTTGGAAATAGCAAAAGGATCATTTAGGTGAACCTCACCACCATTTCTCCATTGATAATCCCCAGGATTTGGTAGTGCCATAGCTTCTGCACTACCAGGAGGATAAGCCCGAGAGGGGAATGCCAAATCATGCAGATGAAGTCCATCACGAGCAAGCATCTCAAATGTTGCCCCCTCGACTCTACTAGGAGTTCCTGCAAAGCATCTCTCAACCACTTCAGAAGAAAGACCCAAAGCTTCAAAAATCTGTGCACCCTTGTAAGAGGCCAAAGTAGATATGCCCATCTTGGCAAGAACCTTCTGCATTCCATAGTTGCTTGCTTTGAAGTACTTTTTAACCAATTCAGCCTTGGAATATATTGTGCCATTAGATTTTGGTGGGATCCTTCCATCAACCTGCAGTCTCCAAATGGCCTCTACAGCCAGGTAGGGGCAAATTGCATCTGCGCCGAATCCTACTAACGTACAGAAATGGTGAATTTCACGTGGCTCAGCAGATTCAATCATCAATCCTACTCTGGTGCGCTCAAGATTTTTAACTAGATGTTGATGAACAGCACCAACAGCCAAGAGTGAGCTTACAGCAACACGTTTTGAGGAGAAGGCTGCAAATTAGAAAGAACAACCAAATAAACTTTAGCTGTCAATGGAAGACTTCAAATATTCAAATGAAGGGAACAAAAATCATCAGGAAATACCTCTGTCTGAAAGCACCAGTGTGGTATATCCCTTTCTAATTGCCTCACGTGCTTCAGCACAGATCCTATCCAAGGTCTCCTCCAATCCCTTTCTACCACGTTCCTTGGTGTAAGTTATATCAAGAACCTTACAACGCCAACCTCTATAATCCATTTTCTTTATCGCTTCCATTTCTTCAAGGCTTAAAAGAGGACCTTTGAGTGAGAGACGATTGCATTGTTCTTCAGTGGTTTGTGTTAGATCACCTTCTGGACCGATCATACATTCCATAGAAGTGACTACCTTCTCTCTAATTGGATCAATTGGAGGGTTTGTAACTTGAGCAAACATTTGCTTGAAATACTCAAACGTAAGCTTTTCTCTGTTGGACATAACAGCCAAAGGGGTATCATTCCCCATCGACCCAAGCGGCTCTACACCATCTTTTGCCATAGGAAGCAACAACATCTCCAATGCTTCAACTGTGTAACTGCATAGAGAAGAAATATGCAAAATTATGAGACAAACAAGAAAATCTATAACCAAGGCTACAACAGGTAAGAACAAAGGTCACATACCCAAAAGCCTTCAACGGTGCCAGTAAACCGTGGACTCCCATGTTTTCCATGTTCTCATCATCAGCAGATGCCTAGATATCACAAATAGTAAACCTTATCACTGTCAGAATGGACTATACAGAACAATGTTAATGCACAGAAGTTGGCATTAGTAGTCGTCTCACACTTACAGGAGCAACTCCAGCTATGGATGGAGGGACCCTGTCAGATTCATTAACAGAATCAACTATCTCATTGAGCTCAATCTTCTGCCTTTTAAGCCACTCCCCATATGGCCTTGCCAGTGAATATTGCTTCTTCAAGGCTTCATCATCTACCACTATATGATTCTCAAAATCAACCAAAAGCATCATTCCAGGATTAAGTCTTCCTTTCCTGCATACATCTTCTGGGGGTACGTCTACAACCCCAACTTCACTCGCCATGATAACTCGTCCACTGTGGGTGACATAAAAGCGACCTGGTCGGAGTCCATTCCGATCCAATGTTGCTCCCAGATAGCGTCCATCAGTAACTACAATAATTGGTTTGCATGCAGTGAGTCAAAAATGAACCAAGCAGGCCTTTTGTAAACTGTACACCATAAAAATCCGAAAATAAAGAAAGGACCATATATATTACATGACATTAGAGCTGGCCCATCCCATGGCTCCATGAGAGACGAAAAATATTCATACAGTGCTCGCCTATCAGGATCCATGTTCTTGTCATTTTGCCATGCTTCAGGAATCATCATCATAATAGCTTCAGGGAGGCTTCTGCCAGCTCGAACCAGAAGCTCAAGGACTCCATCAAATTCTCCTGCATGAAGGAAGAATCAAATTTGTGCACATTAGATATGAATTAAATAACTGGTCATTTCCACAAGAGTCATATACTAGTTCTTTTCCACATATGCTAATAATTTATACAGAAAATGCTCTAATTTACCTGAATCAGAAGAACTGGCATCCACAATTGGTAACAGCTTCTTCAACTCATTTTTTGATAAACCAAGTTCAGTACACTTGAGCAGTCCCTCACGCGCCTTCATCCTGAGTAAGTTCATACATATATATATAAGGAATTCATTTGGCACAGTTTAAAACCTATGCTGTAATTCATTCATTGAAGGCATGCTTATTAACTAGTTCCAAACCTACCAGTTAACATTTCCTCGAAGGGTGTTAATCTCTCCATTGTGGCCAATGACACGCATAGGCTGAGAACGGTCCCAGCTGGGAAATGTATTTGTTGAGAATCGTGAATGTACCTGCAGGAAAGTTCAAAATAACCAAAATTGTCATACACAATTCAATCTTCCCTATGCAAAATATGGAAATCCATTACCAAAAACCTAAAGCTGCACATGAAATTGTGTTCGCGCCAGTCCAGTTCAATGTATACTGCAGTGCCAATACAAATGAAAAACCTAAGCTATACTTCGACCAAACACAATTTCCTTTTCACCACTCGTTCGAAATTTTCACCCCCAACAACTGATCATAGAGAGCAGTGGACCAAGTTTCTGCAAACATGATTTACTTGATAATGAGGTTTCTTACCAACTCACCCAATGCTTCCAATCCAGCATCCAATTTCAATTAGTATTCAAGGGAGTGGAAGAACTTAAGAGATCATTCAAACCTCAATGCCTCAGAAGTCATTCCTCAACCTTGCATCTCTTCAATTACTGGTTGTTCCCATGCTGTTTGTGGAGTATGGAGTTAGTGGAGAAAAAACAAAGTTTATGGATAAAATATTTACCAGGGCCATGTAGCTCGTAAACCTTTCATTTCCAAGATCTGCATAATAGTAATCCTTCAGCTGTTTGGGTTTCAACTGACCCTTATACACAACCGTCCTGAACAAAAAAACAAGTGACAGTGAGTTAAGAGATCACACAGAAATAAGACAAAATAAAACTTCCCAGCAAAAAGAATGCCAGATATAAGAATGACAAACCTCGATGAAAGTGAACATATGTAGAAATCTTTAGCACCACCATGTTGAAGGTTTAATGCAGCACGAATGGCAACCATTGAAACCCTTCTAAGTATATACATCTGAAATGTGGAAGGAAGAAATGTTAACACAAACAGGATATCAGGTTCATAATGAATTAATTTCTTCAGCTCTTTATCTAACTGATTCACAGAGATGACATCTTGTCACCATCTCTGTTCCTTGAATCTAAATGATCAAATGACATGCATATCATACATCCAAATTCTCAAATATACATATCAAAAGAGAAAGTACCTGGCGCTCAAGATCAACTTTTGACCTCGGAGTTGGGGTAAGGAACACTTGCTCAATAACAGGTTCCGTCTGCAGAGCAGACTTCCCCAAATCTGAGTTGTCAGTTGGAACAGATCGCCAACCGAGAACTGTGTGCCCAAGAGACTCAGCAACCTGCAGAGACATCAAAAAAATCCAGTAAATGTCATTCAAACAAACAGAGAAATCATTAGCACAAAACATGTGCATTTAGCACAAACAAACAAACTAACAAAATTGAAATTACCTTTGTAAACACATTTTTGCTTTCTTCTCTACGACTCTCAGATGTTGGCAAGTATAGCATACCAACAGCATACTCACCCAGGGCTGGAAGCTCAAACCCAATATCTTTGGCAGCCTGAGAAACAGCAATCCAACAACAATTAGTGCCAAGCAAAATATTAAAAAAAGTTCAAAATAATAACAAAACAAAAACAACGAAAATTATTAGCAAAAAAATAATTAGAAAAGTAGAAAACATATAATTTTTCCAATGGTCTCTTTCTCCATCAGCTTCAACAAGACAACAAACGAGCCTTTTTCACAGAAAACTACCAAAACTCATAATATGAGAAAACAAAAACTCAGCAACGAACAGGATAAGATCTAATCTCATTCAAATCCGTCAAAGGTGAAACAAAAATCACATAAACCAAACGGAAAAACTCCAAAAAACCGAAAAACAAGCCATAGATAACAATATACCTCCTTGTAGAAATCGTGAGGAATCGCCACAAGAACACCAGCTCCATCACCAGTGTTCATTTCACATCCACAAGCTCCTCTATGCGTCATCCTCACCAGCATTTCCAAAGCATCCGTAATCTACATCACATCATCCACCAAAAAGTTAAACACAAATACATGCACGTAATCAACACCAATTCTCAAACATCCAAAACGACGTCGTCGCCTACCGTTTTACGGCTGCTTTCGCCGGACAATTCGGCCACAAATCCGACACCGCACGAGTCCTTATCCATCTTCGGGTCGTATAACCCCTGCGGCTTCTCCGGCACGGCGGAGAGCATGGACCGGACCACCACCCGGAGCTTCGGTGACCGGCCGGGACCTTCGGATCGCCATAGGTGCAGCCTCTCGGATCCGGGGGCCCTCAATCGAGTCCCGAAAAACTTGTTCGCTAAGAACTTCCTCTCTACAGCTTTAGTGGCCGACCGAGCGGCGGTGGCTCTGCAGGTGCTGAGCCGCGCAATCGGCGAGACATTGAGCTGCGGTGAGGCGAGGACGGAAGGCTTTGTTCGGAGTTGGAGAACGGAACCGGAGCTCGCCGCCAACATTATCGTTCACACAAATCAGAATCTGAGTATGATAGGATTCCTCACACGTAGTACAGTATATACCAGTGAATTTCTGTTTCTTTTTTAATTTGTTTTAGTCTTTCCTGAAAACGGAATCGGAAAATTTCAAAGCGGAGAAGAAAATAGAAGAGAGAGTCTTGGTTCACTGAGTCAAGAGAGCTCTGGTTTTTATAGAGAACGGAGACGCAGGTAAAAACAGTGAGCGTGTGCGTACGGACTTTAACTTTAGAGAAAAACGGAGAGGGCGGGTGGGGCACAGATTTTTTTTACTAAGATTTTTGATTGATGTATCGGTGGTTCAAATAATTTTTTTATATTAATTAGTTATGTGAGATAATTTTTATTAATTAATTTAACGATTATACGATTAAAATTATGATTAATGTTATTAAAATATATAATAAAGGGCACAGATTGTTTTTTTTATTTTTTCTAAGGTTTTTGATTGATGTATTTATGAGCCGATAATCTATTTTTATAATAATTTTTTGTAAAAAAAAAATTTATTAGTTAATTTAACTATTAAATAATTAAAATTATAATTAATATCGTTAATAGTATATAAAAAAAAGCAAACAGTATCCGACTCGTAGATGGGACAAAAATATTTTCCCCAATTAAATCTCTTCCTTCCTTCCTTCCTTCCTTCCTTCTCACACAGATTTTTTTTTGTTTATATTTTTTGGGAGACTGACAGTGAGTGTGACAGCTCAGAAATTCATTAAGATGCCACGTGTGCCGGGCTCTATGCGGCACGCGACAGCCGCTCAGGGTGGGGCCCGCTCTCCTTGATTTAGATAAACACTGGGTTGGGGGTTCGACTCTGTTCGAGTTCAGGGCCGCCTCTAGTTTTTATCCGAACCTGGAGACTCGAGAGTGCCGAGCCTGGGAGGTTTAAATAGGTTAAAATGGGTTTACCACATTTCTTTTTCAATGACCAGTTTACCCTTGATAACTTTTACTAGGTTAATTGAGTATTCTGTCAATTAATCGAATGAAACCTCAACTACAGTTCTTCATATTGAAGTATTGTACTGGCCCCTTGTGGTTAATGGACGAACACAAGAATTATCTATTTTCTAATGAATATATCATTTGACTTCATAAAAAACATAATTTGAAGTTTCGAACATAAAAAGTATTTATAAATTCCGTATCAAACTAGTTATATATACTGAAAACAATACTTAAGACTTTTATGCATTATCTAAAACTGTGTTCGTTGTTTGCCTCTCTTATCCACGCACATTGTAACGACTATTATACTTTGACTTGCAACACAATCACAATCACGGCAAAAGATGATAATTTTGGAGTTGCTTTGGGAAATATATTATCATATTGTGTAGTAATGCCTGCAATGGATTTTGTAAATAAATCATTAAGTAATATAATAAATTCTTAGGAGTTAAATGATAAAAACAAGGGTACTTTGGTGAAAGTAGTTACGTTATGGATGACCAAAATGCTCCTAACTTAATGACCAATATGCGGCTAATGGAAAGAGATTTGGTGCCTGTGGATTACATAAGCGGCCAACAGTAATGTTAATTCTGATGAATTAGGTTTTCTTTTGAAGAGTATTGGATTTCATACGCGGCAAGCATGCGGATGAATTAGATTTCCAACACAAAAATGTTTCCAACTACATATACTTCCCTTATTTTTATTCTCTTGATATCTTACTATTTTTAGTTAGTATATATATGTTTACGTTCTCCAAAAATAATGGGTTAATGAATATTTACACATAAAAATAAAAATCAAACCTAAATTCAATGAAAATAAGAGTTGTGACCCTAATTGAATAAGAGAAATACTTATTTGCGTCCAAATGCATAAATTTTTATTAAAGTCGTAATAAAATAATATTTTTCAAGACTTTTATACTCTTACCTCTTATACATACTTAGAGGAGAACCGGACTCCTGTCACCGGACTCCGGTCGCCGAACTCCTGTCTCCGGATTTCAGTTATCGGTAACTCAGCTAGTGACCCCCAGTACTTGAGTTTATGACCCCTAATAACCACTGGTAGCTCAATTACTGACACCCAGTAACTAAGATTTTCTCCGATAATCGGATTCCTATCATCGGTAACTCCGTTAGTGATCCCCAGTAACTGAGTTTATGACCCACAATAACCACTAGTAGCTCGGTTACTGACACTCAGTAACTGAGATTTTCTCTGATAATCAGATTCCTGTTACCGGTAACTCGGTTAGTGACCCCCAGTAACTGAGTTTATGACCCATAATAACTACTGGTATCTCGGTTACTGACACCCAGTAACTGAGATTTTCTCCAATAATCGGATTTCGGTCACTGATAACTCAGTTAATGACCCCCAATAACTCAGTTCCTAACCCTCAATAACCATCGGTAGCTCGGTTACTGACACCCAGTAACTGGGTTTTTTTCGGTCGCTGGATTCCGGTCACTAGTAATTCAGTTACTGATCCCCAATAATCAGTTACCGACCCTAGTAATCAACTTAGTTCAGCTTAACATACTAGATTAGAAGAAACTCGAGTTACTAAAAAGGCTACTGATCCCTAGTAATCAAGTTAGTGATCTCAATAACCGAGTTAGTGACTGCTAGTAATCAAGTTACTGACCTTGATAATCATATTAAACTATAATTTTATGTTACAAACTACTCACAGTAGAAGATCTTGCTCAGATTTCACTCATTTCTATATGCTGCTCTGATTTTACGCAATCACCATACATCAATGTTACACAAAACTACTCACAGTAAAAGAGTTTGCTCATATTTCTCTCTTGCTTACTGGATGCTGCTTCAGAAGATATAAAACTGATAATAACAACAATAATCATTTCAATATTTACATCATCTTCATGCATGATGCAGCAAAAGAACTTCCAACAATTTTGAATCCAGACAAAAGATGAGCTAACAATATGACTTAGAGTCCAGTTTTTATGCATCAAGAACTTAATGACAATCTACATTTTTAGAAGAAAACATAACAAAGGGAATAAAATAAATTATAGAATCACCTCAAACTAGTTGTTCAGAACCTTCGAAACCGGGGATAACAAAAGGTCCATAAACTCACTGCACAAAACACAGAAGTTACATGTCAAATGCCAGAAACTTACTATTAACTACAATGTTTCATCCACATTAGTGACATTACTAGAGAAATGAATCCTTACACCATATCCTTTTGGCCTAACAAAACAGCCTGTCTGAGAAGCTAACCCCAGAACACTGACTTATACATCTTATCCTTCAACTGATCACCAAAACTAGACGCGACACCTTGCGAAGATTCCGGAGGAGCTGAATCCAGCAAAGGATTCATAAACTCACAATACTTATCTAGTTGTTTCTCATATTTACAAATCAACAATTTACACATGATTTAACAACCAACATTCATTTCCAGATTATAAGAGAATACTACTAGTACTAAATAGTGACCTTGGATAAGCTTCAGCGTCTAGCTTGGAGAATTTAGCGATCCCCGAATAGTTGAGATCCTTGTCGTGCATCTAGGCTGCTTGGAGATCGGAGGTTAGAGATCAGAGATCAAGCTCGGATCACCTCGAGGCTGCTTGGAAATAGGAGCTCACGGATCGAAGCTCAGCTCACCGTCATCGTCGAGGTTCCTTGGAGATCGGAGCTCGCAGACCGAATCTCGGCTCATCGGCGTAGATATCAGAGCTCACAGATCGAATCTCAGCTCTCTGACGTAGATATCGGAGCTCGCATATCGAATTGGCTCACCGACGTTGTCGAGGCTTTGGCAAGCTTTGATGATTGTGGTGGCCGGCTTCGGCTGAGAGAGAGAGAGAGAGAAAGAGAGAGAGTGAAAAGAGAGAATTAGAGCTTTTCAGATGAGCATTAAGAGAAAAGAGATCCGGGGATGAGAGAAAAGAATTAGGTTAGATATATAAGGGCAATTTTGTCTTTTCTTAATATTCATGTAAATGGGCATTAGAAAATAGGTTTCATTGAAATATGATATAAACTCTTAAAATTAGTATGAAATAGTCATTTATCAAAAACAGTATGTTTATTTAATTATTATTTAAAAATAATAACTTTTTATTAATAATCCACACAACTTACATATGTCAATGAGGTTTGAACTCATGACCTCAAAGTTATTATTTAATATCTTAACCGATCAGGTCATCACGACTGATCGATAAAAAAAGTAAACTAAAAAAAGTATGTGTTTATGATTTGCCTAAAAGTTATAATTTTGATCCAGTCATTGGCTAATTAATAGCAAAAATACACTGACGTTATCGGGTTTGTGACTAGTGGAGGTGTATTCATTTGAGTGTCTATGAGATTTGTTTAGGTATTTCATGGAAATTTTAAGAGTAATATAAGATCTTGTATTATTTCATTAGAAAGTATCATCACTGTAGTTTAAAGAATTGTCACTATATATTATTACATTAGTGTTTATTTATTCAGTTGTTGGAATCCATGGTAGTAAACTAAACATATAAATATTCACCGTAGTAATGACAACTTAAACCCAAAACTAGCTTATGTCCAAATTTCTAAACCATGATATCCTTCACCAAAATCCGGTGGCTAGTCGGCATCAGTAGTCGGTTTTTGCATCATGCATCACGTCAGCGAAAGAATCGAACAAAACACACCACCGCTTGTAGCAAACTAGGACAATTGGAAATCAATGAAATCAACCAAGTGTGACTAAGTCCATGTGTCGAACAACAAAAATCGTATATCAGACAACTCACAACATAAATAAGCTTCTAATAAGGAACACTAAGTTGATGATAATTGAAGACTTTCGTTTTATCTCACTGTTCGATTTTATATTTGCATCTCGACCATATAACTTGTAGATATATATATGAGTGTATCATCTCTACAAATTTTCATCTAAATTGAAAATCGTTAAGGCATTCATAAATATGATTCACCGATTATAAACTTGAACGACTCTTGTTTGACATATTTGGATTGTCAATTGACTTGATTTATTTCGATTCTTTAACAATTACCAATTTCGTTGAAAATTTGTATAAGTGATCAACTTATATAGACCTATAAACTTAACAGTTAAGATTAGAAGTGGGCGCAGTTCGGTTCGGATCAGTTTGAGGCTCATCAAACCGCAACCGAACCGTTTTTTCTGTTTTACAATATTTCAAACCGTAACCAAACCGTTTTTTTCGGTTTTTGAATAATTCAGTTACATAATTTTTCGGTGCGGTTTGATTTCCTTGTGAATCGATTTATTTATTTTAACAGATAAGGGATGTCCAAATCTTTGTCCAACAATTTCTAAGACATGAACAAATTTTGAATCCATTTAAAGTCCATACAAGTCTACAAATGTCATCAGAATATCAATTAACTAACAAAACACCATATTTAATAATTTAATAAATCAACATATATCGACTATCATGCAAACTACAAACTTGAACATAAATGATTTATATATATATATATTACAAATCAAATTTCATCAATGAAATTTTTTTAAAAAATAAGACAAATGTATTCAGTGTGGTTCGGTTTAAATCAATTAAATTTTGACCTCAAACTACAACCGAACTACTTTTATGCAGTCCGGTGCGGTGTGACCATAAAACAGCACCGTTTTAGCTTAGTGCGGTTACCGAATCGTGTTTTTCGGTGCGGTTCAGATCGGTAACCGTATTTTCGGTACAAAACGTCCACCCTTAGTTGAGATAGAAAAATATAATTAAAAAATTGATATATAATAAACCATTAAAAAAGAAAGTTTTCAACTAAAAGATTCTCAATACATCTCCTTCTTAACTTTGTCATCAAAAGAGCTACATCCTAACGCAACAACCACAAACAACGTGTACTAAGATCATCGACGTGCCTGCTTGCCCAAAGGGCTAAACATGAAAACCAATGTCATATACTTAGATGTCGTAATCATAAATACAAAATCTGAGTTTAGATCATCTCCTGCAACACACAACTAGTGTTTCTATTAAACTAGAAAAAAAAACTATTAATATTAAACGTAGGTTGTATACTGAAGTTTTTTTAGGAGCAGAAGTTTCTATAATCATTTTTGTTTACTCTTACCGCTTGAGCTAATCCAAATTTCAAGTATAAAATAAACGCTTTGCGCGTTATTAGTTAGAACAACTTCAACATCTTTCCTAGATTTTGGATTTGTTGCTATCTTAGAAAACAAATTTGGTTGGTTTGCTCCAACGTATTCTCTGATAAAACACTATTGCTAAACTAAGGAATGTAATGAGAGAGAGAGAGAAATATAACAACATTTCTTAGATTTACAACAATCTATATAATCTTACGGAATAATTTAGGAAGACTGATGATATCAGTAAAATAGTAAATTTATTGAAAAATTGTGCATTATGCTTATATAATAGGAAAAATAAAAGTAATAGTATATTAATTTTGCTCCACTGATAATTAAGGTGTCTGAACTTTGTTAAATAACACATTAGTACATGAACTAACAAATTATGCCTAATTTTCGTACATGTCGTTATAACATCGTTAAAAGTTACTGTTTTTTTCGGAGATCTTTTATTTTCTTTATTTTAAAGATGATCAAAGGATTTCACTCCTACTCCCATAGTGACTCGAACCCATGACTTCATCAATAGGTAGTGGATGCACTTGAGATCTCTATCTCTTACCAATTCTCTAATTAACATCTTTTGCTCTCTTACCAGCAAACAGCTACCCAGAATTCTTTCTCCATCATATACCAGCAAGTAGCAATCCACAAAACGGATGATAAATTGTAACCAAAATAATTTTTCTTCTAGGTATCAAATCGGTTAACCTATTTTATCTGCTAACACTTATTTCAAGTACGCTGCACAAGCTCATTCATTGTTATTCATGACATACCTTCTGTAAGAATATTAACAAATGAATTTTTACTACCTATGGAAGCACATGGACATAATCATTCTTTCAAACAATGTATGAGATTATTCGGTTTATCTGAAACAGGTGTTAACCGATCAAATAGGTTAACCGATTTGACACCTACAATAAAAATTATTTTGGTTACAATTTATTCTCCGTTTTGTAGACTGCTACTTGCTAGTACATAAGGGAGAAAGAATTCTGGATAGCTGCTTGCTGGTAAGAGAGCAAGAGAGGTTAATTAGAGAATTGGTAAAAGAGAGAGAGAGATCTCAAAAGCATCTACTACCTATTGACGAAATCATCATGAGTTCAAGTCACAATGGGGGTATGAGTGAAATCATTTGATTCTCTTTAAAAGAAAGAAAAAATATCTCAGAAAACAAACAGTGACTTTTAACGGTATTATAACGACATGTACGAAAATTAGGTTTAACTTGTTAATTTATGTACTAATATGTTATTTAACAAAGTTCAGACACCTTAGTTATCAATGGAACAAAATTGATACATTGTTACTATAATTTTCCCTATATAATAAAGAAAATACATAAGAAGCTAGCTCCGATAGAGATGCTCTTATCATTCGTACTCGGTAATCACTATTAACAAGTCAAAGCATTACATGTGTTTGTGTGAACATTTTCAAAGGCTAGGTGTCACATTAACCATCATTGCATAGCAATAATTCATCCCAAGACCAAGTGCAATAGAGAGAAGGGTATGGATCGTTGTATTGTAATGTAAAAGGTTTGTTACAGATGTTCTTATCTTTGATATTCGGTAATTGTTTCATTAACAAGTCAATGCATGCATTACATATATGAGATCGTTTTCAAAGAGATATGTGTCACATTAACCACCATGGCATGACATGGCAATAATAATCCATCCAATGTCCATTGTGTATTGGAGAGAGTAGGGTATGGATCCATGTATTGCAACATAAAAGTTCTGTCATAGATGCTCTTATTATTGATATTCAATAATTGCTTTATTAACAAGTTAATACACTACATATATGATATCATTTCCAATGGGCTAGGTGTGAGTGTGTGACACATTAACCACCATGGCGGCATGGCATGGCATGGCAGTAATAGAGAGAATGGTATGGATCGATGTAGTGCATGTCCCCCACCTGTCTACAAGGACCAGATGATGAAAATTTAGAATAAGTTAGGGCACCTTTCGAAAACAAAGATGATAAGGACTACTTTGTATGAATCAATTAGGGCAGAGAAGTACGGTGGCCCAAACCAACCGAAACGTAGCCTTGGTTGCTTTCATTGTGATCGAGATTGATGAAAACTGGAGAAGAACGCATCTGCAACAACTACCGGTAAATGATAGAAAGAAACTACAGCAGTCAAGTCCTTCAGCTCGAACGACTCGTTTGCTTTTTTCGTGATTGACAGATTGACACTGTCACTTATTATGATTTGTCTGCCGTTCCTTTCTCCTCTGCCATTCCTTTTTCGGTGTTTATTTTCTTTAAGGAAACAACACCACCAGAAACACGAGGCTGGGAATCTGTGGTCAGTGGTCACCTGCACACAGATCTCTGTTCTTGTTTGGTAGAATAAACTCAATAAAGAAGTCGTTGGATGCATGCAACTGGTAGTGACTGTTCCAAGTCAAACCTTGTTGTCCTCAGACTCGGAACAGAACTGTGATTGATATATCGACGTACTCGTTTCCTTGAGAGGGTTCATGTTTTTTATATTCTACTTAAACCCGCTCTCTGAATGCATACGCACGCAGTAGATACGTGTACTTACTGAAGATCCGGAAATACATAACGAAAAATACCCATTTTCCTACTCATCCTACGTACACTTGCTGACTAAGTTTTATCTGTAATTTGAGGTCAGGACAAATTATACTGGATTACTTTGTGGATTACATTTCGATAAAGACCACGCATGCAGTACATTAGCAAATTGTCTTATACTTGAAAAGAAAATAGAAAATACTTGTTTCTGACCCAGTCTAGACACATTCGTCTAGACTTTTTATTTTTTGCATATGTTTATCAATGTAAATTGTAATTTTAGTCATTTAAAAATTGAACTAACCAATAAAGATCACCTATGTGAAAAATCAATGAAAACAAAAATCGTTTGTTCAATCAAATGCATTGAACTAATGGACAATTTTAGTGAAAATTAGTAGTCTCATAATTAGCCGTTCATTTGTTAGATGCATTTAATTGAGCAAACGATTTTTGTTTTTATTGAATTTTCACAGATATGATTATTGATTAGTTTAACTTTTGAACGATTTACATTAAAAAATATGCAAATAAGAAAGAATCCGAACAAGTGCGTCCATACTGGGTCGGACGCAAGTATTTTTCAATAGAAAATGATATTGATGTGATAAAGATCCAGATAAGAGTGCTTAGACGTCGTTTTTACCAACTGGCTTATGCTCCTAATGAAACAAAACTTAACTAATTAAACAATGAAGGCATGCTTTGTGTACATATGCACGTACGTATTTTATGGCTATAGGGATAAACATCCTGACTAGATATACATAAAGAATACCGGCCGGTTTCTTATTTCAAAAGATAAAATGTTCCAATCAAATGACATAACAGAGATATATTATATATATTAACATCTTTCACTCGTAGTTGGTCAGTTTCTCGGTTGAAAAAAAACTACGTAGCTAGCTAGCTCAAAACGTTTAACTTATAAAACGTTGGTGATTAGGAGATCGAAACCACTTCTTTTTAATTCCGCCGTTGTGATTGGATAATAAACTTACGTCGACCTATCTAGCAAATTACTTTCAATGGTTTGCTTCTAATTTTATTTGTATTAGGAACCGGACGCAAACTTGACGGGGAGTGATCAATAATTTTTTAGAGTAATATCAATAATTTCATTAAACGAAAATACAATATTACAACCGTGATGGATATTAATGATAGAGAGAGTAGTCAATATTAAGTATTGTTTAAGTGCAGAGGAATCTATGTAAGCTTGGAAGATTTTCTCAGCTGCTAATACCAAGCAAACCATGCATCTAGAGCTTTAGGACCTTCATGATTCGTGACATTATATATCTTGAAATACAAGGTCCGCTGCTCAGCTGCTACGATTTTTCTTTTCTTTAAGCTTTTCTGTTTTGGGATATAAAAGTAGTCGTTGGATCGATTCTACATACATCGTAATATCGATATCAGTTTGACAATAATCAAAGTTTAATGGATTTCTGTTTCCACAATCCACAGTACTGCCAGCATGATTAACACTTGGCATGGATTTTGTTTTTTAACACTTCAATATGTTACGGGAATGAAACTACAACGTTCAAACCATATAGCATGTAACCAGCTAAGTACAAATCGAGAAATTTCATGAATTATATATAAAGTAGATCGATGGGGCTTCAATTCGCGTGATTAGCATGTTTTGTCTCAAATCTCAATTATTGAAAGAATCCTCCGTCCGAAAAGATTCATAAGTCATTTTCAACAAATCGAATTTGAATTCTTAATCGAGATCACGGATATATAATAATACCAATACGTTTCCTAGTTGAACAAAACAAAACCTATTCCTCCATCTTTAATAATGCTTTACCGACTTCAAAAAAAAGTCGTACCTTTATCGTTTTATTATATATATGGTGAAAAATAAGATATTTACATCTCTAGATATATCGGTCGTTCGAAAAAGAGAGATCAACAGAAATATCGGATATATTGTAAAGATTTTAATCCTTGACTTTACCTTTGTCGAACTTTTTACTGTATATTTTTGCTTGATGGTATAGATTCCAGAACAATCAACATCTCGACATTCACATGTTAAATGACTGAGATTAATTAACAAGCTGGTAATTAAATCTTACAATGTCTGCGACTTATTCTTCATTTCTTATGAACAACCAGCTTTATTCCGACGGCAATGATCTCATCCATCTTTAATTCCTTAAATTTCATACAAGATTCCAGATCCTCATATTAAGCACGTAAACCTCCCTAGGGTGAAGCCCTAATTACGAGAATATACTATATTATTGTTGGCATTTTGTGCTCCAAGCTAGCAAAACTACATTATGAAATTCGAAGAAGATCCGATACTAACAAATTTCTCTGATTAGCAGAATCTAAAAACAACAGATTAAGGCTCACAGAGAGGCTCAGAATCTCCCACTTTTATTGTTAACTTGTTATAAAAAATGAACATATGCATGATAATATATACGAATATAAGCTACGGTCCTCTGTCAGCCTGCCGTCATTTTTGGTGGTAGATACACAAATTAATAAATAAAAAAGAGTTGAACGTCGAAAATGATGCCTTACCTACATTGGCTGGCAAATGATGATAGATATATGATATATGTCTATGAAATCAAGAGGTTCATGTACATTACCAACAAGGTGTGCAATTATTTGAATAAAATGGGATATTAGATCCCATACTAGTCAAAATCATCGTTTTGAGACTAATAAATGCTTAATCAAAGAAAAATTGTGATGATGTGATCAAGATACTACACTGAATAGTATCCATAGCATTATTTAACGATGAGAAATTTACAATTCAACCCCTCCTAATTTCGAATTTTCATAGAAAATCAAAATCGCATATTCACGAAAATCTTTCATGTCATGGTGTTGGTTCATTGCCATGTCCACTTTGAGCATAAACATACTTCTAGTCTAAGTTTTGCTCATCTCACATAAACCCGAAGAGAGCAAAGATTTTATTGATCGAGCTAGCCTTATTTTAATGGTAACTGTGCAAATCATGCATGGTCAGCTAATGACCAGGTGAAAGGAGATTGATTTACCATATCATTATCACCATGGAAATTTCAGAGTAAATATTTGACAAAATTAGTTTTTAACTTTGAAGGCGCGTAAATCCGAACCGTGCTCAAATTGAGAGTTGTAACATATCCGAACTACTAGAAATCATGGTATTATTGAATTGAAAATGCTAAAAACGTAAAATAGAGCAAAAACACCTTAGAGGCTACATTTGTGGTTTTTCTCATTGATGTAAAATGTAGATTACAGGAGTTTATATAGCTATGAAACTAGGGTAAATAACTAAAAGACCAAACTACCTTGCTCTATAACACTCCTGTAATTCTAACACGAACCAGAAGAGATTATGTCATCTTGCAAGGAAATTCGTTACATGTCTTTCATCGACGAATTAACAAAACGGAAAGAGCTAGCAACGTACACAAGTAATAGAAACTCTCTCTCTTAGCATTTTTTGTAAGCTCCGCCCTCTAACTAAACTAATATTCATGTCATCATATTCAAGGCCAGGAGAGCAATTAGAACAAGAAAGAGTCGGATACCTCAACTAAGTCAACTTCAAAAAATTGCAATTGACCATAGCTTATATAGCGGTTAGAACCAATATTTTTACTCGCTAAAGCTAATAAACCAAAGATGCAGATTAAAGTTAAGACTTTTTTAAGTGTGGTGCGAAAGTTGTATACGGCACAACATTGATATTTTATCCCACAAATGACATATTTTGCCTAAGATTACGAGTCGAAATTAAACTAATGGTTTAGGACCAATTCTTCATTGGGGTGGTTTGACTAAGAAGAAAAGAAAGAAGAAGCTCTTGAACATGTTTATGAGTTGCTTGTTCACTAGTGGCAAGAGATGCATGCAAGTGCATGGTATGGCCATCCTAACTAAATTGAAAGGGTAAGCAATCATTTCATTTCACCAATAGAAAAGGGTAACACGATCTAACTACAAGAATCGATGACATATAGATATAAAACTCAATCTACTTGCAAATTTACGAGTAGTAATATGCGTAAACATGCATTCCTACATTCAGTGTGCGCATATGACTTATTTACTTTAGCTTGTGTTACATCATATTGCATCTAAAATACAAAAGAACATATATACTACTAATCTTGTCATGAGTTAATCAACAATGCATATTAAACTAAACGTATAATTTAATATGTAGATTAATTTCAGTTTATTCACATGAAGTCTGGGGCTAACATCATTTCACCCTCCGTACTCTTAATTTTAAAAGTTCACCATCAAGAGTTTTCAATTTTCATAAATCATGCTCAATTGCTGAAATTTTGTGTAATTTAAACGTTCATTATAACTTTATAACTCACTTTAAGGGAAAATAAAGTTATCTAACAGTAAAAATCATTTTTTTAGTTTTTTCTTCTTCTAATGCTACATATTAGCATTTAACGTCCAAATTGTTCGAAATTTCAGCAATTAAGCATAATTGATGAAAATTGGAAACCATAGGGGGTAAACTTTCAAAATTAAGAGTACGAGAGGTGAAATGATGTTAGCCTCAAACTTCAGATAGGTAAACTGAAATTAATCCTTAATATATACTACGTGCGTGCGTCATGAAACATGAAATACATAGGTGTTTGCTTTCGTCAAGTCTCAATGTCCCATTCAAAAATGGTCCCTAATAATGCCTTTAAAAATCTATATTTAAGGAAATATAACACCAAAGAAAGCACCCCTTATACAAAGAAGGTCTTAAATATCTAAAATATTCTTGATATTTTCTTAAAATTTTTATTTTTTTACAAACATCGATATTAATTTTCATATGTTTTGATATTTTATATTTAACATATTTTTAGTCAAATATATAATTTTTATACAAATTTTAGAAAAATTTCTATCGATATTTGATAATTTTTCGATATAGTTATTTAGACATCTATTTTTCCAACCATCAAAATTTAATAATATTTTAGTCCTTGTCAGAAACCAAACACAGTCTAGTCATTGAACAAAGCTAGATATACGCCTAGGCATGTTGGCTGCTCATGTATTAAGACTAGAGACCTCGAGATTGACCTGCTTGTTTGATGACTCTTTGTTGTTCTATAATGGCTATTATTGAACCAGATCGCATGTCACTTCCACCACACATGTCAACGACCTCCATTATCATCCATTAAATATTATTACCCAGATGCGGCTAATCGAAGTAGCAGTAGCAGTAGCAGTCGCAGTCGCAGTCGCAGTCGCATTCGGTTTTTGTATCCTTCATCATAAAATTTCCAGTTGGTTGAGATCGACATAATAAGAAGTCAGCTTTGCCTATATGCGAAACCTGGCGGTGTGTCTGCAGCAAACTGTGTGTCTGGGTTTTATGAGTCTATGATCCTCGAAACCGCCCGAACCCGGTTTTGAATAAACCGCCTTACGTTAGGGTTTTGGATTTGTTTAATTATTTCAAGCATGGAAATTAGTTAAGATTGAGAAAAATAATAGTAGCGGCCGTTTGAGTTTGATGAGCAGTCAATGGTTTAAAGAGCCACTCACTGTTTGCCACGTTGATGATTGATAGGGTGTGCTTTCAAGATTCAGTTAGGGAACACGCGCGAGTCATGTGGGTTTGGAAGCGAACTGCCAATCATTGGGGGCATGTCTGACGGGGTCCAGTGGACCAGGTTAGATCGAAGCTACCGTTTAAAGTAGCTGAGCTTTTTCAGATTATGTTTTTCACGCGCGAAGGGAGAGCGTGGTTGTGGGTTTCGGATCCGAGGGATTTGCGTAATAAGCGGTACGCCGGAAATTAAAGGAATGCAATTAGCAATTTTGTTTATCTTTTGTTAAAGCTTAACAAGACAATTTGTCTACTAATACTCTTTATATTATAAGTTTGTACTCACAAATTTTGCTAACATGTGACATGTCACGCATTAGAGTCGTGCATAATCGTAGTTTACGTATAGGTTTTGTTTAGTATAAAAAGGAATCGTATAGTATTCATATATAATATTTACGTATTCCTCTTAATTTAATTAGTAGAGCTTAAGGGAATCATCAGGAATCATCTGGAATCATATATAGTATTTATAAATCCGTACGTTTTGAGCTATAAAGTATAAACAATGGATGATGTTGGTAACATTCAAAATATAATTTTTTTATTAAACGGGAATACAATTATTTTCTACATAAATTTGAGAGATATGTGTGATGATAACCCTAAAATATTAATATTACAACATATTAGAGATATTTCTGATGATAACCTTGAAATTATTGCCTACATAAATTTGGGTATGTACGTTATCCTAACACTGAAAAATTTGTTAAACTTTGCATGTAAAAAGAGGTCATTGTGATTAGCGAAAGAAAAATAGGTTAATATATATGTCTTATCCATTTAGCTTTGTCTTAACATTTTTTAGTTGGCTAATATTATCTTTTGCCTTATGCTATAGTTCTATGCAGAGTTTATGGAAGGCTAGAATATGTTGATTCATGCATCAACTTTGTCATAAAATTATAAAATAAATTGTTAAATTAATAATGTTAGTTATTAAAGTTATAATATGAGTCCTTAATATTGTAAAAACAACATTTGTGGTTATATGTTGTTAAAGTGGTAATTGAGTTGTTAAAGTTGTTAAATGAGTCATAAATGAGATAAACACTCAATTTACAACTTTAACAACTCAATTACTACTTTAACGATATATGAACACTAATATTGTAACTATAAATTTATAACTTTAAAGACCAATATTACTATTTTAACGACTCATTTTATAATTTTACGACAAAATTGATACATGACATGCATTAAAACATTGTAGAATTTTCCATAATTCTATGGAGAGTATATATACATACAAAGTTACAAACGATAAGCTGATCATGATGTTTAAGAAGCAAGTCATTGACAGCGATCACGAACACAGCCAATGGAACAATATATGATAGAACTTAGATGAATTCGGACCCATGTATTTGGTTCTTGCTATAGCTAGCTGGGTCCAATCAAGCTTCCCTCTTCATTGTTTCGCATCTTTGTTAGTCTCGTCAAATAGTTGGTTGTATTCCACAATGCTTTGAAGTTTCAAGACGAAATCATGGGGGAGAAATTTCCACTTCGGCCCACACCCACTTAATGAATTAAACTCATATTGACTAACAACTAGATAAGAAGAAAAGAACATAAAACAAAATGAGATTATGTAGTGTCTCATCCAATTATTTCCACTACAACGTGAAGTGAGGTTCAAGGAATTAAAGGTCTATAAATGACACGTTTATGGAAAAGAATTAGGAGGAAGGACGATCACGGGTAACAACAGTACCCTTCTCTCCATGGTCGATTGCAAAATAGACGCGTCCAAGGCTTCTCAAGCATCTAAAGAGTGAGATTCTTGTTGGGAATTCTCCCTCCTAAATTTTTATAATCCAACATTATCCTAACTGATACATCTCTTTCGAGATTGGTATGGTCAAAAGTGAAAGAGCATTTGCTATTACCAAAGGGAAATGCTCCCCTACTGATACCAAATCCGAGACAATCACACTCCAGCTAACTCAACCTGGTCTAAATTGTTCTGGAATATGATAAAATGGTTCATCTTAAACTTTCCTAAATCAGATTATTGTTATGTCTTTCAATATTAATGTATTTACGTCAATAGTTAGACTAAGACGCCGATAATAGGTTCGATAAATTTCGATCTTCTTATTTTACCAGTGAGTAGTGACCGGATGAAAGGGACAGAGTAAAGGGTTGTTGCAGGTATTAGTAACGAGGCCGGTGGCTCATGGCTCCACTAGGGCAGATTTTGGGGGTTTAAAGATGGTGGTAGGTTGGTTACTGGCGGTTGATGGAGAACATACATATGAGTGGGTTGGCGGATGAAAACTGATGGAGTATGATGGAGTGTGAAGCTAACCCAATGGTTTCTTTCTGTTAATGACGATTAAACAATATTCGTATAGAGAATTAAGGTTTTAATCATGAATCATCACTACGGATATTCAACTATGCTCATCAATGTTAGGTACAGAATCAGAACAACTCAAGGCAAATTGGGAGAATACCTTACTGTATTCATTATTAACAGAGCATGCATATATATATATAGCCTTGCAAGAAGTAACAGAAAGCCGAAAAACAACCCACGCAATGCACTATTCTAGTGCGTGGTACTTGATTACATGAATGATTCAAAGTCTATCCAATACCCTGCAAACTAGGGATTATTAACAACAATTGAACTACTTAAACCTAGACTAATTCAAACTCAAACATGATGGGCATAATCGCTATCCGTGTAGGCTTTCAACTCTGCATCATCTCTCCTTTTGTAGAAGTTACCCAAATTCAATGTCTCTTTCACATAACGAAGAGTCCTCTTCACAACCTGGGAATGCATTTCAATTGGGTTTGACATGTATATACTAGCAAGTGACACTACATACATCAAATCAGGTCTTGTGATAGTGAGATACATTAGGCTGCTCACCAGTGACATCAACTCTACTTCCCTCCTCATCTTTTGACAATTTAGTTTCAGGAACAATTGGATTGCTCAAACCATTACATTGTTCCAAACCGAACCTTTCCAACACTTCCTTAGCAAACTTTTTCTGACTGATATATATACCTTCCGAGCACTGCAATACTTCTACACCAAGAAAGTATATCATCTTGCCTAGATCCTTCATGTCGAACTCTTGTTCATCGAGTTCTTAAAATCAATGATCATATATGCTCTTACAATTCCTAGTGAAAAATAAGTCATCCACATAAACTCACTATTAAAATGTTACCTCTTTCATCAGTTTTGATGGATAAAGTATGCTCAGATTCACACTTTTCAAAACCTTGCTTAATGAAGTAGGTTTCAATCCTACTGAACCACGCCCTCGGTGCTTGTTTGAGCCCGTACAAGGCCTTTCTAAGCTTGCACACCTTTTCTTCTTCTCCCTTCTTTACAAACCCTTGAGGTTGATCAACATAAACATCTTCAGTCAGCTCCCCATGTAGAAAGACACTTTTTACATCTAATTGATAAATGTTCCAGTCTTTGTGTGCTGCCAAAGCTATGATCACTCGGATGGTGTCCCACCTAGCAATAGGTGTCACACCCCGAATCTCTTGAAGTTAATAAAAGTTACCTTTCACAGAGGTTCATGAGTTACCGAGGACTTTTAATTGCGATCGGTAATTCGTTAAGTTATCGCTCGAGTTAATTTTCGAGTTTTTCTAAGTTCTCCAAATACCTGAATTGATGACTCGAGGTTGTAATATGTGTCGACACGAGTCTCCCGGTATTTTCAGAATATTTTTCGGAGCTTCGGTTTATTTTCTACGAATTTTCAAAGTTTCCGGTAACTTTTAATTATAATCCGGTAAATCAGTTTTACCATTTAACCTTTTCACTTTTTACCTTTTAATCTGAACCGTTGGATCCTTTCAAGATTGAATCTCAACTGTTGATTTCCCTATAAATAGGGGGTGAGTTTTGACTCGGTCAAAACTCACTAAATCGGTCAACCCCTTCCTCCCCGAGCTCTCTCTCGCCTCCTCCCTGTTCTCCGCCCGGCGCCGGCGATCCCGGCCACCACAGGGCGGCGGACTACCCTCTTTCTTCTCCTCTCTTCCTCCTCTTCTCATTCATGCCCACAGCTCTCCGAGGCGGCGACTGTGGAGGGAGATCGACCGAGGAGAGGCTCGACGGTCAACGGCGATTTCCGGCGAACCAGGCGGCGATTCGACCTCCAACCGGTATGGTTCGTCTTCTCTCTTCTTCCTCTTCCTTCCCCTTGCTTCTGATCATCGATTTGAGCCTTACTCGAGAGCTCCCTCTTCCACTGTATATTTACTGTTTTCTGGGTTTCGAGGCTTGCAGCTCCGGTGACGTTTTCTGATGAGCTTCTCGAGCTCAGGTGAAGCTAGAAGCAGCAGTTTAGGCTTGAGGAGGAGCTTGGAGGTAGCTGCAGAGGTTTTATGGCTGCTGTGCTCGAGGTAGTGTGCTGCAGCCGTGAAGGAGGAGCTGGACTCGATTCAGCGTGGCTCAGAGGGTGAGGTTTTCTCCCTCTAGATCCTATTTGAATTGCTACTGTGTTATTGATCTGTGGATATAATGATGGTGTTCTGATATGTGTTGTGTTGATTCCTGCATATGTTGTCGTAACTTGGAGGCGAAGAAACGAGGGAAACTCCAGCGAATTTCCGGCAAGTTGACCGGAATCCGGCAGAGGATTCCGGCAAGTTGTCGAAATCCGGTGAAGGTCCGGTGATGCAATAAATCCGGCTGAAATGCCGAGAGGTAGTCTTCGATCCCTTCAAGTTCATCGTTTCCGTTTAATTGAGTTAAAAGAGTCGTAATCGGGAATTACGTAAGAAATGTGTTAAAAACGGAAACTAACCGTATTTGGGAGTCTTACCATTTTAGGAAACCTTTTAAGTTGGAAACCTGTTAATTTGGGAAACTTTCCCTTATTGGAAGGTTTCCAATTTATGAGAAGATGTTAAATCAGGTTGAAAAGGTTAAAGAAAATGTAGAATTCAAGTTAAAGGTTTTGAAGTTAATTAGTGAAATATGGGAATCGTATTATGATGACCACTCTAGTGGTTGAGGGAGATGTTGACTCCTATTAATAGAATGGTCAAGTGGATCGTGGAAAAACAATCGGATAATTTTATTATCGACGTATCGACTCACATTTAGTAAGAGAAAATACTTACGCTAAGGTGGCGTAAACAGAAACCAAACTTCGAGTCGATAATCGGAGATAAGTGTAAAGTTTGAAAAGTGATAAAGGAAAGTTCGGAAACTGAGTCGGACTTCCGGTAAATTGAAAAAGAGTCGATGACCGGGAAAGAAAGTTAAAAAGGTTAAAGTGCCATAAAAAGGAACTTGGTCAACATGTGGTCAAATAGGAATTTCCTGGTCAAACTAGGAAAAGACCAAGTCAACTGTGATTGACTAATTTGATGATTTGTTGTACAGTCTCTGGTCGGACGTGAGACGGGCTCGACTACGCGGGTAGTTCGAGGGTTTCGCTCGAGGAGCTTTCCGAGCGGGAAGGTCACAATAGTACTGTGAGTGGACATATTATTTTAAATAAATGCATGCCTTAATTATTGAGTTAATTGCATGGTTTTTATGATTGTTTTCGAGAATTATATCCTTCTCGGGTTCTTGAACGTTTTTATTTGGATAAAGTTTAGCGGGAGCCTCGGTTAAAGATTTTTACTATGGTTTGAGATATTGACACTTATGTGTGAACGTATTTACATTATTACTCAATTTTCTATTTCTCCCGAAAATGGTTATAGACGGTGATGGCCGTCCTTCGAATGGATTTGAACCCGAGACTGTGTTGGAAATTGGTTTTATGCATATTGTTAGTACCTAAAAGCGTAAATTGATCTTTTAAAGAGAACATTGGGCCTTAATGTCATGTAAGGTCCCTAAACACCTAAAGGACAAGGGCCCTTAAGGGGCAAGCCATGCATGTCATGCCAAGCCATGCCTACAGGCCAGGCCCCCCAAGTAAAAGAAAAAGAAAAAGTTACGTGCCTATTTGGGAGTCAAGCCACCAGGCCATCCATTCACGCCCAAGCACACCTCTCTTCACTCTTAACACGGTCTCTCGTGGATATAGCCCATTCGAGAGTCAAGCCATGAACCCATGCACTCATGCCCAAGTATACTCCTTAGGCATATGGTCCCTTATGGACACAGCTCAACCACCACATGCCTGTTCACTCCATGCACACGCCAACACATGCCCAAGCAAAGCCATGCACGAGCGTTGTGATGGCGTGTCTTAACCCATCTATCACGACATGCCACGCGGCCAGGACCCAAGACCACTAGGCCAAATGGGGCTTACTAGTGGGTTGTGGTGTGGAAGGATACAGGATCTTAGGAGGCCTGGATGCCAAATGTCAAAGTGTCCAAAGCGTCTTGGGAGTGGAGGACTAGCTTGAATTTGAGTTTCCCGCGCACAGGCGTGTAACGGACATCTCATCTGTTCACGAGCCATCCCAGACCTGACCCCTGCTTCCGTAAGCTTTCACCTTATAAGCTTAAGCCCACCCCGAGGCCATACTTGGTTGGAAACCTTTAGCCTAGAATAGCTTGTTAAGAGATCGAGACAATTGGCCTTAAGCTATCCATGACAGGGGTCCTGAAACACTACCTTGTCTTTACCTTTTGGTTTGATAATCCAAACGATGGCACCAAGAAGGAGAACCCTGACCCTTGCTAAAATGGGAGGTCACGGGTTACCATTACAGACCTCAGGCCTTCATCTACAGTTCTATATAAAGGGTGCTAGGGTAGACTTGAGGGGACACCCATTCATGCTCCGCAAGACCTACACGCAAAACCATTTCCAAGCCCCTAATGCCTAACCAGCTCTAAGCCACCACCACCGTATTCACTTTTTTTTCAAAACACCATTCAAAGCTCCCAAGCACCATCATCCACCTCAATCTACCATTCCTCACCCGTATTAGACCCTTTCACGCGATGAGCATGCATTCGTTACACTTCTAAAATCCTAGCTCCCACACCAAGCATACTACTAAGTCCTTCTTTGATATTGATATTTACATGCTACACGCTTGGAGCCCTTTCTCCATCACAACAAAGTCCATCTTAGGAGGGACTTTGGGCCTAGTCTCGTAACCCTAAGGGGGGAAGATCGGATCCTCAAGCCCAACACCGGCAAGCTCCTGGTTCCTCAATTTCTACCCCAACATAAATTGGCGACTCTGCTGGGGACTAGGCTGTGATTCATTCAAATGGCTCCACCACGCAACAATAAGAAGAGCAGGGGGGCTAACAGCACTGTGCCTTCGCAAGAGGGAGGAGACCGTCAAGAAGGGGGAGAACGTCCGGAGGAGTCTGCCTCCAGGCAAAACGAGTCCAGACATCATGAAGACATGCATGAGGAAGAAACGGTAATTACGGCTGCTGATCTCTTACGTACTTTCAACACCTTCGGAGAGACCCAAAGGGAGCTAGTCGAAGCCATGAAGGGGATAATGAGTTCCCTCTCAGCCAAGAACTCCGGAGAGGAGCCAGACAAGCACTCTCAAGATGTAAGAGACAAGGGTACTCATGAGGAGTCGGCGGCAGCCAAGGAATCTGAACAAAAGGGTTCAGGAGCTGAACAAAAGACCACTTCTTTTGTCACCCAAGATGATGTCATTGCCATGCTAGAAAGAGAGTTACGGCGCACTAATGAAGATTGGAAGTACCTTCCTCAGCCACCCTACTCAGCAAGTTTAGTCGATCGTCCTTATCCCAAAGGCTATGAAACACCAAGCTTTGTCCTCTTTGATGGGAGAAAGGGAAATCCAAGAGAGCACATAAGCCGTTTCATTGATGCCCTTGGACCTCATGCAGGTGATCATAACCTCAGGCTACGTGAGTTCTCAAAGACCCTCACAGACCGTGCCTACACTTGGTACACCACTCTGGCGCCAGGTTCCATCCGTACTTGGGAGGATATGGCAAGTAAGTTTTGCAAAAAGTACTTTGAGCGTGAAGAAAGGGTCACTTTGGCTCAGCTTAACAACACGCGCCAAAGATCCGGGGAAAATTTGGTGGAGTTTGTGAGACGTTACAGAGATCTTGCTCTAGATTTTTACGATGAAAAGGGTGAGGAAGCCTTGGTGGAGATATGTGTTGGTAACATGCTGCCTGAATACAGAGTGTATCTTGAAAATGCAAACATAGTTACCTTTTCACGCTTAATAGATGCTGCAAAAAAGACAAGCATGTCTGTCAAAGTTGTCAGCGGGAATAGGACGTGGAGGTCAGAGAAAAAGGATACTCATCAAGCACTGGCAATTGGGGAAAGATCCTCAAACAAACGTAAGGATAGGGAAACCTATCCTGCTCTGCCATGCAGTGAAGAGGAACTTAATGCTATCTTGGATACTATGTTCGCCGATGGCGTGATAAGACCACCACGTCCGTACAAGAACCCATCCTGTGAAGATAGAGCAGATCCACGCTACTGTAGGTATCACCAGCTTATTGGGCATCCCACTTCAGCTTGTCAATTCTTAAGGAAGTTCCTTAATGAGAAAATCCAGGATGGAACTTTAAATGTACCATCCAAGAAGCAAGCTATCGATGAGGACCCCTTGCCTCGTCGGCGTCCAGGGAAAGAAACAGTCGTTGTCATATCTTGCCTTAACGATGATATGGAGGAAGGAGGCCGTTCGGGTAGCCAAGTGCCTTACTTGGTCACGGAGCCTGAAGAGGGAGGTTTTGACCTTGTTTCCTGGAATAAGTACTGCAGGCCTCAGGGTTATGGCACCCCATGGTCTAATCCCATGGAATGGAAGGAAGAGGAGCATGTTCACTATCACATGGGGGCTTCGAGTAACAGGGAAGCAACCGTAGCAGCCTTTACAGGTCTAGAGGATAGTGTATCAAGGTCTCACCTCAATGGAAGCAAGAGGCAGCGATCTTATCCAACTTGCAATCAGGTTCTGCAACGGAACCCAAAATTCAAATCTCTTTTTGATCAACTGGAATATGGGCCACAGGCCAGGCAAGTGGCAACAGAAGCACTCATGCGGATTTCAGCTGAATTAGGGCCTCAATGCTTCGCAGCAGAATCAGCCAGCAATAGGGCGTTCCTAGAAAACCCTAGTGGTGTAACTTTCACTGATGATGACATGGTGGCCCCTTATGCAGATCATCGAAGGCCACTTTATCTTGAAGCTCATCTTAATGATGTGTCGATACGAAGAGCCTTGGTTGATACTGGGTCATCAGTTAATATTGTACCACTCTCGGTGCTCAAAGCCGCACGGATTCCTACTTCAAGGATCACGCGATCGGCAGTTACCATTTCAGGTTTTGGTAACGGAAGTGAAGACACCATAGGGTACATTCAGCTGGATTTAAGGGTGGGACCCATTCGTTCTCTTACAAAGTTCCATGTCCTTGACGCTTCAGTGGCATATCATGCTTTACTTGGGCGACCTTGGCTCAACAAGCACAAGCTCATTGTCTCAACCTATCATCAGTGCGTCAAGGGGAGGTTGGGTCTTAGGCCCATCAGTATCCCTGCAAACCAGACGCCATTCAACCAAGAAGAGGCTCATTACTCTGAGGCACGGTACTACGACGATTTCGCTCAAGAGAAAGACCCGGCTAGGGCCATGGGTACACCTTTGCCATCATGGCTTGAAGTCAGAGATGTTGATGATGACACACTCCATATGAATCTTAGCCAGAGGAGAAGGCCTGAGGAGACCAATGTTTCCGATCACTATGTAGTCCCACGCTGCTCAAAAGTGGCACTACCAGATGGTCGGGTGGCATACCACTTATGACGGGTTGCGGGGCCCTACCGCACTTTGTGGGAAGGCCCCAAGACTAGAAAGGAGGCTGTCGTGGGGAATGTGTGTGCTCAAAATGAAGACGGGGGAAGCCCCACGACAGAGAAGCCAAGTACCCTTCAAGATGTCATGCCTGCTCCAAAATGCATGCAAGATGGATCTACAGCAGTGGCTGAACCACTTGAAAAGGTCAACTTGAGTGATGACCCATCCACTCAGAAGTTAATCTCTATTAGTGCAAGTCTCACTTCGAAAGAAAAGGAAGACCTCCTCAAGCTACTCAAGGAATTCCAAGATGTCTTTGCCTGGAGCTACGAAGAAATGCCTGGTCTTGATCCAGGTTTGGTATGCCACACATTAAATGTGCAACCAGGATCCAAGCCTGTTGTTCAACCAAAGAGGAATTTTCACCCTGATGTAGAGGAGAAAATTAAGCAGGAAGTAGAGAAGCTCATAACCTCTGGTTTCATCAAGCCTATCAAGCATCCAACATGGTTGGCTAATATTGTCCCGGTAAAAAAGAAGAATGGTCAGATGCGGATTTGTGTCGACTTCAGAGATCTCAACAAGGCTTGTCCGAAAGATGAGTTCCCATTGCCAAACATGGATGTCTTGATAGACTCCACATCCGGACAAGGTTTGTTGTCTTTCATGGATGGCTTCAGCGGCTATAATCAGATTAAGATGGCAACTAGAGATGCAGAGAAAACTGCTTTCCGTACTCCTTACGGGAACTTTTATTACACGGTCATGCCATTTGGACTCAAAAATGCAGGCGCCACCTATCAGAGGGCAATGACAGCCGTCTTCCATGATATGATGGGGAAAGAAGTCGAAGACTATGTGGACGATCTGGTTGTAAAGTCCAAAAACAGGGGTGCACATTGGGAGACACTAAGAAAGGTGTTGACAAGGTGCAGGCTTTATAATTTGAAAATGAATCCAGAGAAGTGTGTCTTCGGTGTAACTTTAGGCAAATTCTTGGGTTTTATAGTGCACCAGAGAGGGATAGATGTGGATCCTGCCAAGACCAGAGCTATAATCTCATCCCCACTGCCTTCCAACAAAAAGGAGTTGAAAAGTTTCTTGGGAAAGCTTTCTTACATAAGGCGTTTCATCCCCGGTTTATCGGCCCTCACCGGAGTATTCACCCCCTTATTAAAGCAAGATGTGAAGTTTGTATGGAGCAATGAGTGCAGTGAGGCATATGACAAGGTCAAGCAATTACTCATGCGACTTCCAACAATGAGAGCACCTATGCCAGGCGTTCCTTTAAAAATTTATCTTGCTTCGACGCCTACTGCTATGGGGGCATTGCTCGCACAAGATGATAGTTCGGGTGAAGAGCAAGCAGTGAGCTTTGTGAGCCGTCAGCTCCAAGGAGCAGAGACCCGGTATCCCAGGACAGAAAGGCTATGCCTGGCACTTGTCTATGCTGCTCAAAGATTTCGACATTACTTCCAAGCACACAAGCTTCATCTCATGGTGAAAACTGATCTGGTACGGTATCTGCTCACTAAGCCTGTGTTGACCGGTCGTTTGGCGCGGTGGTTACTGCAATTATCTGAGTTTGACATCACATGCATAACCCCTAAAGCTATAAAGGGGCAGGCTTTGATTGACATGCTGGCACTTTTTCCTGAAGATGATGAGTCCATCCTGTCTAAAGAGGTGCCCGGTGAGCTTCCAGAATTATCCACAATGCTAGCTCAGGAGAATCTTTGGACTCTACATTTTGATGGCTCGGCTACAAATGCCGGAGGAGGAGCCGGGGTAGTTCTGACTAGTCCAGATGGAAAAACAACCGCTTTATCTTTCAAACTGAACTTCCCTTGCACCAACAACATGGCAGAATATGAGGCCCTCATCATTGGCCTATCAACAGCCCAACAGATGGGAGTTAGGGATCTAAGGGTTGTTGGCGATTCAAATCTGGTCTTGAGTCAGCTCAAAGGAGACTTTGCCTTAAAAGAAGCGGCTCTAGCACCCTATAGAACAACTGCAGAGGGTCTCATAGGGTCATTCGAGCATGTTACCATGGAACACACCCGCGGCGCCACCAATAGATATGCGGATGCTCTGGCCACCTTGGGTTCAAAGCTTTCCTTCATTAAAGGAGAACCAAGAATCTCAGTGCTTCAAAGACACTCGCCTGCCACTGAGGTTGTGGCCACGCCAAAGCCATGTGAAGAAGACGATTGGATGCAAAGCATAAAGGAAGGATTGTCCGAGAATGACATTAAGGTCTCAAGAGAATACGTGATGCTCTTTGGGACATTATACAAGCGGCTTCCTAGTGGCATTCTCTCCAGATGCACAAATAAGAGGGAATCACAAGAAAAACTACAGGAGATGCATGATAGCACTTGCGGGCTGGATCAGACGATAAGTTTGTACCGTCGCTTGCAACGCAAGGGATATTATTGGCCTGACATGAAGGTACAAGCTGCCCAGTTACAAGCCACATGCCCCCGTTGCTCTAAAGTGTCATCTTTAGAGGAAGTATTCACTCTCTCGGTGTCAGAAGATTGGCGCACTCCATACTTGTTGTACTTAATGGAGGAAAAGTTACCAGCTAATGCCAAGGAGGCACATCGACTCAAGAGGGTAGCAAAAAGGTACTTTTTGGATGGAGAAAAGTTCTTCAAAAGGGGGTACAATGGGGAGCCCCTAACATGCTCGGGACCAGGAGAAGCCCATAAAGTCCTGCAAGAAGTACATGCAGGTGACTGTGGAGAACATCAAGGAAGGAGAAAGCTATACAGATTGCTGCTCAACATGGGTTATTATTGGCCAACCATGCAGGAGGATGCAAAAGCTACAGTCAAAAGGTGTCGCACATGCCAGGTTCATGGAAACCTTAACCACAAGCCGCACACATTGCTTCAAGACATAAACACACCATGGCCTTTTCATACTTGGTGGTTAGATTTAATTGGCATGATCCACCCAGGGTCTCATGGATACGTGTGGATTTTGGTCGGGACAGAATCATTTACGAAGTGGGTAGAAGCAGTCCCTCTTCGAAAAGCTACTGGAGCAGCGGTTGCAAATTTCATCAAAGAGTACATCATCTGCAGGTTTGGAATCCCATACAAGATAGTCACTGATAACGGGACCCCGTTTGTCAACAAGCAAGTTAGTGACACCCTCAGCGATTATGGAATCAAGCACCGACGCTCAACCCCATATTACCCTCAAGGAAACGGTCAAGCTGAGGCAACAAACAAGACACTTTTGAGGATTTTGAGCAAGATGGTGTATGAATATTCTGGGGGCTGGAGCGATCATCTCTGTGACACTCTTTGGGCTTATCGCACCTCGCCTCGAAGTACTACAGGCTTTTCCCCGTACTCGCTCGTGTATGGGTCTGAGGCCATTTCCCCTGCCGAGATAGCCGTCCCTACTGCTAGAGTTGTTGTTGTTAATGACATCGAATGGGATGCTAGCTCTTGTGCAGACTGGAGATGGGCGGACTTAGAAGGAGTTGAGGAAAAAAGAATCGAAGCTGAAAGGAGGACTGCACTCTATCACAAGAGGGTCGCCCAAGCATACAACAAAACAGTCAAGCCTCGACAATTTGAGAAAGGGGACCTTGTCCTCAGAGTTGTGGACCATGTGAGAAGGCAAGTCTCAGCACCCTCCAAATTCTCCCCATCATGGGAAGGCCCTTTCATTGTGAAGGAAGCTTATCAAAGCGGTTATTACATGCTCGTCTCACATGATGGCACGCTAATGGGTCCCATCAACGGCAAATGGCTCAAGCTCTATCACTCTTAGCAAATCTTTTTTTTTTGGAGCCTTTTGTACTTTTGTTCAATTTGTTCAAGCTTTCGCATCATCTGCACTTTTGTTCGAGCTTCCACACCTTTTGTACGCAATAGTGTAACCAACCGGGGAAGCATAATGCTCCTACAATGTTAGCATCCAACTTCAAAAGAGTACCTTTCCTTTTGAATCTCATCTTTCCCTTATCAAACAACCATTCGTTTTTATGCCCACACAATTCTTTTGATTATGTGATCTAACTTTAGTTCACATAACCAAGGGGGCTGACATAGATGATAATAACGATGGGATCCCAAACATAAGCCATCAAGCGATGCACATGCAACATATATTAAAAAAAAAGAGGAGCAAGTTGTAATACCGACTTACATGCCAAGCATCATATCAAGGTACGAGTCCAAGTGACAAAATCAAGCTACAAGTCAAAATAGCAAAATAGGAAGTCTTAGGCCTACCCTAAGATCACAAGCCCCATTACTCAAAGCACACACTTGTTCAAGGCCTATGGTCAAGCAAACCAAGGAGGCTAGTGTTTCCAAGGCCAGATGTGCACTCAACTATATACTCAGAATAATCCGAGGGAAAATTCGGATCACGAGACAAGAGATCACGTAGCTTCTTTTGTTCCGTGTGTATCTTCTTGTAAACGTTCTCAGCAGATTCCTCAAGACTCCTAATTGTCCCCATTTGACGAAGGGTCTCTTCAGGCAACCTGGATTGTAAGAAATAGCAGATACGAAGAAGCTTCTGAAGGTGCCTAATAAGGAACCCTATTGGAACATTAAGACCCATAAGGTCACGCACCACATCACGCCATCCCAAAATACCATCCAACACTAGGTTGGACATGAGTGTCTTGTCCATGCTATAAAGAACAAGCCCAAGCCTTTCAAATATCATACTCTTGGTATCACACATGCAGTGCTTGAAGCAATCAAGTTGACTCATGTCTCCATATTTTTCAAAAAATACGGTCAAAAGAGCAATGACTTCAGGACACACATACATTCCACGGAAAGGCATTCGACGTTCAGTAGAGTAAGTAGAAGGATAAAGCTGCTCTATGTTGTCAAGCTTTCTTACCCCACTTTCAAATTGAGCACTCCAATGAACAAAGTCTCTGATGCCTGGTGGAACTGCTTCAATTGTCTTTGCCAGAAACTGTGGCGTGTGTTGCGAAGGTATAGGAGATACAAATAGCTGAGTCTTTGGGATGCCAATGGAGCTTGAGCCTACCATAGCAAATTCCCTCCCCTATAAGCAAAAAAAAAATTTTAGTCATACCTTACATATGATATGTGTCATGAGAAAAGAATAATTAGAGTAACATGCCTACCTTCATACTTTCTAACGGGGCAACAACATGCTGAAGAGGAGAAATGACATGCTCATTCATTTTACCTCCCTGCACAAACATATACTTAGACCAAAAAAATTCCCTGGAGGGAATGTTGTATACATGCATGGTGCAGTATAGACTAAAAAAAAAGAGGGTTTAGCAACGAGGCCATACCTTCTCTCCATGCGCCTGCATGGTCTGAACAGATTGGCCACCAACATGCTCATGCTCATTTGCCTATGTACATACAATAATCACCAATTATATACAAGCACACATGCAATTGTACAAGCATAGATACAATAATCACCAATTATATACAAGCACACATGCAATTGTACAAGCGTAGATACAATGATCACCATACATATATATATATATATATATATATATATATATATATATGCGAGACAAGCCTACACAAACCTTTTCTTCCTCGGAAGGTTCTTCATCGGAAGTATTGGTAGAGCCGTGCGTAGGCAAAACATCCTCACTAACAAGATCTTCATCCCCGCTTGAACACGTAACTTTTTGAAGTTCTCGCGGACGAAGGGTTCTTCTCTCTGGCGCAACCAAGTTGGACTTGTCAACTTTAGACGTTTCGGCTCTTCCAGGCTCACGCATCTCAGCTTTTCTCTTTGTGGGAGTGCCATCCGCGGCTCCGGAACTTATTTTCCTCTTCTTACTTGTAGTGCTTCCGTCATCTACTCTGCCTGATTCCAATGTACCCTCGGCTATGTGATCCCCATCACTACTTGGCCCAGTGGGTAAAAATCTCGAATCACAAGTGCCACGCTGGACAAATTTCCTAAAGCCGTTTAAGACCTCAAGCCAATAATTATAAAAGACCCTTGATGTGTGCCCTACTCTTTCCCTGCCTGCCAACATCACAGAGGCACCCTCATCCAAAGCTTCCAACTTTCCATAGAATAAGTCATTAGGCATGCCACATTCCTCACTTTGCTCTACACAACAAGGAATCCCTTGATCTAAGCCGAATTGACGCCTTACTCGATGAGGAGAATATGATATGAAGGAAATCTTAGATTTCTCGCCAAGAGTGGGCAACAAGCCACGCCTAACCACCAAATATGCGTCTAGTAAAGCATCACCATGACATTTTTTCACTAGTTCAACATTGATACCATTAGGATCTGCGCACCCATCACTCAAGAGCTTCAAGGGAACCCCACTTGCCAAATCAACATATGGGCGAAACTTGAATTTTTCCTCATCATCCAAGCTATCAAGGAAAACACGGGCACTCAGGGGTGACGTCCTCTTAAACCAACGGTACATCAAGGGGAGATCATCAGGCTTGAAGTCAATTAATTCCTTCTTTCTGAATAGAGCAAGGGGAGTAGGTTTTATTGGCAGGTTCTTCAATCTCTCCCATATGAACATCTGAAGAAAAACTGTGCTTACATATGACTCAATTGTTTTGTCACCAGTCCCCTCTTTCTCCTGGGTGGCTATTGAGTCAAGTGATTGATATAAGTGCCCAAGGAACATGGGTGCTAAAGGAAAAGCCTCACCTTTAGACAAAAGTAAAGCCAAAGGGAAAACCCTCTCTTGAATCATATCCCTCCCATCTGAAAACACAAATTTACTCAACCATAAGCTCAATAAGGCCTCCATTCTACAGCCCGAATCGTAGCCAGGTCCTTTCTTGAAAATCCTCCGATCACCATCTTCTTTGATACCCCCCCAGAAATGCTTCACCCACACAGCAAAACGGTCTCTGACTTCTTTCAAATCATTTAGCTTGTCCACATCTTCCATGCCTATTCGGATATTAGATGGATCAACACCACCCGTGATGGGCAGCCCGGTGATGTTAGCTACATCCTCTAATGTGGGAGTGAACTCACCCCATGAGCATACAAATGTGTGTGTCTCTCTACTCCATCGCCTCACAAGATGCCGAAGCAAAGTCAGCTCCTTATTCACATTGCATAAGCTTGAAAGAAGGACTGCAGGAAGGATTTTGGCCTTGTCCAAAATGCGTCGAGTTTCTGAAGACTCCAACTCATGGTTCACCCAATTGAAATGGTCATTGACGACCCCGGAAAGATACTTGAATGATATTGTCAGGGCAGGATGCTCACCTTTCTCAATATTGAGCCTGGATATCGAACCGGGACTTATAGGCAACGATGGACTCTCTTCATCAATAACCAATTGCTGGTCGCCAGCAATGTCATGGAATTTTGGAATACGCAGCCCGTCCCCAGTTAGTCCATCATTTACAGAGAAGCCTATGTCCACCATGGAAAGTGGAATACCCCCGACAGATTCAGGGTCCATGAGAATGAAAAGAATTGAGTCTCAACCTACAAAAAAAAAACCAGAAGAAAGAGGCGGTGCCATATATTAATACGAAATCCATATCTCAAGCACCCATGTTGTAGATTAAAACAAATCCATGCACAGACAAGACATCGCTTTCCTCACGCCTAATTCAAATGTTTCTATACCACTTCATCATGCTGATATACACACATGCTAAAACCATTATCAATCTGACACCATATGGATCGTGATTATACTACACGATCATGAATATTCCAATTAGCTCTGACAGAGGCTTTCATCATCAGCAGAAATGTCATTTTTTTCCAAAAAAAGGGAGGAAAAGAGATCAATGAAGGATACTCACTCTGAAGATCCACCGGCACTTGCCTTGATGATGTAGTCTTGACGATTGATGCCTTCACCCTCCAAACTTCTGATTCAGCCAAGGTATCAGTAAAGAGTAGAGATGAAGGATTACAATTGTGGGAAACAACCGTTACCTTATGAAAGTTGCAAATGAAGCTTTTGATGCATCTTTCTCTTCTACAAACTCTTAAAAATGGAGGTCTGCGAACTCAGAAAAGATCAGTGAAGAGAAAGACAGAAGAGAGAAAAGGAGAGGATGGAGACGTGTGAATATGGGCAATGGTCAGACTTAGCTTGGGTTCATTATAATATCATTATTATGGGGTTATGCATGTACTTATGGCAATTGTTTTGTCAGTCAAGCATTGGGACTTGTTTCACAAAAAGAAAAAACAAGAAGAAAAAAAGGGAGGTAAAGAAACGTGTGGAGTACAACAAGGGGGAGCTACTTTGATACATGCATATGCACATAATTAAGTCATGCACTCTAATACTAATACATGCATGTGCATTAGGATAAACCATGCCCTTCATCTCTCTCTCATGCAATGAAAATATGACCATAATCACAGCTAGCGTGCATGTTATGGAGTAATTAGGTATGCATCCTATCATGCAACATGCGTGCTACACGCCACGACTGCATTTGGAAGGATACTTACTTTCTTTGAAGTTGCATCTCTAGCCCGTACCACAGGAAGACTAAGTTTCTTTCTAATCCCTCCATCTGTTCTTTCTTCTGCAAAGAGGAAAGTAAGGTCTCCAAATTTTCATCCTCTGGCCTGTTGATCTGTTCTTTTAACCATTTCCTAACCTTTTCTAATGTATTGCATAAAGACACGACTGAACCACGGATATGAGATACACAGGATTGATCTGCAAATCCAGCTTTCTTCTTCTTCATTCCCGATGGAAAAGATGAACGAATGCAAGATTGAATAACAAGACCATGCCATGCCAATGATTCTGTAACTAATTGTATCAGAATTGGAAGATCAACCCAAGGAGAGGTAATTAGAGTCTCCATGGAGCTAACTTTATCTGAAACAAACTTCTCCACTAAAGAATCTGCACAACGCCATGCTCGGGACAGACCTCCTTCTCCATTTGCCAGCCCAATTTCATGGGAACTCCAGTTCCATGCATTCACAAACACAGAAAAGTTTATCCAGTCGATCAAGTCCGAACCAAAGACCTGCAAAAAATGCTAACGTTATTATACCCGCAACCTTGCATCGTCAGCTTTCTGTCGAGGACCCTGTTTTTCGAGAGGTACATCTCAAGAGTCTCCCTGTGCTTGTGTCACATCTTTCCATGAATTTACATCTTGAAGGACTCATGTTCACATTCATAGTTCACAACTTCACATTCCTGTTAAATTACATCTCAAGGGCCTTAAGCCATATCTATGCATCACATCTCAAGGCTCATGTTCACGACTCATATTTTTCTCAAAATTACGCGTGAGCTTCCATGATCATGGCTTGTATTCTTTAAAATTGCGTCAAAAGGGCTTATGGCCATGTTTATAGATTAGATTACCTGAATTGCACTTTCGACCTTTGCGGTCACTTGTACCCTTCCAGAATCGCACCCTTGGATGACCAACCAGTATATGATGCATTTTCTTTAAAAATTGCACCTTAAGTCCATAAGACTATCACATGCCCTAGTTCTAGAAATTACATGTTTTATCCCTATGCTCACCTCACGCCTCACATGTTTTTCACTAATAGCATCCTAAATCCCTATGATTACCTCTGCGGCTTACGTTTATCTATCAAACTACACCTTAAGTCCCTGTGACTTGTTCCCACTCTTTTCAAATTACTTCACAAGCCATCGTTTTGAGTCAGTTGCGTGAAGTACTCCGTTCCTTTATTTCGGACTAAACGACTTTCTTAACGTTGCATGCTCTTATTCTAATTGCACCTTACACTCTTGTAATACATTGCTTTGTTAACTCCCACGATTAGACAACCCACGTACACATGATCAAGCACCGTGACCTTCCACGCGTAGGTTCTGGAGTACATGCTATGCTGTCCGGGAGTCACGTTGTAATCAAGAGCAACCCTTTAGCGAGGTTGATTTAGGCTGAGTGTTGATTATGTTGCTCGCCGTCTACACGAGCAACATAACCAAGGGGGCTAATGTTAGTACCTAAAAGCGTAAATTGATCTTTTAAAGAGAACATTGGGCCTTAATGTCATGTAAGGTCCCTAAACACCTAAAGGACAAGGGCCCTTAAGGGGCAAGCCATGCATGTCATGCCAAGCCATGCCTACAGGCCAGGCCCCCCAAGTAAAAGAAAAAGAAAAAGTTACGTGCCTATTTGGGAGTCAAGCCACCAGGCCATCCATTCACGCCCAAGCACACCTCTCTTCACTCTTAACACGGTCTCTCGTGGATATAGCCCATTCGAGAGTCAAGCCATGAACCCATGCACTCATGCCCAAGTATACTCCTTAGGCATATGGTCCCTTATGGACACAGCTCAACCACCACATGCCTGTTCACTCCATGCACACGCCAACACATGCCCAAGCAAAGCCATGCACGAGCGTTGTGATGGCGTGTCTTAACCCATCTATCACGACATGCCACGCGGCCAGGACCCAAGACCACTAGGCCAAATGGGGCTTACTAGTGGGTTGTGGTGTGGAAGGATACAGGATCTTAGGAGGCCTGGATGCCAAATGTCAAAGTGTCCAAAGCGTCTTGGGAGTGGAGGACTAGCTTGAATTTGAGTTTCCCGCGCACAGGCGTGTAACGGACATCTCATCTGTTCACGAGCCATCCCAGACCTGACCCCTGCTTCCGTAAGCTTTCACCTTATAAGCTTAAGCCCACCCCGAGGCCATACTTGGTTGGAAACCTTTAGCCTAGAATAGCTTGTTAAGAGATCGAGACAATTGGCCTTAAGCTATCCATGACAGGGGTCCTGAAACACTACCTTGTCTTTACCTTTTGGTTTGATAATCCAAACGATGGCACCAAGAAGGAGAACCCTGACCCTTGCTAAAATGGGAGGTCACGGGTTACCATTACAGACCTCAGGCCTTCATCTACAGTTCTATATAAAGGGTGCTAGGGTAGACTTGAGGGGACACCCATTCATGCTCCGCAAGACCTACACGCAAAACCATTTCCAAGCCCCTAATGCCTAACCAGCTCTAAGCCACCACCACCGTATTCAATTTTTTTTCAAAACACCATTCAAAGCTCCCAAGCACCATCATCCACCTCAATCTACCATTCCTCACCCGTATTAGACCCTTTCACGCGATGAGCATGCATTCGTTACACTTCTAAAATCCTAGCTCCCACACCAAGCATACTACTAAGTCCTTCTTTGATATTGATATTTACATGCTACACGCTTGGAGCCCTTTCTCCATCACAACAAAGTCCATCTTAGGAGGGACTTTGGGCCTAGTCTCGTAACCCTAAGGGGGGAAGATCGGATCCTCAAGCCCAACACCGGCAAGCTCCTGGTTCCTCAATTTCTACCCCAACACATATATGACAAGGAATTGTTTTACTTATTTGTTTTGGGAAGAGAATTTGATTAATGTATTGTTATGAATTTTTATTTTAAGGGTTGACCAATAAATATGCTAGCTAGAGTAGCGTGAGGGCGCTACTAGAGCTCTTAGCTCTGACCCTAGCCTGAGAGGTCAGGCAAACTACGTAGTGCACTATGAGGGTTGACCGTATCATTTTATTTAGAGCTCTTAGCTCCGACCCTGGTCTGAGTGGACAGACAAGCCTGAGAGGTCAGGTTGATATTATGAGGGTTGACCGTATCATTTTATTTAGAGCTCTTAGCTCCGACCCTGGTCTGAGAGGACAGACAAGCCTGAGAGGTCAGGTTGATATTTCAAGGGTTGACCGTATTATTTTATATAGCTAGCATAGAGTAGCGTGAGGGCGCTACTAGAGCTCTTAGCTCCGACCCTAGTCTGAGAGGTCAGACTTATTATGTTTGAGAACATTTCTCTTCCCATAATCCTTACTTGTTTATCTTATCATGCAATTGTGGAATATTTGGTATTTGTGGGCATGCATAAATGATGTTTAAATCAAAACATGTTTGGGAGAGCATTGAAAGAAATAGAGTTTTATATTTGATTTTCGTCCACTCACTCTAACAGTTTTTTTTAAATGTTTCTCCCCTGGGCCTTTCGTTTTTAAATGCCCAGTGATGCAGGGTTCTTGAGAGGAGGTCGAGCACGTACGAGAGTCGAGGCATAGTCGGTCATTCCGTTGCTGCTTGAAATTCTTTGGGGTAATCATCTCTGTAGACTGCTCTGACTAACCCGGTTTAGTTAGTTTAGTATGAAGGGTTGGCCATTTCAAGGGGGTTTCGGTAAGAAGTTCCCTTGAGGTGGTCCCCGCAGGATTTACTTCGGGTTAAAGGGGTTTAACCTGGGGTGGGTCCTGTCAATAGGAGCATAAACCTCAAGGTAATCCACACCGAATTTTTACCCATACCCCTTTGCAACCAAGCGAGCTTTGTATTTATCCACCTTCCCATGTTCATTGTATTTTGTCTTAAATATCCACTTGACTCCAATAGCCTTCACTCCTCTTGACAAATCAGTAAGCTTCCATGTATCATTCTTCTCTATGGCTTGAATTTCAGAACTCATTGCATCACACCATTTTGAGTCTGCAACTGCTTATTCAAAACTCACTGGGTCCTCTTACAAGGAAAGTGCCACAAAACTAACAGCTTCTTCACCTTCTTCGTCTCCTTCCCCACTCAAGCCTTCTCCTAGTGTGTAGTCTTCTAAGTATGGAGGTCTCCTTCTGCTTCTTTCTTCTCTTGGTTGAGTATCAAGAACACTCGAACCATTACTCTCATTTGAACCATCACTTCCACTCCTTCTTTCTTCTCTTAGCTGAGTGTCAAGAACACTCAGACCATCACTCCCATTGCTGTTATCTTCTTCATTTACACCATCATCATGATCAAGCTCTTTGTTTTCTTTATTTTCATCTCCCCAATACAGTACCTCAAACTTGGACTCTTCAACACTCCTCTCCCAATCCCAAGCAGCATGTTCTTCAAACATTATGTCTTTACTCATAATGATTTTCTTTGAAGTGGGATTGTACAGTCTATAAGTCTTTGATTCCTCACTCACACCAAGCAAGGCACATTTGTAGCTTTTGTCATCTAGTTTCTTTCTCTTAGCATCTGGGATATGAACATGAGCAACACAGCCGAACACTCTGAAGTAATCCACATTCGGTTTGACTCCGCTCCATGCTTCTTCAAGAGTGACATGTTGCACCACTATAGTTGGGCTTCGATTAAGGATATGAGTGATCCAATTGACACCTTCCAGCCAGAAATTCTTGGGTTTCTTTTCGGACAATATGCTACGAACAAGGTTCATGATTGTTTGATTCCGTCGTTCAGCTACTCCGTTTTGTTAAGGTGTGTACGCAACAGTGAGTTGTCTCTTGATGACATTTGTCTGACAATACTCATTAAACTCATTGGATGTGAATTGCCCACCCCTTTCAGTGCTCAAGCAAGAAATAGAGGAACTAGTTTCCTTCTCAACCAAGTTTTTGAAACACTTGAACATTTGAAACGTCTCCGACTTCTCAGATAGAAAATAAACCCACATTTTTCTAGAGTAGTCATCAATGAAACTGAGAAGATACCTCTTGCCACTGTTTGAGGTAGGTGTAATTGGTCCACAAAGGTCTGAGTGTACCATTTGAAGTTTGTGTGATGCCCTCCATGAACTCCTTTTCGGGAATGAATCCTGCTTTTGCTTTCTTACCAAGCAATCATGACATACTTCTGTTGAAACTTTGAGTTGGGCAGTCCTTTCACCATCCTCTCATAGCTCAGTGTTCGAAGACTTTTATAGCTCAAGTGACCATACCGGCGGTGCCAAAGATGCGTAAGATTGTCTGAGTCTGCTTGAAAACAGATTTGTGAGTCTGTGACAACAACACTAGCAAGAATGACAAACATTCGGTTCGCTGTCATTGATGTCTTCATGATTAACCCCTTTCTTGAATGATAGACTTTACATAATCCATCTTGTATAAGGATAGCTAGATTCTTCTCTTGTAGTTGACCTATGCTCAGTAAATTATTGCATAACTCGGGAACATAATAAACTTCACTAATCACCTGAGTTATGCCATCAACTCTCATCTTGATATTTCCCTTTCCCATCACTAGCATCCTTGCGTCATTGTCGAACTTGACCGAGTGTCTGTACTTCTCGTCAAGGTGAGTAACCATTTCTTGTTGCTGCACATGCGATTGCTGCAACCCGAATCAAGGAACCACACATCCTCTCTTTTCGAATTATTCTCAACATACGCCATGAGAAGCATCTCATCTTCTTCATCAATCTTAGCATAATTGGTTTTCTTGTCCCAACTAGGACATTCCCATTCAAAGTGTCCTAATTTATGACACTTGAAGCACTCTACAATAGCTTTGTTCAAAGGCTGCCTCCCTCTACCTCTTCCTCGGCCTCGAGCTACATAACCCCTACCTCTACTGCTTCTGTCAAACCTACACTCCTCGAGCTACATTAGAAACCTTCTAGGCTTGTTCTTCTCATGAACCTCCTTTGCGTCGATTCAACCTTTGTTCATGAACCAAGAGGCTACTTTGCAGTTCATCCTTTGCGTAGATTTTTTTCCAAGAAAGAAGAAACATTGCCATTACTGCTGAGGTAGACGATGATGTTCATAGAAAGGACAGCTTCATCAGTTGGAAAATAGAGCGGCGACACTCGGCAGTTAAGTACACATTCTTGTAGGGGGTAGGTGCATGGCGGTAGGTAAGCTTGCTATATAGACTGTTATCAAGCTAGCTGGTTATGTATGTTGTAAATGCAGCAAGCATCGCATGCTTTCGCGATCAATGTTGAGTTCTCATCTACCGTCTTGTACATTTCAAGCATTATTGTGTTGCAGTTGTGCCCCGTTGTGTGGGGAGCGCGGCGTGAAAGACATCGATTCACATTTCAAGTTGTCGAAAGTCGAAACCATGAGGATTGTATATTGTGTAAACTGTAAACAAGGTCTAGTCTTGATGAACTTGGCCCTTCCAATATCACAGCTTGTAAATTGGAGAGAAGGGATCGATCAATCTCTGACTATTAGGTATGAATAGTCAATATATCAAGCTAGCTTGATAACAGTCTATATAGCAATACTTTCTGAGAAGATGGAGTGAGTCGAAACAACCATAGGGCAGTTTGAGCGGACTCAGAAGCAACATGACCAAGAAATCAAGGCAACAAGTTAAAGTGTCGAGAAGCTGCAGAATTCTACTACCCATGACAACGTTGAAACTGATGATAAGATTGACAAGCAATTCAAACGCCTTCGTGAAGTGGAGAAAGTCTTTGAATGTGTTATTTATTTTGTTGTTTTCTAGAGTGATTCTAGTTGTACATTTTCTTTATTTTTTATGCAGTTAACCAGTACCAATACTGCCAAGTCTCCGCATGTGGGTAACAGTTAGTCAAGCTTATTAGCAAAACATTTCAAGTAATTTTGATATGCTAACTCCATTTAGTTATTTTTTGAAATGGCTTTTTGAGTTTCTTTTTTTAAGTGAAGGGGCATATTTCTCTTTTCCGCATTGGGCTTTTAATTCTTCAGGGCTGGCCCTGTGTGGCCCACCTTAATACTGATCAAGGATAGAACAAACAAATGCTATCTACTGATTTTCACTGGAACAAGACAATAACAGTGAGGCAACATCAGGATTCTGGAACATCTGTTATATACAATTTTCATCGGAACAAGATCTTGTAAATAAGAGGGCAGAACCATTCACCCCGCGAATGACTAACAGCCTCGAGTCCACATATGTTCCACAGACAAGCTTCGACAAATCGAACATCTCAGTTGGGACCTGTGTCCGAACCTCTTGAAGCACATTTCTTGCGCTGTCAACATTTGTGCTCAACGGATGACCAAGGCTCATTGTTACGTTATCAATCTCACTTGAAATGAGCTTTGCCACTGGAAGGCTTGACGGAAACTCCATAAATGGTGCTTTCCTCCATTTTCTACCTGGTAATTTCGGAGGAAAAGCATCGTGAGTTTTTGATGGACCTAAGGATAGTGTTCCTGCGGTGTTTTCTTCTTCCTTCAGATATAACCGCCTCCCGGCCTTTAATTTGAATATAGAGTTCACTTGAAGCTTGCCATCTACACCAGTCTTGTTATGCGGCCAATTCTTACCAACCATGACTCTGAATTCAATGTCGGAGGTAAATGACAGGCTAGTGTTCAACCTTGATACTCTTGAAACTGTTAGGTGCGCATTACTAATAAGGACTCGTTTAAGAGGTTGCCTAAAGGTCAAGCCAATGTGTCTCCCAGTAGAGTACAATAGGCGCCACTTTCCTGGCAGTAATTCCAGCCAGTTCTGAGTGTTCATGACAGAAGAAAAAAGCACAGAGTGAGCTTCTAGGAAAGGTATTACAATAGAACAGAGCATATAACAGTGAGCAGAGGCACACCTTTGGCCTTGAATGAGGATTCAGCATCTCCATCAGCTCAATGAAGTGGGAGAGTCTGTTACGCTGAAACATGCAATTGTATACAAATTCAGTGCACCTTGCAATTACTGACTTTATGTACTCGTGTTACTTGAGATATTTAATGTCCTGACTACAACATAGAGAAGAAATACGGATATGGGGTACTCTTGAAAAGATTGAAATTACACTATTAGAGGAGTGTTCTATCTACTGTACTGCAGTTTTAAAGTAACTTGCACAGTATGATCAGGCAGTGGATGTTAGTAACTGGAAAAGTACGCATAGATAAGTATCCCTTAATAGGGTGATTTTATATATTCTTTTAGTTACTTTTACTGTAAAAAGCTACAAATGAGACAAAGTGACAGGTAAATTTCTTCGCTTTTAACTTCACTTTGGTAAAATATATGATAAGATGAGAGATGATCCAACTACTCAGTAATAAGTCATACTAAAGAATTCATATCATAGCAAATAAAAGAAGAAAAGGTTTAGTTATCCATGTACCTGAGGCTGGCCATAAATGTACTCTTCTGAGATTCGCAATGCAGTTGAACCAAGACCCCATCTGATGATATCTATGGATGGGACTACCCGCCATCGAGGTCCACATAGAAATGGATGTGTAAGAGCATCTAAGCAACTGTGAAGCATTTTAAACAGTTTATATTTGGAATCATAACTATAACATCTAATGATAAAAATAAAATAAAGACCAATCCATCTTATAATTCCATTTTTAGGACCACATCCCTCTTCATGTATCAAGAACAATATACCTTATTCTTTCAGAAGGTTTTGTTGCCAGCAACAACGATAAAAGGTGCCACCCTGCACCCCAGTTCCTATCAAGTATCTGCAACGCATAATAAACCAATACTTTCACATAAATGTGTAAGGGTCCGGAAATTGGGAATTTGCAATGAAGGTACAGTAATTACTTGGAGTCCAGCATTGCCAGATGAGGAATTCCTATGGAGGATTTGCAATAGAAATTCACGCAAACATGAAGGATCATTTCCCTGAACTTGCACATTTATCAAAACAGTGTTAGATTATACAAAGTTCATGTTGTAAACAAAAACACAGAAATCTAGCAAATAGAGTCTATGATGATTGCACATATACTTTACATAGCATGGTACGTACGCTTCAAGGCTCTGGAATCATATAATCAAAAGGCTCAAACTAAACAGAAAACTTGGCTTATGATACCTTTGTGAGAAATGACTTGAACTTTGAGAATATTGAGGGGTCCATGAGTTCCTGCAACACCATTTTTGCCATCATGAATCCAAGACATCTGTGCAACATGGAGGAAATAAACATTCAGATCAGGTAGAAATTTCAATGGAACATTTTCTTAAATATCTTTTTGTCATTTCCAAACTATACCTCATATCAAATGCAATCATCATTTGTCGCCTATCCATGTTAGCATCCATTGTGCCACCATTTGGACTATCCTCGTAAAAATCAGCAGTATTTCCTAATATTCCTACCTGAGTCATATGCTATTAGATATCATGTTATAGGTCAAACAACTCATGTGATTATTTCTATTACTAATGAATTTGCAACTGGCATAAATCCAAGTCCTGATGTTTCATGGCCATGATACATGCAGCAGACAATGCAAGGGCTATTGACATCTTGAAATCTGATTCTGAACAGAAATGGGGCTTACTTTAATGTGTCTATCAACTGGGCTTATGTGCACATTTTCCAGCCTCAACTCTGTATGGGCAAGTCCATGGCTGTGCAAGTAATTAACCTGAATAGAAAAAGAAGTAGAAAAATCAACATCCACAGATTTATAGAAGGATTAATCATATGCAAAGAAAGATACTCCAATTAAGAATGATACATACCCCAATTAAGAGATCTCTCATTAATAATCTAATCATCCGCAATTGCCGAGAAACTGCAGGTCCCCCAACTGTGTCATCTCCCACCTTTCTAACAGATTCCTTGTCCAATGCAAGAGTAGCCTCCAAGGTTGGAAGCCAATCTGATTGTTGAAGCCAATGTCTTAAAGAAAAACTACCATGATACTGCAACCAAATCAATAATATATATATATATATATATATATCAGTTCTCTCTTTAATCACTAAATGAGTCAGTGGCATCAGGGAAGAACAAACAACAGACGGAAAAAATTGGAAGACAAACAGTCCCCAAAAAACACAATCCATTGTGAAAGGACTATTTATCCACTATAGAAGTAGATTGGTCATAAACCTTTTTATCTACAATGTGCTCTTGCTGAGACTTGAAAGTGCAATGCATCTCAAGTATAACACTAAAGTACTGGGAGGAAGGAAATCCATGTTACACAGAAGGGAACATACCCCGTGAACCAAAGTGAATGAGCTGCGACCGCTACTTGTAGCTGAAGAAATATAACCATGAACTTGCATCGAGTAAGAATGGTACAAAAGCCTACGGCGAACTAACTTCTTTAATACCTAAAGACATAAGAACAATACATCAGAATCTGGTGAAACCTTAAACAACAAAAACCGAACGTTATGATACAGTGCACACCTCTATTGCACGTCTACCCCTACGCTGAGCTCGAACGCTAGTAAGACGTCGAAGAACGACTTGTGTGTTAAACAAAGGACTACAATTTCATGAAGAAGTCAGCAATCTTGATCTTGTACTAACATGTCAACATCAAAAGTTCAAAACGAAAGTGAACTGACCTATTAGTATCCCTCACTATAGCTTCATAAACTACTTCACCTGCCTACAAGAATGAAACTCCGACCAATTAACCCTTTCGAAATACATCACATGACAGGAATAACATTAGCAAATGTAACCAACATATTATATGTTCATACCTTTCCACCAAGGCCAACACTAACACGGTCGAGAACCTTGAAATCAGACATCTTAAACTTTATGACATGACCAGATTCTTCCTCCACAGGCACTGCTGAGTCCCTCCCCACATTTTCCTCAAACTTCAGTGACGATGAACACCTTAGTACTCCCAAATCTGGTCTCCTCTTCCATTCTGTCTTCCCAACCGCACGCATCAAGCTCGGTCTGATCAGCCTTGTCGAAAAATTCCCCCCGACACAAACAGCTTCAAAACTCTCAAAACCCGGACTCAAACCAATCCCACATAGTGCCATTGATAATAGCTCCAAACTCCAAACTCGAAACACCCTTAAAGAAATTGATAATGTCAAAACTCAAAACCTTCTCACTCAAGCATTACAATCAATCCAAAAGTTCATTACTCTCTAATTCCCCATCATCATATACTCTAATTTCACCTCAAAACAAACTCAAAATCGTTTCTTTCTTATACAATTTCCTATCTACCAATCAAAACTCCATCAAGCAAGAATTAAAAAAATTACCATGAAATAATTAAAGAAAAAACTGCACAAAACAACTGAAAAGTTAAATTCTTTCACCTGGGGTTTCCCTTCCGGTGAGCACAGACCGAAAAAGAGCAAACTTTACCGCAAATTAACACTTCAGAGATTGGTGGGTTTGAAATGCTGAGTTTGAAAATGAGAGGCAGAGAGGACGACTATGTATATAGACATGTTTGTGAACATGAGACGCTGGAGAAGAAGCGCCAAGCGAGCAATTGTTGCGTGTAAGAAATGGCACGAGTGCTTTGGCATGAGTTTGTCTCACGTCTACGTCTGCAAATATCTACATTCTGTGTGTAATTGTAATGAAACAAGATCAGGGCCGTTGGTAAAGGTTGCGGTTACGATGTTGTTTGTTGGAATCAGATTTGCGTCGGGTTCTGATTTAGGCTTAAAGGCCTAGTAAACTCAATTTGTGTGGCTAAGCCGTGACTTAATTAATATAGTATTTTACTGACAATATAAAGCTAGAGCAACTCCAACAACAAATCCAGAACTCTGCCTATTCATTCTTTCCTTTGATTCTATCCTGAATATGGATTTTGATTTTCCAGATTAATCCTCTGATGCTGCAAACGACGAGGAGTTTTGGAATCTCGCCAATTCGTCTTCAGATGAAGAATTCAATCGGCAAATTCTTGCTCTGCAAGAAGAGCAAGAGAACTTGGAGAATCAGTAATTTATGAAAAACAGCCAAGTTCTGGTTGTATTTTCTATGTCATCTGGTTTTCAATTATACATCTTATGAAGCAGGGTTACCATCCACATATTATTATCATCCATACTCATGGACCAGAGTAAGTATCACTATACTTAATTTGATCACTACACTTTTAGCTTATGAAGCAGGGTTACCATCCACATCATTTTGTAGTTGAAGTTTGGAGTGATGACATGAAGGCTATAGCTGCAAAGATTTGATTTTAACTTGTTTAACCTTTGTGTTATATTACCTATGTTTCAGTACAAATATGCAAATCAAGACAATCCAGGTTATACAAAGACTGGCATTGCAACTTTGAAGTTTCAGCTTATAAATTAGTGAAGTTGGTGTTATGAAACTCAGTGAAGCTGGCATTAAAAATCCTTAGATGCGAGCCCTCATTGGCATTGCTCCATTCTCTCTTCAAAATTCTCCTAACAATGCCCAGAGCAAGCAAGCTTTACTTATTAGGCGTAGGCCCGCCTGCTGCATCAGAAAGCAAAGCACACCATCAACCAGAAGCAGCCTTAAATCCAATATTGGTCCTCTTCACACTAACGTTTGGGTAAATTCATTGAACTTGCCAGCATTTGTTCTGCTTGATACATCATCTCCTCTTTTCTTTTCTCCAAGAAAATTTAGAGAATGCATATTTTGTTGATGCAATAGGTTCCCGTCTTACTTGGTTTGTTCTACTGCACTGTCGGTTTGCTTCAAATCATCTTGGATGAAAAGACCTCCGAACAGATTCCAGAGGGAAACCAACATAAAATGCTTGCCTCTTTGTTGTAAGTATTGACAACAGCTACCATAATATATGTTTATGATTTCCATGTTTTCTTCATTCCACAGTTAGTGTTCACGTTATGGCAAGAGTAATACTTTTATACTTTTGGCTTCATGTTTGATTGTGAAGGATGTTTTATTTTAAGTGTTTTTGTCTGGTATGTAGTAGCTTTGGTTCCCAGTAATGCTGAATTATGTTGAAGATTCATGTAGCTTTGGTTTAATGAAACTACAGTTTTGTAACTTCAACATTTTTAATCGGTTTGGTTCCCAGCAGCTTTTCTTGTGCTCATTTGGTTTAATGAAACAGCAGTTCATCATTTTTAATCGGTTTGGTTCCCAACAGCAGCTGCTGTGCTCATTTATGTTGAGTTTTGCTCCAACCTCTCTATATCAGCTTTTAATAGCTTGGTTGAAAAATGATCAAAGAGGATATATCCAGATGTGTGTAAATAAATATTAGATAATGTAACGTGATGATCACAAAGCAAGTGTTTTGTTGTAACTGAAGAACAAGTACTTGGATCCGTGATGGTACTCGCCCACTGCCCGCAGCCTATGTTGGCCCAACATAAATGGGTCAGTGTCTTCCTCTTACAATTTTGGCCATTCTGCAAGTACTATCTTCGGATATCCATAAAAATTGGAAATTTGTTTTTTACTACCAAATCTTCTATTTCCGATTTATTTAACCATTTCAAATAATATGAATTCTAATTGCTTCCATTCAGAATCTTATTTATTGATGTGCAAAGCGTAAATATCATTTTCTTAAATGGAAATACTAAATTAAACTGAACTTAAAATCATTAGTTATTGTTATGATGAGCTTTATTTATACATTGATTATTGAGAAAATTATAATCATCTGTGTGTATAAATGTTATCTAATTTTAATTATTCATCATTATCATATGTTTTACAAATCTTGTAAATACTGTGACTTCTAACTATCAACGATGTTTAAATGAACTCCTTTAAATTCTAATGTATGAACGATTCAGCGGACAGCGGACATAACACGTCCTTAAATCTTTTAAAGCACGGTAAGTTTTTAAATACAAAACATAAATCAAGGATAAATAGAAGAAAATTGATCTAAAAAAAGGATAAATAGAAGAAATTATAATTGAAAATGTTTGGTAATTGTGTAAAAAAAAAGAAAAATAAGAGCGAGAGCCACAAGGGCAAAGAAGTAATAGAGAAAATAAAAACACAAAAACCGTCTCGCCAAGTCGTCTCCGAGTCACATTCACTCTCTCTCTAAATCCGATAACCCAAAAACTCCAAAGCTCCTCTCTTTTTCAACATCACATGCTTTTCCCAATATAACCCTAGCCGACGTCTCTCTCACCTTCGATCCCAATATCCGGCGATCCCTAATCTCCGCTCGCCGCCCACTCCCTTAGGGTTTCGGTCGCGCAGTTGATTTTCACAATTAGGTTTAAGGCGAAGGGATTCAATCTCCAATCGGCGAGATTCTGATTCTAGGGCTTTGGTTTTGGATTGAGGAATCGGATTGGGATTTCTTGGGTTAGTGATGACGAGGAGTTCGAGGCACAAGTCAAGCAAGCATAGAGATGCGAGGGAGTACTCGGATTCGGAGAAGGATATGAGTTCGAAGAAGGAGAGCGGCGGCGGAGGTAGGGTTTCAAAGGAGTCGGCGAGTGAGAAGAGGAAGCTGGATTTGAAGGAAGGGAAGGAGAGTGAATATACGGAGGCGGTAGTGTCGTCGAAGAGGCGGAAGGAGAGGGCTGTGGATGTGGTGGAGGCGGTGAGTGACAGGTGGAACGGCGGCGTAGGCGTTGGTGGGGAGTATGCTCACAGGGAAGGGTCTAAGAAGCCGGTGAAAGGCTCTGGGGATTCGAAGAGTAGGAAGAGGGATGGGAGTGTGGAAATGTATGGGGAGGAGGTGAAGAAGAGTAGTAGTGGGAAGAGTGAAGGGAAGCATAGGGAGAGGGAGAGGGATTCGAGTCGAAAGGAGGGGAGAGAAGGCGGCGGTGGAGCGGAGAGGGAGAAATATAGGGATAGGGATAGGGAGAGGGAGAAGAAAGGTCAAGATGGGAGAAGTGGCCGCGAGGATCATCAGCCTCTGGTGGTGAAAGGCAATGAAAATACTGGTAAGGTAACTGAACTGGTTTGTTTAGTTCTTGTGTGTTATAATGTGGGTGTGTTATGTGCATATTTTTGTTGTTTGCTGAAATGTTGACTTTTCATTCAGTGTAGTTACATTGTCGTCATGGTTATTGTGCTATCATGATGACTAAATGCTAGTTTTAGTGAAGATCCGGCTAAGCTTGGATTTTGTTATTGACAATCAAAATCGAATCTCTTCTTTGATACAAACAAACAGTCGAAATCATGTCACTAATTTTTAATGTGCAAGACTTTCAGTCTTGATTTCTTCATTTTCGCTTTTATAGTTTATAAATAATATAGATAGAAGTCAAACTGATTGCTGCTAAGACCATCTATTGTATTATATCTATCTATAATAGATGTGAGAATCTGTTTATTTGTGGTTTGCACTAATGCTTTTTCTATATTAGTAATTAGATTCTTGGGCATTATTACTTGAAGACGTTAGGCTTAACATGATTCTCTATTACACCGGTTGATAGCTTAAGTAATAGTTTTGTTTACCAATGATGTGCTTGTTAGATTGATCCACATGATTGCTGTAGCAAACAAGTACTAGATGTGCACGTTCCAACTGAGATAAGTGTGTGAATATATAAAATGTATAGTGGTTAACACTCATCTCTAAGGTGTGGGCGTGGTTAGTAACTTATCGGTATGATTGTGTTCATTTTCATGTGGAATATTGAGTCATGCTTCTTCTATTCAGATGCTGTGAGGTTTGTATACTTGTCTAGTTGAAGTAGCCATTCGTCCTTTTTCTGGAATCAACTATCCATCCATAAGCCAAGGTGGATGAATTTGTCTTTGGGTCTGTATAAGTTGTTTTTCATAATGACATTTTTTGTCTTGGATTCTCTCTCTTCGCTATGTTGCCTTTCTATCTGTTTTTTTGCTTTTGTTTTTTTATTTCGGCCAATAACTTATTCGTTTTTAATGGGGCAAATATATTCACTTTTTATTACTTGAGTGTGTAATAAAAGTCAACTGGATTCTGCCATATCCAAACAGATCATTCAGTAAAACACTATAATATATATGTTTTGCATAAGTTTTGGTTGACAATATACTATTGGTTTGGTTATTGGGTTAGAAGTTTTCAGATTGCTTGATAACCTCACTACACGTGGCTGTTTGCACTTTCCAGCAATGTTTAGATTGCATAATTTATTCAGCAAGAGAGGATTCACTCTATTCATTTTCTCATATTTGTGTGCTTTGTTTAATAATAACGTGTGTGACAATATTCTGTAGCTATAGCTGTTCATGACTTTGTTCTGTATAAAAGATGAAATTCACAAGCAAAATTTTGTTTTGGGTGAAACTTACCTCTTATTTATGGGGCATTTCAGATTTAAATGGACGGAAGGAGTTTGAAAGTCCTGAACCAGAGAGCCAGATTGATAGACGAATGAGGAAAAAGAGAGGTGATTCTGGTGATACTGATAAACATATAGATTTTGTGGAAGACATCAATGGTGGAAGATATTTGTCTAAGGATGATTTAGGCAGGGAAGGTAAGCAGAAAGATGAGAAGCGAAAGGATGAAAGGTACAGAGAGAAGTTTTGTGAAGACATGAATAGGGACAATAAACCCCGAGATGAAAAACAAAGAGATGAGAAGCAAAGGGATGAACGCTCTACAAAGGACCATCTAAGTAGCAAGTCCGACGATAAGCATTTATGGGATGAAAAAGATACAAGTGATATGCAACAGAAGAGATCCAGACTTCAGGATGGTGAGCGCAAAGAAGAGCGTGACTATCACGTTCATGAGCGTGAGCGGTACCGTGAACGTGAACATGGGTGGGATCATAGCCGCGACCGTGATCACGATTATGATCGGGATTGGGACCGGGACCGGGACCGTGAGAGGGATGGAGATCGTGACCAAGATAGGAATCATGACCGTGAACAAGCTCGAGACCATGATAGAGATGTTGATCGAGATCGTGATTATGATCGGGACTATGACGGGTCACATCTTGATGATCGTAGTACGAGATATAAAGATAGCAGCAGAGGAAAGAGAAGATCTCCAGATGATCGAGATGATTCTACTGATACTAAACCCAGAGGTGTCAAACCTAGGTATCCTGACTTTGAAAAGAAGTCATCAAGTGGTGATAGGGTTGAGTCGGATGTTAATAAGGGAAGATCTCAGTCACGGCAAGCTTATGCAGACACTATTTTAAGCAGCAATAAACGAAGGAATTCTCCTAGTTCAAATTCAAATGCTGGCGTAGATGAGTATAGGTACTTACTATTATTCTTGTTATTGTCCACTCTATACATAAGCTGAAAAATATGTGCTTTGATTGTCATATTGTGGATCTTTCGTTTATATGCCTCTGTGAAGTCTATCAGTGTTGTATATCATACCATGAAAGTCACCCTTTACAGTTGGGTCCTGAAAAATTTACTAGGTTATTTTTAACTTCCATTTTGTTTAACCATGAATACTTTGCAAAATGGTTGAATTATATTAGTTTTCTTCTGTTGCAGGTATACTAATCCAGAAGATATGAAATATAGGGATTCTATAGCAGATCAGAGGTCTAAAGCACTTCCTCCCAGAGATGTATCTGGAGGTTCGGAAAGAGGATCCAAGTACAGGTCAATGGAAAAATCCAGTAAAATGGATGATAGCCATGTGGGGGAGCTTTCAAGTGAAAGACCTTCAGGTTCTAAGGCTTCGCCAATGGCATTGATGGAAAGATCTCCTTCTTCATCAAGTATTGACCGTAGATTTATGAACAAAACTGCTGCCAGACGAAGTATTGACATAGAAACAGGTCGGAGAAGCAGTGCTTCTGATAATAGAGATTTCTCTAATACTGAGGATAGACCGAGTTTTGAACTACCATTGGAGAAGCCCTATATGGGTGATTCATCCCCTGTGGATTCATCTACTCACAATAGAAGTGGTCAGAGTAATTTTTCTTCATTCGCTCCACATCCTAATTTCAGGGCTGGAATTGAAAGCCCTTCCTTTACTGGTTCAGTGGAAGACGATGGCAGAGTAAACTCTAACACACGTTATAGGAGGAGCAGTGAACCCAATTTGGTTCGAGGGCCTTGGAGAGGTGTCCCAAACTGGCCTTCACCAGTTCCAAATGGTTTCATGCCTTTCCCACATGGGGGACCTCATGGTGGTTTTCAAGGGATGCTGCCACAGTTTTCAGCTCCACCAATTTTCGGTGTTAGACCTTCAATGGAGATTAATCATTACACGATTCCTTATCAAATTGCTGATGATAGGTTTCCCGGTCACTTGCGCCCACTAGGGTCTCAAAACATTATGGAAGGTTTGGGCCCTTCTCACATGCATCCATGGGATGGGAGTACTGGAGCCTTTAGGGATGATTCTAACAGTTATGGAGCTGAATGGGATCAGAATAGGCATCCAATGAGTGTACGGGGATGGGATCCCAGTGCTGAGCCATGGAAAACACAGAACAATGATCTGAAAAGGGACATGCCCTCCCCATCTCCCAGAAATGATAATCCATTGCAGACTGTTGTGGATGATGGTGTGGCCGGGCAGGTAGGTCAGATGTCTCATGATGAAGATAACCAGGATCTTGGACATACTAAAAGAGATGATACAGGGTCTACTATAGCTTCTCCTATGAAGGAGTCACCTTTAATTCATGAGAAGTCACGGGACGGCTCTAAATCGGCAATTGATAAAGTCCCTTCTTTTAGCCATTATTATCTTTCCAAGCTTGACATTTCAGCAGAACTTGCTCACACCGAGTTGTACAGCCAGTGTATGAGCTTACTGGATACTGAGGGGAGTGCAACTGTTGATGAAGATCCTACTATGCATACAATTTTAAAGGTTTTTGTTGGACAACTTCGTTGAATATGTAAACCTTTTTTTATATTGTCTTACTGATTGAAATTGCATCTGATGTCACAGGCTGCAACAGCAGGATTGAGATCTTCCAAAACATTATTGAGTTCCTCACTTTTTCCACCTTTGAAGGATTCTGTTTTTCAGGTATGCTTTACCATAAATGATAATGTATAACACTTTCTGTTGGCATTTTGTTAATACTTCTGTAACTAGGCACTTGCTTGTTCATATGTTATTAATTAGACATATAGTTTTATCTTAGTTCAGGTATGTTCTTGTTTGTTTTTTTAGTTTTTATTTTATATATATATATATATATATATATAACTTTGTCATCTATGATGAATGCTTATACGTAACATATGCTGTATATAGACCTTCTTCATTAGGTATACTGGGTCTTAAAATCATAGAAAAACACAAGCAAAACTATAACAGCAAACACAGAATCTACAGAACAATATAGAATAAACATGCATTATGAAATAGGTGTTAATGTAATAATTGTGTTTATAGTTGGTGACATTTTGCCCTGTGGCTTGCAGAAAGCTATAGATCTTTACAAGGAGAGGATGGAAGCAAAAGGCATGTCATTTGTTGCTGGAGGAAGATTGGATATTATTTTAGCATCAAATCAGAAGACCATGGAAGCAGAAGTTTGTGAAGTGGAGAAAGTGGATCAGGTAGTGTTGAAGTCTGAAGCAGAAATGGCAGATACTCCGGTGTCAAGTTCAGATGAGAAGAATGCTCTTGTCACTGTTTCATCAGATAGTGTTGAGGAAAAACTGAAGGAGCTGCTTTCAACTCCTGGTCAGGATATGCAAAATCACATCTCTCTCGGTTCTCCCGAGTTGAAAATGGTAGTTGAAGATTCTAGCCGAGTTGAACCAGGAGAGCCTCAAACAATTCCAAATGGGGTGGAAATGGATTCAATATCTTCAGAGCAGGTGAAACTAGAGGTGGACAAAGCAGATGGTGTCTCATTACTTAATATTGAAGCTTCTCTTCCTACCACCACCACTTTACCTGCCGTTGGCAACAGCATGAGCAAGGTCGAAGAAGACAAATCTATTCATCCTGCCGAGGAAGGCGAGGCTGTTGATGCTATAAGGGGTCCATCAGTTATACCAGATTGTTCCCCTAAGGCTTGTGATGCTTTGATGTCTGGTTCTAATGAGTCTGATTCGGTAATTTTAAGTCGGATACATCATTCTCCTGAAAGTACACATTGAGACAATTTCTATATCCATGTTTTTGTTTTTGTTTTTCATGTTGCATTTAAGTTAATTTTGCTCATTCTATTATCTGTGCTTGTTTGATCAAGAAATAAAATTAAAATCCGGTTTTTCTTCCCCAAGCCCTACTGTCTTTTTCCTCCCCTTGGCTTTGTTGTTTGAATTTTTCTGCCACTTTTCCTTGTTCTGGTTTTTGTGTTTATCATTCTGCATTGCTATCATCTGCTCCAAAATCTTTGATCTGTTTCTTGAAATTCTGGCACTCTGTTTTTGTTTGCTGGTTCTCCATGAAAATTATTACGTCTCGTGAAGTATGCAACTGTTTTTGGGTGTTTCCAGAAATATGAGATTCTGCTTGTCAGATGTATGTCTGTCTTCTTTTACAGGATAGTTTTATCACTTTTATGAATATATCTTTTAAAGGCCAACTTTTTTCCTCAATTGGGATTGAAGCTTCGTTTTTGACATGTCTGTGACTATTGTTTCCGTTGGTATTTTTCTCTCTTTGTTATCGAGTCTGTTGGAAAGGATTTAGTGTAGCACTGAAATGAACTAAAGCATTCTGAAGGGGAGACAAAAACGTATTTACCTCTTGACCTTCCAAGCCACTATGGGAAGTTCACATCTGACCCGGATGATTTTGCCTAGTGTTCCAAAACAGAGGAAACATGGGTAGTAGATCTTCAAGTGATTCGAACATTGATAGGGAATACTTCTGTTGATCTTCTGCTGTTTGTTGCTACTATTCTGGTTTTGAAAGAGCCTCCTGTTAAAGGTCCACCTGGTGTTGAGATTTACTGCCAAGCGCTTTTTTTGACCCCTCCGAGGAATTCCTCGGATTAGTCAACAGGGTACTCAAAGCTTTCCTAAGCTCAAAAACTAATCCCTGCCGGGGCTCTGTCTGGTTGTAGGGGCATTGCAGCCCTCCCTTGCCACATTTGATAAGTCAGTGAAATTAGAGTGCATCTCCAGTGTTTAGTGTTCGAATTCCAGACCTGATGGTAAGTTAAGAGAGAAGGAGCCCATTAATTCCACTGAACCACTTGCTGTGGTTTGCCAAGCGCTTCTTGCGTCGAAAGGTTAGTTTGGATCACATCAAGCAAGTAAAAAGAAGGCGTTGAACATGGTATGTCAATCAGACATCCTTATTGTTTTAGGATATATAATGGGATATCTCTGACTGATTCATTTTCATAGTGGCTGATATACATGCGAAGTTGTCAAGAACTTGTTGGCAAAAAAACATACCAACATTTGGCCAACTCAATATTCTATACGCTCATAATCTTAACAAAATAAGTAGTCATGGGTTGATTTAAGCATGATTTCAACTTCAGAGTTGTTTAAACCATCATATCCTGTTACAGACAAGTTGTACAACCAACAAGTCAAATTTACAAACCAAATCCTGAAGATCAAGAGCAAGGCACAAGGAAACAGATCCCCATTGCAATGAAAGATAATCTCCATTCAACTTATTTACATTTCACAAGGACACTCAGAAATCGCAACCTGTGATTCTCATCTGCTAGACCACAATACCTGCAAATGGATCAAAAATAGTTAGAATATATAAATGATATCGCCATGCATTATAATCTAAATTTTTCAAAGCCATGGATGAAATGCATAAAAGCTTCTGTGACCTCGATTTACAGCCACATTGATGTACAGACTGATCATAGTGTAAAATAACTTATTTCTGGGTCATCAATCAAACCAAATGCACAGAAAGTAATAAACCGATAGTTCTTTCCATCATTCTTTCCACTTATAATTGAAAGAACAGTTATTTTTGTTTATTAGGAAAAAAATTCAACAGTGCAATGTGCATCTCATTCATGCTGTCTTTTGATCGGAAAATATCAATGACTGCTGCACATGATTGTTAAGACTAGTCCACAATTTCATCTACATGAGAAACAGGCAGCTAGATTCAGTACAAGTTTAAGACCTACAGGTAGCTTGATTAATGCGTACGGGAGATAAAGAGTGAGGATTACCAATATATGGATCATGGATGGATTGAGCTAGACCACAAAGCCACCGGTCAAGTCAGTGAAACAGTATTCAAAGGTGCGAGTGGCCAGGATCTCACTCGTGATTTATTTTGAACCCAACACTTGATAGTGCATCACTACTACAAGAATGCGTACCTTCCCCAGAAATAATCCACTAATCTTTCCCACACAAAACAAAGGCAACATTTTGTTCTCCAAGATCGACAAAGGAGTATGACAGTGGAGAAATGTTTTTCATCAAGGTGTTGATCATCTGAGCACTCCCCATATATTTGTCGTGACAGATGCTTATATCGCCGGTATCATCATTCACTGCTAACCGAGAGACATATATAGACTTATTACGAAAGGAGAACATGACATATGTACCATTCAAGTCCAAGGCTGAAGCCCTGCCCTCGAAGGGAAAAGGCTTGCCATCAAACAAAGAATTCATCACTCTCCATTTCTGTTCCTTGTCATTCACGTCAAAACAAATAATGGGAATGCAAGGGGATGCCAACAATCCTGCCGTGCTCGAGATCAAGATCTTGGTTCCAACAACAGCACAAGAAAATTTATGAAGAGACAAGTAGGTTATAAGACTACGCCCATCCGTCAGTCCCGGCAAGTCAACCTGAGGCTCCGGCAGAACCAAACATTTACGAGAACTGCTATAGTATACCTCAAAAGTGGGAACATCTTTGAGTCTAATTGAGAGGCAGTAGAAATTTCCATTAACCTCAACAAGCAAGGCCTCTGGTTTCGCTTTCAGGAAACTCCAATCAAGCTTTTGCCAAGTAGTAGACTTCGCCTCAAACTTATAGACATCTCCACTAGGGACAGATTTCTCTGTTGTTACTTCATCTGGTGGGGGAACCAAGCCACCGGCGAAGAACATTTGGGAGCCGTAGGCCAGGCAACCCATACTCTTTGGGAATCTCTCCTCTTTGCATGGGGGGACTTTCTGCCCGGAGAAGAACCAAGCCCGCAGGCGCAAGTCAGATTCCTGTTTGGTTTTGGGGGCGCAATGCCCGCATGTGTACATTTCGCAAGTTTTAGTGATAAACTTACACGAGCATTCCAATAACTCAAACAGTTTGATGGTGCGGAAGACGTAACAACTTTGTCGAAAGTTGACTTCTTCGAAACATAGATACAGCTCCCTCTCCGTCTTCAACGAGGAAACCATTTTCAGATCTCCCTTACGAACTTGGGTGAGCTGCAAGTGTACGCGTATCACTGCCAACATTCCACTGTGTCATACGTTGCTGATAAGGTGGCTGGTTAACATATGCAGCACCACGACCACCAACCCATTGTGTCTGAAGTTGCTGATAAGGTGGCTGGTTAACGTATGCAGCTCGAGAACCACTATTCCACTGCATCGGTTCTGGTTGGTTCTGAAATCAAAAGGAAAAAGCTGTTAATATGCATCAACGAACAGACCTAAGGAGGACTCTGGAACAAACAAAAAAGGTAAGAAGGATAAAAGGTCTGAATGAACAACCAGTTGGATTGTAAGAAGGATAAAAGGTCTGAATGCTTTTTCAGTGAAATTTGAAAAAGCATCCCCTGAATCTTTACAAGCACTTGGGCATGCAGCTGCACAAGATGAGAGCACGTAAGTACTGCTGGTGTAGGCAGTTATTAAGATTACATATGCAAATACTCAGAAACACACGCACACACAGTTTTCAGAAACACCTCAAGCATCTCAACTCGAACAATTGAAATGTCATAGCTTTCCAAATCCTACAGTGTTCAATATTCATGGCTACTTGAAAGCAAATCATTAAGGGCGTCTAGAATACATACATTGCAGAAGTGGTCGCTTTTTAACAACATAGGCTACGGAGTCCTTGATCGCTCTATCAGCATCCAGTTCATTACCAAGCTCATCATAACCAAAGAAGGAGAAACCTCGGTAAACATTATCCCAACCTCGGTAAACATCATCCCAGCGCCACGTTGTACCGAAACCATCAGTGTCCCAGCTGAGGCAAAATCTCAGCTGATTGAAGTTGGGCATCCGCTCACCATGGTAGGATTCCAAGACAAACTTAGCATCGCTACGAGAAACAAACTCCACAAAACCATAATCCAGCGGCTCTCCTGTTTTCCAGTTACGACAAACCGTTGCAGCCAAAACCTAGATCCAATTTCAGTAACTTTTCCCAGCCACCCAGCCCTAAAAGAAATAAACAAATAAAGAGGTACCTTGGCGTTGTCATGGAAGCAGCTGAAGAGATATATCGCATCTGTCTTCGGCGGCAAGCGATCGACCCGTATGGAGCGAAGTTCATTCTCCTCAGGATACGGCATGGCTCGAGAGGCTCGGGTTTGCAACATCTCCAATTAGGTTTTGGTTATATATATATATATTCCTCTTCTCCCATTGTCTTGTTTTGTTATTCACTTGTTCAGTTGTTCATGATTCTTACTTTCTCACAGTTGTCATTGAGGGAGGATATCATTCTCAATCCAGAAAAATATGACATGTTACAAGACAACAAGATTCCAAGAGCAATTCAACTTCTTTATAGGTAATAATACTTGCTTTGGTTCAGTACATTACAATAGCATGTTGTGTCTAGATGTCAACTCGCACTCCTTGCGCATTTTGTAACTGACTTAAATCATTCGGGATTATGTTCTTGTTTTTCATATTCTGTCATGATTTTGATGATCTTGTTTAAAATGATTGCTGCAGGCTGAAGTGTTGTCTGGGCTTGTATATAAACTCAGGAGCTCACCCCCAAATAGGTAAAGCACTATTTTTGGAGATTGAAACATGGGATCTCGACCATGTATAAATGAAAGTTTGTTCCTTTTGCATAACAGTTGGGATCCCGAGCTGACTGATTACACTGAATTACTATGCAAATTGTGATTCTTCATTTAGTGCACCATTTTGATATGATCATTGATCAAACATAATATTACAGGTATGCCTGTTGGTAGCAGAGCCTACACTCATCAACACTTCAGAGTCGCAAGAACTTGTGGGCGTTGTTGATCTCACAGCATCCAGAGACTAGAATGTACTAGAGCATTTCCCACCTGATGCAGATGAGTATCTTTATGTGTCCGGCATAGCTGTCCTCAAGACTTTCAGGTTCTTACTGTCCCCAAACACTTGGTTATGCGGTTTTGGGTTCTGGCATTTTGACAAGAGGGAAATGGTGTCTTTCACAGGAGGAAGAAAGTAGCTACTGCTTTACCAAAAGCTTGTGACAAGCTCTCAGCTGAGAGGGGATTTCAGTATCTTGCTCTCCGAGCTTATGAAGGCGATTCTGGTGCCTGGGAGTTGTATGCAAATGCCGTGATCCGCCGTGGATGACTCACTTGGATTGGAAGAAAACGCCGTGTTCTTATGATCAAGCAGATTCCGACTGGATAGTTGTGTTTCAAGTTCTTTCATGCACGTAGAGTTCATTTTCCTCCTTAGGGGGTTATGAAGTTTTAAAATTACCAAATGTCCCAATTAGAGCAAGTTCTAGATTCCTAGTAAGATTACTTTCTCTTTTAGAACAGCAAAAGTGCAAAACCAATGGTACAATTCCAAAGAAAACGAACATGGTTGATTCAAGGAAAGACAATTAAACACACCAGCCAACACAACCAAAAAGCCGGCAAAACTATAGCTTTTATTAAGCTTAGAAGTTTGTCCGCCCAAAAATATATAAACAGAAGCAAAACAGTACACTACTTTCTTCCTTTTTTTTCTTCTTTTCCTAGGAAAAAAATACAAATTCGGTATATGAACTGTGAGATCCCACAGGGTAGGGGAACGGGTTAGTGTATGTTCTTCGCGGAGAAACAATGGCTGTGCAAGTGCAGCAAAAGTGCACACATATCATCATCGTCCTTACTAATTCATGAATTTCCGGCAGTTGGGAGCTTTACATAGACAAGGAACTTTGAATTCATCCGGCTCATTTGGATCAAACAAGTAATCGTACCTGCCACAACCAACAAATACATTACAAGCAGCTCTCAGAGAAAGAAAGATGGTGTAAAAATAATGAGGGGAGGAATGTGTACGTTAGCTCATCACCAGCAGATACATTAGTCTTTGCAATAAGTACAATCCGACTTTCCTCATGACCAACACTCATGATCCTTGCATAACAATTGGGCATGCACTATACACAGAACAGTGAATGTGAGATCGTAACTGGAAACAACACAAAAAAACCTTCCTTCTTCAGAATGACTTACCGAATGATTGATCAGCCGTGCTATATTTCCTTTATCGGTGGCATCTACTACCACTTCTTCGCTAATCTTAAAGAGCTGAAGACAAGGACAAGGGTAAATATTAGCCTTCCAAAACAAAACTAAACCGACATAACTAGAAATAATCATAACGAAAACAATTTGAACCACCAGCAAAGAAGGTACTCACGTAGCAATCTTTGCCTTCGGATCTATAGCGCGCCTCCCTCAAATCTGCTACACTGCCCCTCACCTGTTCACCACGGTATTCAAGAACCTGAAAGAGAGACATGCTTCTTAGTCCATTGTATTTTCAAATGAATTTAACACGGTCGGCATCTGTTGCTGACATAATGGAAGTTGATACACTTGACCAATGTTGCTACATACCATTTCTCCTTCCTGAATGTTTCTGCATGCAAAGAGACCCCATCCATGTATCCCGGATCTACCAAAGCAAACACGATCGTTTTCGGTTCTCTGCAGTCATACATACATCCAAAAATAGTCACAAAAAGAAATAGAGAAGGAAAAAAGGGATGAGGAAAGCCAAGAATATTGAATGGATAACAAGGAAATACTGGCCTGTAAATGGTAAAGCCGTTCTCTAAAAGATGAAAAAGTTAGAGGTTCCTCTACTACCTGTTAAACAAGAAAACATGTCATCTCGAGTTAGACATCCTCAATGAAATGATTGAAAACAAACATATATACCATCCAATACAGAAATAAATTACTCTGAATTTGTTCAAACTTCGAATTGCTTCCAAGGGATGATGGGAATGTCCCATCACTTGGTGAGCAACAGCTTCTTCTTCGGTTCTCTGGCCATCAGAAAAAAATAACAGTGAGAAAAGATAGCTAATATCTATTAAACTTGAATAGTCTGAACACTGATCCACCACATTATGTCATCCTGATCGATATTATATCCCATAATAAGTTTAAAAGAATTCAACACTTCCCCAACACCTGAAAATTCTTCAAGCCATAAGCTGGCTGAAATTTCAAGTTTTGCCCAATTTTATAAGCAATATCAATGTGCGTGCATAGTGAAAGTATCATAATTTGGGAAGGCAAAGATCATAGTAGAATACCTTTCTACTGTCTTTCAATCTTTTGAATATGCGGCACCTTGCAGAAGATAATGGCTCAGGCTCAGGTTCAGGTTCAGGTTCAGGTTCAGGTTCAACAGTTGGAACCTCTTCCACCCTTGTTCTATTAGATGAAATTAGCCTTGAACCAGGCTTCTTAGTTTGGAGAAGACTTTTGGCTGAAAACACTCCTAGAGGAGTCTGTATAATTAAGACCGTATCTGGATTTGGAGCCCTACAACAAACAAGTTATAGCTTGTGAAGGACAAAATGAGGAATAAAATGACAAGAATTCAGAGGTATTGATACAATATAATAAAAATAATAATAAATAAATAAATAAATCTGAGAGAAAAGAAAATCAAGGGAATGACTATGCATACCTGTGATAAGCACAGTAGGAAACCATTTTTGTGATCTGTTTCCCATTTTTCTCTAGAGAGTGCAACTGCTTATAAAGAATGCAGTTATTAGCAATATTGTACACGAGGATCAAAATAATCATGCCAGCTAAAAGTAAAGAAAAACCAGTACAAACTGATGATATATGAACTTAGTAAGAAACATTCTTCCTCATGCGTCAAAAGTACAGAGCAATAACGAAAAAAAAAATCAAAATCTAACCTCCATACGGTACCCTGCTCTGGATGCACACATGGCATGGTAATAAGTGGAGCACCTGCTACATTGTGTGCATGAACCATGGATTTGCTTACAGATAACACATATCTGAAACACAGGTGGCAAAAAAAAGTCGTTGACTTAGTATTCAACTAAGATAACAATGAAAATGACAAAGAACAATCAAGATAAATGGCTCCATTCTGGAGTTTAACCCAAAACACATCTACTCCTTTGATTCAATGTATATTGCCTAAGTTACTCTCAACCAGTGTGGTGCAAAACTGTTATCTTTTACTGAAGAATTTACTGCGCATGTAAAGGACTAGAGTCATTTTGTTTCAGTTCCATATTCATGTGCTCAAAAGTCAAATTCAATGTATTTATAGTGATATATATATATATATATATATATATATATATATATATATATATATCATGAAGGATGTATACAAGAACGAATAACCACCTTGACAAAAGTATTAGATGGAATACTCAAGATCCCAAGAGCAGGCTCCATCTTCTCATCACTTGCAAACGACACTTCAGGTCTAAACCAAGCACAAGTTATGTGAACCCACAATGTCTCGATATCAGTTGGCTTTAAAGCACCTCCTGTGGACCAACAGCATGAAGAAGACCAGCTCAGAAAATGTCATCATGATAGCAAAACTAGAACTTCATAAACACAGAACTCAACAAATCCACTCTGGAAAAAATATTGCCTTTAACAGGACAGAGGCAACATTCTCGCTTGACTTCTGGTTTCTCACATGCTTTGCACACCCACGAAGTGAAATCCCGGACATGTCTTGCTCCATAGCATTCTTGATGAACAGCTATTTGACATCTGATTGAAATATTGTGAATTAAATATTTTTCTTTGTAACTGTTGCTTTTCAGCCATCCTGAGAAGAACATGACCATGTTGTCAATACCTGTTGCATATGATGATTTTGTTGTAGTCCCAATCTTCAACCCATCTACATACAGCACATCGTTCTGTTGTCCACTTCGCATAAACAGGTTCATACTTTTCTGTCATAGCAACCAGGGAAAGGGGGTTAGTTTACATCTCCCCACGTGGTTATTAAAAATTACATTCATATGCCTGAAAGTACAAAAGAAAAATACCTTGCAAAAAAGTAAGCAGCTTCTGCTTCCGTTCTTTTATAGAAGGTCTTTTAGGAGGTTTAACAGACAGGAGAGCATTTTCATGAAACTCTGCTAACTGAAGCATCTGCAAAGTCAATTAAGAACATTCAATGTCCGTGAGAGGCCATCGGCATACTACTAAACAGGAAAGAAAAATATATCTGAAAGTATAGTACAGACCCATTGCTCCAGTGCCAGTAAAGAGCCTTTAACCCTGACACTAGTCCTCCAATTTCTGGACTTGGAACCTGTGTGTCGCTCCCATTCACTAAGTGCTTGCTTTTCTGTCCCACAGTGCCCACACTTGCACACAACACTGACACATAATAGAAAATGGACATGAATGAATTACTTTCAATTCTTTTATCACAGAGATCGTCAAATGACATGCCTCATTAAGGTGAGAAAAGATCAGAGCAGAATAAACATTAAGAAAACACAAGAGTAATAACAACATAAACTTTCAAGACAGTTAAAAACCAAAACAAAAGCCAATCTTATGCTTACGAGTGAAGACTTGGAAAATAAGTGCCTTCCACACCGTTACAGAGAACAGTAACCTTGTTAGGCAGCACCAGTTGTGTCTCATTTTTATCAGATCTGCACCAGATATTCATAATCATCAGGGACTAGGGATAATAAATTAACTACTCGTGCTATACAAATGAACAATTAGTACTGTGATATTCCTATTAACAACACAACTAACAACAGAACACTTCTATGAATGAATTACATTAACACATTTCATAAACTTACTTGACTTTTGGTTGCTCCTTTTCAGAATCTGACAATTCGAAGTTAAACTTTACTTTGCAAGGAGGGCAGAAATAATCAGTGATGCCCCCCAAATTCTGCAAAAAAAAAATAAAACAAATAACAAAGTCAGCAAAATCTAGAATCTCTTCACATTCATTATGCAAACTAAGTGAAAAACGAATTATGACATTATGTACGGTGTACGGACCATAAAATAATTGGTGTTAACTCTATCACATTCTGCATGCACCCATACTTGGCAACCATCACATCGAACCTGCTCCAAAGTGAAGTTAAACAATATTAATAAGGAACAACAGTTCTAACATAATTTGCATTAGTTATAGGTTACTCACCCAACTTCCACTTTCAGACTGATTCCACTTCTTGCAAATGCCACACACATGTTTCGGTTTTGTTGACTGCCAAAAAGGAAAAGGTCATGAAATATGAACAATTCACAAGACAGAATGCAGGGACTTAAAAACTTAAACTAACATAAGAATGACCAACATAAGCAGGTTGTTTAAAGCTACCTTCGCACAAGTTTTACAAAGGAAATGACCTCCAGAAGGAACCTTCAATTTCTTTGGCAGTTTGAGGTCCGAGCCACAGCCTTCGCAGGCTTTTGTATCTTTCTTCTTCCTATAGATGTCCTGCTTGGAGATAACAAAACAATTCAATGACAAATAGCCTTCTAATGTGTAGATATAATTTTTATGATTATATTACAGAGAAAACCGATGTAGTATGCATATCACAATTTTGAATTCCTTAGTAAAAGAACCGGTTCTGCTAAATTCTCAATAACAAAGCAAAGAATAGGCAAAGGTCCATTAGACTCTGTTCTGCAATTCATTTGAATTCGTAAATTGAGCATGTTTGAGCAATTCTGCGTTCATTACTATGTCTAAGTAATTACAAAACACTAAGAGGAAAAAGAGAAGTACTCTTTGGAAAAAGTGCTCTTAGAAGAACTTGCCTGGTCCACAAACTGATAGTCCAGATCATGATTCGAACCAGTAGCCTCTTGAACTCCTCTAAGTAGAGGTTCATCATACACTGGATTCCCAGCTGCCATGTTTATATCTGCTAACAACTTCTCTGTAAACCCTTGTTCGACCAAAAATGCCTCCTCAGTTGCCATCTGGAAATCACAGGGCTTGCAGTTTCCCAGTTCAGACTGCTCTTGAAATCTATATCATGCAAATGCATTACTTAACCAAAATGGGATCACTGAATTGCAATTCAAATGCTTATTCAAACTGCACAAGTACAAACCTGTCTATATAATCCATAAACGGAAAAAGTGATCCCCTTTTAACCCAGGCAAAATCCTGCGCAAGATCACACAAACAACGTATTAAATAACCACTCTCCTAAACATTAAATAACACCAATCCATAAATAGTAAACTCCATAAAGAGAAATATTCCCTACCCTTTGGTTCTCATTTCCAGAGTACCCGAAAAACATGACACAGGCCGCATCAGGTATGCAAGCCCTCAGAACCAACTCCGGCGCTTGCGTCATTGGATCAATAACAATGGCAGGCCAGAAGGGCTCCTTCTTCCCCGGCTTTGCCCACACTATATCACCAGAATAAAAATCTTCTGGTCCATACAACCCGTCTTTCCTCTGCTTTGAAATCCTCACTGCCTCCTCTACATCATCATCTTCATGTTCATCAACCAAATGCTCATGCACTGAAGTGAGTGTACTTCTCGAGCTGGAGTTATACTTCCTCGTGTTATAACTCTTATACGGTACATACCTTTCTTCCTCCTCTTCCTCCTCCTCCTCTTCTTCATATTCTTCTTCATACAAACTCGAAAACTTCTTCGAACCATACCCAATCCTCTCAGCATTACCCCTCACCTTCTTCCCATTCTTCTCGGGCTTCAAGCTCGGCTTCTCATCTTCCACATTATCACGCACATTACTCTTGCTCTCCTTCTTCCAATTCTCAATAACCGAGTCATTAAACCTCGACGGCAGCACCTGAACTCTTCCCCTCGAAGTCCTCACCACCGGCGGCCTCGAAACCTCCGCCTTAGCTTGCACAGACTCCCCAGCCCTCGATTTCGACTCCACCACCGTCTCCTCCTCCTCTTCCGGACGTGGCGGCGAGCACGACACTTCCGTGCACCACGAAAACCCACCCTTCTCCGCCCCGAGCAGTCCCCGGAAGCTCACCGGAATAATCCCGGCGGCGACCTCGCCGAGCAAATTGAGCGGGTAATACCCACCACTATTGGTCTTCCTCTTCTTCACGGAGCTCTCCTCCTCCTCGGAATCGCCGAATTTGCACCGCTTCAGACTCGGCATTTGCGATTTCAGATTCTTCTTGATTATCATCCCTCCTCGAAAACAACAATTATCACTTCCGCATAATAACCACTACTTCAATTCAACCTAATAAAACCCAACCCAGTCGCAAGTAAACCCTAATCCCCAAATTTGATAACCGGAAACAAAGCCCGATTCAAATTCACCAAACTCGACGAAACCGGGAGTGATTGGAGACACAAGATCGAAAAAATTCTACTAGACGTGATATGGAAACAGAGGATCTATCTATTTCGGCAAGTTTCAGAGAGAATGAGAGAGAGGGTGGAAATGAGAATATGAAATGCGAATCGAAATGTAATTTGTGTTGAAAGCCCAGAGAGAAAGAAAGAAAAGATAGATAATACTGCAAGGAAAATTGCGAGTCTTTCTTCTCTTTTTTATTTTAGAGAGAGAATGAGGAGAGAGAGAAGGGTCGGGCCGGCGCTATCTTGCAAAAATGTGTGTTTTAGAGAGAGAAGAGAGGGTGGTGAGATGTGTGTGAGTTGCTAACGTGCGCCTTACGTGTTTAGAGCACAATTCTTCAGAGAGCAATGGTGGTCATGGCCAATCTTTGGGATCTATAAATTACAAAATTGCGTGTAGTTTGCTTATTTTCGATGGCCATTTTGGGTTTGCCATGGTTATTGTTGTAGCAGAGTTTGTTCCACGAAAGTTGGAAACTTTTGAGCTACAATGCCAGTGTACATTTTTGGTTTCGAATCGATTTGGGTTGTGGGATTTGACAAAGATTTAGAATTTGTGCACGTAGAAATGATTTTGGTGACCAAAGTTTGGTCGATTTGTGATGGGAATAGCCGAATAGGTCGTGTTTGAAAGCTGCAAGTTCTTGGCTGAAGGTAGCGGCAGTTCGGTACATAGAGACAGAAATTATTCAACAATTTTATTCATTTTTGTGGGTTGCAGAAGTATGAGCGACTTGAAAATGAAAAATTTAATGGGTTTGATTCATGGATCGTTATGTAGATGAATTCTCTGCAAATTTGGTGGTGGTCATCGGAGTTGTAAGGGCGGCAGAGCTTCTAAAATTCTTGAACTTTTTCTCTATTTTCTTTTCATTTCGTTATGTTTTCATATCTCCATTTATATATTTATGAATCAAAGATTAGAAGGATACGGCTTCGAAGTACGAAATCTGAGAATCTTCAATGGAGGGAAGAGCACAAAATTTTCCCACCAATTTCATGGGGTTAGGGTTATTTTGGGTAATATCGTTGATGTTGGGTTGCTCTGTTATGGTATCTAGGTTTTAATCATGTAAATTATAGATATAAATAGTTGACTAGAACAATATGGAAGATTGAGTTATATGATGCTCTGTGTTTGTGAGCATGACGATCTCATATCTCTTCGATTTTCATGGTTTGTCAAAAGGGTTTGGTTTCGTGCAAGTGCATAGCAATAGGGCCACAAACGTTAATCGCCATTTCTTAAGTTTCTACGAGATCATTCATCGGTAGAATTTCAGTTAACTTTTTAACATATATGATATTAAATCTACATTTTTGACTCATATGACAGAAAATAGAAAGAAAAATACATAAATAATTAGTAAATTTTTTGTTTAGTTTTTAACATATATGATATCAAATTCATATTTTTGACCCAAATTCATTAAGCCTTCATTTACTTTAAACAATTATAGCCGACCTTCATTTATTTTTCTTTTCTCCTATCTAATGTTCAACCAATTTTTTTCTTAATACTATAACACTACCGCTTACTATTCATGGTTAGTCCACTTAGGACACTAGTTTCAATTTTTTCTTTGCATCACAAACATTTTGACCCTAGTCCTTAAATTAATTTGCAAATTACTACAAATCTCAAAACTTAGTTTTGATGCAGTTAAAATTTCATGGTTTCTCATTGTTATATATGCCTTAAAATCATGATGTTCTAGAATTTTATGTATTATCATATGTGGCAATCTTAAGTTATTTTGACCCTGTTACAAAAAAATTTTGACCCTGAATTTCTAACTTCGCCACTGGTTTTGTGCTCTGTTTCTGAAATTGAAGAAGGGACATGGCCTTGCCCTCTGTGTCTATAGTCCTTGACACCAGTGGATTTGAGTTTGAAGTATTGGTGGGAGTTACGTGGGTTTTGAAAAAATGAAGTCCGGCTTCTTTGGATTTTTTGGTCGTGTAGAGAAGTGGCATATGCGAGTATCACCCATGGAAGTTGTTTTGGGATTCGTGGAATTTTTTTATCTAGAGAAGAAGAGTTGAGTGGGTAAGCTCTGTTTTGGTTGATTAAGGAGTTTAACTAACGACATTTACAACATTGAGTTTTTTTCAATAAAATAAATTTAAAAAAAAAGTTTAAATGTCAACCTGTAGATACAGTTGAAGAAAAATGTGGCTGACTGGGTATGGTGTTACTAATCCAAAGAGAAGGATGGAGGGTGCTTCTTCCAAAAATGTTGGAATTCTCTGATAAGTTTCCCATTTTGGTGATGTTGGGGTGTACTAGAGTTTGGCACTACACAAGGTTGGTTTGGCTTGTGTTGGGTCCTAGCTCGTGCCCATGTATTGCTCGCACTAATTGTCTCTGATGAGCTTACATGCATTTGGGTACGGAATGGGTTGCTTTTTTCAGAACAAATGAGCTTTGTGAGAGAGAGAGAGATGAGATAAAAATACTATGCAACTTAGAAGTGAAGGAGACGTTGGCAGAAGGAGACGTTGGAGTGATCCAGTTTGAAGGAGTCATTGAGCATGATCTGGTTGTTGAATAAAAGACCTAGTCTTTAGGTTAACAGTTTTTTTTGATTTATTCTGAGTTGTTATCACGAATCTGTTCGTGAGTTGTTTGTTTCCGATTCTTTAGTTAGGTTGTTGTATTGATCGGCTATTTAAGCCAGACTTTGTTGATTAATAAAGCAAGCATTCATTTCCAGCTGTTTGTGTTCATACTCTTGTTCTCAACAACTGGTATCAGAGCCTCCACTGAGGCTTGAGATAAAAAGAAGCTGCAGTTCTTCTTTGAATGTTCTTCAGAAATAAAACAGAGTAAGAAAGTGAGAAATGGCAGCAGAGTCGAGCAACTTTGCACAACCATGCATCCCTAAGTTTGATGGGGATTATGAGCATTGGAGCATGCTTATGGAGAATCTTCTACGTTCAAAAGAATATTGGAGTGTTGTTGAAATAGGGTTCGCAGAACCTACACCTGAAGAAACCCTGACCACAGGGCAGAGAAAAATCTTTGAGGAGATAAAACTGAAAGATCTCAAAGCCAAGAATTACTTGTTTCAATCAATTGACAAGTCCATTCTGAAAACAATTGTTCAGAAGGAAACAGCTAAACAGCTATGGGATTCCATGAAGATTAAGTATCAAGGAAACGCTAGAGTACAGCGTGCTCAACTTCAAATTCTTCGCAGGAATTTTGAAGTTTTGGAGATGAAGCCTGGAGAATCTGTCACAGACTACTTTGGCAGAAATGTTGGTTGCAAATAACATGAGAAACTTTGGAGAAGACATGACTGACGTGAAGATTGTCGAAAAAATCCTGCGTACTCTCACTGAGAAGTTCAATTACATTGTCTGCTCGATTGAGGAGTCAAAAGACATCAATCTTCTCACAGTAGATGAGTTACAGAGCTCACTACTTGTTCATGAACAGAAGTTCAAGAATTCTGGAGGAGATGATCAAGCACTAAGAGTTTATGATGAAAGGTCTGGTGTACGAGGACGAGGAAAGAGCATCTACAGAGGAAGAGGACGAGGACGAGGAACTCAAGCTTTCAACAGAGCCACAGTAGAATGTTTTAAATGTCATAAGCTTGGACATTTCCAATATGAATGTCCAAGTTTTGACAAAGAAGCTAATTATGCTGCACTGAATGAAGAAGATGAAATGCTGTTGATGTCATATGTTGAATTGCATGGGAATAGAAGGAATGATGCATGGTTCCTCGATTCAGGATGCTCTAACCATATGTGTGGAGATCGAGGTATGTTTGTCACTTTAGATGAAAATTTTCATCATTCAGTTAAATTGGGAAATAACAGCAGAATGAGTGTTTTTGGAAAGGGTAGTGTGAGACTGTTATTAAATGAAGTGAGTCATACTGTCAATGAAGTATACTATGTTCCAGAGCTTGACAACAATCTCTTGAGCATAGGACAACTTCAAGAGAGGGGACTGGCAATATTGATTCAAGGAGGGGTCTGCAAAATTTATCATCCAGTGAAAGGTCTGATTATCCAAACCATGATGAGTAGAAACAGGATGTTTATTCTGTTAGCTCAAACTCAAACTCAAAATGGTTCAACTGTTCAAAGATGTCTTCATACAAGTTCTCAAGATCTGACATATCTCTGGCATCGACGTTATGGTCACCTGAGTTACAAAGGTCTGAGAACCTTGCTATACAAGAAAATGGTTCGTGGTCTGCCTCAGTTTCAAGCCTCAGACATCATCTGCACAGATTGCATTGTTGGTAAACAACACAAAGATGCAATACCAAAAAGAAGTACTTGGAGAGCAAGTCAGCCACTGGAACTCATCCATGCTGACATCTGTGGTCCTATCTCACCTATGTCTCATGGTGGAAAGAGGTACATATTGTGTTTTATTGATGATTACAGTCGCAAATCATGGGTGTACTTTTTGACAGAAAAGAGTGAAGCACTGAATTGTTTCAAGGAATTCAAAAAGACTGTTGAAAAAGAGAAGGATCTATCTGTCAAATGCTTGAGGACAGATAGAGGAGGAGAATTTACCTCAAATGAATTCAATGACTTCTGTAAGCAGAGTGGGATCAAGAGACAACTAACTGCAGCATACACACCACAACAAAACGGTGTAGCTGAAAGAAAAAATCGAACTGTGATGAATATGGTTCGCTCCATGTTGTCAGACAAGAAGATTCCGAAAAATTTCTGGCCAGAAGCAGTAAACTGGACCTTTTATGTTTTAAATAGATGTCCAACCTTAGCAGTGAAAGATGTTACACCACAAGAAGCATGGAGTGGATTAAAGCCATCAGTTGAACACTTTCGTGTCTTTGGATGTCTTGCTCATGTTCACATACCAGATGCAAAGAGAGGTAAATTAGATAACAAAAGCTTCTCTTGTATTTTACTTGGGGTCAGTGAGGAGACAAAGGGGTATAGATTATATGATCCTATAGCTAAAAGAGTTGTTGTAAGTAGAGATGTAATATTTGAGGAAGAAAAGGAGTGGAATTGGAATGAAGAATATCAGGAACAAATCTGTGTAGATTTAGAGTGGGGAGAGAATGAAGAAAATAGTGAAAATGAAGAGAGGAGTAGTAACCATGAAGAAAAAGATGGTAATGGTGATGGAGAAGAGATTAGTGAGAATAGAAGCAGTGAGGAAACACATGATGAAGCAGAAGAAGAAATTAGAAATTTAGGAAACAGCAGTAGGGAGAATGAAGCAAGAGTAAGACGAACTCCAATCTGGATGAAGGATTATGTCAGTGGAGAAGAGCTGAGTCAAAATGAAGAGATAGTACACATGACACAAGTTGTGACAACAGAAGATCCCTTCTATTTTGAAGAAGCAGTAAAGGAAGAAACATGGAGACAAGCAATGGACAATGAGATTCACTCTATTGAGAAAAATGAGACATGGACCTTGACTGAATTACCAGCTGGAGCAAAGAAGATTGGGGTCAAATGGGTGTATAAAACGAAGTTTAATGAACATGGTAAGGTTGATAAGCACAAAGCAAGACTGGTAGCAAAAGGATATTCACAAAGATATGGTGTAGATTTTACAGAGGTATTTGCACCTGTGGCAAGAATGGACACAGTCAGAATAATCATAGCCTTGGCAGCACAGAAAGGATGGAAGATCAGGCAGTTAGATGTCAAATCTGCCTTTCTTCATGGAGAACTAAATGAGGATGTCTATGTTGAACAGCCAAGAGGATATGAGAAGAATGGAAAAGAGCATCTAGTCTACAAACTGCATAAAGCCTTGTATGGATTAAAACAAGCTCCACGAGCTTGGTTTAGCAGGATCGAAGCACATTTTATTAATGAAGGTTTTCAGAGGTGTGAAAGTGAGCAAACCTTGTTTACAAAAAGAGCAGAGATGGCAAGATTATCATTGTAAGTATTTATGTCGATGATTTAATTTTTACTGGTGATGATGTTGTCATGATGATGGAATTCAAGAGCTCTATGTTAAGAGTATTCGATATGTCTGATCTAGGAAGTATGAGATACTTCCTTGGCATTGAAATCTTACAGAAGGATGAAGGTATTTTTATCTGTCAGCGAAAGTATGCATTAGAGATCTTGAAGAGATTTGGGATGCTGGAGAGCAATGAGGTAAATAGTCCAATTATTCCTGGCTTTAAGATCAGCAGAGATGAAGGTGGAGCTTCTGTGGATGAGACAAACTTCAAGCAGTTAGTAGGGAGCTTAATGTACCTTACTACTACAAGACCAGACATGATGTTTGTCACATGTCTCATAAGCAGATACATGGCAAAACCAACTGAGCTTCACCTACAGACTGCAAAGAGAGCTCTTCGATATCTAAAAGGAACTGTGAATTATGGCATTCATTACAAGAGAGGAGGAGATGGTGAACTACTCGCCTTTACTGACAGTGATTATGCAGGAGATTTGGATGATAGAAAGAGTACAAGTGGTTATGTGTTCTTGCTAAGTTCTGGTGCAGTATCATGGGGCTAAAAAAAACAGCCAATTGTTACTCTATCCACAACAGAAGCAGAATTTGTGGCTGCTGCCGTGTGTGCATGTCAGACAATATGGATGAAAAGAGTGTTGAAGGAGCTTGGCCATGGTGATGATATTTGTACTTATATCACAGCTCAACTATTAAGCTGTCAAGAAATCCTATAATGCATGGACGCAACAAACACATAGATATAAAGTATCATTTCCTGAGAAATCTCACAAAGGAAGGATCGATTTCTCTGGTGCATTGTGGCAGTAGTGATCAGATAGCAGATGTGATGACCAAACCGTTAAAAGTTGATGTGTTCCAGAAGCTTCGAGGATTGCTTGGAGTATGTGATATTGCTGAGTTAAGCTAAAGAGCAGTATAGCATTTAGCTTAAGGGAGAGATTGAAGGAGACGTTGGCAGAAGGAGACGTTGGAGTGATCCAGTTTGAAGGAGTCATTGAGCATGATCTGGTTGTTGAATAAAAGACCTAGTCTTTAGGTTAACAGTTTTTTTTTTTGATTTATTCCGAGTTGTTATCACGAATCTGTTCGTGAGTTGTTTGTTTCCGATTCTTTAGTTAGGTTGTTGTACTGATCGGCTATTTAAGCCAGACTTTGTTGATTAATAAAGCAAGCATTCATTTCCAGCTGTTTGTGTTCATACTCTTGTTCTCAACAAGAAGATGGTGTTTTAAGGAATGATAATATGGGACCCAAAGCCTCAGAGCTAGTGTTCAATTTTCTGAGTGCATAGAATAAGAGGAGCAAGCTTTCCATTTCCTTCGGGATTTGTCTGTGTTTGTGGTTTTTGAGCAAAAGGCTTCCAATCTGGCAGTGGCACAAGGCAAACAGAATCAGATTGTACTTTGTTGCATGTATAGTGTGAGACTGTGAGTCTACAACAAAACAATCCTTGTATAGCTCTTGAGTTTGGAGCATGTGAAAACGAGGTGGTTCAGAAATTCAGAAATGACAACAATCTGAAACGTCAGGCTTCAGTGCAAACATTTACACATCCTCCGGCGTCAGGCAAAACCACCGCAGGGCCAAAACAACAAAAACGGCCCACTTTCTGGGTAACCGGGCCATCTGCATTTGGCCCAAATACGTGGTTATCCCAAAGGGAGCGAGGCATCAATCAAAAACACAACTGATTTCATCATCAAGTTGTGGCATTTGATCAATCTGTGTGCTGAATTTGTGTGTTCATACTTCAGTTAGAACTGTGCAGATCTTCCACTATACCAAGTCTTGGCAGATATAAATGTAACTTTATATGGCTCAGGTAAGTTAAAGTGGTAACCTTATCCCTATAAAATTTTATCTTTCATTTTCAGTGAAAACTAGATGTTACCATAATAACCTCATTCAAAAGAGAACCCTTGAAATTAATATATTTCTATTTCAAGAAAGCAATTCATGGATACCGTGAGAAACCGTAAGATTTTCCTTCATACCATATAATATGAACAAGTACAGCTAGTTTTAGCTTCCCCAGTTTATTAAACATACCCTATTTACATCCGAAACTGGGGGTCTAGAGTAGAGAGAAGGTTATTACAACGAAAAAAGGATGAAATATGAAGCAAGATTTTGGAGGGGAGGGGTCTGGTTTATTGAGCGCCTAAACTGAGTCCAAGTCTACTACATCATGCCAGGCTTAATACCACTATTGATCTCTTTCATATTACATCATTGGACCTAGCAACTACTTCATTCCTACATTTAGTAATGCATAATAAGTCATCAGTTATTGCCTCTTGGCATAAGCAGATTCTACAGTCTTTGCAAACCTTCCACGGATCCTTGGCTGGTTGTCTGCAAGAGCCTTCCTGCACGCATACTGAAAAAGAAGTATTTGGGTAAATACAGTAGTTCAAGGAAAGGAAGTAGATATGAAACTTAAGAATGCTGTTCCACCAATTCAAGCACCAAAAGACCTGCATATCTGACAGATTTGAATCTCGGTTTTTTGAAACAGCCCCCATGTAAAGCTGGGATGGCAGCTGCAATTGGTTACAGCAGCATACATATTGCAGCCTTAAGAATTTAAGCCACTATCGGCAAAGCATCCATGTATATAGATCAAAAACCCCAGGGAAGTATACAAAGATCAAAATACTTGATCCTCACAAAGAACCCAACGAATATCCAATGAAAAGAAATGTACCATAAACAGATAATGCTTTACTATGCCGGCCATCTAATATCATAATAGTTTTGAGTGTGTACAATCTGTATAGAGCATGCATAAGACAAATGTCATTTTTGTTTGTGCATGGCTATGCAGTCCTGAATCTTGAGGTGATTAATTTCTGTATAACGTACTTATTAAATATAATAATAGAGAAGCACTACTAGTCAGGATTTACCTTGATTTTCCTTCCAAAGTTCCTCTTTGTCTTCTTGTTCCTGTATCTTGAAAGCTTTTCCCTGCGTTCTTCAGTGGTGCAATTGGTGATGATAATTGACCGCTCAATAGGAGGATGGACGAGGCTTATGTTACCGCTAACAAGAGTCTGTCATAAAAACTCAGTATCAATGACCCAGACCCATCCTGTGAAAATGGCCAGACATGTCTAAACATTTCTCAGACTTTGGTACAAAGTCAATCATTGTGCAGAGCTTTATTGCAAATAAATGATATGATCCATGCATAGGAAGTGCTCAGTCATTCTATCTCTGAAATGATTCCCTGATTTCTAGACACCAGTTGCACATGCATACAGATGGTCCACTGGGAGGAAAGGGTTTTCAATAGACTCAAAAGGCAGTCTAAATGTTATATAACAAGGATCAAGTTATATTTTGGTAAGAGATTCACAGATTTCAAATGCCCATTAAGATATCGGTGTCTACTTTAATCGTATTATACCTTTTCTTTAATTTATAACCTCTTCTATACCCAATCTCTGTGCTATAGATAAGTGCTGTCTTGACTTTGTATGAAGTGATTATTTTGAATCTCCTAAATATGAAAAGAAAATAGCAACTATACTAAACTATATCTGACCTTAATATCTCCTTCACTAAATGCCCTCCGAATCCCATAAGCAGAAGCAAGATCCATTCCAGGTATATCCATAAAATTAGGCTTTGTCGAAGTTCCTTGCATCCACTCCATTGACCGTAGACATCCTGAGCTGCCACTTTTCCGGAATTGTATATCACGAAGTGGTTTGTCTTCTTGAACTTGATTTCCATCTGTCACCAAATCAGGAATTTTGATATCAAGGACCTCAGAAAGTGGTGTTTCTGTTGGATCCTTTTCTAGGATATCCTTGTCATAGAAAACATCATCCAATAGCTGTTCACTTTGAAGTGATTCAATGTCTGCAGCCTTGAGTCCTTGAGAGGAGATGACATCTTCCCCACAAGACATCATTGAGGCTGCTGTCATAGGATCAAGGCCAAGAACTGGTTCTTCAATGATAGGCTCCGGAGCTTTAAAAAGATCCCAATCTCCTCCCAGATCGTACTCTGATATCATTGAGGCCTCAACAAGGTTATTCTGCTATAGACAAAGTACAATCAAAATTAGAAAACCTATACCAAGATTCACCCGGACCTTCAAGAGATGATATTAGTCTGATTCAGGAGATGTAGAGTCAATTAGTGTTCATAAAGTTGAACTTTCGTTACTATTAGACAAATGGTAGTAGCTAGATGTGAACAACTAGCAACTTCTGTTGAAAGTAATAGCATTCACTAAAAGGCTTGAACAAGAACAGACAGAAAGCATGACTTTGAAATTTGAAGGCCAACATACGATGCTTACTAATGCAGATTGAGTTGAGGACTAACATATTGGTCGGCCATCGAGAAAAAACATTGCAAACAGCAGTGCATAAAATTCAAATGAACATGTGGACAAGTGATACAGATATTAACTTTAATGCACTCACCAATAATGGGCCTAATGATATTGCTAATGCCAAAGATATGATATGAATTCCACTCCAAAAGTGCAGTTTAACATCAAAAGTAAAATCTTCCCTCCACCTTTTTCTCACTCAAAAGCATAAAACAAATTACATCTTACCTTCGTTAGCATCAGTGTGAGTATGGCTAAAAAGCTAAATTTCCAGCTGCAAGACTAGACACTACCAGAGAAAAAAAAGAAGAAGAGAAATTGTAGAACACGGAAGTATGAAAACGTTTCCAACTAAACAACTTCCCCTTTTATCCTTTTTCCAGATCCAGCTCATAAAGCTAGCTCCAGCTGTTTACCATGCATGCCCTGAGCAAGTAAAGCCAACAAAAAGATCGAAACTTCTTTTATTTTTCCCTTTCGATTTTTCTGAAAACCAGACACTGTAAAATTAAAACACTTTTACAGTGTTTTGGATTCAGAAAAATGGAGAGAATCCTATCCTCCATGGACTAAAGCTGGAGAGAAACATGTTTAAGATAAATTCTGTCCAAAAGTATAAAGATTTGACAACAAAAATTAGATTTCATTGTTCTTCAATTGACAAATATCGCAAATTCACCATCACTATATACTTTTTCACCCTTTCTTTTCCCTAACTTAAATTCTCAAAAACAAGGCAGCTACTTTCCCAAAATTTACATTTTCATTCTTATTTCCAGCAAACAAACCAATAACACAAGGATTGTCAAAAGATTATGTTTTGTAAAAAGAAAAGCTATGAAAACATGAAGAATCCCATTTTCTCAAGAAACAAACTGAGGCTTTAAGTGTTCATCAGATTATACACCAAGGCCAAAGTTCACAACTTTCTGCTGAATCAACTCAAACCCATCTCAGAAACAATCAAATCAATGCAGATCAAGCTAAATCCACAAGAAAATTGAATGCAAACATCACAAATTCATCAAAATCAATAACACATGTATCCAAAGAGAAAGAGCGTTACCATTGAAGCATTGGATTTCTGGTTTCTGCAGAACTCCTCCAACTGCTGAAAGTCTTGAGGGGTGTTCTGGAAATAAGGGAACAAGAGGCCGGTCTCTGCATACATTCTCTAAAACACACAATCTTCTCTCTTTGAAAAGTCACAAGCTTTGAAACAGAGAACCCTGATAGATAAATATCTCCTCCTTCCGAAAACCCAAGACAAAGCAAAAGGCAAGTAACAGAGACACACTGAAACTGAGTAGCCAAATTGCAAAGGGTTGTTTTAGGTTTTTGTGACTTTGGGCTACTAGGAGAGGATTTATATGAGTGATAATGAGTGGGAGTAGTATTCAGTAATATTGGGTGTGATGGTGATATCATATAATAAGAACAAAGTAGAAAAAAAATACACAATCATTTTTATGATCTGTCCAATGTCTATTATGATGCTCCCTTTTTATATATTACTTTGTCATTTTTCTTGGTTTTTAGTTGTGAAATATAGTGATTATTGTATTGCAATTTGTATAGAGATATTTTCACCTTGATCAACAATCGCATGTGTTTCAGATTTTTGTTCACAAATATTGAACAGTCAACTTCGTGCAAGTACATTATTATTTCTTATTAAATTTCAACTCCATCAAATTTTTACTGTATATGTGAACCGAAATTATTGTCGATAGCATAAAAATGACACTTGTTGCATTTTGAAGAGCATTTCATCAAATCAATAAATCGCGTCCAACCCTCATAGGTTTAAATATTATCATGAAAGATGATTTGATGGGAATTATGGTCTAAAGACTTTCTCAATAATGTTAAGTATCTATATGATGAGAAGTGCCGCATATCCGACTAGTTTTGCCGGTAATATTTGACATTTGAGCTAGACGTGTGAGGAGGAGATAACCTCACAATAATAATGTTTTTGTTAAAACACCCATATAAATATCGTTTCAGTTATTAATCAAGGGGGTGATACATGATGGCGTTGAAAGATTATGATAGGAGACAAAGAACTCATGTTTTATGCACACTGGATAGGAACTACAGTGGCATAAGAAAACGTAGAGGTCATAAGCAAACCATATGAATAAGCCTTAATTTTGACATTAGTAACTTTTTTTGTTCTTCTTTAAGAGAATGTTACGTTCAACCTTAGCTAGCAGGACTTTTCCAGAGTCATATAGAAAAGAACGTTCGAAAAACATTAGTATAAACGTGACCTTTGATAATATATACCGAAGGCAGCAGTCATCCAAATATTGATCCACTGTTTTGTTCTTCTTCTGCACAACTGATTATATTTAAACATAAAACAATAAAAGTAAGAAATTAATGAATAATAAAAAAATAATTTAAAAATCGGTAATTCTCATGTCATGAGAATGTTACCTGTTAGAATATTCAAGAATATGTTGTTTTGGACTTTTAGGGTTTGCTGAACAAAATTTGTTAAATCTGATTTGAAGTATCTTTTGGCCAGAACGTCCATTTTGGACGCATGATAACTTTATGTAATGGGAACGACGAGATAATCATAACTCACTTAGGGTTTAAGCCCAAAGTTGTCATCTTATTCTTTATGTTTTAGGGGTTTTCTAATTTTTTTGGATTTTGTTTTCTTTTATGTTTTAACCAATGGGTTTATGTTTGGTTGTTAGTTGTCCTATGATTTATTTGCTTATTTATAAGGATATTTTATCAGTTGTAGTCGTCATTCCATTTTATCAATAAACTTTAAGTTTTACTCATTCTTTGTTGATTCGAGTAAACCGACTTGTGGATTCAAGTAAACTCGACCTTGTAGATTTATGTCAAAACCGATTGGTGGATTCCTATCAATCTATCATTTACATGTAGTTCCGCTGCGTCAATTGATAATCAGAGCCTGAAAGTTTTTTGGTGGTTATCAACTAGCATGCATGGGTGATCAAGTTCTTGTTACCCGAGCAGATATGAATGCTCAGAATGAACGTCTAGCTGACATGGTTGAATAGATTAGAAATATTCAAGAGTTGTTGCGTGACCTCAACACTATCAACAACAACTGTAAAAGTGGTGGAGGAAGAGAATCAAATAGGCCGAGTAAGGATGCTAATCAATATTTCAATACCATGATGAGTATTCCTTGATGAATAACGCATAGGTATAAGATTCTCATCGATATATGAAGTAACAACAGGTTAAATATTTATATTTTTAAGAAGAAAAAAAGTGATATTAAGGAAGAAAGAGCGCTCATTCTTGATGATTTTGGGCTTAATTATGATAAATTCGTAATATTTAAGTCAATTTGAAGCAAATATAGCTAAGAATTATGACCTACACATAATCCAGAGATCCAAGACCACACATAAAATATAGCATGAGATTGTTGTTGTATGTAGTAGTAGTAGTACGTAGTTGTATCTAACTAGACTTGAAGTATACATGGTTGTTTTATAAGCGATGAGCAGTGAGTTCTCGGTTATAGCGGTTTTTTTAAGGGTAGATTAGATGTACTGTCATCTAAAAGACTGCTACAAAAGCTGATATCGTTTAATTCTTGACAGATGAGATTTAAAAAGAAAATGAAAAAAAAGTTGTGTTTTATAAAAGAAAGTATGAAAGCGCAACCCTAATCAAGTAATCATCATTAACAGTGACGGTCGCTATAGCTTTGCAAACTCCACTCTTCACACGCATTGTTTAAATATGATAAAGTCAAATAGCTTTCATCGAGTTCGAAAAGAAAATTCCAGACATAAATCGAGTTGGGGCTGTAAAGAATATAGCAGAAAAGTGATCGCACAGCTAAAAAAAGGGTTACAAAAGAGTTCGGAGCTTCAACCAATAAGGGTCGCAAAGAAGATTGGAGTATATGCCCTAACCCTTCTTTGTCGAGAAAATGAGGAGCAAAGGAATGTGCACAGCAGAGAGTTCATGAAAACCTTAATATTCCACATTTGGAATGAAATTAAAAAAGAAAATACGAAAATGTAAAAGAGATGCTTAGCTAGCTCTACAAAGAACCTAAACATGGCCTCTCTTTTGCTTCCATTTGGTGCGTTAAGATCGGTACAATTGGCAGCCGAAATTTAGCAGACAAAGAATGAAATAATGTCTTGTAGCTTTGCCAGTGATTATGAGAAATGACTGTAAAGCTACACTTGAGCTAGAACATTACATATTGCGGTTGGGAATGTGTCAATCCCTTTTACACTTTCTTTTCTTTGGATCAAATTCGGTAAGTGTTTCCAGGATCATGGTGTATGATGAGAAAGCTAGCTAGGGTTTGATAATTGAACACAGAATTATGCAGCACTGGGTTGACCGGAGAGGAATATACTACTGATGATGAAGAGGAGGAGAACTTTGTTGGGATTGTAACCCTACGAATGAATTGAGATTCAGAAAAAGATACACACGACAACATCATAATAAAACATAATAACAAATAAAGATAAAAAAACAGTTAGATTTAACGTGATTCGGCAAATAACTTGCCTACGTCTACTCTAAGATATTAGTTTTTCATTATGAGAATAAAACTAATATAGGATACATGAGCTAAATCTCATAACTCAAATCCTAAAACCCTTGCACACTCTCTCTCATATAATATCAAGAACACAATATCTCACTTAAGAGTATTTCCATCATAACACTTTTTTTCACTCTCATGCACAACCCACAAACTCTTTATTGCTTGTCTAATGCTTGCTTGATGCAAACTTACTTGCATGCTTCAAATGGTTTTCATGCAGCCAATTGATAGGCAACATCCATTCATGTGAAAGTCTTTTTCTTCCCTCATATAGTCATATTACAAAAGAATGAGCACACCATTGAAGACCGCCTATTTACCTTCAATTTCTACAAACATCATTTAAAGCTTTGATCCTAGCTATGACATAATTAACTATTCACCAAGTCCAAATTTGCTGCATTCATATTTTGCATGAGAATGAACACCAAATTTCAACATCCACCCTGGTGATAATTCCATGCAAAACCTACATTATCACCATATCGAAACTCGTTGGCCTTCACACATAGACCAGTTACGCACTCTAAATCAATCAAATTTGGTCCTTCTTGATTCAGCACTTCAGCCAACCATGTGTAACTACACCAAGCTAACTTTGCTAGTTAATTTCAGGGGATGGTCTCGATGCACCCTCTCCTCCAGAGGATTAAACCCCTCACCATTGTCTACATCCTAAAAACATGTTTGTGCGTCTTGTTTCCAGCAGCCTATTGAGTTTGGAAGTACCATATATCCTTACAGACAATATAAATCATCACATTTCCTTCCTTTCACCAAGACCATATTATCACACATGATTTCCATGGCTCCACCCAGAATTAAACATTTGCATCCCATGGAGTCCATCCGACCAAGTGATATTAGATTCCTCTGTATTTCTGGTACATATACAACATCGTCTAAACTACGAACCACTTCATCATACATAATTATTTTCACCATTCCAACGCCATCAATTTTACAAGGAGACCATTAGCCACAAATACGCTACCTCCCTTACATTTTTGGAATGTTTCAAAATAATCCCTCATGGAGCAAACATGCATAATACAACCAAAATTTAAAAAACTAGTCATCACAAGGAGAAGTGTTTATACCTTTAGAGACTGTGAGGATATCTCCATAATCTTTCGCTACCCACATGATTATTCCGACCGGTACTATCCTTTCTTCTAGGACAATTTTGTTTGATGTGACCGAACTCTTTACCCGTAGCATTGTACACCATTTCCTCCGAACTCTTTGAACCTGTTGCTTGTATCAGATCTACCATCAGATGTCCTTCCACGATTTCCACCCGAGCAACAAACACAGACCCATGCTCATCTTCGAGATTAGCTTTCCACTGAGTACTATGAGACACCAACGACTCCTGCACTTGCTCTAATTCACTGTATCTTTACCATACAACATGGTAGTCACCAAATTTTCATAGGAATCAGGAAGCAAGGTAAGAAGTAAAGGGGTTTTATCTTCTTGCTCAATATTCACATCAACTTTCTGCAGTTGATCCAAGCATCCATTGAACACGTTCATGTGGTCCATGAGATTGTCACTGTCATCCATTTTCAGCTTGTACAATTGTCGCTTCAGATGTAACTTGTTGGTCAAAATCTTAGCAAGATAAAGTTTTCCAACTTTTCCAACAGAGCCGGTGGAGAATCTTCATTCATAACATTATTGATAATATTATCAGCTATATAGAGTCATATCGTACTTACACATTGTGACTCCAGCTCCTTTCACACATCATCTTTCATTCCTTCTGGATTCCCATCTTTTCCTTTCAAAGCTTTAACCAAGTCTTGTTGAACAAAAATATCTTTTACTCTCCTCTTCCAAAGAGTACAGCGCGCTCCATTTGCGATCGAACTGCTGAATTGCATAACTCTTTGTTGTAATCATAGTGCCTTGAATCTCAAACGAACCGCCACAGCTTCGAGTCATGTAGCTCTGATACCACTTGTTGGAATTTTAACCCCACGAACGAACCGAGATTCAGAAACAGACACACCCGACAACACCATAATAAAATAACAAACATGGATGAAAATAACAGTTGATACGAGATTTAACGTGGTTCGGTAAATAACCTCTCTACGTCCACGTACCCAAAGATATTGGTTTTCACTATGAGAATAAAACTAGTACAAGATACATGAATTAAATCTCATAACTCAAATCCTAAAACCCTTACACATCCTCTCTCATAGAATACCAAAAACACAATATCTCACCTAAGAGTATTTTCCTTTTAACACACTTTTTCTCACACTCTCATGCACAACCTACAATCTATCTATTGCTTGTCTAATGTTTGTTTAATGCAAACTTTACTTGCATGCTTCACATGGTTTCCATGTAGCCAATTTATAGGCAACACACATTCATGTGAAAAAGGTAAACCTTTTTCTTCCCTCCTATTATAAAAGGAGCAAACCACTGAGAATCACCTCTTTACCTTTAATTTCTACAAACATCATTTAAAATTTTGATGCTAGCTATGACATAGCTAGCTAGTACCCTGTCCAAATTTACTACATCCACATTTTGGATGAGAATGAACACTAAATCTCAACAAATTGTACTTGGTCATTTGCAGGATTATAGCATCTTATTAGTTAAATCACTTTTGATGATGACTTTGCTTTGTGTTCGCATCTAGTGCTTTGGCCTTCTGTTTATTTCTGATTCGATGATATTCGCGTGATCAAATGTTAAGAGCGTAAGGTTGGCTCTATGTGTTTCTTAGAAAATGGGACATTTTAACATTATTTAATAAGTTAAATGTCAAAGTATTTTTAGTGCCATACGTGAAAGAGATGGGGGTTTTTTGCATTACACATGCAGCTGGTGAGGATCGTCTAGTAGTGCTTTTTTTGTCTAATTCTAATTCCAGAAGAACAAATTGCAATTGGAATTGCTTTGGTGGTTGATCTGTCAAGGGGTCGTCTCACTTGAAGGCGCACTTTTTGGATTCTTTTGGCTGAAAACCTGAAGTGATGTTTCTGTTTTTTTCAGACCAAAAAAAAATGTTTCTGTTTCTGTGTGACTATGCATATATGTGAAAACAGAAAGAAAGAAAAAAAGATCAAAGCGACTACTGCCATATGCACTTTTATATGTTAGGGCAATGTATATATACGCTTTTTTGCTCCAAATGTTTGGCTAGGGTACCAGTATTCGTAGTTATATATATGTATAAGCACATATGTGTCATAACCAATTGTCATTAGCCTATATCTTGTTAGTGTTATTGTCAATCAAAGACTCTAATTGATGATTTGGTGTGAAGGTAGACAATACATATTTCTTCACATAGACAGCGTACGTACGTACGTATACATATACGCTTTTTTGCTCCAAATGTTTGGCTACGGTACCAGTATTCGTAATTATATATATGTATAAGCACATATGTGTCATAACCAATTGTCATTAGCCTATATCTTGTAAGTGTTATTGTCAATCAAAGACTCTAACTGATGATTTGATGTGAAAGTAGACAATACATATTTCTTCACATAGACAGCGTACGTACGTATACACTTTCAAAACATAAATTATCGTCTTAGCTTTGTATCTTTAGACTTCTTCTTTTTGCTTTTGTTTCGTTAAAAAAATTTCTCTAGTAAGAGGACGAGCGGTGGATTCCTAGAGTGAGGTAGACCATTCTCCTTTGGTACTGTGAGTGGCATTTGTTCCATAATCGTTTGTCTTCAAAAAGCTAATTAATATCGTCTAATCTTTTACCAGTTTATGAAAAATAAATGATATACCTCAAATAAGAAGAAAAAAATTAGAGAGAACCGGGACGCAAGCGCGCAATAAATCATCAAGTAAGAAAATTCAAGAACTCAGTATCAGATCCAGTTGTTGATCAAGAGGGTCAGATCGGGATCGGAGTTGCTTTCGAAAAATTATGAAATAGATCAGAAGTAAGCAAGTTTCTTAGAAAGTCATAAACTCTCCTGTACAATCTGCTGCTTACCTTGATCCATATATATGTAATCTTCAACAGATACGTACTTAAAACATACAAGTACTTTAAGAAACTGTAGCAACTAGCCGGCAGTACGTACTGCAATATATATTGGAGTATTTGGACATGTATACTATACATTTTATTCTGTCGTTTGATTGGTATGTGCAGTAGTCTATCAACTCAGTGAATAGTGATTCCATAAAAAATCTGATCTGGATTTCAAGTTGATGTATATTAAACTAGATTTTATTTACCAAAAACAAACTAACATCATGTAGATGAGATACATTTTCAATGATCTCAGAAATTTAGATGGGAAATATAAACTAATACTGAGTTTTCACGAAGCTAATTAGTACTTATAAGATGTCTCTAACTCTCCATCATTGTCATATAACTGGAAAAATTATGATATTGGTAGAAAAAAACTTGATAATACTGGTAGCGATAGTGATCATCGTCCAATACAAGCATAAGTTACTCAGTGGAGAAACAAAAGTTAGGTGAAATGACCCATCAGGTTTCGACTTCCTATTCTATCACATACACTTTGTTTTCAATTTTTCAGATTAATCTCACCAAAAGATCTTGCCAGGTAAATTTAATTTGAACTCTTTCACTGAGAAAGCTTCCTGATTTATTTTAGGGTTTAGGGTTTAGAAGATTGGTAAATTTCTCATAGTTGTAGTCATATATATTGAATAACTTTGATCATAAAATCTCCTCAATTCCTCGTGCAGTACATGTTGTCTTACTCGAAAATTTGCTAGTACAAGTTTATGTGCAAATAACAACCTTGCAAACACAATGGTGGTAGTAGTACTGCGTCCATGGCTAGGGTTTCTTGGGAATTTAGATGCTTTGCCCAGACATGGACATATATATGCTTATCATTGTCTCATGATGTAACAGCAGAGACACACTTGAGCAACCAGCATGCTAAAATCTAAGAACTAGTGGGCATGTTGTGACCTTCTAATTAACCTGATGTGAATGAGACATACTTTCGATCAATATGCATTCACATATAATTAGAAGAGCCTCGACTGTTTACAAAGGAGCTTAATTATTTTCGCTCATGACAATCGATCACTTGGTTGTACTTGCCTTCTCTGCGAGAGAGATAGAAGATGTCAGTTCACATTTCGCATTATTGAGTTTGCGCCAATGAACCATTTGGTGCTTTTTGCAAAGTTTTGTTCTGTGTGGGATAATGCCGTGCCTTTTAGTTCGTAGTGTAGTCGAAAGTCATGCGATTTAGTTCATTCGTAAACAATGATTAATTTACGCTCCTTTCTTATTGGTAATGAGTTATGACCTAACTATATGATCATGTATTCATGTATGCTGGTGAGCAAGTATAAATTTGGTTTTTTTATCAAAAAAAAAGAAGTATAAATTTGGTTTTTCTTTAGCATAGTCAATCTGACACACACACTGTCACAAGGTAAATTAAGTCATCAGAAGGTAAAACGTTTCTCTGCAGCTGCAGTCAGTTTAACCTACTTATTGATGAAACGTTATTTTTAGATTATGTAGATATTTTCAAGATTAATATTTAAATATAGCAATAAACTAAACAACCAAATACCCACTTAAAGAAATAACCTAAACTCATCCCCAGACCTAATTTTCACTTCCTTGGGGGAAAGCCAGGCCTAGCTATTAAAGACTAAAAAGAGGCAAGTACGTACCTTTCATAGTTTTCAATTCCGGAAGGGAAATATCAGAAAGGGACAGCCACTGCTGCATAAGCATATCAGCAAAAGGAGCAAAGCTCCTGCATATCAATCTTATCGTATGCACACGATGATGCCTGAGGAATCTGTAATGATCTAATCAGAAGTTTATAGCTAGTTTAGCTTCAAGCCGTTCTTGGCCAAAACCAAACTCGAATATGAGATAGTTTTCATTAACTAAGTCGAATATACAAAAACTATACCAAACTCGTAGAGGTTTTGTTTTGTAGTTTGTACTTTCTTTACGCAATCGCGAAATTTATCTAGCACTTAACGGGAGACAAAACGAGCCATCGAAGTCGGAAGAAAGGGTAGAGAAGGCAACAGTACTAGACACAATAATAACGAGAGGACAAGATTGCAAGTCTTCCTTCCACCTAAGCGGCATGAACTAGAAACACTGATCTTTCTCCAGAAATTGATAGGAAAACTCCACATACACCTCACCAACGGACAATGAGGGCCACTCGAAATAACGCCGGAGGGGAACACAAGTCCATCTTTTGATCTCTCTAAGTAAAGGCTAATATGATTTAAATGCAGACTTTGGAAGAACTAGAGCCAAAGGTGGTCTATTTCTTGCTTGGTGTCCAAGCCTCATATTGACCTCTCTCACTACACGACAATCTCGTGGTGGTGCCCTAGATTCAGACCATTACCTTTTTGGGAAGATGAACCGAGTGGCATGCATGTTGGCACGTGGCGGCTTGTGGTTGAACTGTGCAGATTGCTGGGTGACGAGTGGGTGCCGTGTGGCTTTGTTTGGTCTGTAGAAGGGCCAGAGAATAGGGTGGTTCTTTTCTCGACACTAGCGAGTTTTGGGTGCTTTGATCTGGATGGTGATTTGGACCGGCAAACTATCATCTTGAACATCCAGGGACCTGGTTTTGTATTCAGTTGGTTTAATAAAGGAGTACACAAAGATCAGCAAATGATCTAGTATTGGAAGAGCTCTGCCTTTCCAGAAGCGTAATGTTTTGCGGAAGGGGCAATACAACCTCCTACTTTTCTGGGCAACTTACGCCAAGCTGAACGTCCATGTATGCTATGCTTTATGAGAACTGAGAAGAGCAATAGCCAGAACCAAATCGGTGGAATAAACTCCAAGGAGATGTAATCGGTAATACTCGGTCGCAGAAACGTACTTAAGAACTTAACTCTGGCCAGTTCAGGCACAAACCAACTGGCCTTCGTCATAGTCCAAACCAGAAGAGGCCAAGACATCAAAAATCGAAGGAGCAAAGAACCGTTCAGAGCACACCACGATGAACTTGGGAGAAAAGACATAGGATTAAGGGATGGAAGTAAGAGAGAGTTATGCTAGTTTAAAAGCAAATAGTTTAAACCATATGCAATCCATATTATCCACCTAAACGGCCATTCTAGTTACATCAACACTACAAAATAAGCAAAGCTGAGCTCAAAATATGTTCCAGTCAGAGCGCACCAAACTTCTAAGCCAAACAAAATCAGTCAGCACAACCGCATTACCCCATTTACTGAATATTGGCCCTTGAGAAGTCCATTTCTGGATGCTGCAACGTAATGATGCGCAAACATTAGTAAATTTGATGGCAGGTGCCAGAAAATAATTTCATAAGCGAACAACCAAGAACCAAGTAATAGTGTATCAAAGCCAAAATACATCACCTCAGACATAAATTTCTTCAAGATCTCCTGCTTCTGCATCTCCTCACTGGTTGGAAGACCCATCTGCTTCTGCCGCTGGTCAAACTGTCAAGTAAAACATACAGAGCTTAGAAATCATTTGTTCAGAGTATAAATTGCTCCAGGATGGGTTCCCGTAAGTTCAAGAAGAGGAAAGTGGGAAACAAGTTAAACAGCAGTAGAGTTTACCATCATCTTCTCAACAGTCTGACGTGTTTCTGAATCTAGGTCAGACAATTTGCTAGGTTCTGGTTCAACTTTCTGAGTGTCTATTTCAGGGTCACCCTTCAGCAGAGCTTTCCACCACTCCAGTTGGTTGTGTTTGGTCAGGAGAATAGAGACCACAGTTTGATCCTCTGCAAAGGAGATGAAACATCATAAAATCACTTAACCAATCACGAGTACGCCTCCTCAACAGTACGTCATAAGAGAGCAACTAACAAGAAGCAGTCTCCATAAACACAAGCAATTAGCTGTGCCACCATATCATTTAGGGCTCAGAATTCTCTTTTAACAGTGAACATGAATAGAAAGAAATGTCACGACTCCACATGCAATAGCATACCAATGTTCCATAAGCAATCATCAGGCTTGATATTTTGATAGAGCTCCCCCTGTAAATATTAACATACATTAGAACCATCCCAGAACATTCAACAGAAATAACAGTTACTGCAGACTAGAACAATCATCATCTTGATATAATCATTGTTTTGATATAACTACATTAGTCATCCACACACATTCTCATTTGCAACTTTGATGTATGATCTCTAACAATATTTCCTGTGCGGCTTGAAATTTACCTAGTAGAATACTATATGCATTCATAATACAACTAGTGGTTTGTGGTATATGACAAACCACTATATTAGTCATCTAAACACATTCTCATTTGCTTTCGATCTTGTATGTGTTGTGTTTTTGGCTCGTTGATACAACCTGAAGAGTTAGGATTCAATAGGCAAATCCAAGTCTAGAATATGGAAAGAGGACAGCGTTGTAGCTTTTCTATAAATTCTAGGAAAGTTAGTATTTCAAGATTCTATTAGGATTTGTAATAGATATGTCTATTAGGTTAGGAATCCTAAATCATGTTGTATGATCAACCTGTTAATTCAACCCGCTACTCGTTAACCGCACGCTAACCGTCTGTTAAAAATCCGTCCGATTACATAACGGGCTAATGGGCTGGCAACCCGTTACAACCCACCAGTTAGCGGACGGAAACGGGTTGTCTGTTGGAACTCATTTAACCCGTTAAGACCTGCTAAGGAATAAAAAAATAAAAAGGAGAAAACATTATTAATCCATCTTCTTTTTGTCTTTTTCTTGTTTTTTAACTTTATTTCATCTAAATCGTTGGAACTTCCAACCGCTAAAAGAAATTTTTTTGGTATTTGATTAAAAATAAATATATAAGTAAAAAAATTCTTAGCAGGTTCCAACAGGTAACCCGCGAACCTAACGGGTTCAAGCCGCTATAACCCATTAGCTTGACGGGTTATAACAGGCTGAACCCGCTAACCGCCTAACCCGTCCATTTGACAGATTGATAATAAAGACCAGAAGAGATCCTAAGGCCCTACACCGCAATAAGTGGTATAGCTTCGGCTTTGGTACTTTGCGATGGAAGGCAGCAAAGGCATAGTCAAAACAGAAGATATGAGATCGTTTATTGAGCCCTATAGAAGCAAAGAAGACTTCACGTTTTGACAGAGGAAGATGAGGAGTGTCCTGATTCTACACGATTTGTACGAGGTTGTTCATGGGTTAGAGAATAAGGCAGTTGATACGACAGATAAGGTTTGGCAGAAGATGGACAAGAAGGCAAGGACTACAATAGAGTTGTACTGGGTCGTGTAGCTGATGGAGATGAATCACTGTGTAGGATCTTAGGTAGTGGATCAGTGAAAATCAGAATGCATGACTGAGTTGTTAGAAAGCTGGAGAATGTCAGATATATTCGTAAGTTAAGGAAGAGCTTGATATCTTTGGGTCAAGGCCGGATATAGGTACAGCTCTAAAGAAGGAAGACTCAAGGTTCTCAAAGGATCACTTGTTGTGATGAAGGGCGACATTCAACCTAACGTGTACAAGCTTCAAGGGACTACCATAATTGTTGGATTTGCAAAATCTGCTTAAGTAAATGACAAGACTGAGCACTGGCAGCAAGGCCAAAGGCGCATGAGTCAAATAGGGATGCATGAACTCTACAGGGAAAGCAAGACAGAAGGTGTCAACGTTTTCTGCAAGGATGGTAGTCATGGGAAGCAGGTGGCATTCATGTTGGTAGACTGAGAACATAGGATTGTTGAATTATATTCACTCATAAGTATGGAGCGTAGCACTAGTAAGGTGTACGAGAGGCTTCCAGTACTTTGTTATTTTCTAGGTGATTTTTCGAGAAAGATTTGGGCTTGCTTTAAGGAGAAATCCAAGGTTCTCTTCAAGGTCAAGGAAGGGAAAAACAAAGTAGGAAATCTGAGAGGAAGAAAAATCAAGTATTTGATAAGTTGCATTGGCAGTGTTTAGTGAATATAGAAGGAACAGGTTCTTGCATTTTTACATGGAAACACGAGATGCATCATGATGAAGGATAATCTCCAGAAAGATGGGGCTGCTAGAAGGATGAAGAAAACTCTTTGAGAGAACGAGACATGCGGTTGCATGTTGGATTACCAGACGCGTTTTGGGAAGATGTAGTTAACCATGTGCGTTGTTTGGTTAATCGGTCACCATCAAAGGTCTTAAACTTCAAGTGTGTACAGGAGGTATGGTCTAGAGAACCAGTTGACTATTTTAACATGAGGATGTTTGATAGCAATGCATGTGCTCATATTTCAAGCAAAGTGCAGACCAAACTCAAGCCAAATTTTCTGGTTATTGAGGAAGGAGTTAAGGGCTGCGAGTTATGGAATATTGTCCGCAAAAAAGGATTCTCAGTAGATATGTCATCGATGATGAGAAGACCAAACCGTTTAATGAAGTGAAGACAAGTGAGGTGAAGAAAAAGACTGATGTTGTAGATGAAGCTACAAAAGTTCCTCTAACCAAAGTGATCATGGAAGAGACTCCAGCTAAGGTGGAGCAAATTGAGCATGTGGAGCATGATAAAGGGGTTATTGAGGAAGAAGTCTAAGAGTGGCAACAACAATCACTAATACTAGCTCAAGTGGAGCATTTAACACTGTGAACTTACGACTCAGTTCGTCAGTCACAGAAGCATAGCATTGGACAAGTATGCTCTAAGTTTTAGTCTAGGAGATCCAACCACGTATCTGGAAGCTATAGCAAGATATATACAGGAAAGTTGGATGAGAACTATGTTAGAACAAAAGAAGTCCATACAGAAGGACTTGGTTCAGGAGTCGGTTCCTAAGCCTAAAGATATACATCATGTTGGATGTAAATGAGTTTATAGGAAAAAGGAAGGAATGCATGATAAGGAAGCCATGAGATCCAAGGTTCAGGTATTGGCCAAGATGTATTCGCATAAAGAAAAGGTTGAGTATGATAAGATCTCATAGCCAAAAGATGCGTTTATCATCATGTGTTCAAGGATAGTATGGTTTTACTATCAGGCGGCGTGTTAACTACAGGTCAAAATGGGTTTAGAATTCCAAAGTTGGAGACACAACTAAGGGAATTTGACATGAAGGGTCTAGAGGCTGCACTATAGATCCTAGAAGTGAAGATAAGGAGGCACAGAGAAACGGGAAAGTTATGGTTATTGACTGAACCCGTGGCTACTCCAGCAGTAGCACACTTTCAGTTTAGTGTGCAGGGATTATCTACAATTAAGTTGGATGAGATGATGATGCGAGTGTCATAAAGGGGTTATTGAGGAAGAAGTCTAAGAGTGGCAACAACAATCACTAATACTAGCTCAAGTGGAGCATTTAACACTGAACTTACGACTCAGTTCGTCAGTCACAGAAGCATAACATTGGACAAGTATGCTCTAAGTTTTAGTCCAGGAGATCCAACCACGTATCTGGAAGCTATAGCAAGATATATACGGGAAAGTTGGATGGGAACTATGTTAGAACAAAAGAAGAAGTCCATACAGAAGGACTTGGTTCAGGAGTCGGTTCCTAAGCCCAAAGATATACATCATGTTGGATGTAAATGAGTTTATAGGAAAAAGGAAGGAATGCATGATAAGGAAGCCATGAGATCCAAGGTTCAGGTATTGGCCAAGATGTATTCGCATAAAGAAAAGGTTGAGTATGATCAGATCTCATAGCCAAAAGATGCGTTTATCATCATGTGTTCAAGGATAGTATGGTTTTACTATCAGGCGGCGTGTTAACTACAGGTCAAAATGGGTTTAGAATTCCAAAGTTGGAGACACAACTAAGGGAATTTGACATGAAGGGTCTAGAGGCTGCACTATAGATCCTAGAAGTGAAGATAAGGAGGGACAGAGAAGCGGGAAAGTTATGGTTATTGACTGAACCCGTGGCTACTCCAGCAGTAGCACACTTTCAGTTTAGTGTGCAGGGATTATCTACAATTAAGTTGGATGAGATGATGATGCGAGTGTCATATGCAAGAGTAGTGGGATGTCTTATGGCTAGAATCTGTACAAGACCAGGTTTAGCTCAAGCATTGAGTATTGTGTCAAAGTATATGGTGAATCCGAGTAGACGACACTGGCAAGTAGTGGCGTGGATTTTGTATTACTTGAGACACTAAAGAGCATGGATTTATGTTTGAAAGACAACAAGAACACGCATGCATTGTTGGTCATGAGAGTTCAGATTTAGCAAGGGACTTAGACAAATGAAGATCTGCAACAAGTAATGGATTTACTTGTGCTGAAGGTTTAGGACGTTGTAGAGCAACAACTGAGATATTGTCTACCACTAAAGAAGATTGCATGGCACTAACAGAAGCTTCTGCATAGGCATTATGGCTTAATGGGTTAATGACTGCGTTAAGGATTCAACAAGCTGTGGTGAAGAATGGTGTCATCATTTTGACAAGGAATCAAGTGTTTCAAGGAATGAAGCATGTTGATGTCTGTGATCATTGCACTAGAGATTAGATCAGCTCAGGGAAAATAACAACTGAAGAAGAAACATATTTGAGGGAGAATGTTTCAAATTGTTTGATCAGGACCATTTCCATGGAGAAGTTCAAGCATTGCTTGGACTTGCTCAGTGTCATTGCTTGCTAAGTTGTGGAGCACCTCCTCACTTGAGGTGCGTTGAGGCAAAAAGAATCTTGCCAAGGTGAAGATTCATAGAGGTTTGTTCAGGGTTACTTCAAGAAGATTCAAGATATCTTGAAGGGAGCAACAATCATTTAGTATCAACTCACCAAGGTGGAGATTGTTGTGTTTTTGGCTCGTTGATACAACCTGAAGAGTTAGGATTCAATAGGCAAATCCAAGTCTAGAATATGGAAAGAGGACAGCGCTGTAGCTTTTCTATAAGTTCTAAGAAAGTTATTCTTTCAAGATATTTATGTTTGAAAGACAACAAGAACACGCATGCATTGTTGGTCATGAGAGTTCAGATTTAGCAAGGGACTTAGACAAAGGAAGATCTGCAACAAGTAATGGATTTACTTGTGCTGAAGGTTTAGGACGTTGTAGAGCAACAACTGCGATATTGTCTACCACTAAAGAAGATTGCATGGCACTAACAGAAGCTTCTGCATAGGCATTATGGCTTAATGGGTTAATGACTGCGTTGAGGATTCAACAAGCTGTGGTGAAGAATGGTGTCATCATTTTGACAAGGAATCAAGTGTTTCAAGGAATGAAACATGTTGATGTCTGTGATCATTGCACTAGAGATTAGATCAGCTCAGGGAAAATAACAACTGAAGAAGAAACATATTTGAGGGAGAATGTTTCAAATTGTTTGATCAGGACCATTGCCATGGAGAAGTTCAAGCATTGCTTGGACTTGCTCAGTGTCATTGCTTGCTAAGTTGTGGTGGAGCACCTCCTCACTTGAGGTGTGTTGAGGCAAAAAGAATCTTGTCAAGGTGAAGGTTCATAGAGGTTTGTTCAGGGTTACTTCAAGAAGATTCAAGATATCTTGAAGGGAGCAACAATCATTTAGTATCAACTCACCAAGGTGGAGATTGTTGTGTTTTTGGCTCGTTGATACAACCTGAAGAGTTAGGATTCAATAGGCAAATCCAAGTCTAGAATATGGAAAGAGGACAGCGCTGTAGCTTTTCTATAAGTTCTAAGAAAGTTATTCTTTCAAGATTCTATTAGGATTTGTAATAGATAAGTCTATTAGGTTTAGGAATCCTAAACCGTGTTGTATCAGCAGCTCCTATTTAGTATAAATAAGAGTTGCAAGGGGTTTTCTAAGGTGATGAAAGATTACACAGAAAACCAGGAGCCAAGGGTGATAGAAAGATCTAGCAGGGAGTTGGGGATTAGCATAGAGATTTCAATAAGTACTTGTAATCAAGTTGCTATTTTCCGTAGTGCTAGTGATCTCTCAAGAGGGATCATGTAAGTGGACGTAAGCCATGATTTTGGCTGAACCACTATAAAAATTGGTGTGTGATATGTTTCTATTCTTCAAGTTCATCTATCTTATAACTTTGCTTAAATCGTATAAAGTACCAGTAAAGACCAGAAGAGATCCTATGGCCCTAAACCACAATAGTATGATCTCTAACAAAATGTACTGTTCTGCTTGAAATTTACCATGTAGTAACTACTCTATCCATTCATAACAACCTAGGGTGGTTTGTGGTATATGGCAGGCATGTAACATGAATAATAAAGCAGCAGACTTACATCAATTATTAGAGGCTGACCCTTCAGTCCAAACTTCAGACGGTTCTTCTTTGCCTCATAAACAATATCCCTCGACTTAGTTACAGCAGGTAGTGGAATGATTATATTAACCTCCTGCAGACTCTGGGTCCATGAGTATTTCTCCATGTCAAGCCCATTCCCTTTGTTTGGAACTGCACATAAATAATCAGAGTTACAATCAACAATATACAACTATATACTCCGTGAACTAGGGGCAGCCAATACAATTACCACTTGTAGGGGTTCAAAATCACCAATTTCTTACAAAAATTGAACAAAAAAATTCAAGATCTTCAATACAAATCACCCGGTATTAATTTAGATGCTCACATTAAACCTTCAACCAAATCAGTCTCTACCTCCTAACACATTTCCTAAAATCCAAACATACAAAACAACCGCATTGCAAAATCCACAACACATCTGCTCAACGATTTTAAGCTCAAAACTTTTTACCGGCCTCTACATTCTAACAAACACATTTCCTAAAACACAAACATATGAAACAATCACATCACAAAATCCACAGCACATCCACTCAAAGACTCCAAGTTCAAAACTTTCCACACTATACAAACCCCATTGTCCTTCAGCCTAACCCAAACCAATTCTAGACTCCATACATTTCATCCCACTGTCTTCCATCCTATACAAACACACTGTTCTCCCCTAAAATTTCAAATCAAACATTTCAAATTCACACCTCTCGTTCCTAAATCCACCAAATCAAACAATCATAAAACCATATAACTACACGAAATCGGAAAGTTCATATCTTTGAAATGAAACAGCTCAAATAAATACCTCTCTTGCCACTCTTCTCCTCCACCTTCGGCGCCTCCGCCCCCTTCTCCTTCTTCTCCTCCACCTTGGGCTCCGCCTTCGCCTCCTCCTTAGACTTCACCTCCGCCTCCGCCTTCTTCTTCTTCTTCTCCTCCTCCTCCGCCCACCTCTTCTTCCTCTCCTCCTCCATCTTCTCCCTCACCGCCTTGAAAATCGCCACCAGATCCCTCTCCGCCGTCGGCCGTCGCATAAAGTCACTCTCCTGCGCCAGAAACTCCAGCGCCTTCTCCAGAAACCCCGACGTGTTGTTCCGATCGAACTTCGTGGTGAACGACGTCGCCGTCGCTCTCGCCCCCGACGAAGAACCGGATTTGGCTTGGGGCGGAGACTTCTGTTGAGGATCCTCTTGGATATCGGAGATGATCGCCATGGCTGATCGGAAAGTTGAGAGCTTTGGGATTAGCTAGGGTTTATGGTGATCTGTAATTTTTGAGCTGTGTTTAGATAGTGAGGGAGGTCGAGATTAATAGAGAGTTCCAGAAGGCTTGTTTTTTACATTTGGAAATATTTATAGTATGTAATTTGTTGTAATCACGGTAATACCCCTATGAAGACTGTCGAGTTCTTCGGATCATCCCTAACAATTTTGAGGCTTTTTATTTGCTGGGTTTGGACTTATAATTATACCATTGACACTGAGAAATGGACTTCTCAGCTGGGTTTGGGATCGCATCGATTAAACACTGTTTTGATCAAGCATGAGCAATGTTGGTCAGAAAATTGCAACACCATACCATTGTGTGACAGACAAGAGAACAAAGTGATAAATAGGTATGTTTAGCATGGTTTAGTAGGTATTTGGAATATTCAATTTATGTGTGTTTTGGTCTAATCCTAATAGGAATAGGAAATTCGATTTTCATTTTAGTGATGGGTTTACCTTAATCATCAATGATAACATAGCTCTCTAATCTACTTTGTTATCTTCTCCATTTTAGTGTTTCTATTATAACAATATAGATTTTCCTCCAAAAAGTTTACCCTATTCAGCATCATGCAAACCCCTTGAGCCATGCAGTGTTGGGTAGCAACAGAGAAGAAAGGAAAAACAAAATGCAGAATAAAGAAAAGAGATAGTTTAATTCATATTCCACCTCTTTCAACGAAGATAGCTCTACAAGCTATACATGGCTTGCATCAGACAAAGACCAAACTGGGTTACACACAAAATAACTGGGCTTGTAATGGACCAACTAAAGATAATATATATAAAAAATGGTAGAAGTGATGTTGTTCCTAACAATTCCTCCCTTCCCCAAAATGTGCTTGGCCTCAAGCACAGAACGTCGGAAAGCGTGCTGCAATAGTTCTTGCATCTTCCCAAGTTGCCTCTTCCTCAGAGAGCCATTCCCACTGAATAAGCCAAGTGGTGGTTTTCTGATTCTTCTTGGTCCTGAATCTCATGTCCAACACCTTCTTTGGAATCCATTGCAGCTCGCCTTGATCACTGAAGGGTGGAAGAATGGTGGTGACCGGAATGCCTTCGCCGAGTCGCTTCTTGAGTAAAGAGACGTGGAAGACAGGATGTATCTTGGCAGATGGTGGAAGCTTGAGATGATAGGCTACTGATCCAATTCGCTCCTCTATTTGGAATGGTCTGTAAAACCTTGGACTCAATTTTTGGCTGGTGCGGTGAGCAAGGGATCGCTGTCGATAAGGTTGGAGTTTAAGGAATACCCAATCACCCACGGTAAATTCTCGCTCTGTTCTTTAGCGGTCTGCAAATTGCTTTATTTGATCTTGTGCCACAGTGAGATGTGATTTGAGTTCTTTCAATAGCGCATCTCTAGATTTTAGTGCCTCGTCCACCTTGTGAATCGTTGTTGTGCCTGGTATGTACCTACTGATAGCAGGGGGAGGGTGTCCATACAAAGCCTGGAATGGGGTGGTTTGTATTGAAGAGTGATATGTTGTGTTGTGCCAGAATTCCACCCAGTGGAGAAGATTCTTCCAATTTCGAGGCTTGTCGAATACAAAACAGCGAAGGAAGTGTTCTAGGAAGCGATTCACCACTTCGGTTTGACCGTCGGACTGGGGGTGGTAGGCCAAGCTGTGACAGAGTTGTGTGTCTTGTAGTTTGAAAAATTGGAGCCAGAAGTTGCTTAAAAATACTGGGTCCCGGTCACTGACAATGCGTCGGGGAGGACCATGGAGATATGGCTGTAAGTAGGCTCGAGCCGCTCGTGTTCGACTCGAGTTCGGCTCGATTTTTAGCTCGTTCGGCTCGGGTTCGTAAGATAAATGAGCCGAGCTTGAACAAGATTGTATTCGGCTCGTTTAGCTCGTAAACAACTCATTTTTAAAACTTAGCTTTTAAAAAAATTGTTATACGTAAAATATATTGTTTAAAATTTAAATCTTATATTCTTTTGATTTCTTTCCTTTTAGAATCAAATTATTTAATTGAAATACATATATTAAAGCAATCAATTTATGAAAAAATGAAATCAAACACTAACAATCACCACAAAAAAAGTAATTAAGATAAGATATCCTTAAATTTAATGTTTTGTAATTTAAACTAAATAAGTCAAGCCGACCTAAGCCTAGCTCGAGCTTAAACAAGCCGAGCTGAGCTTGAACATGAAAAAAAAATTCAAGCTTAAGTCCAGCTCGAACTCGATAAAAACAAAATGAGTCAAACATGAACACTATATATAGTATACGACCCGACACATTTACACCCCTACATGGAGACGGAAAATTTCCTTTGTGAACACATCTGCAATATGGGCAGCTGTGAATGGATGTGTGACTGGAATGAAGTGGGTGTATTTGGAAAGTCTATCCACAACAACCATGATGACATTATACCCTTGAGAACTCGGCAAACCTTCCACAAAATCCATTGAAATATCTTCCCAGGTTTCATCTGGAATAGGGAGAGGCTGTAATAGGCCAGGTGGATGTATCGACTCATAATTCTGGCGTTGACACTGATCACAGGACGCGACAAACAACTTGACATCACGCCGCATGCCCGGCCACACAAAATTCCGAGATACGCGAGTCAATGTGCGGAGATACCCAGAGTGTCCCACCGTTAGCGAACCATGCAATTCTTGTAAAATCTTGGCACGCCATTCAGCTGTTTCAGGTACCTACACTCGGCCTTTGTACATGAGTCTACCATTTTGTAGTGTGAACCCTTTCTTAGTGTTAACCCCTTGGTGCAGTGCGTTGAGAATGGGCTGAGTAGCTGCGTCAAGGAGACAAGCTTGTTCAATGGACTGGATGCAATCAAATATGGGTGCGGAGGCTGTTCGGATAGCTAAAAATTCATGTCGACGAGATAGGATGTCTGAGATGGTATTGTTTTTCCCTGCTTTATACTCAATAGTGAAATTGTAGCCCAACAGTTTAGCTACCCACTTGTGTTATGTTGGAGTGGAGTTTCTTTGATCCATAAGGTGCTTGAGAGTTTGATGATCCGTGTGAATGGTGAAAGCATGGCCGAGGAGATACTGTCATCATTTATCAATCGAAAACATGATAGCCACCATTTCATAGTCATATGCTGACATAGCCTGATGTTTTTCAGATAGTTCCTTGCTCAGGAATGCCACTGGGTTCTTTTCTTGCAGAAGGACAGCCCCGATACTTTTGGCGCTGGCATTCGTCTCAATGATGAAGGGTTTGCTGAAATCCGGTAAGGCAAGCACATGCACACTTGTAAGGGCATTCTTGAGTGTTTCAAATGCGGTATCTGACTCCGGAGACCAGTGAAAATTCCCTTGTTTGAGCATGTTGGTCAAGGGTTGAGCTATTGCACCATATTACTTCACAAATCTCCTATAGTAACCAATGAGACCCAAAAACCCGTGCAAGCCCTTCAAGGTAGTAGGTTTTGGCCAAGACTGAATACAACTATTTTTTGCTGGGTCCACCTTTACCCCATCATGAGTGATAACATGGCCTAAATATTGGACCTCTTTCGTAGCAAATGAACATTTAGCTAACTTAAATTTGAGATTGTGATCTCGCAACAATTGTAACACAGTTTTCAAATGAAATATATGCTCATGAAAAGTAGTGCTATAGATCAATATATCATCAAAGAAAACAAGAACACACTTATAAAGCAAAGCTTTCAGTATGTCATTCATTAGGGCTTGAAATTTTGGGGGAGCATTGCATAGACCAAAAGCCATCACAAGAAATTCATAATGGCCGTCATGAGTGCGGAATGCCGTTTTCGCTATATCAGCCTCATGCATCCTTATTTGATGATACCCTGACCGTAGATCAAGCTTCGTAAAATATCGGGCACCATGCAATTCATCTAGCAACTCATCAACCACTGGAATGGGAAACCGGTCCTTGACCTTTACGGCATTCAAGCCACGGTAGTCCACGCAAAATATCTAAGTCTTATCTTTTTTCGAACCAACAATACCGGAGAGGAGTATGGGCTTGAGCTATGGCAGATTACACCAGAGGCTAGCATCTCGGCTACTTGAGTTTCAATTTTTGACTTTTGAGAGTGAGCATATTTGTAGGGTCGCACATTAACAGGCCCCACGTCAGGAATCAGTGTAATGCGGTGGTCTCTAGCCCGTTTCGGAGGAAGCCCAATAGGAGGTTCAAATAACTTGTGAAACTGAGTCAACATGTTTTAAATGGCAGGATGAGTACTGGTGTTGAGTGGGTTGGGTTTGAGTGAGTCATCAAGATAGTCCACCTGATTAGCCTCCAAAATTGCAAGGAGGTCACCAGTTTTATGGGTTGGCTGGTAATTGGTGATCCCCTAGAGAGTATAATATTGACCATCAACATGACCTTATCCGTAAAATGTCATCCAATAAATCCCAACGTGGATAACCATTCCGCACCAAGAACTAAATTGCACCCATCCACTGCAAGAAGGAGAAAATCACTAGTGAATGAGTAACCTTGCATAGAGATAGTGACATTTGTTGCCTGCCCTGCCGGCGATAGTGGGTGGCCGGAGGCAGAGGTAAACTGCAACGGTCCTGGTTGAGTTACACTTTAATTGAGTTGTTTGGCTACGACAGGGTTGAGAAAGTTTGAGGCAGAGCCACAATTGATGAATACACGGATAGGGTGCCCATTTATGTCCCCTGCAAGTCTCATCATCTCTCCCAATTCAGTCTTGGTAATTGCATTCAATGGTAGGGTGGCTTCAGCATCAACAGTGATGTTCTGAAGGTCAAAGGGGCAGTCATGGAATTCACCCGCATCAGTTTGATCTTGAGGCATGGGTGGATCTAGAATAGCCAGAAATGGTCGTTTGCAAACATGGTCCTTAGTGTAGGGCTCCTCACATGTCCAACAAAGGTTTTTGGCTCGACGTTCCCGTTGTTCAGTGGTGGACCAACGCCGAAAAGGAGCAGAGTTGGTCGGTCTTTGGGGTGAAGTGGTGGTATTTGGTGGGTTTGAAATAGGAGTGGTCCTGTTTTGGACAGTAGTAGCCAATGGACTGGGGTTAGATGATCTGTTGGTGGAGCGATTGGAGTTGAACCAAGAGTGGGGTCGTTGAGCCTTAATTGACGCCACCCTCAGGTCAGACAACTTGGCCTCATACCATCGTGCAAGGTGTCGGGCCGACGACAGAGATCTCGGTTCGAGGGCCAGGACGTCGTGGCGGATTTCTCGCTTGAGACTGCCGCAGAACACATGAGTAAGTTGGCTCTCCGACTAGTCTGGAGCACAGCAAGAGAGTTTGTGAAGTCAGTGATGAATTCGTCAACCGAACCTTGTTGTTCCAAGTGGGTGAGTTGAGCTTGAGAGTCAGCGGTGCTGCTACAACCAAAATGATCCATAAATGCAGCGAGGAACCTGTCCCAGGTTGGAAATGGATTACACTGCTCATAAGAATTCATCTAGATAGAGGCATCCGGCCCAAAGTGAGAAGAAAGAGTAATAACCTGGTCATGGAGAGGAATCTTGTGGACCTTGATATAACGCTCGGCCATGGCTAGCCAACTAACCATGTCGTCGCCGGTGAAACGAGGAAGGTAGATTTTGGGTGTTTTAAAGGAGTAAGGGTCATGGTTGTGTTGCTGTTGGTTGTTATGCACCAGAGTATATGGTGGAAGTGTTTGGGGGCAAGATGTGGTGGCACTGTGGTAAAAATTTGGTGGTAAGGAGTTGACTGTGGAGTAGGTACTAGAGACAGTGGCGATGGATGCATACTGGTTTGGATATGGCAGAAGGAAGGTGCCCGGTGCAGTGACAGGAGTTTCCAAGAACGAGGTGCTAAGGGAAATGGTTGAAGAGTTTGAACAACTCAAATTTCCCTAACCGGACTCATGAAAGGAGCCGAAAGGAATTGGTGCAGAGGTGGGCGGAGTGTGAGAAGGGCGATGAACAATGGTTTGGATGATGGTGTTTTGGAGAGTAGTAAGAGTAGCCTCGATACGGTTGTTAGACTGTTTGAGGGTCGCCATCTCTTGATGGAGTTCTTCATTTTGATTATGAAGAAACTCTAGACTGTGGCTGAAAGCGGTATATTCAGGGGTGGGGAGTTTTGGTTGGATGGAGATGGAAGTACAGCTGACCCGTCAGGGTTTGGTGGAGAGGATAATGGTGGGTGAACAAAGGTAATTGAAAGTGGCGTAGAAGGAAGTGGATTCTGATTGCCCCGGAGCCTCATGGCTCCCAAAGCCGGCAACGGAACCAGTGTTGGGTAGCAACAGAGAAGAAAGATAGGAAAAACAAGATGTAGAATAAAGAAAAGAGATAGTTTAATTCATATTCCACCTCTTCCAACGAAGACAGCTCTACAAGTTATATATGGTTCTCAAGCTACAGCTGGCTTCCATCAGACAAAGACCAAACTGGGCTACACACAAAATAACTGGGCTTGCAATGGACCAACTAATGATAATATATATAAAAGATGGTAGAAGTGATGTTGTTCCTAAAATGCAGAGTCCATGACTGCAGCCGAAGATACTCGCTCCTTGCAGGTCAACAGCTTGCCTCTGATTCCTCCATGCGCGAGATCAAGATCTTGGTTCCAACAACAGCACAAGCCAATCTATGATAAGACAAGTTAACTGTAGGTTCTGGCAGAGCCAAACATTCATGAGAACGGCTATCGTTTACCTCGAAAGTGGGATGTTCAAATAGACTGTCGGCAAGACAATAGAGATTTTCGTTCACCTAAAAAAGAAAGGAACTTGGTTTCTCGATTAGCAGTGAATGATGATGGTGATATAAGCATCTCTGGCGACAGAAGATGTATGGTGATTTATCCATACCTTGATGGGAAACGTTTGACACCGGAGATGAAATGGTTGATCTTGGAGATGAAAAGGTTGCCTTTGTTTTGTGTGGGAATGTCTCTGCTTGGGGAAAGATTAATGGATTATTTGAAGGGAAGGTGCGTGTTGTTGTAGTGGTGATGAACTATGTAGTGTCGGGTTCCAAATATGTCAGAAGTGAGGTCCTGGCCACTCGCACCTTTGAATACAATTGTCATTCCCCGTACGTACGTCAGTTATACTAACTTGACCGGTGGCCTTGTGGTCTAACCAAGGACGAAACAGGCACAAATGAAGGAAGAAATTGGAACAGAAGTTGAGGTTTCTATCGATGAAGAGGGCGATTTCAAGGCTCATGGTTTGCGGGCAGCTTAAAAACTGCACTGTGATCCAAGCATGGACAGCCAAGTGAACCAAAGTAATGTTTTTGGTTTTGTAATTGGAAAATTCTTTGGTACTTTAAGGTATGGATACTTAAATTACATGAATGCATCTGATTGATCTACGTATGATTAATGAAGACTTGCTACTTGCTTGATTGGTTATCTAATTTAAATATCTAACTATCTCTTACTAACGATATTAGTTTCGTGTCTTTTATTAATTTTGAGAACATTTTCAACAACTTTTTTATAATTTTTTTATTATAGAAGAGTAAATCACAAAATTTCTATAAAAAATTGGTTCAACTCCAATAACTCTTCTATTCTACTATAAAAAATGAAATGTTTTTCTTGTATAATTTAATGAACATATATAAGTATTTATATTTATTCAAATCAAAATCTTTAATTTCGAACTCCATTTTCCATTAAAGAGAAATAATGTAATTTTTCTTCTTTTTTTAGAAGAGAGTGTGAATTATAAAAGGTAAACAAGAAATTTTAGAGGTTCTCTTATAAAATATACAAATTTTAAAAATTCTATAGATATATAAGATCATGTTCTCTCTCTTCATACTTTTTGTATTTTAAATGATGCTATAAATGGTTAGAGCAATAAAAACAATAGTTTTCTTCTAAAATAAATATAATCATAGTTTTACAAGAATTATTAAAGATGCTCTAAATTCTCTAATCAACAACACTGATTTTAACTGTGGAGCAAGTCATGAAGATTTATTCTCCAATGGAATCCATAGCAAAGCACTAGTGCCTTACGCTTGTTTCATTCAGCAAATCTGGTCTGTTGCATTGTTATATGCAGAGACAAGAACCAATCTGGAAGATGTTAAGGCCAGCTTGAAGAAAACTTCCCTAATCATTCCCCACTCCTCTTGCATAATGGTCCACATTGCCTTGCTCTTGTTTGGAAAAATGTGCTTCTTGTTCTTTATCCTAGATTTAGTTTATGCCATTTCAATCATTTGACTTTGTTAGAACCAATCTATAATGTTCGAAGCAAACAATAAATATATAATAATAATTGAATTGAATAAAAGAACAATAGCGAAATTGAAATTAAATTCACTAAATTGATTAGATAGAGGTCTGCTTTGCAGTGACCTAAGACAGAAATTTGTCACACTTGTTCTGCAGTTTCGGACGTCTATCTAGAGGATACAACTATCTGTTTCAAGTTCTTGCACAAGAACTTGACCCTGACGAATTTACTTTGTGCTTCCCAGAAATATGTTTTGGGGTGGAAGAATAATAGCAAATAGTTTTTTGATGGGAAACAACGACCAAAAGGTCGTCCTTAAATAAAAGTCAATTTGAACAGACGTAACTGTTCGAACAGTTGTAACTGTCCTCAACAGTTATATCTTTTTAAATTTATCCGAATTTAAAATAATTCAAATAATAATAATATTATTATTTCAATAGATCCCAAGAGCCCCAAGGTCCATCTTTAACTTTTAAATTATATATATATATATATATATATATTGTATTAAAAACTCAATAGAAATTTGATCAATTTAATACCTCATACCTCATCCGAATTTAATTCTTCTTTAATGTGGAACAAGCTCTAATAATACCCCACATTTTATAGTCAAACTCTAACAGACTTAACTAGACATCCTGGAGAAGTCACTTTTTTCAGATTGGATTCTGAAAGTACACTATAATTTGGAACAGGAACCGCTTTTCTCTCACGAATTCGGTATTATTTTGTTCATAGGTGAGGGACAGAAACTTGTGTGGTAAAAAGAGATGGATACAAGTTTCAGTACATGAAAGACCATGTTATTGTTCCAAACGTGGATCCAGATATGGTGGATGCTGACCAGTTTGTTAGGGGCTACATTTCCCACCTTACCAGGAGCCTCGACCTTTCTAGATATGGTGAAATGTAGACTAGGCATGTATTACACATTGGAATACAGGACAAACCACGAGAACCAATTATGTGTTCAGGAAAGTCGGAAGGATACGCAGCTGTGTTTAGCTCCAATTTGGGAGTACGGCTGTCTATGGATCGGGTCGTTTCGGGTCAATAAATTTCATGTTGTCACAAGATAAAAACCTAAACCCAACCCATTCAATAATCTTGTCAAAAATTTAAACCAAATCCAACCTGATTCTTAAACGGATTATCTTTTTAACCCATTTAATAAATAGATCATGTCGTGTTTGATAAAATAACTTGTAACTTTAGGGTTTTTATATTGATGCATGACTGAAACCAGACAATATATAATGTTTCAGTTCCCCTAGGCTAAAGTGAAAAATATGTATTTAACCCTTATGCCTTATATATATATGTAATATTGCATTTTAAATGGGTCATAAACGATTATATATTATATAACCAAATCCATCTAATAAACATATTATGTGGATTCATTTCGTATTAACGGGTCAACCCGTTTATTAAATACGTCATGACAGATTGACCAGCTATTCACCCCCTTTCTAATCAAATGGATTCAACCCGTTTGATTTCGTGCAGGTTTCAAGTAGACTTATCAGGTTGCATCGGAATTAACAGCTCTATTTGGGAGTCCGAACATTACTTTTTCTATGTAGGCATGTAATTTAGGTTCTAATTAACTTATATGTTGAGTACACCGTCAGACCTTATCAGAACCGACTACCCATACTCGCAAAACAGACAAATTAATTGATTCTACATGCACAACATTGACAACAACTGCAAAATACAACAGTGCACCAATTCTCGTTCCCGTGCAGACAGTAGGGCTGGGCATTCGAAACTGAACCCGAAGGCTCGTCCCGATCCTGTCCCTAAAATTTGAGGGACGAGACGGGACTGAAAATAAAAAACGAAGATCCCGGCCCGTCCCTTATTGAAAAAAACGGGACGGGATCGGGATCACTTAGTTTAGGCCCGTTTAGTCCCGGCCCGGCCCGATAGTATATATTAATACTACTTTTGTCTTTTTAACTTGTATATAATGGCTTCACGTGAGCAGATGATTGATGAAAGACTATAAAACCTTAAACAATTCAGCTTTAATGAAACAACCTTATCTTTTCTTTCACGTGCCCTGATCCCTAATTCTCTTTTCTTCCCTCTTCACTTTCTGATAAGCCTCAGCCAACTCTTTAATTTCTGAGGGATTCTTACATAGGGCAAATGCACCAGCCACGTGGTGCGACCGCGCAATCATATGGTGACACCTGTCCTTTTTTCTCCGCCTTAGCTTTCTGATGAGAAGAAAAAAAAGGAAACCGGAGTTTTGTTTCTCCGATCAAAACCAAACCAGCAAGCACTGAGTTCCTCTCTCCCGATCCATTACACCAGACCTCTCCCAGTTCCCTCAGCCCCGCCGCCGGTTTGATCTGGGTTTACCCCAAATCGAAATCAAACCCCAACACTGAAAATTCTTTTCTCTCTGAAATCCTAAAATACCCAAATGCGATGAATTGAAACAGAGGAGTCGGAGGAGGCGGGTTCGATCTAGGTTCGATCCGGGGCCGTCAGTGAGATGAGGGGAAGGGATTGGATGGTGGCGCAGATGCAGAGGGGTCGGTGGATCTGGGTAGGGTTCGGCGGATCTGGGTGTGAGATTGAGGTGGAGTATGGGAGAGGGAGAGGGAGATGGATAACACCTGGGTTTGGTTTGAATTTGAGCTTTGTTGCGCAGTGTAGTTGTTTCTGAATATCGGTTTGGATTATTGCTCAGATGAGCGAGATTTGGAGATTGAGACTGGTCTGATCGGAGAAACAAAACTCCAGTTTCCTTTTTTTTCCTTCTCATCAGAAAGCTGAGGTGGAGAAAATGGACAGATGTCTCCATGTGATTGGGTGGTCACACCAACCACGTGGTGTGTTTGCCCCATGTAAGAATTCCTCTTAATTTCTTCACTCTCCAGCCACCACCTGCATCTCTACCATATCCACCACCTCCATCAGAGGGCGAAAATTAGATCCTGAAAATCAGAGGGCGCCTAAGGAGATCGAGCATCGACAGTCTTCGGTTTGTGTTCTTTGCCGAACTTTGGCGAAGGTGGAGGATGGGCGAAAATTAGATCCTGAAAATCAGAGGGCGTCTAAGGAGATCGAGCAAGGACGGTCTTCGGTTTGTATTCTTTGCCGGACTTTGGCGATGGTGGAGGATGGGCGAGCCTTAGGCCTCTGACGATTCTTGCGAACATCGTCGTTTTGGATATGGTCTTCATTTTCAAGGTCTTTGTGTTCTTCTTCTTTGAAATTCAAGTCTTCGTATGATTATGTTATGATCAACATCATTTTATAATTTTTTTTCTTGGTAAAGTTCTTGATTTTTCGGGATCCCGAATTGGTTCTGATCCCGTCCCGGATTCAAGAATGGTATGTACGGTCTGGTTTTAATTTTTGCTTGAATTAACTGCTTTTGTTTAGGGTTGGGCTTTTTTGTACGTTTAAACTTTGTCTCTGTTAATGTGTTTACTAAAAAAGGAAAAAGGTATTGAATTGGAATTCATGGATTGAAGGATATGGAAGGAAAATAACATGGATCAAGTTGCTCGTTTTTGCCTAAAGATCTAGAAAACCAATTGATTCCCGATTAATCTCCCAATGAACCCCCTTAGGCGCTAATCACCGGCTAGAAAACCAATTGACTTCTGATTAATCCGCTTGTCACCGACTGTCCGCCCCAACTAGTGCCTAGCGTTTTGGTTTCATCAGGATTATTCATTTGATTTGAGTTTCTCTGTATTGAGTGTCTCATTTCATTATTATTATGACTTTGCTTTGTCTTAACCATCTGATTTTCCTTTTCTTCAGCTAGGCGCTCAGAAGGAAGTACATGCGAATTCCGTAAACCAAAATTCGGTCCTGATGATCCTTTACCAAAGGGATATGGTTGGAGTTTTTTCTGCGGTGGGAGTGGACACAAAAATTTTGTTGTTAAGATGAATTGCTTCTTCTGTGACGTGGGTCAGGATCACTGGCCTGCTGACTGTCCAAAAAGAAAGGGCAAGGGTATCGATAAGTGATGAGAGGGAGTCAAGTATTAGAACTGTCCACCCTTATCCCTCCGTGATATCTTATGATCTACCAAGTATTCGGAACTTAGTTATCTTTATCTTATGATGTTAATTATGTCCACCCTACTTATCCATCCGGGATGTTATTTATCTTATGATCTACCAAGTGTGATTTTCGGAACTTAGTTATATTATCTTGTGTTTGTGATCTAGGCTTGAAACTAAGGCTCTATCTAATGTAATGTGTTGTAACATGTTACGTTTTCCTTTGCATTGTATTACCTTGTCTAATGATCTGTCTATCTGATTGACATTATGTGGAAATTACCATGTTTGAAATTATCTTTATCTGACAATATGTTTGAAATTACCATATTTTCTGCAGCCTCTCAAACAGCAAACTATCTGTACACATACAACATGTATGCACTCGGTTTAAGGAATAGGTTCTATGCAAGAAACTAAAACCATATAAGGCTCTAGACATGGTGAAATTGGACAATGATGAAACTAAAATTATAGAAGGCCATAATCATACAAGGCTCTGGACATGGTGAAAATGTTAACAAGGACAATGATGAGTACGCATTGTTGAGTGATGTGCAAGAAATTCACTTCATCAGCAATATCTTACGATTGAAGATCTGCAACTTACATTACGCTTTAAGATGAATTGCTATGTGTGTGGCGTGGGTCTGGATCACTGGCCTGATGACTACCCAAAGAAAAAGAAAAAGGGTACTGATGAGTGATCGATGAGTTCAATAGGAATATAGTTCCTATCTAGAGCGGCTTTAAAATTAATGTACGGGGCTCCTAATTTGACACACTTTTGGGTTAGATTTTCACAATTCCGCATTCCAATGTCTAGAACACGGTGTGTAGATCATTTTTTGTAGAATTTCATCTAATTTGAACATCATTTGAGGTTCCGTAATCGTGATTTTCACGAACAGTTATGCTTGAACAAATTTTATTCTATTGACTTGTTTCATCTAGTTCGGTACCCAAATGATCTTCAAATCAGATGAAACTTTATAGACATGTTATACACATTATAATCTAGACAATGTATAGTGAAGATGTGGAAATCTAACCCGAAAGTGTGTCAAATTAGGAGCCTCGCACTTTAATTTTAGAGCGGCTGGATGAATCTAGAGAGGTTGAGAGATGGCGGTGTCGAGATCTAGAGAATTCGGCAAGGCCCAGTTCTGTAAGCCTAGCACTGTTAGAGAGCATGGCAGAGAGAGAGAGAAATCTTGGGCGAGAGAGTCAGAGCGCGCAAGAAGAATCAACAATTTGAGGGAGAGAGCGAGAAGAATTTATAGTTGAGGGAGGTAATCTCGGGCGAGAAGAGTCCAGAGAATTGAAGAAGAGAGAGAGAGAGAGAGAGAGAAGAGTCCAGAAAATTGAAGAAGGTACGGCGGCAAAAAACCTTTTATACCCATACCCAAGACCCTGAGGGCAGATGCAAAATTCCAGAAAATCAACAGGAATAAAATCGTCCATGCACTGCCGACATGAACAGTTGTTTATGAACAGTGTACACAAAATAGATATATGTTAAATGACTAGAATTCTTACCTGCGCAGCGTATATATTTATGATTGAGAGCGATCGGAGGAAAAATTTAAGAGACGCGTAAAAAAAATCTGTAATTTCACCATCCAAAAGAAGGCAAAACTGTCTTTTTACTTTTACTGTAACCTTCCTTTAGTATATAGTTAAAGTTAAATTGAGCTTGATCCAACGTAGCCTGGCTAATACAGATCAGGACCCAAAGCCCATATTTGATTTCAGGCTCAAAGCCCAAGGTCACCACCTCATCTATATATAAGATAAAATCGAGACCTTCTCGGATTGAAATCACAACCAAATTGAAGGCGACGCCAAACCCTAATCGAAACCGCTATGTTGCACTTCAACCCGAAGAAAGATGATTCTAGGATCTCAGGGCCGAACAACCCGGAGAAAAAAGGGTCTGGGATCTCAGATGCTGAGTTATCTGCAATTTTTTCATGCTTTCTTTGAGGAATCATTACAACACAATAGTGCTCACCATTGCATTTGAATTAATGAATGAATTGATCTAATAACAGAGAATAGTAAACAGAATATGATACTGATCAAGTTTTCCTCCTTTTTGCACTATGATTATTTAGAGTTATGTGCTATGTATCATACATGTGTATTAACTTTGTGAATTCAATGATGATCCCAACACTATGTATCATACATCTGCACTAGTACTACCACTAGTCACTTAAGTTTCTCGACAATTATTTGAGTTGGAAGAGTTCGATGAATCACAAGTTTTAGAGTTGGAAATGATAATAGTCAGAAAATTAAGAGCACAAGAATCAGTAAAGTCTAAAAAGCACAGTATTATTTCTAATGTGAGATCTTTCCTCTCTAACAGAATCATGTTTCGTTAACCCTGATGTTTCTGATCTCATAAAACATCCATTTCATTCTCATTACTTTTATGTCTCTTTTTTTGTCACGTGTAGAGGAGCCTCGTGAACCTGAATCAATGGTGGTAGACCGTAGACCTTCGAAAACCCTATGGTTCAAAAACTTTATACCTGAGGGAAATACATGGGGTTCTTACATGAGTACGTGGGAGTGGAAAAAAAACCTGCGCTTATTTGATGGTGTGTGCCGTCATTGTGAAGAGAATGGTGTTCACATGTCTGATAGCTGCCCAAATAAGGATTCTGAAGCGGCTAAGGAGTTCAGCGGATCGCTGCCGCACTCGATGGCCTCTAGCTCTTCTAATCATGAGAACAAGTAATGTACTGTGTGTATGCATGAGTCGTGTTTTAAGAGCCTAATCTACTTATTTCCCTATATTTATGAAAACCGTATGTGTTGTTATCTATCCTATGATCGACCAAGTGTTCTGGATATATATTGGCAACTTAGTTACAGTATCGTGCTTGTGAACTAGGCTAAAAACCTATGGTTGTTTACTTGTTTTTACCTCTGACCCAGCCGAGACCGAACCCTAACCTTAACCCAGCCAAGACCGAGATACCAGCTGATCCTGTAATATTCCCCCGCATACCAGATGCTTTATTATCCAGGTGTTAATTGGTTTTGCTTTTGAAATTTCTTGAAGTAACCGCAAGCTAGTTTAGTTTAGGGTCAGGCTTTCGTAACATCGATCAAGTTTTGCTCGTTTTGCATGGTGCAGAGTTAGGGTTTTAATTTGTTCTCTAATCTCTATACCTTACCTGTGTACGTATGTATTTATTCTGTAACTTGATTGATCCCAACACCGCTAGCTTGCTAAGGATCACGGCGCTGATGTTTCTCATTGAATCCATTCGATTTGATTTGCTCCTCATTGTGTCATTATCGCCTATTTATCTCTCATTTCATTATTATGAATTGTCTATGTTTTAACCTATAGCTTCCGTACGTTTTTCCTTTTCTTTTTCTAGCTGGGTACTCAGAAATGGCCGTAGAGGATTCTTCTGAGGAAATCGAATTCGATGAACCAGAATACAATTCTTTAGAACCTTACCAAAGGAACATGTTTGGGGTTCTTTTTGTTATGGGACTGGAGACATAGATTATGTTGTGAAGATGGATTGCTCTATCTGTGACGATTATTTTGTTTTTGTCACCCTGTTGACGTACTGCCCAAAAAGAAAGGGAAGGGGAAGTGATGCGTCGTATTATAACAGCATGCCCACCCTACTCATCCCTCCATTATGTTTAGCTATCTTATTCTTATGATCTACCAAGTCTGATATTCTTAGTTATTATTATCTTGTACGTTGTGAGAGTATTCAGGCCATGCCAACACATATATATGAACCATGCTACACAACTTGGTGCCGGGGTCGAATTAGATGTGACCTTATTAAGTCGCATGAGACGATGTTGAATTCTTCTTAGGACAAAAACGTAAAGGTTAAAAAGGCTAAAAGCCTTTCGTAACCAATTACCTTACTTACGAGCTTATTGGTCTATAAACAAGAATAAATGTTAAAATGAAATCTCTTGTGTCAGAAACTTAGAACTCAAAAACATTTTAGATACCATAAACAGTAGCAAGCCTATGATTGAAATAAACAAACTAAAGAGATTTTCCCATGCATATATAGGTACTTGTATGGGGTTTTGACCCAGAGTCCAGAGAACTGCTCGATTAGAAACAAATGCAGCAATTAGTATATAAGAACAACATCTGCCATGTCATGAAGGCACATAACAAGTAATATGTGCAAACCTCAAATTTGGCCGCCTCCACGAGAAACAATTCTAAGATTTTTTTCTGACTGCATGCACTAGGCCGGAGTCGAGCGAATCAGTAAATATACCAAAATCAAAAGGTTTATATCACCAAGTCCTTATATTGGCGAAAGATACGTGGCTAACAATTCCTTATATCCAAATGAAAGAAGGAAAAGGAACAAAGCCCAAATCCTGATTCTATATATAAATCGAGGCCTCTCTCCTCAGAATCAAATCGAAGCGATGACGAGCGTGAGCCCCTCCTCGCCACCGTTGGACATCCCCGAATTGACATCACCACCGTGGTTCGCATCCGCATCGAACCCTAGCCCACCAGCGGCGCCCCAAGACCCATCCAAGAAGACAGCTGACATGCGACAATATTATTTAGACCACTTACCTGAATCCGTAAGAGATCAAATACCAATGGAAGGACTGAATTCTGTCAAACATGAACCTTTCATGTTTATAACAGAAAAACGCAATTTTGAGGGCCTTAACGATCACCAAATTGGCTGAAATTTTGCAGGGATGATCTACACAATATTATCTAGATACTAGACGGTGGAGATGTGGAAATTCGATCAAAAAGTGGTGCAAAAATGGAAATCCGCACCAAAACCATTGGTGCGGACCTCCGCACCTGAAACGCCCTATATATATCAGGCTTTCTTGGCTAAGGATGTCCTTATCAAGTAGGGCTGGGAAATCAAAACCGATATCCCGATACCGAACCCGACCCGTCCCGTCCCGATAGGGTCGGGATCGGGACGGGATATAACCCTAAAATTATGTTGTCCCGACCTGTCCCGAATCCCGAATCAGAGTAAACGGTTCGAATTGGGATGAGCCAAACTAAATGTCGTCCCGACCCGTCCTGAATTCAAAAAGCTTGATTTTTAGTAGAAATGTAGCTATCTAGAACTAAAAATTACATGTTTTCGGGATCGGGATCGGGATTGGTCCCGACACGTTCCGAATCCCGACCCGTCCCGTACCGAATTTCGGGATCGGGATAGGTCGAATCCCGACCCGTCCCGTGCCGATCCCAGCCTATCAAGAGTTTGGTGTAGATTTCTTGAATTAGCCGACTTTTAGATCATATTTTCTCATCTTAACCGTTCATAATCTAGATATATATATATATATATATATAGATCATCTCTGCAAAATTTCAGCTGATTTGGCAATCGTTAAGGCCTTGAAAACTGTGATTTATAGAGAAGAACACGAACGGTTCCGGTTGAACCGATTCGGTTCGTTCATTGTATTTATATGTTTTCAAGACCTTAACGATTACCAAATCAGCTGAAATTTTGCAGAGGTGATCTATACATATATATCTAGATTATGAACGGTTAAGATGAGAAAATTTGATCAAAAAGTGGGTTAAATTAAGGAAATCCGCACCAAATTTATGGTAAGGACATCCTTAGCCAAGTTTCTTGACAAATTGATAAATGCTGTTTTTTTTTTTCTGTTTTTTCTCTTTCGTGACGGATATGATCTTAGTGATGTGCCTGATTATAAACTGGAGCCGCATCAGGTTCATGTGGAGAGACATTGGTATAAATCTAACAGATTAATCCTGCTTCTTGTTAATAAGAATCTAGCACCGCTAGATGATTCCCTTGAGACAGAGTTTACTAATTGGTACTCTTCTTATCTTTAATGTTCTTAAATTTAACTACACATCCTTTTTAATTACCTAATCAACTTATATAAATTGATTTATACTTTTTGTAGGCCGGAGGTGTGTTGCACTAGTCGTGTGGTGGGTAGGAGAAAATACTGGTTATACCATCTACTATGTGACAATGCTCATGGTGCTGTTCAAGCTTTTCAGAGGATTATTCAACGGCCGGCCCTTGCAGCGGATCGGGATACAAATATTAATCCTAGTTTTGAGTTTACTATCTTCGACATAGCTAGTGTGACAAAAGTTGGATATGTGGCTCCATGCAGTCGAGCATTGTTGCAATTTCTCATTGAGTATGACCTGAAAGTGAGCAACTGGACTTGAACCATTCGACTTTGCATGATCTAGCTCATCTTCTGAATAATATGGAAAAACCTCCTCACAAGCATTTAGGAAGGTAGCTGCACAAGAGGAGAGCATGAAACACTGGTGTAGGCAGTCAAATGATTACATATGCACATACTCAGAAACACATGCACACGCTAAACACTCCAAATAGTTTTAAAATAAAATCAGGGCACTGTACGTCAAGGATCTCAATCCAAACAATTGAATTGCCATAGAAACAAATATCAGCTACAGTTTTGCCAGCAACATGCACTACAGTATTCATGGCTACTTACACAAGTATATAATTTTGAAAACATGAGAAGTTGGTAAACTGCTGATCACGATCAATTGCAAAAATAACAGATATTTGCAACCATGATATCCATTACCAGGGAGACTTACATTCCACGCTATTGTAGAGCTCCATGGCTGTATTGGCATCCACTAAATTATCAATCTCATCTTTACCAAAGAAAGAACAATCTCGGTAAAGAGGATTCCAGCGCCAGGATCTACCGATACCAGCAAAGTCCCACCTGAGGTAGAATCTCTCATGATTCAAGTTAGGCATCCGCTCACCATTGTAGGAGTCCAATACAAACTCAGCATCCTTCAGAGAAGCAAACTCCACAAAACCCCGCCTCCGATAAACCGTTGCAGCCACAACCTACAATGACCGATTTCATATTTTAGAATTCGTATTTCAATAATTCTCCCCAAGTAAATAGATCTACCTTTGCATTTTCATTGAAGCAGTTGAAGAGATAAATCTCATCTATCTCCCACGGCAAGCGTTCGACCAGTATGGAGCGCAAACCCAACCGTCGAGCCATCATCCTAATCCTCCTAGCAACCAACCACATGAGTCGCTCAGAATCCTTCAAACGCAGATTACGTTCACCAGAGATGTCCCCAGGCTCGGGATTGCAGCAACTCCGAACAGGTTCAGCCATTTGGTTGCTCAGCAGTCGACGTGCCTCCTCCACGCTCACAAATGCAGCAACTCCGATTGGTTTGTTCCACGACGTATTGCATGTATGTATATATATTCTTGGGTTGGGCCGGAGCCCCATTGTAAGATTAGACCCGACCCGATTCAAAACTGATCATCTCTTTTAAGTTTGGTCCGTCCGCCGTTCCCATAATTTCCTTCTAAAACCCTAAACTCAGCATCGATAGCTTCTCATCTACTGCAAGGTACTGATTGATGAACAAAAGAATCCGTCAACATGAGAAGAGTTAATATCTTTACCAGTATGCTTTTAAGTTTACCTCTTTACAAAACAATGAATACATGCATTAGCTAGAGAACAAGAAAAACATAGAGAAAGAAGAGAATAGTTCTATTCTGTCGCATTAATACCATTTAGCAAACAGCAATTTGCCAGCAATGGTATGGTGGCTATGTGAAATAGCTTGATCTTAGCCTTGATTTAGCTAAGAAATCACCGTGGCTTTCATCGATAGACTATAAATTACAAGTTATGGATCCAAATTTAAATTTGATCTGACCAGAAGTACCCAAACGATGATATTGAACCAAACAACCAAACGTTAAAAATCCAATTGAGACTCCAGTAACTCAATCCAACACTGCAAACCACAAAGCATAAGAATAAGAATTTTCTTGAATGAAAGTCTCGACTCCGTATGCAACTTTTGTAGCAGGTGGAGCTCTATAATGGACAACAATATATGGTGCATCATCTAATTTGACCAAAGGAACAAGGTGCTGAACGCGCACAAGGGACTCCAAACATACACTAAAGGAACCCAACACAAGGTATCCAGTAAGCCAAGCCAATTCACTCTTCCAAAGCTATATTCAGTAAACCAATTCAAATGAAAACCAGCACATATTGAAAACTTATATTTAGGCATGTTATTTAGGTTCTAATTAACTTATATGTTGAGTACACCGCCAGACCTCATCAGAACCGACTACCCATAATCGCAAAACAGACAAATTAATTGATTCTACATGCACAACATTGACAACAACTGCAAAATACAACAGTGCACCAATTCTCGTTCCCGTGCAGACAGACATAAACGACTACCAAAGTCCCCAAAAGCATGTCTTACTTTCCTAGACAAATAATTGGTTGACGTGTCTTGTTCAAGTGCCTCATCCATTTTCCAATTTTCCACTCTCACAAGTCACAACCTGTGATTCTCCTACACCACAATACCTGCAAATGGATCAAAAAATAGTTACAACATATAAATGATATCATCATGCATTGTAAATCATCATCCAAATCAAAATATTTCAAAGCCATGGATGGAATGAATAAACAAGATTCTTTGATGCCTATTTACTACTGCTCATAGTGTAAAACAGCTTATTTCCATGTGGCGGGGTGATCAATCAAAATGCAACGGAACTCTGTTCTTTAGTTTATAGTGAACAATGTACAAACCAATTGCAAAGAAAGCAATAAACCGATAGAACTTTCCATCATTCCTTCCAAACATGGACAGAACAGTAATTTTAATTTGTTATAACAAAAAAAATTCAGCTGTGTGTGCAATGTGCATCTCATTCAAGCTGTCTATTGATCGGATGAATTCGATATGGCCGCAGCACATGATAGTTATGACTAGTCCACAATTTCTTCCACAGGTAGCTAAGTACAGTACAAGTTTAAGACCTGACCATGCCTAACATTAACAAGTGTAATTATTAGTTTGACATAGCACTCACTCTAAACATTAATACTTACAGGTACAGAAGATAAAGAGGAGGAGGATTTACCAATGGATGGATTGAGTTAGACCACAAAGCCACAGGCCAAGCGAGTATAATTGATATACGCGGAATGACACTTGTATTCAAAAATGCGAGTGGCCAGGATCTCACCGCCGATATATACTGGACCCACCAATTCATATTGAATCACCAATACAACAACACGCACATTCCCAAGAAAATGTGCATTAATCTTTCCCCTAGAAGACATGTTCCCACACAAAACCAAGGCAACTTTTTGATCTCCAAGATCGACAAAAGCATATGACAGTGCATAAACGGCTTCCATATAGGTATGGAACAAGTGTGAAACCCCTATCCAATTATCATAAGATACGCTTATATCGCCGGTATCATCATTCACTGCTAGACGAGAGATATATATAGCAGACTTATTACGAAAGGAGAACATGACCTGTGTACCATTTGAGTCCAAGACTAAAGCCCTGCCAAAGAAGGGAAACGGCTTACCATCAAACAAGGAAGTCATCACTCTCCATCCCTTTTCCTTGTCATTAACATCAAAATAAATAACGGGAATGCAAGGGGATACCGAAAATCCATCATCGCTGGAGACAATCTATCACAAGTCAAGCAGTCCCTTAGTCCCGACACGTTAACTATAGGATCCGGCAGAACAAAACATTTGCGAGAACTGCTATTGTACACCTCGAAAGTGGGATGTTGATGAATACCACCGACGGTTCTAGTTGAGAAACAGTAGAGATTTCCGTTCACCTCAAATAGGAAGGGATATGGTTTCACCTCCAGGAAACTCCAATCAAGCTTTTGCCAACTAGTAGACTCTGGGTCAAAACTATAGACATCTGCACTAGGCACATAGTCCTTTGACTGTATCATGCCACCGGCAAAGAAAATTTGGGAGCCGTAGGCAAGGACACTCATATGCTTTGGAATTATCATTTCTTTGCCACCGCAGCTTTCAGGGACTTTCTCCCCGTTGACCAGCCAAGCCCGCTGTCGCAACTGAGATTCCTGTTTAGGTTTATGGGCACAATGCTCGCACTTGGTTATTGTGCAAGTTTCAATGCTAAAGTTACAAGAGCATTTCAATAACTCGGACAGTTTGATGGTGCGGAAAACATAACAACTTCTTCGACAGTTGAATTCTTCGAAACATAGATACAACTCCCTCTCCTTCTCCAACGAGGAAACTGTTTTCTTAGGAACTTGGGTGAGCATGGTATGAAGCTGATGATGATAAACATAAGGCTGTTGGTAATTAACATATCCAGCATATCCTCCTTGATACATGTTAGGATAAGTGACAGGCATGTGTTGAAGCATATCACCAGTAGCTCTCTTTCTAGTACCAAAAGGGGGTACGGAGTTCTTATAGTGCTCAATCATTGTCTTGGCATCCATTATTTGACCAACCTCATCACAACCAAAGAAAGAGCAAAGCTCGTACAAATGATCCCAGCGCCATCTAGTACCGGAATGATAAATGTCCCAGCTCAGGCAATATCTCTCATTATTGAAATTCGGCATCCGCTCACCATTGTAGGAGTTCAAGACAAACTCAGCATCACTGTAAGAAGAGAACTCCACAAAACCATAATCTTCCGGCAATCCTGTTCGCCAGTTACGCAATACCGTTGCAGCTAAAACCTCTGCGTTGTCATGGAAGCAGTTGTAGAGATAAATCGCATCCATCATCGGCGGCAAGCTGTCGACCCGTATGGAGCGAATCTTATTGGCTGCCGTCATGGACTCCTGAAGTTGTTGCATGGCTCAAGGGGCTAAGAAGATCTCCGGTTAGGCACAAGCTTCTCCTATGATTTTCTGAACTCCTTCAAGAAGAAAGGCTTTTCCTTGTTCTCTCCAAGGTGTTAATGTGTTCTCGATCAATTTCTCAGGTAAAAGCTCGTTTATAATCAAGTGTACTGAAACTTAGAGATGTTGAAATCGCTTAGGGTTTGACGAGAAACCCTTAAATCCTTGTTCTCTAACCCTAAAAAAATAATTTTGCGAACTTAAGAGTTTCGATCGGATAACTATATCTTATTTTTTTTGTTAAGAGCCACCTTTATATAAAAGGTTATACAATACTTTCTAGGTACGTAGGAGGAATCATAATCTATCCTATAAACCTATCACTACAAGGAAACAAAATTCCTTTTTCTGTTAGGATTAGACTAAAGGGAAAGCGAATATGTCCGATGCTAGAACAAAGTGAATATTCTAGATCAAAATCATGGTCCTCCATATTTACTGAAACTTGTATCCATCGTCCATATTCACAAACTAACGATCCTATATCTTTGATGGGCTTCTTATAATTTGGGTCTACAATGTAATGGGTTAATGGGCCTGGATTGTCTAAAATTGGTCTAGGGAAATAGTATTTATATGGCAATATGGTAAGAGAGCCCACATCTGGGCGTGTCGCTGGCGGAGTATGGCGGTGGTATCTCTTGCGGTGGAGATGTGTCGAATCTCAAAGAGGTATTTCAATCTTGGCAGCCTTTTCAAATGCAGCAACAGGTGGAGATGTGTCGAATGGAGTGCCTATAATTGGTTGTGATGATGATAGTTTAATTGGCACCGATAAACGGAGCACTGTGAGTAATAGCATGGGTGCTAGCATTTTAAGTAGAGAGTCTGCAATTCATAGTTCTAGAATGCCTACTGTCACCGTTGAATTGATTGGAAGTCTACAAGAGGTTAAAGAGTTCAATATGATTACGGGTGTTAGCAGTAAGCTGGATGAAATAAATTCGGATTCTGTGCAAGATGATCAAAATGTACTCACATGTCTTGGCAAAGTTCTAATAAAGGCAGCATGAGGAAGAAAATTGTGTCATGCGCCATAACACTTGCAAATAGCACTACTGACATTGTTCATCTCTTTAGAAATAGTGAATGACATGCTGTTTAGTTGCTACATGGAGGCAATTAAGCTTTTCAATGACGTATGATTTTGGCACTGAGCAACATGTTCTGATTCAAGATGACTATCGTAAAAAAGAATTGGTGAATCAATTTTTGAAGTCCAGACATTTTGATAAGGCAAAAGAGGTGTTGGTGGGAATGTGGGAGAAGTGGAAATCAGAAGTTAAGGCTGTAATTGCTGGGGAAGAGGCTGCTAAGAGACTATATTTTCTTCTGAAGGGATGTCTCAACCTTGACAATAATGTTGCATTATGCTCTGCAGGCACTCAATCTCTATCACAGCCTACTCCCTCTTGTAGGCAAGTATTGGCAGAAATTAGTCAAGTGATCCAAAACTCACTCTCTCAGGTATTCATTACCATCAGTTTCAGTCCCCAATATTTTCAAGCAGCTCCTGATTTGGTATTGTGTGATTTCATTAAGCTCTGTGTCATGATTCATAGTAATCTTAATAATCTTCATGATGATATATCAAGGTTAATGAGATCAGTTACCAGCTTTCTTGTTGATATGAATTCTCACTGTGGAACTTGGAGGAACGCATACAAGATATGAAATTGTGTTAGGAACAAAATTATCATTTTTGAAAATAGCATGATCAATGCATATGAGCTAATAAGTGGTCTTGGCAAGGAAGCCATTGATTCATTTAAGAGGTTGCATGGTCAAAAGAGTGTTCCTTATTTTATTATGGTTTTGGTTGAATGCTTTGTCATGAAGGGTCAATTGAAACATGAAGATGGGGTTGGAAATAAGTGGGAGGAGATATTTTCTTTTACTGTATGTGCAATTATTCATGAATTGCATGCAGTCCTTTTATTGACTACATTAGTCCAGCTTGAGCATAAACAACACAAATGTTCTGCTGTCATTGTTTTTGTGTTAATCTCAATTTGTCTGCACTTTACTGATTATACGCAAGAGTGAGAAAATTGCCAAACTTGTTGGGCTAAGGTGTAGTAACAACAACCTTACAAGGACCAATGAAATATGGCCTGCACTAGCAATCAATTCTTCGAGGGAGGCAGAGTTGACATCAGAAGATAATGAACAGCTTTTGTTCCTAAAAGCCATTTTCCAGATCATTGAGGCTATTTGGACATTTAAGCTAAAAGAACAGTCTCTATGCATAATTGGTTGTGATGTATATAAACCTACTGCTTGTGACCAAGTTGCTGCTATGAGTGAACATTTAGTGATGAACATTTTGGGAGAATATTTGTGGACCATTTCTCATCAACCTACATGCTATATTCTCACTGGTGTTGATATGCCTTGGATCATGAAGCATATCAGGGAACAGGCTCAAAAAGATTGCTGTGGTCATATTTCTCAACCTATTTTGCTCTCTTCTGTCAGTATTCAGGGAGTCGCTCACAACGGTATGAATCTTTATGCCTCTTCTAATCTGACTAATGTGCATCAGTATAAGGGTTTCCCAGCATTATGTAAGAGTGGCTCTAATGAAGAGAAAGAGATGATTGCTCATAGTATTCAAGAACGTATGCATACTGAGACGAACGACATGGTTATATCTGTGGATGTGGAGAACTCTGCAAGTATACGACACCTTGTTCAGCTGATGTTTTGGGAGTGGAAACAATGCTGGATGAAAAGATAGATTGCAAGGGAATAGAGCTGGCAAATACTGGAGCCTCAGTTCATACTTGTCTGATTCTTGGTGCTCTGTTGATATCAGTCACACATGTGGTGAGTTCCCATGCTGCTTCATTCCTCAGCTTGATACTGAGGTTTACACATACACCCATGTTCAATGTCAAGGCGTCAACAGACATTGGAAGGCATTCCAGGCTTGAGGTCAAGCCTGTTTTTGGAGCGGGTGGAAATGTAACGATCGTATATGGCGTATATCTTTGATGGGCTTCTTATAATTTGGGTCTACAATGTAATGGGTTAATGGGCCCGGATTGTCTAAAATGGGTCTAAGTTTTATCTTCTTGGTATTTATAAGGCAATATGGTATGTTGTAAAGAGGTGAAGAATATTGAAGTTTATTTAGTTTATTTTCTTTCTTTTAGCTCTTTTTTCCCCTTCTTGTTCATGGCTTTCCAGGGTTGTTATCCACCGGATCGTTACAGAAACTTGTATCCATCTCTTTTTACCACATAAGTTTTTGTCCTTCACCTATTAACAAAATGTTATCGAAGTCATAAGAGAGAGAGAAGCAGTTCATGTTCCAAATTATAGATTGTACCTTGGATGGTGTTCCAAATTGATTTTGGCTTTTGATGGGTTTTTGATTCAGAAGATTTCTTGAATGGTGTTCTTGAGTAGTAAAGATAGGCAGAATGGGGGTGGTGGTGTTGATTCAAAATTACATAATTAAGTTTTCAAAGTTTTTTGACTCTATAAATTGATCAATTTCTTCTATACCCAGCATATATGATTGCTATCTTCCCTTGCAAAACTTATTTGCAGCATCTTAAAACTAGGAGAAAAAAGAGACTTGGAGAAAGAGAGAGGGAGGTGGGGATTGTAGATGACGAGGTTGCCGAGTAGCAGTGGTACCACATTTCTTTTTGAGAAAATATATAACTCTACCTATGATTCTACTGAAAAATAGAAATGCAAAGCTTCATTGCATATTTCGCAAACTATAGATTGTACTTCTTGACATACTAACATCAAGCAAGGACGGAGCTTAGTACATTTACCCTAGGGCGGCAGCCCATGTAGTATTTTAATTTTCTTCAATTGATGTAGGCAAACTTGATCAAGAGAATTACATTACTATGAAAGTAGCCCATGCATATATATATGAAATTGTTTAATATCAAAAGTAAAAGAAAAGTTAAACAATTAAAAAAAAGGTCAAATATTCTTTTCAAAATGATGAATTTGCTAAAATAAATCATAAAATCAAAATTAAAATTAGATAATAATTAATAAATTCACTAGGTAGTTAATATATTTTGGCAGCTTAGGAATAGGCTAGGTAGTTAATATATTTTTTATACTTTATTAAGTTTTTTTAATTAACTAAATAATTAAAATGCTAAAACCACAAGTTGAACTTGCCACATTCCACTTAAAAAAAGAATATGTCTCTATACTAAAAATTACTAGATAACTTTATTAACTTTTATATATAACACTTAAATGTAATTAATCTAAATTTTTATTAAATAAATATTAGCCGGACAATTTATTTAATATGCATATAACAATGAAGAAAATAAGCATTTGATCAGAAAAGAAATGGGAACAAAAGTATTTTGTGTGTTACCATTTTAATAGAGAAGCGAGGTTGCTTAGTCAAGTTTTCCTTCAAGACGGCGCTGATTACTTGAGGATTGATCCAGGTGCTGCAGCCCATTCTTACAACAATGTAACAGCTGAACTTTGGTGAGTGAAACAGACGCGCTGTTGGACTTAGACTTGGCCTCAAAGTTGAGTAGCAAGCTACTTGTGTTCTCCATCTGGGTGTTTTCCTGTCTTTGTATCCATGGTGATGCTTTGATATGTCATATGTGGGGATTCTGGGGAAGTAAAAGCTTGGGTCAGAGAGTACTGATGGGGTTTGAAGTTTGAACCAAGCTAGCTGCTAGCTTGGTTTCCTGCCGAAGACTCAAGACTGGAACATAACAAAATCTAAATGGGAGTTGGGAACTGTTTCATTTTCTGGTAGACTTGTCTTTGATCGAAGACAACAATACTTCCAAAACAAAGGGCATTGACTTGTAGACGTGATAATAATGGGCCATGAAATTAAGTCCAAGAAAGAGGAACCCTAAAGTTGCATTATAACAAAAAATACTTGTCTAAATTTTATGTAACCATAAGCTTATCATCGGTTGGGGGTGTAGCTCATATGGTAGAGCGCTCGCTTCGCATGCGAGAGGCACAGGGTTCGATTCCCTGCACCTCCAATCTTTTTGCTGTTTTTTTTTTCGGTTTTCCCTCTCACCATAGAGATATTTGGTTTATGTTCTTGTTAATTATATACAATTCAATTAAAGGAAAGAAATTAAATAATAATGCGTGGGCAGGGAGTTGGTATTTGTAGGAGTTTGGATGTCACTCCAATGTGGTCCAAAGTCCAAACTCCTCCAAATTGATGAGTGCATGAACACCTAGCTAGCTATATGAACAAAGAGTCCTCTTCCCATCCATCTTTATATCTCTCTCATTTATTTTTTTTCTCTGATTGCTAATGGTTAGCGAAAACGACGATGGCATGCTCTAAAGGACAATCGTAACAAAGCTAATTCATACATACCTGCTTGTTTTCTACCTACGGATCACTGTCAATCATCAACTTCGTGTTACAGCGCGTTTTATATAGTAGTGGAGTTGTCATGCTATGGGGCACCCACTTCTGTATCATTATCCCCCGTTTTTCTCACAAAACGTCAAGTTAGTTTGATGCTATGTCTAATCAAAATCCATGGTATAATTAGCCACAGATACAGTAAGATGTCATCTGTTGCAATACTCGATGATGATCTTAAATTGGTTTGAAGTTTTCTGGGAAAGTGAATTTTCATGAAAATGAATCCAGCATTCTAGTTGTCTGTAATCGAGTCTTTTGCAAAGGAAAGAAAATGTATGTTCTATCTGGAGTTCTCTTGTCTTCAGATCGATCAACAATTTGACGTATAAGAAAGCAAACTAGCCAAAGTCATGTATGAACCTGATTAACATTGCTTTTATTAGGAAAACAATCACAGTAGATGATAATGATCTGGCTCTATCCATTAATTTGATCGATGTTATATACTAGTCATTGATCGATGATGGTGATTATAACTAGTGGTGATTGAGTTTCTTATATAGTGACCACTGTGCTAGCTGAAATGCACATACCAATGTTCTAAAAAAGGCGCACAGGACCGCTTAGGCGTTGGACGGTAGGGCACCGTTCCGATTTTTTCCAAATCAGCCAAGCTGGGTGCTGACGCGAAAATCGGCCGCCTAGGCGGCCCGATTAGTTTTTTTTTAATTATGAAATACATAAAAGCCTATCTAAAAATGAGTAAAATCAAACACAATATTATAATCTAAAGTCTAAACAAAAGGATGCACTATTGTATTTTTATTATTTCTAAAAACATTGTTGTTTTATTATGTATATTTTTGAAGTATTTTTGCTATTTTAAAACATAAAAGTGTTTTTTTTTATAATTTTTATTTATATAATTATATTTATTAAATAAATAATAATATATAAAATATAAAACCACCTAGACGCTGGCTGTCCGTCCTAGTAACGTCTAGCGCTTTTTAAAATCTTAGCGTAGATTTTCCAAAAACATGAAGGGTCGTGTAACGTTTGATTGCAAAATAATGTACCATGTTCCATAGTTTTCGTCAGAGAAGCATGCGGACAACTCCAAAGACCAAGGCCATGTAACCATGTCTTGCCTCAAACGCATTGATATCCATACGTACATCATAAGCTTGATGTACGTCTCACTCTTAATGTCTCTTGCTGGATCATATGCTTCCTTTTCTAACCTCGTTGATTTGTAGCTAGTTTTTATAATGGAACACTTTATGGAAGAAGAAACTTGAGCTCCCGATTTAGTTTTCAGGGCAATGGAATTATAACATGGGATTTTTGCATAATATGGAGAAGGGTGCAAGTGTATCACTATTACGCTTGCTTAGAGCATCTTTCTTATTTTTTCGATTTTATCAAATTTGAAGAATATTGAGTGTTTTTTAGGTTCAACAGCTTCCCTATCTCATTCTCTAAAATGAGGATGAAGAAGAAAAATGAGCATTGCTTCCTCAAATTTGCAGCAAAGTTCTCTAAAATTTAATTCTTCACGGGCTCCAACAAAATTTTTATAAAAACAGATTATTTTATTAATTATTTTATTCTTACAATAAAATATATAATCTCTTTTGGTCATAATTAATTATGATGTACCATATTTTGTTGTTCTAATAAATGTCAAATCTTCAAAATAGAGAAGCTGTTAGAATTGGAGAATAATATTTTTAGAGAATTTGGTTTTTGCTTTCCCATTTTGAAGAAATTTTAAGGAAGCCGCTGGAGATACTCTTAGAGAAGCAGAAGCTGAATCATAATATTCTTATTACGGAGATTTGCTGCAAGCAATTAATTCAACAAATCATGTGATTAGCAAGATGGCATTTGGCCTTGCGCTCCCTGCCGGGGAACTAGGCACATGGATGTTTATCATTTCTGCAACCAAGTTTCTGTTAGCTAGTCAGGTATTTAGCTTGTTGATCAATCAATTCCTAAAAGATCGACCGCTCACATTTTCTAGTTGTTTGTATGTACATGAGTTCTCATTCAATTATTACTTCGTTGTTTCGATCTTTATAGTCATATATATGTATATATGATACGTAAGTTACGTATATAACAACGCCCTTTAAGAGGGATTGAGGTTTATATCAACTTTTTGATCACAAAATCACATCTTCACCGTTTAATATATAGTTCTATATGAATAGATCACTTCTGCAAAATTTCATCCAAATTGGTAATCGTTAATATGATCAAAACTGTAAATTAAAAGTTAAAGCATGAAAAGTTCAAGTTTGGCATATTTGATTTACATATATGCATCTAAATGTTGAAAGGTTGAGATGTTGACATGTGATCAAAAAAATTGTAATCTTCAATCCCTCATATATGTCAAAAAAAGGATCACTTTATAGAAGTGTCCTCACACAGTGTATATAATATGATTGGAAGACATATTTTGTACTTTTAGGTGATCCTCAAAGAAAGAAGCTACCTATTTTCTCATATATACAATCTCATTGAGTAGTCAGTATTGGATTTCATATTCCTTTTCGATTTTATTTGCCCTACTTATCTCTCTCTCTCTCTTTTATTAAATAAGGGATTAGGTGATATTAGTTCTTCGGAGACAAACAATTTAGGGAACAAGTCCCGCCCTCAATCCCGAAGGAGAAGGGTCCACCACACTTTGAGATCACACCGCCCGTCCCTTTATTTATAATTTTATTGATATATAAAAAAGAAAAACACAAGAGTAAGATTAAGAAAAGGACACAAACAAACCCCAGATTACAAGAAAACCAAGCAGAAACTAACGAGAGTGATGTCCCTAATCCTCTATTACAACTGTCAATACCAGAAAAAAAAACCTTTAGCCGACGAAATATCTAAAAACAGGCCGACGAAATTTTTTTTCGTCGGCTAAAGTGGACTTTTAGCCGACGAATTTTTTTTTCGTCGGGTAAACTAATGTTTTCGTCGGCTATAGTTAAATTTTAGCCAACAAAAAAAATTTTCGTCGGCTAAAGTGATTGTTTCGTCGGCTATAGTATGTGAACTTTAGCCGACGAAATGTGAAAAGTTTAGCCGACGAAATTAGGGTATTTAGTTGGCTAAAGTAACTTTTAGTTACAAAAATTGCACTACGGATATTTCGGTGTCCGATTGACTATTGTGATACCAATCTAGAAGTAGAACGGCCGTACGAGTAAAACTCATCGCTATTGCCATGACATACAGGCTTTTTTGGCCATCCGAGTTCGTTTAAGGCTTCAAAATGAAGTTTTTCTAAACGCTTAACACACGAAAATGTCCATATCTACACCTATATGAGGTATTTTGGCCGAACCTTCAACACAACAAACACTCACCATAATGAGATGCAACTGACCATCTAAAAATTTTGAGACATTTACCCCTCGATGACAGGACTCCCTATATAGATAAATAATGGTAAATAGTAGCCATGTTGTGATTCCGGTCATAAAAATTCACAAACAAAAATAGGACCGTCAGATATCATCATTATGTTGAAATATATCTCTGGTAAAAAATTCAACTTTATCCGATAAATTTAAGGACTTCATCTAGACGGTCAATCTCGTAAGTCAAACCCCTAAATTATATTGACTGCAACTATCGGCACCGAGACTTTACCGGAATTACGTGATTTTTCAACCGTAGACGTATTTCACCATTCCGGTCATATATTATTTCATGACTTTTTTGCGTTTGAAGTTTCTACGTAGAGTTTGTTTTAGAAACAAAACATTTACTTAAAGCTTAGTAAACAAGTTATACAACATTAGTACGTATGTTGTGATTCCGATGATCAAAGTTGAGAAACAAAATTCCGACTGTTTGATATGATCATTATGTTGAAATATGTATATAGGAAAAAATTCAACTTAATCTGACAATGTTAAGGGCTCGATCCTTACGGTCAATCACGTAAGTCAAACCCCTTAACGCACGGAAACGGTCATTTGACCGTCTAAATTACCTATTTTGCCCGGACCTTCAACTGAAAATAGTTTCAAATCAATGAGACGCGACCAGTGGTATAAAAATTTCAAATCAATAACTACTGGTGGCCTTTATATAGTGTTGAGAATCACCTACAAATTGATGGTTTTATGGCTGTTACAAAATCATAATCAGACTTAATATGTCTGTTACAAAATCATAATCAGACTTAAAAAGGTTAAACAATAAAATCTGTCAGTTCAAAAACAACCTGGGCTCTAGGACTACAAATTTGAGCTGTATTCGTGTCCGTAGGTCGCGCGGGCCCAAGTGAAGAAATTGGGCTTCCGACTTGGGATATGCACCCCCGGTGCGCGCACAAGAGAGAGCATAAGTGCTTGTCATGGTTACACCTTCAAGGTGTGGGATTCTATTTAAAGCCTTATTTCTTTCTCACTTTTCTAATGTGGGACAAAGTTTATTTTCTCATTTGAACTAGCCATATTTGGGTAACAATTTCTCATTCACCCCACAACCAAATTATGCATATAAATACATGATTTTATAACACTCATTACAAGAATTACAAATTCATGCATGCAATCATCTAATTAAAAGTGTAACTTATTTTAATTATTTGATTTAATCAATAATGATGTGACCATATTTCCAACAGTTACTTCCGTAATGCAGTAATGGAAGCAAAGAAATCAAAATTGCATCACCCTTACTTTAGTTTTGAATAGGTTGGTTGTGAGTGGTGTCGTTGTATTCTTACGCTGACGTTTCGTTAATTTTTCTCTCATCTTATGATTACACGCAGCGGTTTTGATTTAATTTACAGCTAGCAACATGTAAGTTAATTACTCGATCATTTGCACCAAGAAAAAAGAACCAACTTCATCTCGATCATATTCGAATTTCTCACTACTGTGACTCATTCACGACTTTACGTACTCCATGCCTCTAATTTATAAGTTTATTCTGTCGGTGAAAAATTCTCAATGGGTTGCCATCTTTTTCTGTTTGAAAAACTATGGTCTATGGGACTCGTGGCAAAATTAGCAATTAAAAATCTACTTAACCCCGATCATTATTCCGCATCAGAATCTATCAAAATTTATATTCAATCTAATGGTCAATGATTGGCTATTAATTTACATTCTTAAATATATGGGATGAACATAGAAATACTCGATCTATCTCTACGTACTCAACTATATGTAATCTCGGTACAAATATTGGATACTTTAATCATTTACATCCAAAGCACCCGTGGGGTGAATCACATCTGATGCTATTTTATTTACTGAAGTCTAAAAGGTGGAAATTATTCTTAAGAATTAATCGAATTAATCGAATATCACTTTGTGGTTTTTCCTTCAATCATCTGGTAATCGATCACCATTCATGTCGACCCTTTTTCCTTTTGTATATAAATTGTGCATATGCATCTTTCTTGTCACAAGCTCACCACGTTAGGGATTTTATTTGATTATATTATTGATAGGGTACTTCATCTTTGAAGTGCTTACAATGCTGTGCTTAACTGTTAAGTTTTGGGTTTAACGTGAAAATTCTTTTCCTCAAACTCTTGAGTTTTTTGATCCATAATATTCTTTGAAAAGTTTCGAGTATCAGTAATTCGAATCAGAACATCAACTGTTGGCGTATAATTGATTTCGACAAAGAGTGAGTACAAAAGTTCTACGTTTTGTCGAAAGGAAGTACAGTATACTTATGGAGACAACATATAACCATCTGTACGCATCAAATTTTGCTTTCATATTGCATGATAGGTCAATTATACAAAGAATAGACTATGTGGTGGGAAAAAAGGCACACGTTAACAACGAATTAAGCATACCTCAAACTTTATACTTTCTTGTGAGTAAAGACCGTTAAAATAAGAGAAAAATGCACCAATAGTGTCTGAAGACTTGGTGGACTTTCAATATGATACCCAGACTTTTAAATGTATCAGAAAGGTACCCGAACTTGTATTTTTGTATTGACGTCGTACCTATGGATGTTTTCCGTCACCTCTCCGTCAGTTCATGTCACAAGTGAAGCACGTGACCTCTTAAAGCTGTATCCTAGTGCCCCGCCACCCTGACATTCCCCGAACTTGTATTTAAAAAGGCATGTTCATTGAATTGCTGCTAAATTCCAAGTTCCAACACTTAAAGAAAAACCATGTTTGATGTGAAGGATCAACAAAAACCATGATTCAACAAGTACATTAGTGGTCATCTTCCATCTATACTTGCTGACCGCAGATCTCATGAGATCTTCGTGATACACGATCTGCTACACCATCTTCCCCAAAGGTTACAAAACCAAATCCTCTATGGCCAGTTCTTTTGGGAACCTACAGCGAGCAATAGATCATCTTCAGTTCCGAATAGTTCCATGAATAAAGCCAACTGAATAGAGTAAAGTAAAACAGTATGCCAGCTTACTCTAGGAACATAAACGTCCATTATACGGCCAAATCTACCAAAATACTGGCGGAGATCTTCAGCAGTTGCCTCCTGAGGAAGCCTCCCAACAAAAATCTTTCTGCTCAATCCTTGAGCAGACTCTCCTCCTAGTTCAACACAATAGAATAAAAAATTATTGCATAACCTATATAAATTGCATAAAGCTTGTAACTTGTAATAGAAACTTACTTCCATATGCAGGCCCAGGATGAGGTGGGTGATCATACAAGGTGGGAGCACCAAGGGCCAAAGGCGGTGCAGTAAACGAGGACGAAGATCATGCCGCCAAAGGCCCAGGCGATACCGAGAAGGCCGACGCCGTCGCATGGGCCGGTCTGGTGCTTGTGGCCGATGACGGTGGCGACGGTGATGTAGAGGAAGAAAAGAGTGGCGACGAACTCGGCGATGAGGGCCCGGTAGAAGGACCAGCGCTTGAGCTCATCGGTGTCAAACAGCGACGCAGGGGGTGGGTCGACGTAGTCCTTGCCGTGGTGTCCCTCTTTGCTCACTTCCTTCGACATTGTTAAGATTGGGGTTGGGTTTAGCTCTAGCTCTGGTTTTGGGAGTGTGGAAAATGATTGAGGGGGATGAGGAGGTGGTGGGGTGGTTTTAAAAGAGCTGGGGGGGGAGTGAGGAGCAGGTGGTGGTACAAAGTGGATAAGGCCGGGGTAATTCGGGGAATGTCAGGGTGGCGGGGAACTAGGATACAGCTTTAAGAGGTCACGTGCTTCACTTGTGACATGAACTGACGGAGAGGTGACGAAAAACATCCATAGGTACAACGTCAATACAAAAATACAAGTTCGGGTACCTTTCTGATACATTTAAAAGTCTGGGTATCATATTGAAAGTCCACCAAGTCTTCAGACACTATTGGTGCATTTTTCTCTTAAAATAATTCGAAACAAATTAGGTTTTCACGTTGTTGTAACATCTTTGTCGAAAAGTTCTCAAAACCAAAAGGTTGTACACTTAATATATACGTCGCGTTTGGCGTTATCATGCATCGGACCTATTAATATCGTAAACATCATGAAAAAATAAATCATTGTAGATATCATGAAATGAGTATAGAAAATGAGTGAATATCGACATCGATGACATCTATCTATGTAAGTGCATCTATAAGAATGATGATGAGATTCTTTGTTAGAGAAACTGGCTACATACCTCTTACATGTAGTTAAGATTGGCATGAAAACCATGTGTAAAAGAGTATTTATGTATACCTATTATCCATGGGTAAAAACAATGGGTAATGGGTGGTAACAAAATACTCGTAGATAAATAAGTAATGAGTACTTAAATACCCATGGGTAATAGGTATAAGTGATGGGGAGAGCTGCTCAATCGCGGGATATGCGTGCGAGACGAAACACCGTTTCGTCTCGCACGTCTATTCTTCGTCTGAGTTGTCCTGATGACTACGTACCCATGGTTATGTATAGTGTTTTTTTATTCTTCTCTTTTTATCGTCTTTTGAAATCTCTTCCTTCTTTGACCAAATTACCACTTCTTCTGCAAATCACATTTTCAATTCAATTCCAGTGATCCATTGGCATGATGAGCTCAGCTCCATAATAGCCCTCTGATTGAGTCTTCATCATCATCCTATAATCGAGAGAAGAAAAGAGAACGACGATGAGGTGTTCATTCTCGAGTCTGAACGCTATGTACTACGTCGTGAACGGCGAAGGCGACATGTGGATCAACGAGAACCGGTTCAAGATCGTCAGGCAGCTCGACGAAGGTGGTTGAAATAAGTCACCAGTTGATTATGGTTGACAGATGCCCTCGTAGGTGCTCGTTTTGGTTTTTGTTTTACTGTTTTTTAGTTATTTTGGATACTTGTAGGCTTTGTCCTGGTAAATGCACGTTATGTGCTATGCTTGCCCTAAACAGACAACGAGTTTCTTGCTTTGTCAAATGGTCGCATTTTCCTAGTGGCATGATGAAACGTTGGGTCACTAGTAGTTTCCAATGACATCATATATTGAAAGCTGATAGACATAATAACTTATGACTCAGTATGAGCAGTATTTTTCTGATATGTTGTCAAAATTGTAAAGTAAATGGAATAGCTAATGATGCACTCTTGGCTATATGGTACTTGCTAGAATGCATAAATTTTGTAGACATGCCTATTATTTTAGAGTGTTTTTACAGTATGGGGTTTAAGCACGATGTTTCCCCTTTAAATTCTAAAGTTTCGTTAATTGTTACTACGTGAGGGTTGCCGTTCTTGCCCTTGTATTCAAAAAAGTAGCTAGCTAGGCGTATGAGACTATAAAGTGAAACTCGACCTTTTTGATAGAAAGGCTAATGCAATTTGGTTGGTTTAATTGGTTAAAACTATTAAGCAAATGAAATTGGCTAAATAGATTCAATATAGAATCACCAAGTGAAATGACAGAAGAGTTTGAGCAGCTAGCACATATTGACACTTAGCTTAAGAGCTAAGAGAATCAAACTCATGCACGCACTAGTATTCGACTTTAACTAATATTCAGATGTCACACTGATTTTGCTTTCAAGAACATGATCTCCCTAATTGTTTCAAGTATTAGAAAAATAAAAAATGAGTCTAACTAACTGGGATGTTGCAAAAATAATGGTTTTTAAATCCCTTTAAATATGTTATCTTAAAAGTTTTTATTTCGCATAGAAAGAAAATGTATCCCGTCATGTATAGATCTTAAAAATGTTAATGTCATCTAAATTATTCGTTTACGCGTAAATGTTGTAAGTATGAGATTCAAACTTGTGTACTTGAAAGAGTAAGTGTAGGATACTACTATCCGAGTCCAATTTCTAATTACGTCATTATTTAGTAGCACTGCGAGGTTCTAAATATCTGCAATAATATTTATAACAATGTCGGAACTCATTAAGAAAGCAGAGAAAATCTCTATAAGTACGTACATACACATAAATATCTACATACGTACGTACTACGTACGTCTCCTCTTCGATCCTGTCTTAATTAATCTCCAAAGTAGTTTCCAGGAAATTGGAAAGGAGAAAGAAGCGAGTGAGATAAGAAAAACGATTAGGGAAGATAGAAAGTGAAAAGTTGTTTTAGGATCTCTGTGGTCGTATATGACTCGGTGGGAGCTCATAACCTGAGATAGAGATCGAGGAAGTAGCATCCAGCTAATGCTGAAGACACAGACCTCACAACAACCCCTCTTTTATTCTCTCACAATCGTCCCCACTCCATTCTCTCCCTCGATCTCTTTCTCTCTCAACACCATCACCATGCATAATCCACCGTAATATTTATATATACTCGCTCACAGACTCACAGTATTAATCTATACACACTCTACATCTTCTTCTTCTTCTTCTTCTTCTTCTTCTTCTTCTTCTTCTTCTTCTCAATCCATAATTATTTATACGCATTACGCAACATATATAACACAGCACCCCACTCTATCTTCAACCTCAAACCCCACCTCCCTTCGTCCTCTCTATTCTCTCTGCAAGTAAAAGCCAGCCTCTCTCATCCTAACCCTACTTCTGACGTACTCACCGGAATTTCCAATGGGATACGGCCGTCTCCAACCCTCCGACACCGGAGGCTCCCCCCACTACATAGTCGACCAATCCCCGCCACCGCAACCTCTACCGCGTAAAAGCAAGAAGAAGCTCATCACACTCTCCATTCTCTCCATCATTCTCATCGCCGCTGCCACCGTCTCCTCCGTTGTCCTCATCACCGGCAGGTCCAGTCCCTCAGCGAAGTCTAGCGCCTCTCTCCTCCACCGCAAGCCAACGCAGGCCATCTCCAACGCCTGCTCCAAGACTCGTTTCCCTTCTCTCTGCGTAGACTCCCTCCTCGACTTCCCGGGATCACTGAACGCCTCGGAGTCCGACCTCGTCCACATTTCCTTCAACATGACTCTGCAGCACCTCAGCAAAGCTCTCTACCTTTCTTCAGGTCTGTCATATCTCCAGATGGACCCACGCGCCAAGTCTGCCTTCCAGGACTGTCTCGAGCTGCTTGACAATAGTGTGGACGCGCTCACGCGCGTCCTAACTACCGTCGGGCCTGGTAGTGCCGGATCCAGTCAGGACGTTTTGACCTGGCTGAGCTCGGCGCTTACGAATCAGGACACGTGCGGGGAGGGCCTCGCCGACGTGAGCGGTCCGGTGAAAGAGGAGCTGGGTCAGAAGCTCAAGGACTTGTCGGAGCTGGTGAGTAACTGCCTGGCAATATTCACGGCGACGAGTAGTAATGATTTCTCGGGAGTGCCGATTCAGAATAGGCGACTGCTGGTGGAGCGAGATATTATGGGAGATAATGCAGATATCTCCCGGGATTTTCCGAGATGGTTGGGGAAGAAGGAGAGGAGGCTGCTGACTATGCCGGTGGGGCAGATACAAGCCGACATAATCGTCTCGAAAGACGGCAACGGAACTTGCAAGACGATCAGCGAGGCGATCAAGATGGCACCGGAGTATAGTAGTCACCGTATAGTTATTTACATCAAGGCAGGAAGGTAAATTCACTCGACTAGTAAAGTTGCCACTTGTTTTCCCTATCTTCCTATTCCTTTTGCTAATTGCTTTTTCCGTCTCCCTTTCTATTATTCCGTGAAAAAATTGACCTTTTCTTACATCTACGATCACATCAATGTAACTTTTTCGATACAATTACCTACATAGTGTGCATCTTATAATGTCCGACCAGTATATGCGCCGTTCGGCAATGAGCTAAAAAAGTTTATCCGCGATTCTGATAAAATGGAAACGAAGAGAAACGAAGAGTAACTAGTTGTGTTAAGTTTCACAACAACACTCTTTTTCCATGAACTTTTACCCTTTTTCATTTTGCAAAATAAAATGGAAAATGCTTTGAAGCATATTAATGTATATTGAGTATGGGTGGCTGTCCATATATGCTTGTCGGTGGAGCATAGTGGAAAGGACCGTGAGCATTGACGTCGTTATCTTACCCGGGTGCATAGGGTTTTTGTTGCATGTAAAGTGCGTAACGGCATGTGCATGTGGTCAATTTACTGGCAACGCATTTCATGGACATGTTTTTTTGGTATCCTCAGTAGTTTTCTTCTAAACGTAACAACCAAGAGACTAGTCCATCTTAGATAATTGGTTACTAAGTTGGGATTCGAACTAGTTTTACTTTCCAGTAAAATGACATTTTTTTAGGTATGAGAATAATTTGGAACCATTTTCAGGTACGAAGAAAATAATTTGAAGGTGGGAAGGAAGAAAACCAATTTGATGTTCATCGGTGACGGCAAGGGTCTAACCACGATCACCGGTGGCAAGAGCGTCGCCGAAAACCTAACCACATTCCACACCGCATCCTTTGGTAAATTCTTTCGCCCTCTCAAAACTCTAACTACTTATGAATTACATATATTTGTCGTAATTATTAAATCAGAGTTTCTGTACTTCAGGAAAATATAGTGGTGGGTCATTTTGCTCATTATCATGCATGACTTGAGTGTACTACACGTGGCATGTTAGTTTGTTATGCAACTTGGTGATGTGTGTGTGACCTCAAGGTCCTTAAGACCTTCTCTTTTGTTATGTTATTTACATTGACGTAATTACCCTTTTAAATAACCAAGTGGTGGAATGTTCTTGTTCTTTAGCTAAACCCTTAATCTTTTCCACTTTGTCATAATGTTTGGTTAATCTCCCCTGCTAAACCTGATTTGGATATTGATAAGCCAATCATACTAACATAGTACTAATAACTTCATCGAAAAAAGAAAAAAAAACATAGTACTAATAATCTTATAGATTATTGAAAGTGGGTGACTGTGATGGCCAATGGGTATATTAGTCAATTTATTAATGTGACGGTGATGCTACATTAGTATGTTTTATTGGTTGTGTATGGCCCTATGTATATATGCATGATGGTGATAAAAGCTGTGAATAATGGGACTTTTTTGGTTGTTGGTACACAGCGGCTACTGGAGCGGGCTTTATTGCACGGGACATAACGTTTGAGAACTATGCCGGCCCGGCGAAGCACCAAGCCGTCGCCCTTCGTGTCGGGGCAGATCATGCCGTGGTTTACCGGTGCAACATTATCGGATATCAAGATACATTTTACGTGCACTCGAACCGACAGTTCATTCGCGAATGCACCATTTATGGGACTGTCGACTTCATATTTGGTAATGCAGCTGTGGTGTTTCAAAATTGTAGCATTTTCGCCCGCAAGCCAATGCCCTGGCAGAAAAACACCATCACGGCCCAAAATAGAAAGGATCCGAATCAAAACACGGGGATGTCGATCCACGCTTGTCGGATCCTTGCTACGCCAGATCTTGAGCCCGTAAAAGGTAGTTTTCCGACGTTTTTGGGTCGCCCTTGGAAAATGTACTCAAGGGTTGTGTACATGTTATCATACATTGGGGATCATGTAGATTCTCGTGGATGGCTCGAGTGGAATTCCACTTTTGCCCTAGACACTCTCTACTATGGCGAGTACATGAACTACGGTCCAGGTGGCGCCGTAGGTCAACGTGTAAAATGGCCTGGATATCGGGTCATTACATCCATCGTCGAGGCCTCCAAGTTCACCGTTGCAGAGTTTATATACGGCTCATCATGGTTACCCTCCACCGGAGTAGCGTTCTTGGGCGGCCTTTCCGTCTAAAGTCTAAACTAGTCTCTACTTCAATCGTCTCATATCCTTATTTAGGTGAAAGGTTATATTTTATTGGCAAGTGTAAGAATATAGTATTTCTACTATTTTTTCTGACAAGATATATGAATAAGTCGCATTGTATTCCATTTTTGTTCATTCAACTCAATGATGTTAAAAGCTATAGAAATTTAGGGTTTACCTTTCTCCTCGAAGCCAATAATGTAGTGCTAACTTGACGACCTCGATGTCAACTTCAAATTTGGCTATGTCACTTGGATCTTGTGGTCGCCTCTACATTGTAGTTGTGCCCTTAAATTTGATATGATTGCCGTCGGTGGGACGTGATGGTTGTAAGAAGTAGCTCCGACATTAACAATGACAGGCCCAAAATTTTAATACTGGCTAGAATTTTTCTGAATGAATCGTACTAATTTATGTCAAAAATGGACAAAGTTCAAAAAACATATAGGTTAAATTTGAAATTTTGATCTATGTTGACTTTTATTTTTTAGTTTTTTGAACTACAATTTAGCTAGAAATGGTTGTTTTTTTTTCAAACTTTAGGATGCATTGTACCCCATCGGAGCTCATATGTAGATACGTCTTTGGACATTAAACCACACACTACTAGAAATAGTGACTCTTAATAGGAGGAAACTAGTGTACATTATACATATTCACAACATGGATCCTTCATTTCAATGAAATGAACATGAATGACGTATAAATTAACGCTCACAATATGCGTACATATACTAATGAGTGTCCGCTTCTTATGAGAAATTCGGTGCATGCGAGGTTACATGTATAGCGGGGCAATGGAGGTGTACCTTGCCCCCAACGAGCTAGTGCTCGGCTATAATGCTTATGCCACCTAAATTTTATCGCAATTCAGAAATTACCCTATTTTCCCTTATTTGATTGGTAAAGAAAATGAAGTCAGACACTGAATCAGGGCATGTTTTCTTTCTGATAAGGGAGCCTAGCTGTCGGAGAAGACAATCTTTGCACAGGAAAAATGACAACATTGTACATTATATGGCGCAACTTGATTTTGTCATAATGTTTTAGGTCAAACCAAGTGCCTTGTTTGTTTGGTCTTTAGGCCCCTCCCTACTAGAAATGAAAGTTTGGGGGAAAGATGAACCCCTTGCTAGACCAGACCAAGAACAAAGAGCTGGCCAGCTGTGGAATATTGATCCATTAAGTGATGTTGCAGTCCACTCATGGTTATGTGATTTTGTAACATGCAACCATTTTTGTGCCTCCAAAACACCAAATGCTCACATGCCTCGTCCCGAAAGGATGTGTTCCATACCGAATTTGATCTTCCTGGTTCATTATTGAGTTTGGTTGTTAAGTATTGAATTAGATCGAGTGCAACCCAAACTCAGATCATTCAGCATCGTATTTCTTTGGATTTGACCTTGAAATGAAGTTTCAGTTAGTACCGGAGTTTGGAAGACACTACCGGAGCTTAATCAGGTAACATGGAAGACCAAACACATGCTCAGTCGCAATCCGGTAGGTCATGTAGCACATCTCAGATGTTTTTCATCAGAATGAGAGAAATTTACTCCCATCACAGCTTCTGTGAATTGAAATCTTTTACACCTGGTGAAAACAGAATCACTATAGTTTCAAGCACATCACTAAATCTGAACTTCCAAATGATCAAGATCGGAAATCATGATCGGGAAACTTAAGAGAACATTAGCATAAAACAAAGAAGTGAATCGGGAACCAAGTGTACAATCAAAGTACGTTTTATATATACTGTTGAATAACTATTCCTCGATGACTTATTTGAGTGGTAGATACAAGATTCATCATCAGGCAACATAACTAAGAAACCTGCAAGCCATTAAAGATTGAAAAAAAGCACATCGACAAAAGGCATTATGCCTAGCTTGCATTCAGTATGTAGTATTTTCAGTAAAGCTCGTCAAGGTAGCGATCCATAATTGATGACACGGATTCGAGAAATGAAGCCTCACTTGTTCCCGGGAGTCAGCTTCTTTTGCTTCTTGAATGATTTGTTTGATAACAGATTCTTTTTTCAAAGTCTCCCTACACATGATGCTTCCGATGGCAAAGGGAGTGAGTCCTCTCTCAGCACCTTTTTTAGGAGCATAGTTGAAATGTGAAGAGTACGGGCACACTCAGGTGGTAGGTTCCATCCATGGAACTTCAAAAGTTCAATATCTTGTTCAGCATCTAGTGATTTGATGTACTCGATAGTATCTGAGGAATAACGTTGCTGAGCTTGAGGCCAGTAAGGCCAATCAAATGTGCAATCTTCAAACTGCATTTGCATATTGAAAAACATAAAAGACATCATTCCTCAGCCCAAAGTTCCAAAATTTAAGATTCAAATGCTACAAAGTGGTTAGGTGCTGTAAAGTGCAATGAATAAAACAAATTTGAATCTAGTAAAGCATCAATGGGAGAAGAATACTTACCTTCTCGGGCAAACAATACACATGATCAATGGGAATAAGCACCATCTCACTGTCTGCATTTGCTAACCTCATGTCCAACACAGAAATTTTATGTACCTCCTGCACTGGAAAAGCGCGAGGACCAATATCTTCACAACTTCCTTGGTTTTTCAAGAACATTTGAAGTGATCCAATCTTCATGTTTTTGGCAGCAGACTCCTAACCTTCTGGATGATTATCCATTGTGCAAACACTTCACCATAACTGTGGGTGTCACCCCAGCAAAGCCCTTCTCCTCATTATAAAACGTACGAGGTACAGTCCTTGGATGATCTAGAATGTAAGCTGCAACTTCCGTCAATGCCCCTTCTCCGATCCTAGTACCTTTCTTCAAACCTTCACCATCTAAAATAAGGGCAGTTCTCGAGGATTGTTCACTGTCATCGCTTGTTGGTTTAAAAACAAGAGAGAGTATTCGGTGCACTGAATAAAGATAAAAAACGTGAACAATGTATATATCTAATGGTGAGAACGCAATCAGACGATGTGAGATGAGTAGGTCACGTGCACCACCGGTGTATCGAATAATTTTCATAAAAACATAAACATAATTCACATCAAAAGAGTCTGAAAATTATTTGGTGCACCGTCAATGACGGTGACCTGCTCAATCCACACCGTCCGATCATTTCCTCACCGTCAGATGTATGCACTGTTCATATTTTTTTTCTTTTTTTTTTGTCTACTTCCGGTGCACGAAATACTCTTTCAAAAGAGTCTTGCGTAAAGAAGCTCCACCCGTTCCATCTGAAGAGCGAATTGGCTCACAACCTCTTTCTACGAAAATTATTCGGTGCACCGTGACCTGTTCCATTCGCACCGTTCGATCATCTCCTCACCGTCAGATATGTGTTTTGTTCACTTTTGTTTTTTCTGTTTTTTTATCTTTTAACGGTGCATGAAATACTCTCTTATCTCTTTCTAACCCATCCAAAGTAGAGTAAATCAGCTTTTGAATCCCTATTGAAAACTCGATCTTTGGATTTACAGTTACAGGTTCCAAAATGAATTCTCTTCCAATTGACTTCCTCTCTAAAACTTGACATCCCACAACTTGGGCTAAAGTTGGCTTCTTCTCATTCAAATTCAAAGCCTCAATCCTATAGGTTTAGCTCTAACATTAGCAGATTTCCTAGAAAGCAAATGAATAACAGCATCATTACTTCTGCATATATCATTAATGAGTCTCTGATCTTCAAGCTCCTCGCCATCACATAAAAGTTCCTGATCTTTGAGATCCACAGACCCTCTCCCTTTCTTAGTAATCTGTTGTTTCACATAACCATCATTCCTACTCCTCTCAACATGCAACTCAAACTCCTTGCCACACAGTCCTAACAGTAATAACCTCGAGATCCGAAAGCCTAAGTACCAAGTGCAACAAGTTCCCATCAGCTACCCCATAGTCCCTAACACGATAATTGTTCCTAGCCTTCCCTACCTTCAAAAACCAGCTTCTGTTTCTTCACAAAAAAAACCTTTCGAGGCCTGGATTCTCAGCTTCACCGAAGCAATGGAATCCGACTCAGTCACACACATCGGAATCACAGAACCACCAACACTCAAGTATATCAAAATGGAGTCACCCGAAGACATCCCATGTCTACCGGGGAAATTCAAAGATTCTTCGTATACAGGACCAAGAGCTACACTGGCAATAGACATTGTATTTGGTTCTCTAAATCTAACACCCTTATAACTCATGAGATAAGATATGACCGGAATGGTGAAATACGTCTACGGTTAAAAAATCACGTAATTCCGGTAAAGTCCCGGTGTCGATAGTTGTGGTTAACGCAATTCTCTATTCTTTCTCCCTATCGGTAGCCCTATCTCCGGTGGTTATTTTTCATAAAAATTTTATACCACTCGTTGCGTCTCATCGATTTGAAACTATTTTCAGTTGAAGGTCCGGGCAAAATACGTAATTTAGACGGTCAAATGACAGTTTCCGTACGTTAAGGGGTTTGACTTACGGGATTAACCGTAAGAATTAAGCCCTTAACGTTGTCACATTAAGTTGAATTTTTTCCTATAGACATATTTCAACATAATGATCATATCGGACGGTCGGAATTTTGTTTCTCAACTTTGATCATCGAAATCACAACATGCCTACTAATGTTGTATAACTTGTTTACTAAGCTTTAAGTAAATGTTCTGTTTCTAAAACAAACTCTACGTAGAAACTTCAAACGCAAAAAAGTAATGAAATAAGATATGACCGGAATGGTGAAATATGTCTACGGTTGAAAAATCACATAATTCCGGTAAAGTCTCGATGCCGATAGTTGCGGTCAATACAATTTAGGGGTTTGACTTACGGGATTGACCGTCCGGATGAAGCCCTTAAATTTATCGGATCAAGTTGAATTTTTACCATAGATATATTTCAACATATTGATAATATCTGACGGTCGTATTTTTATATGTGAATTTTGATGACCGAAATTACAACATGCCTACTATTTACCTTTATTTATCTATATGGGGGAGCTCTATCATAAAGAGGTAAAATGTCTCAAAATTTTTAGATGGACAATTGCTTCTCATTATGGTGAGTGTTTGTTGTGTTGAAGGTTCGACCAAAATACCTCATATAAGTGTAGATATGAGCATTTTCGTGTGTTAAGTGTTTAGAAAAACTTCATTTTGAAGCCATAAACGAACTCGGATGGCCAAAAAAACCCATATGTGATGGCATTAGAGATGAGTTTGACTCGTAGGGCCGTTCTGCTTCCAGATTGGTATCACAATAGTCAATCGGACACCAAAATATCCGTAGTGCAATTTTGTAACTAAAATGTACTTTAACCGACAAAATACCCTAATTTTGTCGGTTAAAGTTCAAAGACTATAGCCGACGAAAAAATCACTTTAGCCGACGAAAAATTCGTCGGCTAAAATTCCACTTTAACCGACAATTTTTTTTTGTCGGCTTTTAGCCGACGAAAAAAATTTCATCGATCTGTTTTTGGTTATTTCGTCGGCTAAAGTTTTTTTTTGTAATGTCAAACCATGTCCCAGTTGTGAACCCTCAAATCCAAACCTACTCACAGATTTAAACTCATTCCCTCTAACTAAAACTGGGGCTAAACCAAAACGCTAAAAGGCCACACCAATAAAAGCCGACCCTGTATATAACAATCTTCGTTCTCTTCAAATTACATGTTCCTGTTAGCATTAAACGAAATAACCTTCCCAGCTAGCTTCACCCTACAAATTCTAAACATTCCAATCAGATCGTTTCATCTCTCGGATTGTTGTTACATCTTTTCTCGGGAGCGTCTGTGATGGACTGCAGTCCATATGAATATCATTGCAGCCAACCCGTTTTTAGCTGCTGCAAGTCCCTGTAACTGCTAGGAATAGAGATTATTGAAATTGAAAGAACAAGACAAAAAAGTAAAGAAAACGAGAGAAAGATTGAGGACTACATTGTGTATTTCATTGATAGATAAGAACAATGTACAAAGTATGGAATATATAGGGTAGGGTTAATAGTAAAAGTCTCAATTACCCTCATACACTTAACACCCCCTCTCAACTATATGCTACAAGCATAATGGTTGCACCAAAATACACTTTCATCAAAATACACAAAAAGTAGAACTCTGACCAAGATAATGTCCCAAAATCAAACCCCAATATTCTAAAATCAAACTTCCATCTTCATTGTGTCTTTAGGCTGATAGAGGAGAGAGTTTGCTTTAAATTTGCATAGGTCATAGTGGATAAGAGACTGGCAGCAGTGCACAATATGAAGAACAATCCCAGCACAGCAGCAAACTATAAAACTGATCTCTGAAAAATTTGTTGATAACTGACTTTGAATACTGAAGATGTCAAACTGAAAACTCATATTTGTTTAGAAAACTAAACTTTGTAAAATTGAAAAGTTGCATATATGCCACAGAGATAACTTGAAGCTTGTTTAACACTTGAACATGTATATCAGAAACACTTGCACTCTACCAGCAACCATGTAAAAGTTTTCAGCACAAACCATTGCAAAATCTGACTTGATATACACAACATGAGGAGATGTATCTTTCGGAATCTTGAAAACATATATATCAGCAGCTCAATAGAAACTCATCTCCAATTTAACAACAAAGTTGTATCACTCCATCAGCATATAACCATTAATTCAGCACAATAGTCCTTAAATCACCTCAAATTCACAGCAAATAAAGAGTCATCTCCCAAAAAGAACCCCACACAAGCCATACATTCAGTCAATATCTAACCCATCAAGCCAATTCACCACTCCGAAACCAAATTATAAAATTGCATCGTCACCTTCTTTGGTTGACGGCAAACAAACTTTAACAAGGAAAATTAAACTCGAAAACTGATGGATTGAACATAACGGCCCAGATTAGAGAGAAAATCCATGAATCGAGTGAAAGAGATGTCAAATCGGAGAGATGTTACTAATATTGCTGCGCAATCTCATCAACCGGAAAAACAATACTATAACCACTTCATCAAACGCTTCATTCCTCTAACTAAAACTAACCTGGGATTAAATTCAATCATGGTGAATGAGAGGGTTGTACACTTGCACACCTGAGATCCTACCAACTCGATCACAGGTGATGACTAATTAGTAATTACGTCTAAAGATAATATCGATTTTTTTCTTCAATGTTATTGCTTTACTTTTATAAAGTCCATAGATGATGTGTTACTGACTTACTGTTACCTAAACCTGCCCTCTTGATGGGGGCGAGGGGGGACTACTCTGAAACAGTTGCAAACCCTGAAAGGTTTCTTGTGTCTTGCTCAACCATCCTTTTTCTTTATGCATAGATAAGGACTCCTGCCTTGTCTCAGTTCTTAGCTCCTGGGTAGATGCTTTTGTATTATAACAAATTCAAAGGAATGGCATTGCCAGCAAACAATGCTCCGGCATTGCCTTATCTTGGAAGAAAAGAACTTGGCCAATGTCAAAACGATGTGTCCTGTGACGTACATACATAAACTTAATCTCTAATCACATGACTCCTGGTGTTACAAAACAAAATCCCACATTGTGTGTAGAGATCGACTTACATATATAATTTTACTCCCATCCGTACATATATGGACGATATATACACTTGTCCATGCTTACAGTGGATTTCACAAACCGGTTGGGATTTTGAAGATAGGACTCAGGAACGTGACTTTCGGATGAGGAGTTGGCTTATCTGTGAGCTGTGCTTCATGGGTTCATAAATTAAAGATATCATTGTGAACGTGAGTAGGTTCAATCAAGTGTCGTCATTTGTTTCAGTCACCATCTTGGCACATGAAATTCTTAACGACTTCTTCATGGAATACTCGCATTTCATAATCTTCGACTTCAGAACTCATTACAAAGCTAGGGAAAGCTAGTGTTATGTCCCTGAAAAACAGAACATTAGAAATGTGGAGCAGACAACATTACCATTAACTGCTATTTAGAAGATAAAAAGACGACAATTGTATGTTTTGCATCTAACGCTTTTCAACTTCATTTAGAACGAATTGCTTACTTTAGATATGGTACGGTCATATTCTTGATCAAAGTTGGATGCTTCAAAACAAACTCCTTCCACTCTTGCTGATCAATCCTCCCATCACCTTTTTTATCTGCATCACTAAATGTCTGCAAAAAGAGACATAAAAACTTTATAATATTCATCTTAAAAAGCATGGAGTTGAGGTCACTATATGTATCAGTATGAACCTTATCCACAATGGCTTCGACTACATCATCTGAAAGTACAAGATCTGATTCATGCAAAAGTGCCAACACCATCTCCTTCAACTGTCAACAAAATTACTTCCATAAGTTGTGAAAGAAGAATCATGCAACTATTTTTACGCCATACTTATGGTTGCTTTATTTCATAGGATGGATGCAAAAGCATGTAACAATTTAGAGGAATGACAGCCAGAAGACAAACCAAAATGTAAGAGAAGGAACACACAGAAAGAAGCTTAAAGAAAACTGACCTCCTCTCGTTCAATATACCCTGTTTGTCTCAGATCATACAGTCTAAACACAACTGCAAAAGCTTTGCCGGCATTAATGAGCAGACAATAATAGAATTAGTAGGATAGTCTCAAATCTCAATCTTTCAACTTTTCAACAAAATACATTGCAGCTGGACATACAGGGGAAACTAAACTGGAAAAAAATGAGTACCATTATCCCATTGTAAGAAAAAAACAAACTTACATGCAATTTTGTCTTCTACAGGTGCATTGGGGTGAAAGACACCCAATGATCGAACAAATTCTCCAAATTCAATTACCCCATTGCGCTTGACATCAAATAAGTCGAAAATCTACATGTAACACTTAAAGATTAACTTCTGTAGACAGTAATAGCTACTAGTTCTTATTAATTATCTAATATACACAAGATGTTCTAGAACAGGAAGACAAGTATATGACTCCCTCTTATTTGCCTCATCATCAAACACCCAGAAACATTACTGATAGAAGCATATTACTGATAACACAGTTCGAAAACAGAGTAGGAGCGGACATTACATACCCTATCGGCAAAAAGATTCTTCTTATTTTGATTCCTGAAGAGCGCTAGTTGAAATTCTTCCTGTTCAGAAAGATGGATAAATACAATATCAGTCGCTGTAAATAAAAAACCAAAATTTCACAACAGATTGGAGATACAAAATGAGGTCGAAATTATTTATATTTCAGCTAACCTACCTTGTGGATGAGCCCGTCATCATATATACAACTGCTCAATTTCTTGAAAAGCTCATACAAGGCTTGTACTTCACTCACAGTAACTGCAATAAACAAAAAACAAATCAAATTGTCAAATTTCCATTTGGCTAAACTAATACCATGTTCAGTAATCATGAGCCAGGAGGTGTGGTCCAATTTATGTCTTTTGCGGCACGCAACTGTTAAGAAATATTCAGCTGTAAAGAGCCAGGACCTCGGTTCTGTCTTAACTAATGATGCTCCTATATCTCGTTAAACTTATGTACCATGTTCTTATCTGAACTTTTACCCCCATAATTAACATTTAATACCATAGCAGACCATGTTATATCTTCCAGTATATATACGCATAGTTTACCACAACGATCTCCCAGTTTTGACTTCAGGCTATTAATTAATCATGACAAAGTGGCAGATGGAGAAGGAAAAGAAAAGTTAAGACTAGCTATGGCTTCCTAAGCCATTTCATGAAAAATATGATTATGATGCAAATGAGCAAGTTGCAGTACAAAGGTGATGAAGATTGTTTACACGGTGTTTCAGCAGCAAGAACTACAGGGTCCTCGCAGCCCGGAGTTTTCTCTGTCTTTGAACAATAGCAGCCCATTAACACAACAACATATTCCTTCACAGAAATCCTGAAAATCAGTAAGACCAATTGTGAGTGCTTAGGTCTCCATTTGTAGAAGCACAATCAAAGAAAGAAGGGCATGCAGGTACAACTATTCTATCAGACACAGAAAATCAGCACAGTTTCTGTATAACCCCCTACACATACTCTTGTGTGGGAAACTCCTTACACTCGTCTCTATGGTAGTCCACCTTCATATTCATATCTTTGAGTCTTTGGCTGTTCGTGCTATCCTCATATTGGGTCGTATGTCTCTAATAAGCTTTCCAGTCGCAATAAGTGTGTGTTTATAGACAAGGTCCCAATGAGATTTATATCACAACACTCCCCCGCACATGTGACGAATCTCACGTGGACAACATTTGGAGTTGACGTGGAGTTCATATGGCCTTTGGGCTTCACACATAAATATGGGTAACCCGCTTTGATAGCGTGATAAAATAGTTTGGGATTCACATCCAAAACCAATTGGCAATGAACAGAGTAGTTCAAACCCTTATGAACCATAGGCAAGGTCCCATTTTTTTGATGTGGGATTTATATCTCAACAAAAGTAAATACAAAGCTTTTGTGGAAATTACATAATCATCCAATAGTCCAATGACTTTCATATATTATTAAACCCCCCTATACCAATGAGGCCACAACCTTATGTTAGCAGATCCACCTCCCCTACTAATTTCCAAATTACAGTATGTAAATTCAAGCAACTCAAAGCTATTAATACAAACACAGAGATATCTAAGTAGAGATGGACTTCTTTTAATTTACCATCCCATTTTGTCTGGGACCATAGACCTTAAATAACCATATGCAGGGAAGCAAATCTCAAAAGGCAATGTATTGTTTTCCCAAATAGTGGTAAATACCAAACTGTGAATTCACCGAAGCTGATGAAATGAATCTGAAATTTAAGTGACAACACAGAGAAAGAAAGACTCATACTTCTTCTCAATCAAAACGAAACCAATGTAATAGCGAACCAAAACCTAAAACTGAGCCAAACCCAGTTCCAAAGACAACACAAATGCCTCAAAGATCGAACCTTTCCAAAGAAAAAGAACCCAAAAACATAAACTTCAATCCAAGAATATCAAAAAACATAACCCAATATCTTCGGAGAAGAAGAGATGAGAGCTGGACCTGAGAATGAGAGCTGTGGTGTAAGAATCCCAAGAAGGGTTCGATAATAACTACTGGGAAAGATCAGCCTCTTCTGCTTGTTTCAGTCCGAACCCTTTGTTTTTGCGAGTGTGAAAATCTTGGTTTTCTCAGCGTTTTAATATGGGGCTGAACACGTCTCTTTCTCTCATTCAACGTTCTCCAAGTGGGGCTGCTTCTCTTCACTGCTTCAACTGGTAAAATAAGTGCTTTTGTCTGCTAAAGGGTCGGACTCTTTCTTTTTTTTGGTGACAAGCGGAGCCTAAAATGCTCAAATAAAAAAAGAAAAAGACTACAAATTAAAACAAAAGTCAGATTTTCTAGCTCTAGTTATCACGGTTAGATTATCAAGGAAAGCTGAAGTAGCATGCACAGGAGGATCATCAAAAAAATAATTCTAAGCTCATTGTTGATGCTACATATTAGACTCCCTAAAGACATGTGAGAGTTTAACATCATCCATCTGAACCATCAAACTACTGCAGCCATTAAGAAGAGATCCAAGAGGATGAAGAGACAGATTAGGACTTTGCATTAGCTGCACAAGAATAGCAAAATCTGTTTCTATCTCCAGCTTAGAGATATGCATGCTAGAAGCAAGCTTTAAACCATGGTACAAACCCCATGCCAATGATAGCACCAATTTATAACTTTCACTTGCTATAGTTTTAATATTTTCTTTTAGAAAATAGTTGCGTCTCGTCTAGGACCACACGCATGTCCGATTTTTCTTTTTTATTTACATATTTTTAACAACAATAATTATAATCTTAACCGTTTAATAATTTAATTAACCAATAAAGATTATCTCTAAAAAATCAATGTAAAAAAAAGATTTTTTACTCAACCGAATGCATCACACAAATTGACAATTTTTATTAAAATTAAAACTATGATCAGCAGTTCATTTAATTGATGCATCTCGCTGATTTTATTGGTTTGTCATCTTGAAACTTCTTAATCTTTAGTTTATAGTGTAGCATGATGGAAAAACACGTCCGTATGTTTGAATAAACACGTAAAAACATGATTGAAAATTGATAAAAATATATGCATGGTAGAGCGTCGCGTTGTAGCTCTTTGGAGTTTATAACTAGAGTAGATTTTGTGTCGACACTTAACCTTGCTTAATAATAATATTATTATCAAAAAAACCTTGCTTAATAATATTAGTCCATTCCATCTCCATCAATTTTGCTTAACAAAATCAACTCCAACTGATGTGTCTAATTTAGAAAAGACTGAAAGACTAATCGAAAGAGGGAGGACGGAGAAACAAACAATAAAGAAAAATTTGACAGTAGAGCTCGCCCTATTAAATTTGACATTAGAGGCTGGATATCAATTACACGTAGGATTAAGCAGTTCCATTGGAGAAGAACTAGGCAACATGCCCGCGCCAGCGCGGGTTGGTCCTATCGAGATACATAAGTTTCTAACATGAAAGACAAATAAGAAAACCAAATACCAATGCTGATAGAGGACATGATGTTGTGCTTATATCTAATTGGCATGCCATTTCACAATCTATTAATAACTGTAAACCCTACTTATTCAACCAAGCAACTGATTCTTTGGCCAAACCTAGATTGATAACAAAAGCAGACACCCAAAATCCTTTTGAATTACCCTGCCTTGTTATATAACTGACAATGTATAGCAGCTTGTGGTTTCTCTATGATTCAATCTTGCAATTGCAGCTACCAAGATATCACCCCAACATAACAGTGGTGGATTCACATAGTGCCAAGTTCACTTCCTATTAATTAAAGTCTTGTGTATAATTAGATAAATAAAAGTCTATATAAGTGAAATTTGAAGGTTTCATTGCTTATAATACATATGGTAGTTATATAGTTATATAACTACAGGGGTTACGGTTTTAAGATAGTTGTTTGAAACTTCAAAGTTTGCATCCCAGTCAATGGGAAAACAGTTGTGAAGTTAATGCTGGCTAGAAAGTTTTATGAAGCACAATATCAAACAACAGTGAATTTAGCTCTAGCTAAAAAGAATTTAATGACAGAGAATAGTTAATATCGGTTGTTACCTCGATTGCAGGCTTTGCAGGCCATGATCATAGAAATATTTGTTAGCATGCTCCTCTTTCTATGATGTATAAGTAACTGATATATAAATCAAATGTATATTATCATTCTTGAACAAAATTCAACACAGAAAGAAAAAACCCAGCAATGTAACAGAAACTAATTGATTGATAGAACAAAAAACACAGTGATTGATCACTCATTTTGCAACTAATCAAAAATAAAATAGGAAAAAAATAAAACATAACTTTACCGAGCAATTGATATTGATCAAATTGAGGAAAAGCTTAATATCAACTCAGAAGAGACTCCTTTATGTCCTACACAATAAAGCAAATGAAAATGTCAGGCAAACAAACATGGACGTAGTACCTGATAATGTAAAAAGAAAAGATAACAATGAATATCGGATTTGACGAAAGGTAGAGAGAGAAATAAGATGGGGACAACTAACCATGACCCCATTTTGTGTGTTGACAATGCATAGATAGAGGAGAGACACGTAATGGAGAAGACTAAAACTGTTGTGTAGGCATTATAATTGTATAACATAGTATTAGACTATTGACCCAAAAACAATTCTAAAAGCACAAAAACAAAAACTAACTGAGTACACAATGCTTTTATGCTTCTTTCTAGTAGAATGTCAATACATAATATAAGGAACCATACGTATAATTACAATTTTCTTCCTCTTCCCCAAGCATAATAAAATTTCTTAATTAGTCAAGCATAAAAAAATTTGTTAAGCTGCATGAACAAAGAAGAGTGCACATTGATGAACAGTACATAAACTAAGAACTGCTCCGGTATGAAAAGGGGTTCCTATATTTTTTATAGCAATGCTTCATACTCATGAACTAAGAACTACATTTTAACTAACAAACTTAATTCTTGTTCAGGAAAAAAATCAGCTCAGTAACATGATATGATTCAAAAAACACCATTCAAAGCATGGAATTAAAAAATCCATAGGAGGGATATTATTCAATTCATGAAACGCACACTAAAAACAACACTACATATGAACACTACACACACTTTTAAAACGTACTGAATAGATGAGTTAATATTTATATTTCGATAAACTTGACTCTGATCCAATTTTAGTTTAACTCAATTAAACGGTTTTTTCTGGCATACATGAAATCCAATTTGAAATGTGACCATATACATAACATACATGAAAGCAGTGGTTAATTTGTTTTTACTTCAAATCACTAAAGTTTCCCAAATGCCCCACCCCGTAATACATGCAGAAAATATCTCTTCATTAATGAGTATGAACAAAAGAGAAGATGAAAAATAAAGAAAAACATTATCAGCTGAATGCAAATAAAACATAATAATGTAAATAATAATAAGAATAAATAAATAAAACACAGCACAAATTGACAAATGGTTATTCCAATTTGCCTCAATAACTCTATAGCAACCTAAAAGCACCATGGAAAATCAACTAACATCAAATTGTTGACCTGAATTAATGTAAAGGCATGTTACTTTTAGTTTTTACATATACAAACTCATTCAAGTTCTTTACTTTCTCTCATTCATGTTGTACTACTACTGATGAAATGAAGGGAAACAAAATACCATAATCAGAAAAGCAACCCAAAAAAATTAAAGAGTGCTACTTTATATCTAAACCAAATAACTTCCATCAAAAGAAACCAATATGTAATTGATGCAAGTTTCCTCTCTTCTTTCTTTTATTTTCTTCCAATTTTGAGTTGATATGCGATTCTACAGGGAAAGTCATAAAATAAAAATTGTATTTAGTTGGAGGGAAAGGTACAGGTTGGATACCACATAGTAGCGACAAAAACAACAAATGAATATCTACACCTAAAATCAAAATCACTCATCAAATAGTTCAAAATGTTCAACATAACTTATTCATTACTCTCCTTGGTTATCAGCTTATCCTTAATGCAATTGAAATTCAAAGAAGCAATTCCTGCCAAATATTACAATGTTGCTGCAAACTCATTCTCATCATAAGTGCCTGCATATTCATTACGACAAACATACTGATAGAATTTACTCAGTAACCAACAAATTTAATGTTGGAATCGAAAAAATAAATAAAAAGTACTAATAACTAATTGTTTTCAGTTCCAAAACTGACCTCTGTAAGCACTCCCAAATCCTCCTTCCCTAAATTTGTTGTTGCAAGCCCCTTCAAAAAAGAGATCATCCATGTTAGGTGCTTCTTCCTCTTCGTTTCCTATACATCACATTCAATCATAGCATAAGGTTAAAAGCTACCAAACATTATAGACAGATTTAAAGGGAAAAAAATATAGAAGAAGATAATAGAACATGAAATATATAATGATAGAACTATAACAGATAAGAAATCAGTCAGCTACTGCTCTGGCCATTATAGTGTTACGCAAATCCATTCTCTGTGCCTCAATACCAGCAACTTATCCAATAAACTAAACTAACCGAATATAGGTTTAAGACAAAACTCACCTGATTTCAGCCTTTTATATAAAGCCCAAATATTCATAACATGAAAAAAAGTTATTCCTTCAATTGCATGGATCAAATAGAACTTTGATTTGTAATTTGACTATGTCTTACCTTCCTCTGTGTCAAGGAAGAGAAGAAACAGATTGAGAACCAAATACCCGAAATCAGCAAGAAATACTCAAATCAACAATTCACTTGAAATCGGTAGATCGATGATTGAGGTCTCGTACTGGGCAAAGAAAACCTAAATCGATTTAAATCGAGAGAAACAAAAACCCCAATAAAAAATTCGCAAGAAAGTGATGACAAAACTTTTCTGTTTGAGTTGGTTTGGATATTGGGAAATCAATATCCAAATAGCATAGGTAGATAGTGAAGAAAGTGGTCAACTACCAGATTGATCTTGATCGGATTTTGAAAACAGATTTTGATCTCGTTTCTTTCACCATGGAGTCTTCAAGAGAATGAAGAGAAAAATGTTGTGTTATATTATATTATTATAAAAAAGTAGGAAGTAGCCCAGTGCTTATAAACAGTAGTTGTAAATAGTTGATAGTAGAGATGGTTCATGAAGAAAAACAAAATCGATACAGGGATTTAATTTGTTATATATTAAGAGTTAAATAGTTATTTTCTAATAGCACATCAAAGATAGATTTATGGATTGCTAGTCTCAGAGTTTCTTTACTATAAGTACATCCAAAGATGATTCTAATAGTACATACCAAGAGATGCAATGGTTCTAGTGATTCAAAAATTATTCTTCATATTTATATATCAAATGTTTAAAGTGATATACCAAACTACTTCATATAATTTTAAATACCTGAGAGAAGATGCATTTATAAATTATACTACAAATAAAAAAACTCAAGCGTAATATCATGATTCAAAAAGGCTTAAACACCTGCTAAAAAAAACTTAAGCATTACTACTCACTGATTTCTTGTAAAGCTCATGCCCATAATTGTTGAATAAGCTTTGGTCACCCAAGGCTATGGATCTTGAATTGTAAATTGCAAACCTGAGAAGAAACAGCTATATCATCAGTAACAAATAAGAAATTTGAGTACTTCATGGAGATACATTTTCATGTACCATCACCCTCCACATATAAATATCTAAAGATGGAGATGGTCATGTTCTAGAAGCCACAAACTTGTCATAATAACAATGATGACACAACCAAAACTCATAGAGAAAACCCAGTCTAATACCTTGATGAATTGAGTGTACAGTAGAATCCCAATAGAAGATGAAGATCATGTTGTAATCTTACCTGAAATGCCAAACCATATAAAACAAACGTAGGATTCTCAACCTTCATAAATCCTCTTAAAAAAATAAACACAGGGAAAGTGATCGCAATCCAGTGAAATAAACACTGGTCAATCAATAGCACACAACAAAAACTTGAATTAGATCATGTTGGGATCCACAAAGAACATACCCACAACTGATGTTATCGACGAAACCCTCAATAGGCAAATGAACACCGAACCAATTCATGCAGACACAAAACTTAAAAGAGGAAATCTGGAGATGATGGCAGTGTTGAGTCTTGATTGGTGGTGTTTCGAAAGAGACCGATAGCTATGAAAGAGGAGATTCGATCTATAACGGTAGGGAGATTCAGTCTATTCTCTATTTCTACTGCCTCAGATTCGATTGAAGAGAGATTTTTTCTTGTGGAAAGCTAATCAGAATTTTAACATTAGAACAGAATCCGGAGTTCTGGACTATCTACTTTCTGAGAAGGGCTTGTTACTTGTATAGTTGAATGTCTTTATGTTATTGAACTAAACACCTGTATATGACAAAACCGGGAATTGATTGGTAACAGACATGTAAAATGGAAAAAAACAATTGATGACAGTAATCACACCAGAAAATAGAACTCTATAATGAATACTGCTGAAAAACATCAACAAATATGATAAAGTGAGTTACGTTCCTAATGTTCTACTGGATCAGACAACTCCTGGCCACTGCTGTTTCCTACTTTGTCTGTGTTAATTGTTGACCAGGCTGCTATTATGGTGTTGGACTTAGAGGTATGCTATTTTTCTCACAATGGGTTGTGTTGAATACTGGATTCTTGTTGATGTTTTGTTTTTGTCCTCAAAAAGAAAAAACCTTTGATTCGACCACCTTTTCAAGCCAAATGGCATCATCAAATGCTCAGAAAATAAATGCAGCAGATATTAGATGGTGAATAGACCTATGAGGGCCTCCCTTGGGAATAGGCACTTCAGTCCTCCATTCCTTTTCTAATGCCTTTCCATCTTTTACAGCAAGACTCCAATGATCCAATGAAGGTGTTTGTCGATTTGCCTGGCTACCACCCATTACATGGAGTCTACCTCTCCAAAGTTGAGTTGCCGGTGCATACCTGAAAATTACCAAGTTAGAACCATTCAATCGAAGTGTGAGCTGCAATGTTATTTGGGTCAAAACATAATCAGACTGAAAACCCAAAAACCCAAACTGCACAAATCCATGTCTTGTAGTAGTCGAAGAGTAACTCACCTGGAATTGTCGATAGCCGTCCTCGATGACTCGGCGAGGCTCACTCTTTGAGATGGATCGGTATAGTGGGTTGCAGAGGAATAGAGAAAGCAGACATAGGGGTATGGGGGTATGGTGAGTTGGTATATCGACGTGAAGATTTCGGCTCTGATTTCTTCTTTTCTTCTCTCTGGCTACCTCCGATCATGGCATATCGACGTGAAAGAAGAGTGGGTCGATGCTTGGTATGGTGATGCAACAGGGAAAAGAGAGACATACTTGTAACCCAATCACACAGCCACAGTGATTTTTCAGAGTCATCCGGCGTCGTCTCCTCAAACCCCGTCACTCCCTTCTTCCTCCCCATTTCTCGCCTCTGTCTTGGGTAGAGAGAGGAGACAGAGGCGAGCAAGATGGCGGTCTCGGATTGGACGGCGGCGGCCTCACGTGGCGGCGATGACGGCTGGAAGGGCTGCAGGACGTGGCGGTCTCTCTCTCGCTCTCGACCCAGTCTCTCTCTGTTCTCGACAGTGGGTTGGAGTGGTTGGATGAGTCTCGGTTTGGTTTTCTCCCTCGGCTCCTATGCGCGAAGGCTCAGATGGCATGGTGGCTTCGGCGAACAGGGCCGATTCAGTGCCGGCGGGTGGCTTCGAATAACAGAGCCGAGGAAGGATCGGCTTATCGGCTTATGAACAGTGGTAGCACGATTGTTATATAGGTAAACTAGGTAACATGCCCGCGCCAGCGCGGGTTGGGCCTATCGAGACACATTATTATTGAAAGTTCATACCTGAATCTGAGACACTTGAATTCTCCCCAATCTGCAAAATAAAAGGGAAACTTTGAGTTAAAAAAAAGTGAGGGTATTTGTGTTCTCATGATGGCACGTTATTTTAATGAACCCTAAACCCATTTGAAACTGCTGAAAAAAGGTCACACGAACTCAATCACAGGGAAATAATAACAGCTTACATGGACAAAATCCAGTGTATGAGATGAATAGGGGATCAATTTCATTATTCTCACCTCCTGCTGTCCCCAGCTATGTCGTTGGTACTTCTTGTCATGATTGTGTAGGCACCAGTGTCAAGATGCTGGAGTCAAACCAAAAACTTTCTTCCAGGTGTTCTCACTCCCTTCAATCATCACCCAATGAAAATTCATATCAACACAACGCATCAGTAAGTCACTCTACAGAAATCTAGAACAATTTAAAGTGACCAAAGAGAATCATACAACTATGTTTAAACCTAATGTGACCCTGTGAAAATGTTTTTTTATTGGTGATGACTGAGAACTGTTGCAGACAAACCATACATGTTAAACACAGCACTACACAAACCCGATGTCGTCCAATTTCTACCCAGATAAGCAACACACATCAACACAGGTGAAAATGTTTTTTTATTGGTGATGACTGAGAACTGTTGCAGACAAACCATACATGTCAAACACAGCAATACACAAACCCGATGTCGTCCAATTTCTACCCAGATAAGCAACACACATCAACACAGTTTCATACGACACACCCCATCATTTTTAGAAGCACACAGATATAAAATTTCACAATATACAATGCAGTACCTGAAGACATAATCCATTTTCATTATATAAGTTCATCAAATCATTAGAAAATGTCACCACACAAACACATACAAAGACACAAATTTGACTCACATTCTGACATCAACTCATCAACCATTGTCAGACTAATCTTATTTAGCAAATTACTACACTTTCGGACTACACAGCTCATCTAGATATACAATACTCTAAAGACGTAAAGGCACAAACTTTATTGACATTATACACAACTCCATCACCCACATCTTACTTTACCCATAGAATCAGCTTAAAACTCAGATCAACCAAAACCCACATGAAACGATTAAAAACAAAGTCATGGGCAGTCATTACTTGCTTCTATTCTTTAATGGGTAAAGAAATAGAAAGCTATAGACATGGAAATCGATCAGAAAAAGAAGGAAAAACCATGAAGAACCCAGTTTACGGTAAAACATAGCTATATTACCACATTGGCAAGCAATATGCACCTAGATTACGGCAAAATAGGTAGAAAGCTAAATGGAACTGTAGGCCTTTAGCCTCTAGCATAAATACAAATGTTTGTACTTATACTCTCAGACCGGAAATTATAGAAGCCGTGGAGAACCAATTCTCTTGCAATTTCACTTGCATGTCACATGTGGTGTACCTGGATGTCAGAGAGCCCGCGCGTTGCTGCGGGTTATGTCGTCTAGAAATCAACTAAACAACAAATTAATCCAAGTGCCTTAAACACATGCTTTTGTATTTTTAATATGAAGATAGAAAAACGATAAATTGCTTTAAGCTCAATGAATCTATATTTTGGACAGAGTCTAATCTCATCAACTTAGTACTTTCCACTGACAACATAAGCATTATCATCTATTGGAGCCGAAACAAATGAGATTAGCAAGTAAACCTCTTTTATTTCTTTGCTTCAAGTTTGTTCTTTCTTTGTTTCTCAAGAATCAAACAAATTAATAAAAGGAAAAACAAACATGAAGCAGACTAAAACCAAATTAAGCTAATCAAAGTTGAAATGAATAATAACGCAATTACCAAGTGCAACTGAAGAGAACAATGTCAGACAGTAAAACTACTACTGATATGCAAGAGCTAGCACTGGTAATGATAAGACTTTTCAGGAGCAAAAGTTACAAAGAAACTGTGAAAGACACATCTATGTAATACCATGTTTACTAAAATTTTTTTTATTTCGATGTTAAAAAAGTACTCTCCAGCACCAACGTATTCACTGATGTTGATAATGTTCTAATAAATAAGGTCAAGAAGGCCTAACTTTTGCATAATGTTCTAATGTTCTAATAAACCCTAAAGAAATAAAGGTTTTTCCTGTTTTCGACTTAACTCTAATTTGATTTAGTTCCTCTCTGTACAAAACTATAAGTGAGAGATACAAAGTGCAACAAAGATAAAGTCCTTGAAAAGAATCAGTTTTACTTTATATGTTTCCAGTCTCATGTCCGGACTGATGATGCAACTCTTTTATCACTTCTTCGTCCTTCCCCTTTAGATATGCTAGTATGTAGCTGAAGGAAAAAACATCGATTCCGAATGAGCATAAAAAAATGAAATTTAACAGAAATTGAAAAAATATTTTGCAGCAACAATATCATGTTGTTGCAATCCAAGAAAAGAAAAAGCTGAACCTCAAATGCATATCCTCCATGAGATCAGAGATAAACAGGCACAGCAAGAGCAACCAAAACCTGCCGGCAAAAATAATACAATAATTAGTTATCCTTTTAGTTAATATGGTAAACATAAGTAGAAGGAACTTCTAATCTAATGAAGACAACATATAAAACCGAAAGAAGGCATAGAAAAATGAATGAAAGCATCAGTTCTCATGGACCGTAATTAACTGAATTTTTTTCCCAACAGTCATTAAATTTGATTTGATATCGCTATGTAAAGAATTAGTTCGCATATGCATATATAACTTTAAATAGAATAAGGAAAAAAGTCATCTATGTTCATACTTTCGTACTAATTATTTAATTTTTGTATATAATGCACATTTCTAATGCTCTAAGCAAGAACAAAGTTAGGATCGATCGGTTCAAACTAAGCTTAATTGGCTGCAATTTTATTCGAGTCCACCAACGGTCAGTTTTAAGAAAAAGGAGATCATCAAATTGATTATAAGTTCTTACAGAGTTACAGTGGATAGCAAGAATATTTAAAGCAACACGTCAAATAGAAGAAACTACATGAACTAAATTAATAAATGTAGAAGTGGTAATGGAAATGGAATAAAAAAAGTCGAAACTGAAAATTTCTATAAACAACTAATGGAAGCCTAGAATACATGAAGAACCATCTACTGTTAAGAACTATATGAAAGCTGGGAAAAAATGCATGTCAAAGGAGCAAATAGATGAAACGGTCCAATTCCCTCATTATTGAAAAGGGATAAATTATAGGGGATGGTGCTGCTAAATGTATTTCAAAGCCTTCTTTGAGCTTTTTTCTTGTTTACAAAAACATAAACTTGCATAGATCATAAGCAGCAAAATTGTAGATTTAATTTGTATTTGACATTTTAAGTTTACACTATATTAGAAAGACAAATGATTTCTTTTCACTACAGAAGCAAATTTTTCTTATCATCATTCATTCCTGAGAAACTTATATCCAGCTCACATGTTAGCAAATAATAGAAAAACTTATAGAAGACATACATGTATAGTTCAAGTGACGTACCTGTATAGTTGAATCGTTGTTGAAGTCAAAATTTAAGCAACCTTAATCATGCAGTTAACATGTTGGCATGAAAAACACAACTGAAAACAATGTATAAAGAGAGAATAGGTGTTCTCTCAACTTCTGTTGAGTTTATCAGTGTGATCAATACTTTCTTCGTTTTCCAAGTACTTTATTTGTTTTCCAAGTTCTGAAAAAAAAATCTTGTAAGAGACTCTGTATATATATAAAGCAAAGGGAATTAACAAAATTGTATAGAGTTTTTGGTTTTGTTTTTAGGACCAAGCTTTACAAAAAACTCAGAAATAAAACCATATACCATGCCCTACGTTAAAGAAGCATTTTCTTTTCATTGAATTTTTCAACATCAAGATATCAAGAGTTAAAATTGACTGTATCACGTTATCCCTCCTGTCAACCACAATCTATTGATTTAGCTCACTCAAGTACCACGATCAAAAAACAATAAGGTAATTAAAGCCTATGCATCACTATATGCGTGTTAAATAGAAAGAGAGAGACTTGATTTGTACCTGTTGAGGATATACCAATCTAGACAATCTAAGGATCCAAGGAAGAGCAGTATAAACATGGTCCGTGACAGGTATATTTGACTACAGAAGCAGCTGAGTGACAGAAGGTCACAAATCATCAAATTATGGTCACATATCTTAATAACAAAACACGAAAAGAGATTGGATAAGAGGAAACAATAACCTTCTTGGCCATTCTAATAAGGTAATTATTACAAATCACGGTCACATATCAAACAATCGATCTGTATTACAATCTAAGCTTATAATGTATTGGAAGGAAAATACTAAAATAGAAGAGTCGCAATATATTGAGCTGGAAGAATGGCATCAAAAGCTACATAGATAATAATACATAAGAACTGAATAATAAGAAATTTTGTAACATTAGGCATACCTCAAAGTGCAGTAACTGATCAAGTTACAGATTGACACCAGCTGAAGAACAGTATATGTATCTTAAGAACCTTAGCCACCTGCAAAAGAAAGTTCCTGGTGAGATCTTCTTATCATTATCATAGTGCCAATAATAAAAGTCTTTGTGTATAAACATCTACTACATATTAAAGTTCTACATTCATCGAGCTTGTATATTAAAGATTGTAAAGACTACAAAAAGAAAACAATGATAAGGCAGCAGCTAAAATCAGAAGTGCCTCTAGCTTTCTTTACTGAGCTTCTCCTCCTCCCTGATGCACATGCAATTGGGGAAAAAAATAGAATTCTGATATTTGGAATCATTTATGTACTTTATGCCATAAATGTATCATAGATCTCTGCCCTACGGTGATCTGTGTGGCTTTAAAAAAAATTATAAAAACAAAATAAAAGATTCGTGGGCAATTCAAAGGAGCAAATTTTGGGCAAGACCTAATCTAAAATTTTCATCTTGGTTATTACCTGATCAATTATAAATAATATTAACACAAAAGGGCAAGCAAACTCAATATCAATTATAAGTAACATTAGCACAAAAGGGCAAGCAAACTCAATAACAGCTTCCAATTGTTCTTTTGCCTCTGCATGCTCACCATCAAAAGTTTTGGAAGCTGATGTTCATTCTTTCTGCAAATCCCGAAAAATCCTTTCTGCAAATCCCGCAATAGAATCCCTCTATTTGATCAAGCGTTGTCAACTAAGATTCAACAATCCCCCTCATTCGTGCACACACGCCTGAACAGTAACCCAAAGACAATGTCAGTACCCAAAAAACAAATTGAAACAAATGACAAAAAAACTATTGTTGGTCGAAACACAAAGATAGTTGATAATTGAATCTAAGAGAACAAAATCACGTACCGAAATTCTGTCCAGTAGCACAGAAACAATCACACTGTTTTGTAAACTATAGCCATTACAGAACAAACCAAAACTAAAACAAAAGCAAACCAAAATAAGACCGCAACAGAGTTGCTGACAGGAAAGCTGAAATAATCAACAGAAGCAAAACAAACCAAACAGAACTTGAATCTATGGTTTAACTGCATTACTAACAAACCGAAGCTGAAAACTGAAAGTAAAGCAACTGTGGATGTAGCAGAAAATTCTTCCTATCCGAATTCGAAAAGCCAATCTGCAAATGGACAAATCAAAAGGTAAGCAAACTTCAAGCCTGCTGGTATTACATGTAGACAAAATGCTCTCGTAGAAAGCATTTCTATATGAACCACACAGCCCTGAAACATTGCAATCTTGAAAATAACCTTTTCCCGACTTAACATAATCGAAAACCCTAAATTACAGACTACAAAGAGTCCAAGACAAAATGGATCTAGTAATCATAACATAGTTACACTTACGCACATGCAAGCATTATATATGAATGGGTACTTTAACAACTAAAAGTGAAATATATCCATACCACAGAAGAAGGCACAGCAGCAAACACGCTAACGTCGGCTTCAGAAGGTGTGTACCCGTTGCCCAAAATCACAGTCCTGTCAACCAAGGTTTCATTCAACTCTTTGAGAGCTCCATCTCATGCCTGGGGATCACTTGGAAACCCCTCTGCATATTTAATCCACTTAAGCACCTACAATCCCAGAAAAAGATTCAATCAATTACCTATTACTGCCATAAAAGTCACCACAAATCCAATGTAACCGAATGCTATAACAGCAAAATTCTTACCATCCAATTAAACACCTACAATCCCAATAAAGATTTAATCTTTACTTACTACTGATACAAACCTTATCCCAAATCCAATGCATGTTAATCTTTGGAATTTAGGACAGTCAACCGTACCTCATCATTCACTCTCGCCGGGGCTTCTTTTTTGGCTGAATTCAAGAAGGTCAAGTAGGAACTCACAATCTCAACTTCTGCAATGTCTTCTGGGAATGTTTTCTGCAGAAACCAACTTCAAGATTAAGAAATTCAATTGGGCAAAAAACATGGTGATAAAGCTGTTGAATGAAAACAAATGGATAGATAAGAAGCTTACCTGGAGGGATCGTTGTTTTCTAACTTGGCCTCCTCGATCATCTCTCACAGCCATTTCGTCGAACACCTCACATGCAACCCTTCGTACACGTGTCGCCGAGAATCATGACCGTGGCGGTGCCGGTTTCACCGCCGGACCAGCACTCGTCGAGGTGGGACACTTGGCCTCCTCGCAGACGGTGTGGAGCCTCAGTCCCCAAGCTTCTTCTTAATCTGTGTACTTCTCGCCGCCGGGGATAGACTCCATCGATTTCGGCTTCGGCAACGGCTTTTAAAATTTGAGAGAGGATCGAACCTGGGAGGAGATCGGAGAGGGGCGGAGTTGCGAAAAGGGGGAGACGATGAGGGAGGGCGGCGGGGGTCGGAAGTGCCGAATTGGAATGGAACAGGTTTTTCTCCGACGGGTCTGGAGGGTCCTGTCAGGCTCGAGAAGCTTTTAAACGACGTGGAAGTGGAAGTGGAGGCAGTGGTGGTTGGGCTTGGGCTTGGGGGAGGAGAGGAGAGGAGAGAGGGACGGCTCGAGGAGAGCAATCTGGTGAGGAGAAGGTATGGTGGGTTGGAGCAGTTGGGTACGGAGAGTGCGAGGAGAGAGCAGAGAGAGTGGGTGGAAGCAGAAGGATAAGAACGTGGGTGAGAGCAGGTGGAGGGAGGAGCCGGTTTGGTTTCTCTCCCTCGGCTCCGATGCGAGAAGAAGCCGTGAACAGTAGCGGCTTCGGAAAACAGCTTCTCGGCTTATGAATAGTGTAGCACGATTGTTATATAGGGAAATTGGACAGCCATTTCATACCGAACCAAGACGTCGTCTTCTCCCCTTTCTCATTGTCCCTCTCCTCAAACCACCTCCTCTCAAACCCAGAGAACAAACAAATTGCTGGAGACAAAGACCGTTTTTCACCGAAGACAGAAGAGCTTCTTTGCCAGAATCTCCTCTCCTCCTCTTCTCTTTCATTTCCAAGACGTCGATCGTTTTCTCCAAGACGTTTGCTTCCCTTTTGCATTGTCTCTCTCCTCACAGCACCTCCTCTCAAACCCATAAAAAAAATTACAGGAGACAGCGACCAATTTTCGTCGGAGATGGAAGAGTTTCGTTGCCCGACTATCTTCCTCAAGAAAATCTTCTCTTTCCTTGCCCAAAAATCCTCTGCAAATTAAACCACACTCGTGTGGGTTCTCTCTCTTTTCTCATTCCTTAAATTAAGAGTAAAAAAACCCAGCTAAAAATCATCCATTTAACTTTGCAGCTATTGGCAACGTCTCAAAGAAGGGGTTAACAGCTATTGAAGTCGAAGTGGAATATATATTCAAAATCGTTCTATTTACATGTACTAGCATGTGCTCTGTTTGGAAGGTAACAAAGTTGTCTTCTTTGTTCTTAATATATATATATAGTTCTCATTCTTTGATTCATGGAATTATTGTTTATAATTGATCTTTTCAAATATTTACTAGTTTAAAACAATGGAAAACATGGAAATTCTTCCACAGGAACAGATGCTATACAGAGGAGAAACCGAGATAGTATATATCTCTGATGTTGAAGATGGCATAAAACCAAAAGCTGAGCAACAATTTGATTCATTAGATGCAGTGTACAAGTTCTACAATGATTATGCATTTAAGGGTGGATCCAGTGTCAGAAAAAGTAAGGAGACGAAGAGGATGGAAGAGTAACTTGGAAAAGATATGTATGTATTAAAGAAGGTGAGACCGATGAGACATGGAGAAATAACAATGAAGTTGAGGAAAGAGACCGTAGGGATACTCGAACAATGTGTAATGAAAAATTAACTGTAAGCTATGATGGAAGTTATTATGTTGTCAAGACTTTCATAGAGATCTGATACAAAAAAGGTGGATGTTCCTATATGCCAACAATTTGCACTATTTGAGACACAAGCTGGTGGTCATGAAAACGTTGGCTGCATTGAAAGGGATTTAAGGAATGCGGTGCGAGATGAGAGAAAAAGTTAAGGGGCATGATGTAGACATTTTGTATGAACACTTCAAAGCTGAGCAAGATAAGGATCCTGATTTCTTTTTTGAATTTGACACTGATGGAGAACAGAGGCTTATCAGATGTTTCTGGGTTGATTCAACTACAAAAAGAGCATATTCACATTTTGGTGATGTGGTTGTATTTGATACAGCATCAATCATTACAAGATGATTTTTGCTCTAATTGGGCAAACCACTATTTTTGGATGTGCATTTTTAAGTGATGAGACTTTTGATTCATTTGTTTGGTTGTTGAACACGTGGCTTGTAGCAATGCCTACAGGTGCTCTAAATGTTATTATTACTAATCAAGATCAAGCAATTTCCAAGGCAATTGCTCATGTTTTGCCAAATACATTTCATAGGTATTGTATATGGCTCATTTGTATACTAAAAGTACTGAAAGTCCAGCTTCATGATGGTAATGGCTATTTTCTGGATGTCATAATGGAAGATGACATTTGTTTTGTTTACCACACTAAAAGGGTGTTTGCTGAAAAACCGTCGAAGGCGGACTCTTGTACATGATAAGGTATCAAACATAGTGACATGCAGTTGTAAAATGTTTGAGTTTGAAAGTACCGTTGCAGACATATTTTGGCGTTGTTACGACTAAAACAGATCATGGAGTTGCCAAAAGATTATATATTGAGAAGATGGACAAGGTTTTCAAGAGTTCGTAAAGAAACATGTCAAGGCCAAAATGATGCAGATAGTTCATTGATTATTAGACACAACGGTATGTTCAAAATTGCTTTCGGCTTAATCGATGAGGCTGTTATTTCAATTGAGGGAACTGAACTTGTGAATAAAGCATTTCAAGGGCTATCGGAGGAAATTAAGAAATTAAATATTTCTGTTGAGCAATCTTCTACAAAATATTCCACAGTTGGAATTTCTCAAGAAAATTGTTTCCTCGATCCTTTTGAAGTGAAGACTAAAGGTAGTGTAAAACGCCTAATATTATGGAGAGATAGAAAAAGAAAAGTCAGACGTTGCTCTATATGTCGAAGTAAACATACTAAGAAAACATGCTCATCTATTAGGTGTCTATATATATATATGACCATTTAATGAGGGATTATTTTTTAACATATATGAGGGATTAGAAATTAAACTAACTTTTTGATCACATATCAACATCTTCACCTTTCAATACTTAGATTCATATATGTAGATCATTTTTACAAAATATCATCCAATTTGGTAATCGTTAAGGCTTTGAATTAACTGAAGTCAATTGACGCATCAAATCTGCCAAACATGAACTGTTCATGCTTATAATTTTAATTCGTAGTTTTGAGCACATTATCGATCATCAAATTGGATGAAATTTTGCAGAGATGATTCACATATATAAATCTATATATTAGACGGTGAAGATGTGATTTGGTAATCAAAAAGTTGGTGTAATCATTGATCTCTCATATATGTCAAGAAAAGAGATACCTCATTGGAAAAGTCCTCTTTCTCTCCCTCTCTCTCTCTCTCTCTATATATATATATATATATATATATATATATATATATATAAAGTCCGGATCTAGAGCATACCGTGCGCACTTTGTTAAAGTGCAGACGACCACATGTCACCATCTCCGTGTACAGACCGGATCTGAAACACACGTCCGCACTTTGTTAAAGTGTGCACGGTCCGCGTGTCGCCATCTGCGTCGTCCATTTCCTCCATCTGAAGTGCACCTCCACACTTTGTTAAAGTGCACACGGTCTGTGTGTCGCTATTTACGCCGTCCGTTTCCTCTCGCTTTCTCTTCCCGCTACACGAAGATGGTGACACGTGGTCGTCCACACTTTAACAAAGTATGCACGGTGCACTCTAGATATATATATACATAATGGATATGAAGCGGACGTCCGCGAATTTGCTAAAGTGCGGACGTGTTGATCTCAGCTGTTGGTTTTATTAAATGAAAAACAACGGTCTCGATTCTCCTCATCTCAAACCCGAATCATCATCTTAACCCAATTCTTCTAGCGAAAAAACTCAAATCACAGTCGTCTTCTTCTCCAGTCCTCCACCCAAAAATCAAAGTCGTCATCTCCAGTTCTCCACCCAAACCCGACCCGAAGTTAAACGCAACCTAAGTGTTCTTTTCTCTCGCTCGATCTCGCACAGTTAGTGACAAGCCTAGCTTTCTCCTCATTCTTTCTCAACCCGATCCATGTCCTCGAAATCATTAATGCTTGATATCACCCAGGAGGTCATCGACGGTGGCAAGAAGCTCTATGAAGCCAAGTTCTGGGTCAAGCCTTGGTTGAACTTCAAACAGGTTCATGAATTCAAGAACCCTGATGATCCTGAGGGTGTGTCCGAAAGGCCGACATTTACCTCTTCTGATTTGGGGGTTAATCAAGGTGACATATTTTATTTTATTTTATTTTGAGTTTTGATATGAGTTTGGAGGGTGTGAAACTAAATTGGGTTGTGATCAAGATGGGCATGCTCCAGGGTGGCATGATGTGCAGCCACATGATCCTCAAGTTGAGGATGCTGCCAACTATGCTGTGAAAAGCCTTTAGCAGAAGTCCAATTCGTTGTTCCCTTATGAGCTTCAAGAGATTGTCCATGTTAAGGCTGAGGTCAATAGTGATTTTTTGTTCTGTGTTTCTTGGCTTAGCTATCATTCATTTTGATTGGTTAAACTAATTCTAATTTGCTTTGTTATTCTTTGCAGAAAATGAATCAACATTTGGCCTTATATATTGCATCACATTCAAGCTAATGGACCATCAATGGCTCTCTATGCGTGCTTCTTATATGAATTGTAAGACCTGCTATTAGTAAGGATGGAGATTCAAATTCGAGTAATATGGATGAGGATAGTTGTTCATCTTCAGGTGAATACAATGTTACTAGGTAGCAGCTCAATAGCTACCAGATAGCTAACATGTAGTTATCGTATAGCTACTAGGTAGCTACTATGCTTATCTTTGTTTGTCTGATGTAGGCCTCATCATGGGCCTGGCTAGGGCTGACCCGGCCCTAAATTTTAGGGCTTAGGGTAAGGTATGGTAGAGCTCGGTCAAAGTAAACAAATTTCAGGGCCGAGTAGGGTAGGGCCGAGACTTGAATATGTAAGCCCTAGTCCGCCTTAACGGCCCATTTCGTTAGGGCTAATAGAGTCAGGTAGGGCCGACCCTTTAAATATGGCTAAACATGGCCGAGATGGGCTTATTATTTTTTTTCTCACAATTTAGCTTTAGAATTATATGTAATGAACCTTATTTTTTGTGTTATATTTAACATGCATGCATACACATTATACTTAATTTAAGACATCTATAAACTAAGTGGTTATACTCATATATCTTACGAACTAATGCTCTAAATCATCAAAATACAATCGTTAATCAACAAAACAAAAGAAAATTAAAGGAACAAAGCTAGCAAATCAACTATAAAAGAGAAGATTAATTGTATTGTATCTAAAAAAATAAGAAACATATTAAAACAATACAAAAATAAGAAATTATTAGGGCCTAAAGGGCGGGCTTTTAGGGTCGGGCTGGGTTCGGCTCTAAAAGGTTCATTAGGATAGGATCGTAGGGTATGACCGGGTTTCATTTGCTAAACCTTTACCCTAATGGAGGGCCGAATAGGGCTTCGACCCTAGAGGGTAGGGAGGGTTTTAGGGCGGGCTAGGGTTGAAGCGCAAAATGATGATGCCTAGCCTGATGATTAAATTACCATATAGCTACTAGATAACTACTATGCTTATCTTTTTTTAATTGATCAGCCTATATTCTATGCTTTCTTGCATATCAGACTATTGATGGTTGCTGTTTCTGTGAATTAATCATCAATCTGTAAATATGTACAAATTTTTTGTACAAAGTAGTAGTTGTTGAGATTATATGTATTTTGTTGTTTGGAACATGTTTGTTCAGTTCAGATGAAGTTGGTATTTTGGGACATGTTTATTCATATTAGAGTAGCACCAACTTTATATATAAGAACATGTTTGTTCAGATCATATCATAACTCTCTTTGTATTTTGTAACATCTTTGTTTAGATCAGATCAAGTTTGTATTTTGGAGCATGTTTGTTCATATCAGATCACAACCAAGTGTAAAAGCACATAAATGTATACCTGAACCAACTCTTCTTGTATTTATTTCCAACTCATGCAAAAATAAGAGACAATTGAAGTTTTCAGTACATATGTTTTTCCTATACACAACTACAAACACAAGAGGAATTCAGTTGGACGAGCTTTACTTAGAGCCTCTTCTGATATTGAGTGATAACACCTATACATCTGCAAGTTTCAAAAGAAGTCTTAGTAGTTATCACATAACCTTCATTTCCAACTTTAAAAGAACATTTAGGATCAAAGACCATTTTGCAAATTTATCTCATTTTTGAAGTGTTGGCAGCCTGAACTCTAACTTTGGAGCAAACCTAGCTTTCTCTTCTTAGACAAAGATAAGCATAGTAGCTACCTAGTATTTCACACCCTGGTCCTGGCGTCGGCGAGATTTTACCACCAGGCGCTGTTCTCGAGACATGAACGAGTGTTACAAAGCGAAATGTAAATAAAAGTAAAACTTTTAGGCTCGTTGTCTATCTCGTTTCTGACTCGGTCAAATCTAAATATTTCTCTACAAAAAATATTAGAAATAGGTGGGTGAGCAAAGCCACGCGCTCAGTGAGTAGACCAATGTAATATGTCCGCAAAGCCATGTCGTTTTACACATACTATAAAATAATATATATATATATATATATATATATAATATACACAACACAATTCAATCAATTCATCATATCTCATCCTCCATTCTTATTGGTTATCCTTCAATTTAGTTCACCACGGGAACCTAATGACCATCATGTTCTATACAACCGTGTGCCACATCTTTACTTCAGAATAACAAATCAAGAAGTTCACATGTTCCATGACTAATCAAATAATAACTACCAACAATAACTACCAACATATTATAATAATATAAATCACAACACATTTCACAAATCGACATGCTTCACTATAAAATAGAGAGATATTTTTTAAAAATATCAAAAACATGTTTTTGACTAATTTAAAACATATAAGAATATTTTAAACATATTACAAGAATTCACTCATCTCGATAGCATCAAAACTCCACCTAGGATACTGATCGTAAACCGAGTCTCCTAAAGAGGGTCATCTAAAAATATTACTACTACAATTCAAACCTTAATGGTTGGAAAGAGGACATTGATACTAACTCGTAGCCTTTCGTGGAATCAAAATTAGACTTACGGATCAAAAGTTATAATCCGTCAAAATTTAGTCGTAACTCTAGAAAGAGAAACAACATGAACTTAGAGAGGATAAATTTGTATAGAGACATTATGTGAGAAAGTAGTGGGAGAGAAATGAGAACAGCTGATCTCCTGTTTATAGGAATATAAGCCGACACTCAAGGTCGGTTTTGGTGAGTTTAGGAAATATGGACACTTGTCCACTTGTAAATGATGTATACCATCTTTCTCTCCCCACTTGACAAATATTGAGATGACTAAGAGAAATAGAACTGACACGTTCAACTGCTATTCTTCGTTACTAAGCAAACCTTGTGACCTAAGGGAAGGTGTCACATCATCATTGGAAGAAATCGACGGAAGTTCAATCAAAGTTTGAAAAATCATTAAAAATAGCTCGGTCGTATGAAAAATTCATCGAAAAATACGGCAAACTCGTGGCGACCTATACTTTTTAATTCTAAGAAGAAAAATTAATTTTAAGAAATTTGAAAATTCGGAATGTTACATAGTAGCTATACGGTAACCACATGTTAGCTATCCTGTAGCTATTGAGCAGCTACCTAGTAGCATTATATTCATTTGAAGATGAACAACTATCCTCATTCATGTTACTTGAATTTGAATCCCCGTCCTTACTAATAGCAAGTCTACATATATAGGAAGCACCTCATACTTCATTTGAGGGATATAAACTTGATCATCATCTGACTCCATTTAACTGAAATTGAGAATCACACATACACCGATCACATTTATATCAGTTAACATTCGATGTCTGATACTGGCTACATACATATCAATTGAATCAATGAATGATTTTTTTTTCAGGTTGTTAATTAATGAATGACATGAACAAATAATGAAAATAAAATAGAGAAACAATAACAATAAAAGGCCAAAGTATGATGAACCCTAAAATCTGTAATTGAAAAATCAAACAAATCAGAAAGAAGAGAAGTAATACTGATCTATATGAGTTTATATGCTTCCAAAGCTCCACTTTTTGGCGTCAAAACTCAAAAAATTATTTGTCTGTACCACAAGACTGCTTGTGATATAGAAAGGAGGGATATGAATTTATGGTTGGCAGATTCGTGGTTCATGTGCAAGATCGAGGGTTTAATGATTTGGAGAAGATCGATTTGGAGTGGACAAGTGAGAGATGATCGCGCTGAAAGAAAAATCGAGATAGAGAGAGCAGGACAAAGTGAGAGAGTGGAACGAGACTGAATAGCTCTCGGTTCCATTCGTTCTTTTTGACTTGCACTTTACCCTTTCAATATTGGCCTTTGATTTTCATTAAATGAGATCAACGGTTCTTGTCGATCTCGTGCATTTTGATATATATATATATATATATATTCAAAATGTGTACCTTATTAATATCCTTTATTAATTAGCTTGTTTAGTTAAAATATATCTTATGTTTGTTAGGTCAAATGTTGTAGAAGATGATCTTGACAAAGCAATGGATGAACATGACCATTTGGTTTATGAACTATAACTTGTAAGTTATCCACTTGATGCCTGAATGATTTGCACTCTATTTAACTTCTTAGATAGATCGAAATTGATGCGTAATGGTGTTGGTGGTGGTTGAGAACTGAATTCATAGATCGATTTTTTGCAGGTAACAGAAAGATGCATGTTTCTGGAATTATGGTGTATGTTGATGACTTAAGAGTGACTTCAGTAACGTGGTTGTGTTTTGGGATTTCTTAATGCATTTTGGACCTTGGTTATGTGAAGAGGGTTTTGAAATATCTGTGAAGTTCAGTTTCTATTTCTAAATTTTTGATAAACAAGTTCTGGTCTTCATGATTTTTGATCAGTAGTTGAAATGGTGATTGAATCGTAGAATTCCTTTTAATCCAGCATAAAGATCATATTTGCAGTTGTTTTTCTTCTTAATGATTCAATATGATTTCCAAAGACACTGTCATTGAGACACAGAATGTGATTTATGAGTTCGACATGGTGTGTCTCCCTGCGTCATAAAAAAATCTTGCTAGATGTTTGCTAAATAACTCTAGTTACATATTCATAACTTCTTGCATACTATAAACAACTTTTATAAATGAATGATTGATCCCGGCAGCTTGTATATTTCAAAGATAAACAAGTCACCAAGTCTAACTACAATCAAGTTATAAAAAAGGGAACCCTACACTTCAAACTTTACAAATACTGTGATCATGGTGTTAATCAAATCCCAGCAAATCCAGGCTGAATTAAGCTTGATCTTCCTCACTTTTGATGTTACTATATATGTCTATCATTACCAACCCTGTGTCAAACTCATCATCACTATTGAATCCATTCGTATTAGCCAAAGCTAAAACATCATTAATATCAGCCAAATGAACAGAGGTTCGCTAATGCATCACTTGCTGCATACAATGCCATCAGCAAGTTCAATACGTTGTAGAGATGTCAATCGCATGTACCAATTGCCATTAGCAGTTTTAGGCCTTGCAGAAGAAAATCCATATCTAGAATCCAAAAACAAACATAAAATTCAATAAACCAAGATTGATAAACATACAAGGGAAGAGAGACGATGCAAAAGGGAAGAAAACGTGAAACATCAGTGTTACTTGCCATTGGGTTTGGGTTTAGTCTCGTCAGCCGTGTGTATAAACTACTTGTGATCTTGAAACCAGACACAGAATCTGATGCAACGAGGGCAATGGCTCCAAGAGTTGGAGAAGCATTGAGAGTTGTAACGTGTAAGAGCAATCCTGGTTGTCCGGAACAAAAGATGGTTTATTTGATTAGATCCCTTCATTGGCTTTCTGGTGACTCCAGCAGTTATTTGATTAATGCATTCGACGTTGAAACTGATGACGTTCCAAGAGTTTCGGTTCCTGCTTTGAGAAAATCTATTGTTGGTCACCTTCAAACCGAACTCAGAGTTCTCCGAGGCTGTATCTGCCTAACTGTTGGTGAGGAGCATGTTGTGATTTGAAGGAAAATTTTTGTATGTACGTTTATGTATGTATACGGTATAATTTTAATCATTCATAACAATTAATATGTTTGACTACCAATGTATCAATATTATATCATTTAATCTCAAACTGTTCACATGTGTCGTGTACATACACGGCCGTATATTGAAAATACTCGAGATGAAAATACACAGTCGTGTATTGAAGATACTCCGCATGAAGAGTCTTGGACCAAAGAGTTTGAAGTTGTTGGAGACTCATGTCAGTCATGTGTACTAGGACCGTTGATATTTTCACAAGGAAAATTGATTCTGAGAGATCGTTATGGATTTCATCCCACGTATTTGATGGCTTACACTCCTGGACCAAGTACCATTGAGAAGATTGAGGTTGATGGTATGCCGATGCGCATTAGTTATATGAAGCTCTTTGTTCCAAGCTTGGTTTCGCTCAAAGACATCAGCAGGCTTAGCTATGTCTTCAAGACTGCTACATGTATTATCAGTCCAGTTAAGCATTTCGTTACTTGATACCTTATTTTTTTAACAAGCTTCTGTGAGCTCTAGTTACTAGTACTACACCAGAATAATTACAAAAAACTTGCAGCTCAATTACAGTGTTCATCAATCTTGTTTTGAGGTTTGAATTAATACTTCGTCCGCCTAATGTGTTGATTTCAATTTCTTTCATAAACATATACATCACTTAAGAGTTGAGACTCAACCCATCACCATATTGGGTGGTTTATACTTTGTTTTAATGGCTACCGATTAGCTATTTCTTGATGCAAAAGTCTTGTTTAGCTTGATTCCTCTCATTCCTCCACTAAAAGGAACAGGGGTGTCAAATGACAGAGGGCATTGCTTAAAAGTTAAAAAGAGAATGATGGCCCAGAGTTACTTGAATTATGATAGCCATCACTCCTGACTTGGTTCAACAGCATGTTGATGCCTTGATGACAATGTTCCCGAGCAAATTGAAAAGGAAAGAAAGCCTGCTTATTATAAAATTTATTAAGCTGAAAACTTCCAAACCTTGAGACTTCAGTCCATTACAACATACCAGAAACAAACTGGCGTGGGTACGACGTACTAGCAGCAAGTCAGCACAGGTACAACATACCAAGAACGGCACAGGTTAGACATAACAAGTTGGCAGAGGTACAAACACAACAGTCTCAAACAATAAAATGTAAACTTCCAAAATCATCCGTCTTAGCTACATAAGTTTGGTATGCACACTCCAGCATCTGGATTTTGCTGTTCCTTCCATATCCTCCCGGTAACTCTCAGCTTAAGCTCCTTCCTATCTCCTCCAGAGAAAAATAAAGCCATGTTTCGTTGGATAATGAGACCGTCATGGCTATCTCTCACCTTCCGGTGGCTATCACGGACACTTCTTGGGGTGCCCTCCCATATGAGTTTCCTGCTATTTGCTCCAACCTCGAGGCTGTAGCTGTAGTTCCGAGCCTCATTTTCATCCCCCATAAAACGTAGAAAAGCCATATAAACAGGAGCCATACCAAGCTGGAAGGCTTCAAAATGAAGGCAGAAGTATTGACCAAAACAGTGGAAGACCTGACAGGGAAAGCAGATGAAGTTCATTAGGTTCAGGTATAAATAAGTTAAGAGAAGTATATGAATAGAAGACAGACAGTCCTTGATAAAAGCTCCTCAGTATATGATAGATTGCCAGTCAATCAATTACTCACCAAAAAAGGGATTTGATCAATTCCATGAAAACGTTTCTATTAGTAAAAAACTTGGCTTGCTAGCTTCTCAAACCAGTTCGACAGAGGCATTATTATAACAACAAAATGGGAAGGGTAAAAGGGAAACAACCACAGGATCTGCACCACCTTGTGACAACTTTGGCCAAAAACAAAAACTTTGATTTGAGTTTGATCTGATATACATTTTAGAAAGAATATGAAAAGTGAAAACTTGATCACTAATTGATCCATTGGATTTATAGAGATAGTTCCACAACTTTTGCCAAAAAACAAAAAAAACTTTGATTTGAGTTTGACCTGATATACATTTTAGAAAGAATATGAAAAAAGTGAAAACTTGATCACTAATTGATCCATTGGACTCAGAGATAGTTCTACACCATAGTTCTCCAAGTGACTGAACAGATTGGTATTGACACACATTACAGAAAGAATACTGCATTCTACCTAGTCTCCAGTTCTTGTCATCTTATGAAGATGAATACAACCTATCTACATAAATTACATTTTCACTATTAGGCACTTTTAACTTTACCCTTAAAATGTTTTGGTAAATACTAAATGTAAAAACAAAGTGGAGTAATAAATGTACTATGAAGAGACAAATCTCTGTTGCAGAAACCAATCAAAAGATATAGATGGTCATATGAAACTTACTGTAAGCATCCAAGTCGCGTTCTCTACTTCCCGGGGATTTGACTTTACATAGCGATGGTTGAATGTGCATCCTGTGTGCATGTCTACTTTGTGATCATCTCTGAGATGGGCAACGAGGAAAGGGATATCCCCAACAACAGAGCACTCTGATCCAGCATATGGGCAATTATATGGTCTGAAATTGCACACTGATTCATGCTTTAGTTTGCTGTAGTAAGGAAATATTTCAGGGCATCCCAAGGAGTAAAACTTGCAAGGTAATTCCAAGGACTCAGCCACTTTCTCCAACGCTAAACACCTAATATCTCCAAGCTCCTGCCTACAGGTGGGGCAGCGGTTGTGTACCCTTGTTTTACAGGTGGAACATAGTGTGTGTCCATTGTGGCACTGCATAGAGGCAAATTTGGTTTAACAAGGATCCATCTTATAAGAATTACATTAAGAACCACACCTAATGTAACTTTAGCTCAGATGAATTATCAAAATTAAAAATATCCACATTGCCATAAGTCCATAACATTAAGCGCATCAAATGATACAGACCTTAAGCAAATGCAAGGAAACTACGGTACAAAGTTGAGATCAAATAAGAAGGGCATATGTATGCAAAGGAGGTCATGACAGAAATAGGCTAGCTAATCCAGTGTCATATCCTTCACTAACTGAATCCATGTTACTTCATCGGTAATCAAATTGCTTACTTACAACCTGGTTCCCTTTCAATAGGATCAGCACATTCCAAAATATATGTGCCCCCGGAAACACCCTCCCTGCAGTCATTGACTTGCAACTGCATTGCACCTCTTAGAATACCAATTAAGCATTGCTCCTCTTAGAATACCAATTAAGCATTGCTCACAGCATCTAAATCAATACAGCCCCATCCCTAATATCAATCCATACACATTCCTAAAAGCAACATTCGACTCAAATCTCGGTTCCAAGACCACCAAAATTCTATTGCCAATAGAAAGCTAGCACAAACATATCAAATTATTCACTTAACTCAAACCTCCAATTCAAATTACCACTGCAATCCAATCAAAAAGTTCAAAACAACCCAAAATGCAAGCATTAGGCTAAACACCACCCTCAAAAAACCCAATTCACATCCAAATTCAAAACCAAAATGCAGAAGAAACAGAGATGAAAAACTACCTGATGGATTGGTGGGTACATGGAATTCGTACACACAGGACATTCAAGAAGCTCATGAACACTGGTGGCCGGAGCAATGGCTGTACCTCCGGGAATCCCGGAGGCGTTGTTGTTTCCAGCCGCATTGCTTCTGGGCTTGGAAGAAGAGAACTCATGGTGGTGCTGATGAGAAGGGTTATTGTTGTTGCTATGAAGGTGTTGATGCATCTCATCCTCATCAAGACCATCTGTGGATGACACACACTCTATGCTCTCCAAGTCCATTCCTTTCCCCAAAGACCTCACCTTTCAAAATTCAAAACCCAATTTCTTAAAAAGATTGAAACTTTGGGATCAAAATCACTTAAAAATCAAAATTGGATTTCTGGGTATGGGAATTCAATGAGTTTCTGTATCTGGGTCAATTCAGGATTAGAGAAAAGGAGGGAGGATTGGAATTTAGATTGGGGATTCCCAACCTCCCTTCTTGTTTGAGAAAAAAAGGAGGTTCTTTTCTTCCTTCTTCTCTCCTCTCACACAGAGACAGGGGTGAGAGGAGAGAGAGATAACGATGGCCGTTGATCAAGCAGGATTGGAATCTAACAGTGGTGGTGGGATCTTGTTGGTGTGTGTTTATTGCGGTTTTTTAAGGTCTGGTGCCCTTTTTGGTTAAGGACATTTAGTTTAAGGTTAATGAGGAAAGTACGATAACTAACCACATTAAAACGTGGTTATGTTACGAACTTGAACAGCAAGACTTGTTCAACTAACAAATGAAAACGTGTCATAAAACAAGACGGTCTTGAATTTGAATCTGAATGTGGTTGCTGGCATTGAGTCAAGTTATTGCCGGCAGAAATTGGAAGACATTCAACTGATTCAAGAGGAACGATATCTAAAAAGTCAAGCCATTTTGAAGAGGTTTGGGAGGAGAAAGCATGCGGTAATAGGTAAGCATATAGCAGTGTCTGAAAGATCAAAGCAATGAAACAATCATATACACTACACACTCAATCTTTCTAAGGTTTCCAGTGAGGTGAAAGTGAAAGAAAACATTGTATTAGAAGTTTACTATGAACTATCCTCTGATGAGACTTGCAGAGCGCATCCTGAACAGCTCTGGAGTCTGACCCGTGTGAAAAGTTGTACACAACGAGCTTTATATGATTTATTAAATAAATGTTTGATATGTACAAGATTGGGATACAAATAAGTTTCTTTCCACAAAGTTACATGCTAGCGACAACAGAAGATAGCTCGGCTTCCCCTTCAGGCTCTACATCAGACCCTTCTGTGGTTGTAATCTGCATGACAGAATAGAGCAGTATTAGCATTTTAACGTCTGTAAGGAGTAATCTGAAAGCTGAATTCAGTTAATGAAATATATGTGGATTACATACCTGAACATCCTTCTCCTTATTTGGTGAAAGATAGCGATCCAATGCACCCTTACCATAAAGGATTTTAGCTCCACAACCCTGGCCATCAGTTCCAACGGCCTCTTCATCAATTACAACTGCATCTATTATATCATCACCAGTTCTAATATCAGGAATCTGCAAAAGAGCGTAGAGTCCAATTAGCTACTAGTTACTGTTTGCAACCAAATAACAGAAAAAATGTTTGCTTCAGTTCATTTGCAGTCTGCTTGGGGCAAAACCCCCAGAAGCCTCACTTGGTTCATAAATGAATTCGAATGCTGCCAATTAGAAGTCTAATCCCTATGATGGCAAATAAGTACAATACATTTCCCCTTTCCCCAGATTTCAAGATAATTGTGTTGAGAGGAAAATACAGTCCCCGCATTGACTTATTCACCCCAATTCCTTCCAAATATTAATATGTTGAGATTGCAACAGAAAAGGGAAGTGGCCTTACCTCATACATGGCATCCATTAATATAGTTTCTAAAATTGCTCGTAATCCACGAGCCCCAGTGTTCTTTGATATTGCTTTCTTAGCAATGAGTCTCAAGGCACTTTCAGAGAAATGCAGTTGCACCTGAGAGGAAATAAATCATAGATATAGGCAGAAAGAAGCAGGTTTGAACGAAACAAGATTGTATTCAACATGCACACAAGTAACATATTAAAAAATGGTTATTCATTGCTTACGTCATTCATTTGGAACATCTTCTTGTATTGCTTCCCTAAGGCATTTTTGGGCTCCGTCAGAACCTAAAGATCATATTTGCCAGTAAGACACAAATGGAACGTACTTTTATTTTGATAGAAAAAGGTACTTTATATACACAGTAGGTAGACTCCCCCCTAAAGAAGAAAATGAATGCAATATATACCTGAACTAATTGATCTTCAGTTAGTGCAGATAAGCTGACAAGGATAGGAAACCGCCCAACAAATTCAGGTATCAATCCATATCTAATAAGGTCACTACTTTCAACCTGTCAAAAGAGACGGTTCTCAGTGTAAATTTCTAAAATGAAGCATAATACTCCTGAAGAAATAGAATCTTACGAAACTATTGAAATGGCTATATGTTCCTATTAGTCAAGACTGATGGGGACTTACAATCTCCAATAAAGATGACGTAACTGCAGCATCTGTAACACCACCAGTTCTCATGTTTGCCCTAACTGGAGCACCAAACCCAATAGACGAATCCTGGCGTCTGTGTGGAAGAAAAAGAGAAATGAGAACTTCAGATAGATAAAGATGACAGAAAAAGATGACATAATTGCAATGTCGGGATGGGAAAACCTTTCTGAGATTGTTTTCTCTAAGTCGATAAAGGCACCTCCACATATGAAAAGAATATCCTTTGTATCTATCTGTGAAGGTTGAAGAAACAGGAAAAAAATAAAAATATCAAGATGACGAACTGATTTCAATTATGACATGATTATTGCTTGGCTAAGCTTATGGTGATCATGATATGATTGTATCCATGAGATAATACATAAGCGATTCTACTACAGTATGCGGATTGATGAGATATATAACTTGTAATCCACTGCTTGTACCTGAATATTTTCACCTCTTGGATGCTTTCGAGCTCCCTTTTCTGGAACATTTACAACCTAGATCAGAAGGAACTACTTATATCAGAAATACAATCAAAGTAATTATCCCTATGGATTATATTCCTTTCAAATGAATAATAGTCAACTAAAAGTGAAACCAAGAGATTACGTAAATGTTCACATACTGTTCCTTCTAGCATCTTTAGTAATGCTTGTTGAACACCTTCTCCAGATACATCTCTGCTGATATTTAAGCTCTCAGCCTGTAAAATAGGAGCTAATGTAGGCAAATATAAAGGAGTGGTAAACTGGATAGAGAGAGGAGAGAGGTTGGAAGGGGGAGGAGATAGAGACAGAAAGAGAGGGTAAATGAACCTTTTTGGTAATCTTGTCAACTTCATCGATATAAACAATTCCCTGTTGTGCAGCTGCCACATTATAATCAGCAACCTGTGATATAATCCCGATCCAGATACATTAACGGAGTCCAAAATAAGACTTTTAGGTTCCAAAGTATTCAGGATGATAAACAGCAAATCATTTTAAATCGAAACGGTAACAGAGGGCAAGGGTTTGATGCAAACTCATAAGAAAATTATGGCATTGAACAATTCAAACAGCTTTACTTTTCTCACAGAATTTCATGACAGGTAAATAGCATACAATGATGTAATTACAAGGACATATTGAAGGAACAAAAGATGCTTCCATAATAGGCTAAACGCATACAGATGGACGTGAATAGAATAGAATAGCTTGTCAATACTCAATACATACCGATAGAAGTTTGTGTAGAATTGATTCCACATCTTCCCCCACATATCCTGCCTGCATGTGACAAAATGATTTCACAACCATATCAATATGACAGAAAAATGCATGTTGAGTCCCATCTGGTTTCTAAGACAAGAACCATGTGACGAAAACACGTGTGTAATGTTAAATGTTTCCCTTGAACTATGAAGGCCAGTACTATGTGCAACAAGTATACAGGCTGAATAATACATATAGACTATAAAATCTCAAATAGAGAAATGACACTGCAACAATGACCTTCAATTACAGAAAATAATAAAGAAGAACAAAACTTTCCTGAGTTAATGTTGTTGCATCTGCAATCACAAAGGGAACATTCACAAATCGTGCCAAGGTTTTAGCAAGTAGAGTTTTCCCTGTCCTTGAAAGAGCATTAAAGAACAAGTGAGACATCGACCCCATAAAAGTATGTCAGACATAAATGTCCACCTCTATTACAACATACATAGTATCTCAAAGTTCTCTCAACACCTCACAGATATCAAACATTATGCATGGAAAAGCTCATAGATCATTCACCAGTCTTAGCACAGTTGAAAACTACTTGGAATATTTAAGACATGGATAAATTCTAAATTACCTGATCCTGTTGGCCCCATAACAAGAATATTACTTTTCTCAAGCTCCACTCTATCGTCATTCATGGCATCCACTTTATTAACCGAATCTCCTGCAGACCTAACATCCAACACAACATGTCAAAAACTCAAACCAATCAAAAACTCGACCAACTCTCAGCTTTCTTACAACGAGAGCCAGAACACAAACTGCTCTAATACTTACATACAACTCCAATATACTAGGAAAAACACTCAAATGCATAGCTGATATGGAGAGCTCACCACTTCTGCTGCGCCTCATGGTATATCCTCTTATAGTGATTGTAAACAGCAACCGAAAGTACCTACAAACACATTCAACACTCAAAAACATCACAAACAAAGCTACACAAACATAAACTTTACAAAAACTCGAAAACACAATAAAGTCTTCACCTTCTTAGCTCTCTCTTGCCCAATCACAAACTTATCAAGCCCTTTACAAATCTCCTTGGGCGTCGGAAAACTACTCCCTAAATTAGACCCACCCCAACACCCATCCTTCCCATTCGAATCAAACCCTCCACCGCCACCAACACCCGCCGCACCACCACCACCACCTCCCTTAACCAAACCCGACCCGGGCCCGGCCCGAATCACAATCCCGTCGCCGGACCAAACCTCCGGTGGGTCCCCATACGTCGCCACAACCCCACTTCCGTTCAACCTCTGCCCCCAACTCCGGTCGCCGCCGCTCCGGCTGTCCTTCAGACTCCCCAGGTTGCCGGAAAGCGAGACCGGCTTGAACGCCGTGAAGTGGTACTGAGTGTTGACAAACAAGTCGTCGGATTTGGTCCGGTCGACGCAGCGGGATTTGGCGACCCGACCCGTGTGCATGTAGTTCAAGACGAAGTAGCGGAATTGCGACGCCGTTTCGCGGGTGGGTTTGGACCGGAGCGCCGCCGCGGCCATTTTTTAATTTTCCGGGGAAGAAAAATTGTATGATGAGATTTGGGGGTTTTTATGGGTTCATGTGAAATGGGGTAAAGAAGTGAGCTTTGAGGGAATGAGAGTGTGAATTGAAAAGGGTAAGGGTTAGATTTTGGGAATTTTGTATGAATGGTCAGGAATTTTGGTGATGTAGAGAAACTGTGAAGAACAAGAGTACAAAGAGATGGGAGATATTTGGGCAGGTGGTAATAACTTACAAGGAAGAAGGAGATGATTAAATCTGGTATTTCAAGAGAAGGGCTTTAAGTTTTGTTGAATTCTATATAGCACTACCTTATCTCTTAATGGTGTTTACCATGGTACTCACTAGAAAGTTGAATCCACTGATATTCTGTGGAGTCGGTGTTTTAGCGATAATGAGATAGAGAGTGATGTTGTTAGGCGTCGGACAAACATTCAATCTGAAAGTTCGTTAATCTTTGTTAACATTTTCTTCATTGGTATGCCTACGCCTAAAGTTGTTAAGTTTTGTTACCATATTTTCTTTCTAGATGAATTAACATCTTATTCAGGAAAAATTGCTTGTATGAGCTCATCATTTGTGGAGGATGTATGTAAGGACATGCTCCAATTGATGTAACACCGGACTTTGATTTCATAATTCAGTTATGGATTATAAGTAGTTTATAGTTTATAACATTTCCACATTCAGGCATGCATTGGTTTTTTCCACCTAAGCTTTGTTTTGCTACAAAACTTTTGCATCAGCTAGCCATTTTTGATGATAAATATTCACTCCCGACTTGAATAAGCGTACTTAAACTTACATTCGATGGCATTATGAGATAATTGAGATGCAATCTGTATTGAACTATAGACATGCTAGCTTGATCAAGGAAAGCAATACTGAATTACTGATACAACAACATGGCTGTCTCACGTTGCTACGATGGATTGTTTGTTTCTGTACAATCAGTGCAGCAAACTAGGCTACAACATATGAACATGGGCCTGCTGCCAACTGATGAAAATGACAATTATTAACAGTTATAAAATCTAATCTACGAGGTTAGGAGGTAACGGAATATGCAGACATTTACCAAAACTGTAGCCTGTCAGCTATACAAAATCCTAAACAGTAAGAATCTGCAACAACACAGTTCCTCCAACTGGCCCTCTCAATCACTCAAATTCTCACCTTTGCTGACTCAAAAACTATCAGAAGCCATTAAGCAGAAAATATGAGCTAATAGTCATGAGATAGACATTATACACTTTGAAGCAAGACATAATAATTCCTCGACAGATGAACACAGGATTCTTGACTTCAGATGAACACAAGAAGGATAGTAAGAAGGTCCTACCTGATTCTTGACTTCAGAAGTTCAGCTTCACTATGGCATCACTTGCTGCGTACAATGCCATCTTCACCTGAAAACAGATAAATCTGCAAGTTCAATAAACAATTCTAGGCATGACAATCGCAAGAACCACACAAGAATTTTCATTAGCACTTTTAGTAGAAATGTGTAAAATACAATTTCAGGAATCTGCTCTAGTCCAAAATAACAGATACCTCTAGTTTATCTTGCCTGGATCTATGGTTTTCTGGAAGCAAGCAAAACTCCTCTGTTAACGGAATGCATTCTTGAACAGTTTCAGGGGAAACAAAATTGAGGGCCACTTTAATGCACGACTGAAATGAGAAGAACAGTGTCAAACTTGACTACGTTAGACCAGTGACTTTAGATTTAGAAGTGCGGTGGAATGTTATGAATTTATGATCCTAGTGACTGAGCAGGAAACCTAATGTTCCTTGACAACTCGACTTTTGACAGCATTAGTTAGTTCTTAAGCTTAACTATTGTTCTCATAGAACTTCTAAAATAAGCAAAGCTTTGTGAACTACACATCGATGGGAAGAAACCTCGCTTGTCTATTTCTAACTTGATGTGGGCATCCAGCAGGAATGAAAACAGCCTCACCAAGGTGTTGCTCGAATCTCCAAGGTTCAACACCTGAAAATAATTTACAATAATTAAAAAGTATAATTGTGCTCAACAAGATGGCCTGCTAAATATAAGCAGTTTCTTATCTTACCAAACTCTTCCTTCAATTTCCTTTTATGCTTCTCATCTAGATAAAGGGTCTGGTCATGAACAGGATGAATAATCTGAAGAAGATGCAAGAGCAGTACATCAGCTTTTGACTTGACTTAAACTTTTAATATGTTAAAAGGAAATGCCACTCACTGATTTCACAGGAAGATAACTAATGTGGGGAAATTCTTTCTGATGCTTTAGCGTACTCTATTAACTTGGGTACATCTTTCCAACGAAAAATGTCCCAAACGGCACCTCCATATGCCACGTTTGATTTATAATCACTTTGAGTACTTCTATTTGGGTCTGATCCAGAGTTCATGGACTCTTTTCTGCTCATAAGATTTCCTGAAGTTTTTTGCTGGAATGGATCAGTCCAAGAACAAAATTCACGTCTTCTGTCACATTTGAATGCTCAAACTGTTTCTCATTACATGAAGTTTCTTCAATAATTTCATCTTCAGATTCATATTCCTTCTGTAATCTGTCAATGATTTTAGCCTGCCCTGAAGGGATCTTTACTTCTGTGGCATGTGCCAACACATTAACCTAAAAATTAAACAAACAGTATCACTTACTAGGGTGAAGTAGCATACCAAATAGAAAATAAGGGTAAAACAAGACGAAAAAGATTTCTAACAAAGAACAAATCCAAAATTGATAAAGAAATGATGCAGAAGAAATGTGTACCGCATCAGAGATGTCACAATGCAGTTTTGTTACTGAATCTCCTCTACCAAGCTCCTCCATAGTTCCATAAGCAATGTATGTCTTAGGACCCAAGTCTGGCTTCAAAGTAGTAGGAAGCCTTGTTGCTAGATTTAGAACACCAGATTTGGGATGGGTATAGTCACTAAAGGGAAGCATGGCCATATATTCAGCACCGTGCCTTGGCAAACACTCTTCAAAGAGATTTGACGGAGGTCAATCCTTCAGCTTCAACATTTCAGGCCACTCATTAGGGTATTTACGACCCTCGATGTAGCCTTGAAGAATTGAAAAATATTAATCACAACATGCAGCACCACAATGGACGCGACTTAATATCATCTGGATGGCAGTTAAATATTGACAAAACAGCCAAGTATCAAGAGTCGTGTAACATTTGATGATCAGTATTACATTAAGAATGCAACAACAATCAAAAATCTAAAAACTAGGGAAGATAGGATAGAGTGAATTGAACATTCAACCTGTTAAAATGGCAAACATATCTCGCACCAATCAAGGCAATCAATGGCTTTGACCTTCACGGCCTCCTCTTTCAATACTTTCTTTGCTCCAATAAAAGCCCTCCACGTTACCATCGGTTCCCAGCTAAGGCCAGTAGCCTTTTCAAGTACATTTCTAACTAAAACTGGTTCCCCTCTCCTCCAGTGTAATTGAAAGTGCTCAATGTCATTTTTTCCATACGTACAGAATCCGGGCAGTAAATGAAGTTATCGTGACAGCTCATCTATTAGCTGCATGCCTCACTTCAGAAGCGTTTACACTATTGCATGCAGAACAGATAGAATGACACACAGAACATCCTTGAGAAAACTCAACATCTGACGATTGAATAGTGAATAGTGAGGTCCTAAGAGCTCAAAATTAGTTTCTCAACCCAATCAGCTTCAAATATATGTCTTAGTTCAAGTAATTGGGTACCACAACCTCCTTGTGCTATTGGTGGACAAGCAATCTTACCATCAGCTGAAACTCAGAAGATATATCATTTGTAAACTCATTTATTAGCAAGCTCTGCAATTTATTTTCATTTACATTTTCAGGAATCTGGCTATCTGATACTGTACTTTTACCATTTCCTTCACAAACTGTTGAACAGAAGATTCAGCTTCACTGCCTCCAAGTTGACATCCTTTCCTTAGTTCCCACCAACAAGTGAGACAGAGATCATAAGAACAATCAGGATTGGGGCAGCTTCTGTGGAAATTGACAATTGATGTATTGCATTTGTCACAGTTGAATTTGTCCAATGTCACAAACTTGAATAGAAATTATAAATACATTTGATTGAAAAAAAAACAATCCGCAAATATAGGAGATATGACCAGACTCACTACTGTATAAGATTCTGAGAGATGCACAGAGTAAAACCAAGGATATCATTAGTAATCATTCTATGGGAGATCATATAAACATCGTGGAATGGAAGTGCACTGTACACTTCTATGTGAACAGAGATATGGTTTTTGTAACCAATTACTTCTCTAAGGTAACAACAAAAATAGTTTATATAATCAGTCCAATCGTACTCATTAGAGTAATGGACTCACAATGACATCAAAAAATCCAAGACAAATAATTTATTCTACTTTTCAACATACAAAGTCAGTCATACTCATACCCATTAGCTTATTCAACCAAAAAAAACATGCGTAGTCAGTCCAATCGTACGCCATTAGAGTAATGGACTCACAATGATATCAAAAAAGCCAAGGCAAAGAATTTATTCTACTTATCACATACAAAGTCAATATATACATATATGTGAGTGTGTATGACATTTTCTCTAAAGTGGACAACTAACGATTCAATTATGATCATTAGGGAGAATTGAGATGATACCAGTACACTCGATCACCATCCTCTAGTATAGACCTTGTCCTCTTCTGTCAATCGTACACCTGTGAAACAAGAGAGAAAAGCTGTCATTAAGCATACTCACATCTCAACCGTCAGTCAAAACTGAACATCATATCAGAGTACAATACCACGTATACAGCTTTCTGCATCTAATTCAGATCTCTGCTCCTGTTGAATATGCCTAAGGAGAGGCAGAGATTTGAACAGCAAGTAACGTAACTTCTCCAATTTAATATTTGTATCTGTTTCTTCATCGCCAGCCTGCAAAGAAAGTACAGTGGCCCCAAATGAAAGAAAATATCAATGTAGAATAGGAACAAGAGTAACAAAAACATTAACATCATGCACACACCATCACAACTAAATCCTCCTTCAGACATATTCTGCAGTTACAGTTCCCACAGCAATAGGGGCAAGAAATCTCTATGTCCTGTATTGTCTTCTCAGGGTACCTATTTCATTTATATGAAAATACAACATCAGATCCATTAAGTAGGACTCAATTATTTCAGCAATATAAATTAACATACAAAACCAATTGACAATCACGAACACAAATTTCCAACATTTGTCATCTACTGTGTTAACTGATGTAAACACATGCTAGAACTTGGAAAATGCTTTACTAATAATGTAAATAGACATAATAAAATGAAGCACACTGGGATTTCATTACCACTTTGCAAGGCAGTCATAGCAATAGCGTTTCTTTCTGCACTTCAAACAAATGACGACACCATTTCTGTCATTCTGTAAGCACTGGTGGCACCATAAACTTTCCTTTCTCTCCTAAAACAAAAAAAAACAAAAATTGTCAGAATGGACAGGGTTTTTACTTATTAACAGTCGTGCAAGTATAAATTTTGAATGGCAATAAAACAATGCATTAATGAAAGCATGCATAGGGTTTAGTAAAGTGGTTAGTTCAATTACTTCCTAACAAGCATAGCTGATCTTAATTGGGAAAAATAATTTAGGATAACGTACCAATGTATCAGTAGATATTCTCTGTTTAAGGTCCCTGGGATGCGCCTGGGCTATGTTTCTCAAGCAGGTATTGGTCGGTATCTTCGTACTAACTAATAATATTGTTTGTTGGACCGACCGTTGTCAAACTTCCGCGGGGTCTCTTACAAAATTTTTGTTCAGCATGTTCAGAGTTCTCTAATTGCCTAGCACAGAAGGTACTGTGATTCAATACTAGGTTGTTAAACTTCTTGGGTCTCCCTCTAGGCCTCTTACCTTTAGGCCTGTTTTGCTCAGTATGTTCAGAGTTCCTTAATTGCTCAGAAGGGAACTCATTGTGATTCATTTCTAGGTTTCTAGACATCCTGGGTCTCCCTCTAGGCCTGTTAAGCAACTTTTTCACAGTATCATCTGAGTTCTTTAATTGCTCAGAACGGAACTCACTGTGATTCATTGGTTGGTTGTTGATCTTCCATGGTCTCCCCCTAGGCCTCTTCTGTAATTTTTTCTCTGTATCTTCTGAGTTCTTTAGTTGTGTTGTAGGGAAACTCAGGTCCTCCTTCAAATAATTTTGATGCATTAGTACTGTAACCTTACTCAAAGCTTCAGGACGAATGATTCTTCTTTTCTTCTTAGGCCGGCCTAGCTTACCCTTTGAGCTCTCGTCTCTAGAATATTTTTTTTCTAACATTTTCTCCTTTCCCACTCTGATCTTCTCCAACAGAAGTAATTGGTCTCTTGTTTGCACCTTGACCAGGCCTTTTCTGTTGGACAACCTCATTTTGACCTTCATTACTGCAGCAGGCCTCTCATTCTTTGAACTAATCATACGAGCATCATTGCCAACTACCATTCCACAGAACTTTTCTTGAATTTCCTGTACCTGTTAATCATCCTTTGTCTGGACATCATTCCCAAAACTAGTTTCACTAGACATTCCCACAGCTTCCTCTCCTGCAAGTTTAGACCTACCATCTTCTTCAACGGCTTGATCTTTCTTTCTCGTTGATCCCTTTGGCCGCCCACGCTTCTTCTTCACCTGAATACTTTCATTTCCAACATCGATGGCCTCAGAGGCTTCCATGGGCATTGGGCCATCTTCCTTACATTCACGCATAGAGCTCCCATTTCCCATACCAACCATGATTTCACCTGGCATTTCCCTTATTTCATCACCAGAAAGATTTTTCTTCTTATTTGAACCTTTTGCTCGACCATGTTTGCCATTTTGCTGAACTGTGCATCCACCTTCCTTACCACTGAAAGCTTCCTTCTTATACATTTCCATATCTTTCACACCTGTAAGAACATACAACTCATTCTCCAAACCTGGGAGAAGAACCGTCCTAGCAGAATAATCATTAGCAACCACAGTATTCCCAGGAAGATCCTGATTTCCTGTGTCCACAAGGTTAACATCTGGCACCGGAATTTCATTCTCCAAACCCATGAAGAACACTATTGATCCACCAGTGCAAGTTCTGCCAACAGTTTCATTTGACATTGCATTAGTTCCATCAATTCCAGGAGTTATCTTCCTGGGCCGACCACGCCTTTTCTTCAACTGCAGTACCTCATTTTTAATTTCACGACCAGCAGACTCAATAGCTAACATGTTCCCACTTTGCTCAACGTGAAGCATTTCTTTCTCCAAACCAGAAGGCTGACAAGGAACAGATATCTCAATGCCCTCAGCAACAGCCCCCAAGTCTCTTGGCATTCCATCATCTTCCACAACTCTACGATTTCTATTGGTCTTTGCACCCTTTGCTTGACTGACCTTTCTCTTTCGCCCTACACTCTCATTCCCAACCAATACCTTGCTTTCTTCACCCCCATTTTCATCATTTGCAAGAGCCTTCTATATATTCTTGGAACCCTTTGGTCGACCTAGCTTTCTCTTTGGAGTTACAGTCTCTTCTCCACCTACATCAACACTCCCAGTTCCACTCAACCCTACAATACCATCTTCAGCTCCAACAGGCTTCGTCTTGTTCTTTGATCCTTTCGGCCTCTCACGCTTACCTTTCGACCCTTGAGCACCACCTCCACTTCCATCTTCACCATTTCCAGCCCGACATTCCCCAATCTCATCTCCATTTCCGGACGCATTTACACTCAAACAGCCCTCAACTCCATGATTATCAACATTACCAGAGGTCTCACCACCCCAAAACTGACCACTTCTATCAAACAGGCTATGCATTCCTTCACCACCAAGACCTTCATTCCCCCGCAAGTGAATGCCTCCACCACCATCCAGACCACCCAAACCGCCACCAAACTGAAACTTCTCACCAAACCCACCTTGCATTTCTTCAAAACCAAAACCTTGACCACCACCAACCTCAGCCCCTCCACCATTTCCACCACCCCAGAAGCTCAAACCTCCACCACCAAGACCACTTCCAGCACCACCCACTTCACCGAAAAGCCGCGCAATTTCATCACCACCCCATTTCCAGCCCTAAACCACTCATCACCGCCAATTCCAAGATCCCCACACCCCAAAATTTCGTCACTTTTTCCCTCTATTCTCTTACTTATCTGCTCACCAATTTCACCTCCACCCTCATTTCCCACATCCCCAACCTCCCTTAAACCCTTCCCCTTCTCCATCCTCACTCAAAGCTCACACCCTTCTCTCATTCAATCACCAACCACCTTTGGAGACAAAACACCCACTACTCAAAGCTCCCACCTTCGGAGACACAACACTCAAAGCACCCTCATTTCTATCAAACTCCAATCACAAAATGAAAAACCCACAACACCAAACTCACAAACGTCTCTCATTTCTATCATGCAAATCACAAATTCTAAAAAAGAACCAAAGCACCAACCTTTAGAGACGAAACAGTGATACTCACAAGCTCAAAGCTGCCACATTTCTCAATCAAAAACCCACCTTTGGAAAACGAAACGATCATATTCATATTCATTCATTACAGTTACCCAGTAATAAAGCTGAAACAAAATAATTGTAGAGAAACAGAGGACAGTAATTAATTGCTGGGCCGAAAGAGGTGAAGTAATTAACGATTCAGTAGCCCGGATTCCAAGGCAGTAGTAATTGGAAAACAGTGGGCAAGTTGTCTCGGGAGCCACTTCCAATCGGAAGTTCTCTGTTAAATCTGCATATATTAGCCTCATTCACCATGAAAACTTGATTTTTCCCTTTGTATTTGGAGATTGTCAGTTCCTCCTAAACTGAAAACTTTCTTCTGGTTAGTTTGTCATGACAAACTTGTTACTAATGTTAGCAATCTAAGAGGCATGTTACTACTGATTCTACTCGTTCATTTTTCCCTAATTACCGCGAGTCTATCTTTCATTTACTTAGGGACTGCAAAATAGCTAAGGAGGTCTGAAATAAGCTCATTTGTTCCGATTCAATTGCAAGATCTTGGACCCTTGATTAGAATGGTTATTGGCTTCATACTAATTCTCATTGTAAACTTATTTGCGTTGTGGGTTTCAAGTGGTCTATTGTCTTTATCTTTACTTGCTGGTACATTTGAAAATGGAGATGCCCAAGAATTTTTGATCCGGATTTCAGAATCATTTTGATTATAGTTCTATTATTTTGAATTCTGTTACTGAATGGAATGGTGCTCAGACTTGTAGTTCCTCAAGTGTTGAAAGGGTTGTTATATCTGTGAAATGGGTGAAGCCTCCCCTAGGTGTGATAAAACTGAATGTTGATGGTGCTAGGACTCGAAATGGTTGCATTGGCACCAGGACGTGTTAAGAGACAGTAATGGCAATTGGATTTCTGGTTTTGCAGCTAGTTTGGGGAATGGTTCTATTTTGGAAGATGAAGCTTATGGTTTACTTCTAGGTTTAAAGATGGCTTACACTTTGAATCTGATTCTAATATTATTGTCCGAATGTTGAAGAAAGGGGTTGATGATTTACATCCTTTATACAACGTGCTTGGTAGATGCAAATTTTTGATGGGCAAGCTCTCTATGTGTGAGGTCTCACATGTGTACCGAGAGATCAACATGGTGGCTGATATTCTCTCCAAGTCGAGATTGGGTTCTGAGTTTGGAGTGCAATATTTTCAGCAATCTCCTCCTCAAGTTGACAGTTTTGCTCTTGATGACCTGTGTGATACTGCTAAGTTTAAGAATGTAACTTGATTGTGCTGTTTAATTTATCTTTTTTTTTAAAAACAGTGGGCAAGTGGTTATTTTCCAGTGTGAGATTGCTGTCTGCTGGGTGGAATGTCACTATGTTGAGATGACTAAGGCTGGGTTTGGGAGAGCTTATAACCTCCTTTGCTTTTAAGCACCAAAGGTTTTGGTGTTTGGTAAGTCCAAAAATAAGCTACTTTTTAAAAAAGTATAAAGTATTTTAAGGGAAAAAGGAGAAGCTGCAAACACCCACCTTCTGTTTATAAGCTAAAAGCCAGCTTATATCTTATAAGCCCAGCTGCACCAAACCCAGCCTAAGTAGACATGGTGTCTGCTCAGAAATGGCATCTCTGAATCTTACCCGTTTGTTTCTGATAGATTCCTCCAACACGAATATAAATAGTATTATTTCAGAGCTGAGTTATCAACTCTTGATTATATGGTCTAGTGGTCAGGACATTGGACTCTGAATCCAGTAACCCGAGTTCAAATCTCCGTAGCACCTCTCGTATTTTGTATTTTTCGTTTCTCTGGCATTCTTCAAGCAGGTCTAGCTCAGGTGGCTATGCTTTATTTTCTGCTCTGAAATTTTTCTGCTACGAAATCAGGCATACTTCAAGTACGTCTAGTTCATGTGGATAAGCCCACTTTGAGAAATCAGGCATCTGATATAACTAGTAAAACTCACAAATTGTTCCCACAGCAAAATCTTGTTGTAGTTCTCTTTTAAGTAACACAACTAGGGTGTTTAAGCTTAAATTGACCACATTCTGCTTAAGAGTGCAAGGCACCAGGGGAAGAAATTGACCACGACTATGCCATGTTCTGCTTAAGAGTGCAGGGGAAGAAAATGCAAAATAGAAGCTACATTGTTTGTCGTCTGATCGATCTGTTCTCTGATGATTCATAAATTTGAACATATCTTGGAGTAGTTATTGCGCGCATGGACTTCAACAGAAAGCAGTGTTTGACACGAGATCAGGGCTTGCCCTTGTCTTCTTCCTTCATCTTCTTCTCCCATCTGCGCTTCTTGTACTGAAACAACATGTCGGGCATCTTCTCCATCAACCTAGCAGTGTTTTCGCGTTTCTCAGCAGCTATCCTATCAACTTTGTGCCCCTTCCTCTTGGTCCTCATCTCTTTCTTCTCCGGATCATATGGCCAATCCTGTCCTGCAAGTAGGACTTCCTTCCGAAGTCTAGCTCGATGACGAGCACTAATTCCAGATGCCTTCCAGGCCCCTAGCTGCCAATAACCCCACACACCCTTGGATAGCTCACTCTTGTATTTTACCAACTTCTCGCGCCATGGGTACTGGTACTCCCCAATTGCCTTTGCCACCGACTTTGCAGCTTGGCCTGCCATTGAATTACTTCCTACAAAAAACACGACTATAAATACTAACAAACACTGAAGTTAAAACCACAAAAGAAAAGCAAAATGAAGCGGAAACCAGAAACACACATTTACTGATGTATTATGACATAGAATCACTTCCTAAACTTTACAACATCAAAACTCGAAACAAAAATAATCATTTCATACTTAATAGTGCAAACCCTATAGCAAGCAATCGAACCCAAGACATGATTTATGCACCATACATGAAAACCACATGAAGGTACTGTTAACTTGTTTATGACAATAGAATGCTGGAATATATCACCAAGTACCTTATAAGATCTAAACTTCCTTGATACAAGGACACACACACTCTCAATTACATTATACTCATAACAATGCTAAACCTCTAACATCCTCAAAATAAACAAAAAAACTAAAAAACCAAAACAACATCATTTTCTGTATTTATGCAAAGAAACTCACTTTAAGGGTTTAGGAGTATACATCAAAGCATCATATTTCAATCAATTAAGATCAAAATAAACAAGACCCAAAATCCCTAATGACCAAATTAGAGTAAAGCTAACAGCTTTTTTGCCAATTACCGAACCTCGCAACAGACTAATCCAAGCTTCAATTAGTTAATAACCAAACAATCCCTTAGGGTTTTAATCAAACATGCCCAAATCTGCTACTACCAGATATAAATTATCAGAAAGAAAGTAGCTTACCGTCGACCGGTTAAGTTTCGCCGCCGAATTGGAGAGAGCGCGGCTCAGTCAATGGAATTGAAGACCGGAACAGAGATTCGAGAATAAATATTGGGCTTCTCATATCTGTAGGTGGGCTAAAATGAGTAATGGGCTTAAATGTAGAACAGTCCACCCAGGACCAATATGAACCAATAGGCAAGAAATAGGTCACTGATCCAGACTTTCGTGTTGGTGGTTAAAATTAGCATATACTAGGTTGAATACCCGCGATGTAATTCTTCTGGCAGTAATAGATGTAGCGTACAAAATTTAAAGGATTCTTAAGTTGAGTGCGCACACCTAGCAGCGAGTTGCCGCACAATAAAATCACACTAAAAATATGGTAATGACTACATTATGATGCAGTAGAATAATGTAAGTGGACGATCATATTTGCATATCTCATGTTGTAACTTCACACATCTAAAATATTGTTGTTTTAATATGATTGGTATATTTAAATCTTGCAGGATGGGTCTGCTCAAATCACTGAGGGGTCCTGGATATGATTCCTGAAATTCAAAGTAAGAATGAAGTTAATTGATCATTAATTCAGGAGTTAACTCTCAAACTTTGTTCTTAAATATAAAGTACAACTCTTCGTTTTGAAGAACTTGTTAATAGCTATGACGAAGAATATGTATAACTATGATTTCAATCGCCCTACTAAGTAAGGTAGTAAATTCATATTGTAAAACTGTATCAAAGGGTAAAAATCAAGACAAAAGAAAGAGGACTTATATTTAATATAACTGAACTCCAAATTCAAGAATCTGGGAAAATGAAAATACTACAATGATTTAGTAATGGCATTTGAGACAGCCATCGCTATGCAAACAATCAACTATGAAAATCACTACACATATACGCAGCCATGGATAAAGCAAGTGAAAAACAAAGAAGGCAAATGATACTGAGAAATTGAGGAAAATGAAAGTGAAGTTTGTTACTGAAAATAAAAAAAACCTGGCAAATGCAACTCATTTTAGGTCACTAAATGAGAGCAAACAATACACATCACACCAACGAAAAAGAAAAGACGACTAACAACAATATCTGATTTTCAATTTATCACAATTTTTCTCTAGCTCTATCTCTCACCCCCTCTGCAATAAGCTTGAAAAGGCATAGATTTCACCTGATGTAAGATTTAATTGTAAATGTTTGTCATGAGAAGTTTTACTGATACAATTCAAACATATACCATTTCAAACAAACAAAAACACAATATTACCCAAGAAAGATCGTAAAGAAAGACAATCAAATAAATAATATACACCCCTATGTAAATCAAAGCAGAGCTATAAATCAAAACCCAAAACAGAAACAGATGGAATAACATTTGAACAAAAAACAAACCTTTTCTGCCTCTTCTTACCTTCCAGTTTTCTCATTCTTCCTTTCTTCACTTTAAAAACCCAGAAGCCACAATTCTATCCAAATAACATGTTATTAAAACATTTATCTATTATGATATCAAGCCAACTAACACCATTCTTATCAAACTAAGATTAATCAAATGTTATATTAAATGACAGGTAAAACTATTGCCGAAAGCAAAGAACTGATATACAACAAAGTACAAACCACCTTTCTTTATTTACTTGCAAAGGATAACACCTCAAAGATATTACCTACAAACCCTAAAACTTATATTCAACTTTCCTTCTTTAGTTTATTTTCAACCACTCGTTAGAAAAATAAAAACACAGAAACTTAAATTCTATCAAGCATGAAAATTTATGAACATAATATGAAACACTCCCAAGTCTCTAAATTACCCAGACCCAGAAAATCACAACCACACAAAGAAAATATAAAGAAAAATGAAAATGTAAGAATTACAATAGGGTGGTTTCAAGGGCGTGCATAAAGAATAAGAGTCAGCTACACTTGTAAATAAAAAGAAAGATATATACCAGACCATAAGAAGATTTATTTGAAAACGAATATATGACATAACCTTATGCTCCCCTTTCACCGGGAACATTTGCATAAGAAAGACATCCCAGTGAAAATTAAAACATGTAGTAACAAACACTCACCAACATTAAGTATTTAACCAATAACCATGAGGAAAAAAAAGAATATGTCGCCAATTAAAAAGATTGATGATGGAACACTAATAAGCAGTAGACTTTTGACAGCTATAAGCAAATTTAAACCAATATATGGGTCAAGGATAAGCTACATCTAGTCCAAAGAAATTCAAAAACTCTATTTAAAAGATTGGAAACGGCTTCTGAACTTTTTAAAGATGATATAAACATACCAAAATGAGTTAAATTACAATAAAAGAGCATGCAACTTTGGAGCGCACCCTCCGTTAGAAAAGCAATCTCAAGTTGAGCTTGCCCACTTATACATGAACGGAAATTCAACAATCCAATCTATTTTTTCCAGAATTTCAAGAAAAATTCATCAGTCCCCTTGAAACACTAGCCGACATCTCATAGTTCAAGAAAATAAAACAAAAAACAGAATAGGCCAATTCTACGGTCTAAACTGAGAAAATCACTTCAGATCTGAACTGGGTACTCATCCATTGATATGCAGACAAACGACCGAGCAGAATCCAGTTGTAGTCAAAATTGGAACAAAGGAAGATAAAAAAATATGTAACTAACATAAAAAATTAGCAGAGTAGCCAAAAATATAGATGCTAATTAATTGAGATTATATTAGAAGAACTTCAAGAACAGTAGAAAGTGAAAGAGATTCGAATTTGTAATCAATATCAGTGTGTAAGGGTTAAAAGAACATTAGGAGAGTAAATGGATTACAAAGAGTAATCACCTCTTGAAGATTTTGGAAGGATCTGAGGCTGTTTTAGATTCAAAAGGAGGAGGGAGGAAGACAAAGACTGATTGAAAATCCAGTGCTTTTGTAGGTTGCAATTGTGAGATAAAATTTCGAACCCAAAATCTAAACACGGCAATCTCGGCAGCACCCGAACTCCATTCCAACATCGTATAGCCCAAGTTCTTCTGGAGAGCTCAATCGAACAGGGCAAGAGACAGAAGAGATCGAGAGAGAAAACTCAGAAAAGCAAGTAGCCCCTAAATCCTTTTATAGCTAGGATTAAAATCAAGGGTAAAATAGTCTTTAATATGCTTTGGCTCGGCTTGAGCCAAGCTGAAAATCAGCTCCTTACTGACAGCAACGGCTTTGTTCCGCCATTGTATTATAGGAAATGAACAGTACCCACGGCTCGGCTTAAACCATTTTGGTTGGTTTCATTTGAACAGTAGTAATGAACAGTGCACACCTTGCACCCTTTAGTATATAAGGAAATATGCATGGTTGACCATACATATTGATGGATATAGATGGTTAAAATTGCATGGTGAACTTACATCGCCGTTTTATGACTCTTCATAAAAACCTAACTCGATTTTAATCATGAGAGTAAGAAATGTTGCACATCCAATCCATGTGCCATTGTTAGAACTTGTCACCCCATAAGAAACTTCGGTGCCTTTAGCAAAACTATGTTTCGAAAAGAACTATGGCTTTTCGTCAAAATATAAGTTGTTAAGTTGGAAAAGAGAAGCAACGAACTAAAACCCTGTAAAAGAAAACCGCATGGATTCAATGGTGGTGTGTTCTATGGACTAATGCACACAATCTATCCGCAAGTCTAAAAAAATTGAGGACCATGTGATCTATATTGCTGAATCTATTTCTACTCTCGCTCCACTCGTGAATGAAAGTTTTTCGTTTCACAAGTTGGATGAAGTATCAGCTAAAAGATCAACTAAAACTTCTGAAGGCTGCCAATTCTCAATAGTTTGGTGGTAGCCTTGTTTCTTCACTGTACTCATTAGCTTGAGGTAAAACGATTCTGCGCCCCCAGAATTTGATGCTGCCAACATAAAAACCACAGTTAAGAACTTAATCACAAAGCAGGCAAATGAAACAACACAAGGCAGAAGAATCAATATACTATTATTTCAATGCTTACAAGCCACTGTCCAATTTTATATATTATTTATAAAACTGTTGGAATCTCTAGTACAATACTTCCAAAGCACAAATGGAATTCATAAGTCACAGAATCCAAAGAAATTGGCATCACACAATTACATGTCACAGGAGTTACCTGAGTTGCCTGAGTTGCATACGTTGAACTATCAGCCAGGAACTTGAGGAACTCTTTCTTCTTTCTGTCAAAATTGAACTTTGCGCTGTCCCATAGTGCCTCTTCTCTCTTCAAATCTTCCACCATTTTTTCTTTTCTCCATTTCAGCTCGTTGATTTGTTTTTGCGTTTCTAGATAGCTTTCAGGCAGGCCTGATGTGACTGAAAGCTTAGGAAACTTCACATCTACATCTTCCCTAACAGCAGATAGTTTCAAAAACTAAGATGAAGCAACAAAGACAGGTACAAGAAATTTAAATATCATAGCTAGTTAGAAATGTTTCTCCCTCCGATGTCAGCCGAGCTCCTTACCTGTTGCCAAGAGAAAACACACCAGTTCGCCGCATGATCCCACCATCTAAAGAAATAGCTCCATCAGTTATGCAAGGAAGAGCAAGAACCATTTCTGCTCTTGTTTTATACACTTGCAAGCGAGAAAATAGGCTATAAAATAGAGTCTCTCTCAGGCCATGTCCACTGGCTGTGACACAAAATAAATGTGTGCTATCCACATCGATCATATTTACAGCATAGCCAAGGAATCCAGGTGGGCACTCCCCATTTGGCAACCTTGGCTTTAGAATATCAAGCCTCCTTTGGGAGTCATTATCCACAAACTCACCAGCATAAGGTCTGCAGAAGAAAGAATAAGTCTTTTGAGTGCATAAATCGATTGCCTGACAAAGTGACAGCTGATAGCATACAGGAAAAATACCTTAAATTTTCAAGGCAAATGACCAGAAACCGACCTTCCAATTTCTTCCCAATAGAAGAACCAAGCCCATGTAGACCAGAATTTAGGTTTATGCAACCTTCATTGTCATACAATTCTAGAGCTTTGACACCATCATAGTAGGTCTTGCAGACAATTGCTAACATAGTGTCCAGTCCCAAGTACTCAGACAAAAGCCTGCATGCCAAATTATTTACAGGTTAGTTATAGGATTCGGTGGAAAGTGAAGTATATGAGAGCTGGAGTGGGGGTGGATGTGAACTCAGTGGAGTAAATTCCCCACTTTCCCTGAATTTATGTGCAAGTGAAAATTCCATATCTTTTACTTAAAGTCTCAAACACTCTCTAAATAGAATTTCACGGCTTCTTAGATGCCTCATATAAAAAGAATGCACAATCAGTCTCATGCAACAATGTTCTTATGCAGCTATTATGAGGTTACGGCTCATGCACAATTCCACACTTGTAAAAGCACTGAACATAAAAGATATCTGCTTTCTGACCTGCTAAGAATATCATCATCTACTTTGCCAAGCATAGCAACAATACCCACGACATCCTTGGTCAGAGGAAGATCCGCAACCTGATTACCATGATGAGCCTTCAGCTGCCATAAAATGCCGGCAGCGGACTTCTCACATTGCAGAATCTTTTCGGTTGTTTCCTCCTGACTATGGTTATCATTTGCAGCAGCAGGTGTGTTTGAGGAATGACACTTGCCTAACATAACTGAAGAGGCAACTATTTAGTGGAAGATAATTTTGGAAACAAACCTGAAAGACAGCATTACATATTTCGTATTTGCAAACAGTCAAGAATACTCAACCCCTTAATCTCAGATGCAGATTGGGGTGGCTTGGAATATGATTCTCTTGTCTGTGTTTTTAGACTTGTGAAAAAGAAAAAAGAAAAAATAGGTTTTGCGAATCTACTTAAATATGATGAAGACTGATTTGATCTGCTCTTTCCATGCAGGATAATGGCTAGTAGTTTCTATCGTTTCCTTCTGTAACTAATTAGTGCGTGTTCACTGGATTTCACCTCTAAACGGACTGCTAATTTTACTTCGTAATATTAGATGGCTGATGTCTAACACTTTCCATATACTCATTTAATTAGTGAGTTAAATGTGATTCCTAAACAAAACTACTTTTAACAGTGTACTTGATATTTGAGATTATAAAATCCATGCTACACAGGTATAAATTTTTCTCCTTAGATGTCAAATACAATATCGTTGAGAAAATGCAGCAATACAGCCTGTTCGAATTGAGGGCTCATTCACGGTCTTAAAAGACTACACATGTGCAGTTACATCTTATATAAGAGAAGAACAAGACAAGTACCTTGCAGATCAAGAATTGATTCTTGTAATTTGTTTTTCTGAGCCTTCATAAGTTTCATGTTGTCCTCATGCTGTTTGATTTTCAACCCCATCACATGCAAATCGTCTTGAAGTCTCTGTATTGATTAGACTAGAAATGACTACATCATCAATAAATATGAAAATATGTGCTTACTCCTTTAGTTTTATCGATTCATTTAACACAATAGGAAATGTATAGTAAATGATCCACTATATATTATCAACGTGCATGGTAAAGAAACACATAAACATACAACCTTGGTGTAGACAATGATAGATTCTGCTTGAGCGAATCCTCTGTTTTGCGTTTCATCCCTCACGACTATGCTAGTTTCTTTTTTATCCACTTGCATCGGTGCTGATGGATCTTGAGTAGGCAATGACTTAATTGGAAGCTGCGAAAGGATGACCAAACAACACAAATAAAAATCCGGATGCGTGTAAATAAAATTTTCATATCTTCTTGACTATTTTACTACATATGTCCTTTATAAATCCCCCTTAACGTACAAGGTAAGTTTCCCATAAAAACCCTTCAAAAATCTTTGCTTGCAGGTAACATGTGGCTTCAAACCAAACAGAAAAGCGAGCACAAGTTTTGAATAAACAGTCCACTAATAAGTAATGCCTCATATCCCCCAAACTATTAATGACACTTACCAAGGGTCTCAACATTGCAGTGCCTAGAACAAAACCGAAAGCCCTAGTCTAGATTCCAAACCTCACACTGAAAAATACATAAACATGAATCCTAGCATGTTCAACTTTCAATCAGCAACCTTTCTACCATTTCTTTCGAAACTAAAACCAGTCACACACCTAAGAAAAAAAAACCACTCATAATCCGCAAAATGTAGATAATAACCAACTCTTAACCACTCATAAACATGAATTCTTGAATGTAGAATCTTCCAATCACCAAATTCTCTAAACTCCAGAGGTCAAAAGAGGGCCAATTCACTAAACCCAGTCACAAAAAAACCACACAGAATTACACAAAATCACAGATAACAACAATTCAAGTTCATATTCCACGAATTAACAACATGCATTAACAAATCATCAAACTCTTCAACAACAGTAAAAACTAAAACCAGCGAATTTACACAAAACCTAAATCAATTATGTTATCGATGACAGAAAATCTGAGAGCGGCGAAGACTCACCTTGTCGTTTCTGCTGGGCTGGAACATATTTCTTTCTTTCTTTTCTTCTTCCGAGTTGGCTCAGTGAGTCGAGCTCTCTCTCACTCGCTCTCTTCTACAGTCTTTCTTCAACTGAATTTTTTTAGCTCCAAAGCTTTAAAAGGGGGACGGGGGAAGGAGGAGGTGAGACCAGGACCGTTGGATGAATTGAAACAGATGATCCAAGGATCGTGAGAGGGCTTTCATTTCCTATTTTCTCTTGAAATATTACCTTTTTTATGTATGGCGAAAGTTTGAAATTCATTTCTTATAAAAAAATTGAAATTCATTTTATATGAATTGTTAGTTAGATCTACATTGAGTCACTTATTTAGTGTTTTTTATTTTCACCAGAGTTAAGAGGAAGAGGATGTGGAATTCCAATTAAGACTAAGATGTAACTTTCAATGATTCTGATCACAAATGAGGAAACATTCTGACAAAATCTCTTGACATGGATTAGTCTCTGGGTCTAAAAAGTGTTTGACATAACTGTATGACCTCAATTGTACAAAATATGTAAGTTTCTATCTTCTCTGAAATAAAATATTCGATTGTTTAAAACCCAGAAGCCGGAATAACCAATTAGCTATTGCACAAGTTAGAGTTACAAACAATTATTAGAGTAAGGTAAAACACAATTTGTATGTAACTTGTTTATTGTGTGATCAACGGTTATTAGAACTAGCCTCTTACACACGCGGAAGGTCAATTTGTTTTCTTAATATAATGAAATTTTCATGGGTAAAAAATGTAGAATTTGAGTTTTTTGTTCGTGTGTTTTTCAGATTGTAACTGCTATAGCAGTTTTTATTGCAATTGGCAGCCAGTACTGCTTCACATCGTGGGACTTTTTTTATTTTTCTATTTTTTATTTCTGTATTTATCAAATTACAAACAAAACCTTTAGGAACTAAGTTTTAATTAATAATAGATGTAATAAAGAAATAGCAATTCAGGTACTTCAAAAAATTGGTGAAGCTTTTGACACCAAATTCATGCTTCTATTATAGCAGTGGAGATAAGTTGGGACTTGAGACTAGGCTAGAATTTCAATCTCCTCCAAGAGAAAAGAACTGTAAAAGTCTACAGCATTCTCAACATTTCACAGAACAAAGCATTAGGAAGAAGTCTGAGCTATTCTTCATTTCATAATCAAAATAAAAGGTTGTATTTCCAAAGCTGAACTGCGAGTACCAGTTAAATACTGATACTAGCTAGCTGAAACTTGCTAGCTACCAAAACCGAGCGAAAGGGAGTATTCTATGCACCAAAACCGAGCGAAAGGGAGTACTCTATGCCTAGCTAACCATTACCAGTTAAATACTGCAGTGAGAGTACAGGGTAATATTTCTGTCAGCCAGCTACTCTATGCGTAGAATGTTCATGAACTTTGAGAGCTGCTAGCCATTACGAGTTTTCTCCTTTTTTTCACTGGGAGACTGCGCTTGGTTTGAGCGGATGTTCTCCAATAGCTTCTGTGCCGACTTATTTGTCTTCTTGAATCTCTTCATTGATTTCCCATGCTTTTTGTTCACTAATACAATAGCTTTATTGATCATTGTCAGCTTTGCCTTCTTCTCTCCTCAATCTGCTTCTCAACTTCAACAATTGCTGATGTCGGAAGATCCAGATTTTCTGCTACTGGAAAACGTATTTCAACGTCCCTGAAGGAAAAATCACCAAACTAGGGTCACAAACACATTTGAGGAAACATCATGGAAGAACTTGGGCATTTGCTTCGTTTTCTATAAATTGAGATGCATAAGTGCGATTAAATTCTACGTAAGAGAAAAACCCAATTTTTCTCGGATGGAGATGCTGAGAATGAATTGCAAATTACAAACTAGCAGAAACTCATTCGAAATCCTAGGAGCTTAAACCAGACTACTAATTACAAGCTCAAACCACAGAAAACCTTACTCCCAAATACTGCTACTTCTTGACATCTCAACGGAGGACGCAGAGTCAGGTTACAGACAACGCTGGAGGCGAGGCGAAACAACGCCGAGCTCTTGAAGTTTATGGGTTCGAGAGATAAAGGAGGACGAGAATACCGGTTTGACAAAATCTCTGATTCATCCTTCAGTCTTAGAGTAAAATCAGAAAGTCATAGTAACATACTATAATTATAGAATTATCTCTCCGTTTATGGTACCGTACAACGCGCCTGTAGTGCATTTTTTGCCTTAATTACCTCCAATATCTTAAAATTTTATTGAAGTATATGGATTCCATCTTTTTGTTCAATCTAAAAAAATCAGATAATAATCATAATATACATAGATTAAGATTAGTGTCACATCTAAATCGAGAATGGCAAATATCACATCAATTTTACAAGACACAACATACATGTAATTTAGCATCACAAGCACTTAACCCAATTCCATATGCTCTCACACTAAACCCTAATGTTGTCCACAAAATCTCAAATGTAAAACAAAATAGCATGATCACATAAACTACCATTTGTGCTCTATTTTCTAGGCCTGAGACTTTTTGTTGGAGATGAGAGATCACAGATCAGAAAAATAGTAAATAAAATATAACATATATGTGGATGAATCATTCATAATTGGAGGTCAAATATCAGGTTGTTAATGTCTATGTTATTTATGCTAAAAATATTAGAGGTCAAATATTTTAATTATATTAGTTTACTGTTAAGGAGTATTTTAGGCATGTAATTCAACTTTTGATGTAAACCTTTATTTTCTTATAAAATTTTATCATTGTTTTATAATGAAACTATGTAATTATTATTAAAATTTGAAATAATTATTATCATAAACGGATCAGATTAACGGGTCGAGTATCCGTTAACCTGTCGGATCCGGATTTGGATCGAGTTGTTAAAGATCCGGTGAGTAACGGGCCGGATCTAAAGTTTTTATTACGGATCAGGATCTAGGTCGATCCGATCCAGATCCGATCCAGATCCGATCCGGTCCAGATCCGATCCAGATCCGATCCGGTCCAGATCCGATCCGGTCCAGATCCGATCCAGATCCGATCCGGTCCAGATCCGATCCGATCTGATCCGGTCCAGATCCGATCCAGTCCAGTCCAGATCTGATCCATTTACAGGTCTAGTGAGAGCCCAGTTTCAGATCGCAATTAATAAAATCTCAAATGATGAAAATCTAAATTTTATCATTTCAAAAATTAAAAAACTCATCAAAACGGAACACTAATGTTTGGTGAGGTGAAATATTTGCAAAACTAAAATCCCATCAGACATTGCTTTCCGCCCACATTAACGAAAAGAAAGAACCAAATGAGAAACAAATGTGGGTCTGTATCACATTTGTTTCCCCCTATAAGGCCCAACACAAAACGTTAATAACCCACTGCAACAAAAACAAATGCTCTCTTGGTTCCAATCAATCAATCATTTTTCTGTGTTTCGTTGATAAGAAGTAACATACTGTTGGGGTCGTGGGAGACTTTAGGAGGGTGTGTGTTGGACTGCTGCTGGGATAGGAGGAATTGAAATTAAATTATACCGAGTGGGTTAAAGCTTTTGATTTGGTGTTGTGATTAGGGGGCTTCATTTTTGTTCTGGGATCCCGAAATTGTTGCTAATTGTGATTACTCTCGATCTCTACCTTACTTGCAGTGTCCTGATCTCCAGTGATTCAGGTCTTAAAAGTCCAGTCCTCGCACCAGATGGATTGGGAGGTACCTATTCTCTGTGGCAAGCTGAAGACTCTCTCAACGATCAGATGAAGGCCAAGGATTGAAAAATAAAGGAATTACAAGGCAAGCTGAAGCATGAGAGGGAAATTACAAGGCTTTATGATTCAGTTAGTTTTGATATACAATTCAGTTAGATATAAGCCGTTATGTTTGAATCTATCCAGGTTAGTGAAGAACTACTGTGGTTAAGTAAATCCTATGCCATTCAGTTATGTTCAGAGTGGCTTAGAACTACTGTTTGGTTAAGTAATTCTTTCTTGTTTAACGTCCATGTCTCCACTAGTTTTGCTTTATCACAGCTGAAATGTATAAACTAGGCTATGCTTTATAAGCCGCATTTTGATCGACAAACATTTCTGATGTAGTGATGTTATGGTGTCTAAATATAGTGGGAAGATAATGGTAATGTGTGTTGTTAGTCATGTGACAGTGGCTTGTAATAAGATACAGTAACTTGATTCTATTTGATGCTTTATTTGCTGTATTTTCCGCACGGGTAACTTCGATGTGTGAAACTGTGTGAAGAAGCAGAAATTGATTACTTTAACTTGGATTTATATGAACGGTATCTAGTAACTACTAGTACTAGGACATCAATTCTCTAGAAAACTTGGTGATGAGGATTAGGAATATATACGTTGGTGAATAAGTTCAAGCGGTGAAACACAGTTTGCTTCATTCAAACTAGAACTTGACTCGTTGATACTGGGGAGTGGACTGATACAAGGCATAACAACACTAGACTTAAACAACCTGGCTATACATAAGCTAGCCATTCATATATGCACTAAACAAGAACTTGACAAACATATGGTCTCGGCAATGATGAAAGACTACCATGCTCAAATTATACCAAACCAACAAAAAGTTTCCCGTTACATGTAAACAATTCCATTTAAGAAAAATAAAAGACAAGATTAATATACATGAGTTTAAACTGGTCATCAATCACAATAACTTAGATCCTGCCTCCGTAAGCCAGTATTGATCTATGCACTTTTTTATCCACACGGGGTGAGCTTCTTATTGCCAGTACCCCTAGGATTATCATCTTTCCAGTCATCCCATGCCCTTGCCTTGTCTTGAGCAGCATCATCATCTTCTTCATCATCTTCTTGCGGTGGTCCTGGCAGTTTCCCACTGTCATTGTACCATGAAGAATTTGCTTCTTCCATCAGCTTAACATTCCTCTCTTGCCATTTGTTCATTATCTCCATCTCCTTCAGCCCAGCTTCCTCAATGCTCATGGTGGGCATCCTAGCACAAAAGTTCACTTTAGCATCTCAAAATTATTAAAATGATAGTAGAATTAGGACATTAACCAGATGCTTTGCGATAGAATTCAGATAGATATTCTTACCTATGGCTAGGCTGGAAAACCTGAGCTGCCATTCTTTCCCTTTCACTTGTTATGCTTCCTCCAACAAGACTTGCTGGTCCAAAGATTAGTGGCTGGTGTTTGTGCTCATGCATCTGTGACACACTTGCTCTGCCTTCTAGAACATCCTGTGCAAAAGTTGCGCATGTGATAGGCTGCGCTGGTTTAGTGTACTGCACTCGAGATGCAGCATTACGATGCCAAGCTTCAGCCCTCTGGGCACGGTCATCAAGAACTCCTTGATAAAACTCCTTATCCCCCTCCTGAAATACAAGGTCACGACAAATCATTAAGCCCAGTGTTTATATGGTTAGACTAGGCAACAAAAGAGAAACATTGTCTGGACATATCCAGCTTTCCACTCAAAAAACATTATGTGCATTACTTCCGTGAACTAGGCCAAGACAATATCTTTTAACCTGCATTATTTTGCTCAACATTTATAGTTTTACTCGATTAACCACCTTCAAATTATAGAGTAATGCATAACACTGAACTGCTAGTCAATACCTTTGATTGCCTTTCCTTAAAAGCTAGCAACATCTCTTCTTCCTTCTTTAGCACGTCCAATAGATCAAAAGCCTGAACATGATCACATACAAGGAAGGCATGAGCCTGAACATGATCCATAAAAAGAATTCAGTTGAATATTACTTTAAGGCAACAAACCCACCTTACAGAGTGCCAGAGAGATAGAAGTAAACCAGGCCTGCAAATAAAAAAGAACGTACGCAATCAGACATGTAACTTGACAAAATACTGTAAAAGAAAACCAATCAACAGTCGAGTAATGAGGTGACTGCTATCTGGACCCCACATTCACCTTCCATATGGAATGTACTGACACTAAAACTGATCGCTACACAATAAAACACACACAAAAGAAGAAAACAACCAACCTCCCGTTCCTCCTCTCCATCATCATCAAACACATCTTCATCTCCTGCCTCAATAGGAGTTGACAACGCAGACGCCCTAGTGGAACGCCCTCTCCGCTCTTTCCGCTCCTTAATTTCTAGCAACTTTGATTCTGCCGCTCTTTGGTGTTTGAACCGAGCTATCTAGATAGAGAACAAGGACGCAAAAATGTTACAACAGGCTTTCAGCCCATGTTTAACCACAACAAAATTTAAAACCAGTGACCACTAAAATGATACAAACAATGATGATCCTCCAAAAGGATGCGAAACAAGTACCTTCTGAGCCCTTTTGTCAGCCATGGAATTGGACTTCGGTCCATCTTCTCTAGACGCTGCCAACTCTTCTTCCGGCACAAGTTCCATCGCCTCACAAAACGTAACAAACTCCTACAGTGTAATCCTCACATATAATCAGAAACATAAACCCAAAAACTCCAATCCAGAAAAACACAACACACATTCCAACATGTAACCACATTCAATACACTTCACCTTTAACTTAGCCTGAGCTGCCTTAACAATCTGTATCCTATCCTCATGCTCAACCTTCTCAGTCAACTCACCAAGATAATACGGCACCTAAAATCAACAAAACTCATCACTTTCCATACCAACAAGATCAAAACTTTCAGCAACCATTACAAAAAAGATCATAAAATGTGAAATTACCATAATATACTTGAGATTAGTGGTGCTGATATCCTCCTTGGTCTCATTAGTAGAGAACAACCCAAGCTTGCTTATCATTTCATCACACTTCTCCAAAGCCATGCACGCTTTCTTCACCTCCTCCTAATCCACCCATCAACCAAATCAATTAAAACCCTTAGAAATTGAACCCATTAAGCTTACGGTGTGGGTCATCTTACCAGATCGACGCCGTTGCCGGACTCCGTCGCCGTGAAATGGACCTTCCGAGCTTGCTCGAAGAGCGCAGGGAGAGACATGTCGTCCATATTGAGCTCGCCCATCGAGATTGGGGTTCTGATTTGCAGTAGAGATGTAAAGATTTGAGCTTTGAATCGCGAATTTTGAATTAGGGTTTTCGGATTTGGAGATTTTTTCGAGTGTGGAAGAGATTGGAAATTTCGGGAAATTTAGAGAGGGAGAGATATTTATATGAGGAGTTTTTGTGTGGACCGGTGCAGGGTTGTTAGGGTGGATCCGCGTTACCACGATGACCGGTTTCCTTTTTTAGTTGGATTAATTAAAAAAATATGTCTTTTTCATTTTTATAACTATTAATCAAAATTTAGTATTTACATATCTTAATTTTCATTTCTTTAACATATTGATACCTTGATCATTAACATCGTTAAATTTTAAGGGCATTTTTGTTATTTCATCAAATATATCATTTTACATTTACTTTTAACAAAATTTGATAACATTTTTATGGATATTCGATTTTTCTCAATATATCTATCGAGATTTTATTTTTTGAACAACTTATATTTTCATAATCGTTGATATTTTATTACTTGATTGTGATTGGTTATTCTTATTGGCTTATAATTTATCTAATTATAATGTATTCAGTTGTAATGTTTTAATTTATTTTATTTTTCTTAATATGCAAGTCTAAGTATATATATATAACTAACTATATATATATGAGTTCTACTAAATTTTATTACTATATTGTTGCAAAAAACAAATATTTAATTTTACAATTTTTTTGAATATTTTTTCTAAAGTAAATTGTTCTGTTTGTATTATATAACCTCAAAAAAAATATTTGTTAAAAGTAAATGTAAAAATGATACATTTGATGAAATGATAAAAATGTTCTTGAATTTTAACGGTGTTAATAATCAAGGTATCAAAATACTAGCGGAATAAAACTTCGGGTATGAAAATATAAGTTTTTGATAGTTAGGAATGAAAATAACATCATAGTTCGAGTGGTGTTTTGTAATTAATCCTTTAAGTTTTCATATGAAAAATATAAAAATATTTCAAAATAGAAAGAGTGTGACTAGTTTTTGATTAATTTGTCGTGCACTGTGTACTTGGCTGCCGAGCGCTACCGACATTGCATGCAGCTGTGCATTGTGTGCAAGCTTGTGCGCGACTGCTGTGAGCCACCGAGCACCATGCGCTGGTGTGCATTGTGCTACTAGACGTTGTGCACCCCTGTGTGCACAAGCTGCCGAGCATCTAGCATGCCCGTATGTGCGCCTGGTTGCCGCGAGTCATGCTCGCCTATGCACCCAGTTACCGAGCAACTTGCCATCGGCTACCGACAATGAATAAGGGTCATAATGCATAAATGCGACTTTTTCTCATGTATCTAACTTGTTTTGTATGTATGGATCGTGAGGAGATAGAGTGCCTTGCAGACATTGGATCTACCCATACCATCCTAAGGAACCAACAATTGTTCTTGGACCTTATGCCGTGTCAAAGTTATGTGCCAACCATGATTGATTCTTCATCTATGATTGAAGGGTGCAGACCTTCTCGGTTCTTGCTGCCTAATGGGACCTTAATCATTGTTGCAGATGCCCTATATGCGCCAACAGGCAATCAAACTCTTTTGAGTTTTAAGGACATTCGCGTTAATGGTTTCCATTTGAAAACACATTGTGAGAATAAACGTGAATTCCTATGTGTTACGTCTCAGGTTTGTGGGCATAAACTCACCTTAGAGAAACTAATGAGCCAGTCAAGTGGTCTGTATCTCACCACCATTTGGATAATTGAATCCAATGCAGTTGCCAAACACGATTTTTAGGACTGACTCTTACAAGCTCTGGCATGATGTCCTTGGTCATCCAAGTAGAGACACGATGATTAGGATTTTGCGTAAGTCGCTTGGACATCCTTTCTTCAAATCCAAAGGGAAGGTTTGGAACGTGGCCTCATCATTGAGGGTGACAGTGCCATGATTGCCAAGGACAACCCCCGGTCGACTTTATAGTCTCCAGTGCGTGGTTGTGAGCCTGAAGCATTAATAACTTTTTATGATGCTCACTGATCCCATTGTAAAGCTTGTTCTTTGAGTAAGCTTGTTTCTACACCTTCTTATGCTAAAGAAAACACAGAATATCTCATTTCTCCAGCATATCCAAGGTGATATATGTGGACTCATCCATCTAGAATATGAACCATTTAGATACTTCATGGTTCTGGTGGATGATTCGACGTGTTGGTCACACGTCGCTTTATTGTCCACAATGAATGCTACTTTCCCCAAACTCCTGGCACAAATTATCAAGCTTCTGGCTAACCACAATGACAATCCAATCAAATCAATTCAGATGTATAATGTGGTGAATTCACATCAAAAACCTTGATGATTAGTGCATGTCGGTAGGGATTGAGGTTGAATATCACGTCTCACACATGCACATGCAAAATGGTCTACTGAAGCTATGATTAAGCGGTTACAGATGATAGCTAGAGCTTTAGTGATGGGCTCCAAGCTCCCTATTACGTCTTGAGGGTATGCAATATTGCTTACAGCAGTACTTGTTTGTTTCCATCCCGCCTCCAACCAAGAGTTTAGTGCGTACCAGCTAGTTATTGGATATGAACCTGAGATATCGCGCTCACGTATATTCGATTATGAAGTGTATGTGCCAATTAAGCCACCACTGCATACTAAAATGGGATCAAGACGACGTTTGGGTATCTATGTTGGATACGATGCACCAATTATTGTACGATACCTGGAGCCCTTGACATGTGATCTCTTTAAGGCCAGATTCGTTGATTGTCAGTTTAATGAGACTATCTTCTCATCGTTAGGGGAAATATGAATATGGATGTTCAGGGAGAACGACATGAATTGTCTTGATATGTTCCCACGTTGTCTCATTATGATCTCTGCCTCTCTCATGGTGATATAGAAGTAAAGCGAATACTTGCTCTCAGAGATGTGACAGATTCGATGTCCGACTCATTCGTTGAGATTGTAAAGGTCATGAGATCAGACATACCGGCTGCAAATGTCTTTGCAACGCTTGAATTTCCGAAAATGGGCATAACCACCTCGGGTCCAGGCAATGCTACCCTCGGTAGGAGTGATAGGTGCATTTTATGCAACGTTCTTAATGTGTTTCTAACCCTATTTAGATATGTAATTCCTTTAACAATATTGATTTTAACTTAGTTTGTGTTTTTAGGTCTCAAATAAAGCCAAGGAGCATAAAACAATCAAAAAAGAGAAATCTAGAAGGAAAAGGAATCCATATTGTTCAAGGAATGAAATCCTAAAAGCTGCCAAAAATTATCCATCAACTTCGATAGAATATTGTGAAAAGCTCACAATTAACCAGGAGATGAGCCTTATATGATTGGAAAGCTAGATGAGTCTAGTTTTCAGAACTTTTCTTGGATCGTCAATACCTATTTTTAAGAAGAAGTTATGACCGTTTTAGTGACAGAAGGTCAGTCTGCCCGAATTTCTGATTTGGATCGGAACTTCAATTTCAAGGCCCAAACGACATAGGCAAGTCCATGAACGAAAATTAAGGTTTTCTAACCTAATTGCAGCAGCTGATATGTGCACTATATATAGGAGGTGTTAGAGACGTGAACAAGGTCGCTTTTTGCCGCACTTTAACGCCAAAGCTCTAGCTTTCTCTCCAGAAACCCTAGCCGAAACACAAGCCTTAGTTTAGGTTTTTCACCTTCTTGTCGTGACAATCTTGTGCATCCCTTGGAGTTTTCTTCATCGATTCTTCAAAGTGTAATTCAAACTCAGTTTTTATGTATTCTTTTAGTTTTAATTCAAGTAGTTTAGTTAGTTTTCATCAACTCTCTTTGTCTGTGTTCTTGGATTGGATCTATAGATGATTCTGTTATGAGTATTGAAATTTTCAGATTTTTGGTTTTCATGTGTGTTATGTGATTGATGATGCCTAAAGTGTTTTAGTTCGTGTTCTCTTGTATTGACAACTTGTGATTTGTTCTTAATCAAATTGTATCATTGTTTGTGTTAATTCCGGGATGGTAATACATGAACTATAATGATAATGAATTCATAAGTTGCATATTAAATTGTCAAAATAATGCATGATGGTAAAATGCTTTCTAATTTGTTTGAGTTCTTGCTCTAAATGATTCTATGTGTTGATTCTGGGATAGTAAGATATGTAGAAGAGTTTTGAGTAGAAATAATCCGGGTTGTAAAGTGTTCTTAACATTAGAACTTGAGTCTATCACTTGTTTGCATTCGTTAAAACATTTGAGTTAAAGTCGTATGATCATTGATGTCATGAATTTGTTTAAAGTTGTGTGTATGCAAGAGATGACCATTGTATATAGTAGCTTAGGTTTATTTTCTTTTTAGTTTTAGGATTTTCGTCACTATTCTGTCTCATGTTTTGTTTTATTTTATTTTTGTATTAAACAAGCTCTGATCCCCCTGAAATTTTGTACAGTTGTTCATATGTTTGTCTACTATATCCCTGTAAATTTTCATAATTTTATGAGTAGTTTAGGTTAAGTTTTTATTTAGGCTTTCCACTACTGTTCATTAGGAACAGTAGTCACTTTTGTAATTTCTTTTTAGTTTGTAATAATTGTTGTGATTTATGCTAACGCTTATTTTACAGGTACCCTCAATCCTCGGCCATATACGATAACCCTACTTGCCTTACCCTACTAACGATAAAAAAAGTTTATTTGATGCAGACGTAAAAACCCGTCATCAAGGGGCGCTGCCGACCCTAGTGGAGGGGTGGAGGTCGTGGCTCCCCATAAGAAGAGGGGGAGGCCATTGGTTAAGTTGATGCATGTCCTAGGAAGAAGAGTACGCATAAGACACAAACCAATCATTTACTCATCGATACTAAGAACCCTTATCACAAGATCGTCTCTGAATATACCTATGTTCTTGAATCAATGTCAGTGTCCCTGGAGGACGCTCCAAGATTCACGTCGCTATCAGAGAACGTTGAAAACTCGATGTGTTATAAGAACGTATTTGAGTTGTTGGACCAATCATCCACGCATATCGATGATGTATTTGCATTTTTCATGGCTCAAGAGATCATAGAGCACGATGATATAGAACCACGTTCCATCGATGAATGTGAACGTAGTGCGGATTTGCCTAAATGGAAAAAAGCTGTCCAGACAAAATTGGATTCCCTAGCTAAAAGATAGGTATTTGGCTTGGTGGTGCCAACCCCGCCAAGTTTAAATTATGTGGGACATAAATGAGTTTTTGTTAGAAAGCGTAATGAGAAAAACAAGATACTTATGTACAAAGTTCGCTTTGTAGCAAAATGTTTCTCACAATGCCCTATAATAGACTATGAGGAGGCATATTCTCCCGTGATAGACATCATTACTATCCGCTACTTGGTAAGCTTAGTAGTGTCGAAAAAGCTTTACATGCAGCTAATGAATGTGGTTACTGCATTTCTTTATGTGGATCTAGATTCGGAGATATACATGAACTCCCTAATGGGTTTCTAGTACCTAAGTCAAGAGACTCTAAATCACAGAGTGTGTATGCCATTAAGTTGTAACACTCACTTTATAGGTTAAAGCAATCCAGAAGGATGCGATATACCCGTCTAAGTAACTACTTGATCCGAAAGGAAGGGATACAATAACGATGATCTACGCCCTTGCGTGTTCATAAAGAAGACGAACTCTGGATTTGCGGTTGTAACTGTCTATGTTGATGATATGAACATCATCGGTACTCTTGATGAGATACAAGAGACGACAGGTCCACAGCTCACCTGAGATCCGAGTTTGAAATGAAAGACATGGGGAAGAGTCGGTTCTGTCTAGGTATTGAGCTAGAGCATCGAGCATGTGGAGTCCTGATTCACCAATCTGCATATGTCCAAAAGATGCTCAAGCGGTTCAATGTGGACAAAATGCATCATATTGGCTGTCACATCCTGATCCTAGAATTAATTTACGATTGGTTACTTTTATCTTTTACCATTTAAAGTAACTGTTTAACCGTACAATGATCGTAGAGTTGACTTTTCGTTAAGTCGAGAATTTGGGAAAAATTTCTTCATGAAAGTTGTAGAGGGTGTCGTTACGAGTTCGTAGACACGTAGCACGCTCAAATCGGAGTTCGTATGAGAAAGTAATAAACAAAAATGTAAAGTTAATGTGCGGTAAAATAACTATAAATAAGAGTTACTGAGGTGAAAAATGATTTTCACCCGGTCACTCTCTCTCTCCTCTCCCGATCTATTTTGGACGCCGGAGTTCTCCTCTGCCTAGCACCGCCGTCAGGTCGAGTTGGCCTGCATGGTGGGTATGGACTTGAAGCTTGGACACCCACCTACAAGTTGGGAGTGGTGGCAGCGGCCCTAGCGCCGCCATATGGGAGAACTCGACCTCCAAAGGTGCGACTGCACAGTGTTAGTTTTGGCCGGATTTCTCCCTCCTTAGGCCACCTGTTGGTGAGTTCTTTATATGGATTTTTTGGGCTTGATGAGAACTATAATCCCCTAGAATTTGGTAGCTCGATTCAAAGTGAGTAGGGAGAATTGAGGATTTAAAGTTTTTATGTTTAAAATTTCGGGTTCCACTATTCATTATATAATTGACCTAGTTAGATGCCAAATTCGCCTTCGAGTTGAACTAGAAAGTTGTTCCAAATGACGAGACGAAGCTACTGTTAAAATTTGGTGGCGATCGGAGGTCGCCGGAATTTTTGCCGGCTGCCGTCGCCGTCACTTTTTGGGTAGTTTTTCATATCCATTAAATAGTATAAATTGTGAGGAGTCTATGGTTTAAATTTGGTAATTTTTGGAAGATTTTGGTCAGGTTTTGGAATTTTTCAAGTTTAGTAATATTGGCGGATAATTAAATATTATTCTGACCATTGATTATTGCCGGTTAAGGTTTAAGAAATATTTTAAGGACTCTTAAGTTATTGGTGAAGGTCAGGGATTTTTAGTTGACAATTTGAGAAATGTGGAGCCGATGAGCTGTACCCTTAGAAATGTGAACGTCTATGTTATTTAATTATTATTCTAGCGTCCGAAAAATTAATATTAACTATGGAACAGGATGCGAAGAGGTTCGGGTTGTGGAGACTTATCTTGAGCGGAAATCGGGTTTTCGTCAGGCTAAGGCCTAAGTCTGTGAGTGGACCTTTATTTTTAAATTTAATGCATGCAATAGATTTTATTAAGTTTCTCATTTATTTATGAATTTCCTCCATTTTAAGTTTTATGGTGATTTTGGGAAAAATTGAGAATTTATTATATTTTAAAGATAAGAGAGCCGGGAAAGAGGTTCATACCTTTCCCGTGAATTTTGAATGAGTTTCTCAGAATCTCATGGTTTAGAGCTGGTCAGTTATTTTCTCGTGGTTATGGTGATAGTATCCCACATTTTTAATTAAGGATTTGAGCCAAGAAAATTGTTTTATGTTTTATTTATCCGTTTTCTAATTGTTGCGTGCATGTGAATTTTAGAAAATTAAAGGGAGAGCATGAAAAGATGTTTACTTTTTCATATTTGATTTTTGTCCACTCACGTTAATGTTTTTTAAATGTTTTCCCCTAAGCCCTTCGTTTTCAAATGACTAGTGTTACAGGGTTCTTGAGAGGAGGTCGGGCGTACCGAAGTCGGGGTATAGTCATTAATCCATTGTTGCTCACATACTGATTTAAGTATAACTTCCATGTAGACTGCTCTGATTACCCCAACTTAGATAGTTGAATAGGATAGTGAAGCGTAGTTGTGACTTGGGGAGCAGGATGACTCCAGTAGTTGGGGGTTGACTTAAATTATTCATGGAAGTGCTGAGTTGGTATGTAGGAAGGGTTGTCCATTTCAAGGGGTTTCGATAAGAAGTTCCCTTGAGGTGGTCACCGCAGGATTTACTTCGGGTTAAAGGTGTTTAACCCGGGGTGGGTTCTGACATTGGCACCCCCCATGATTGTCCATAGTTTGGATGCCAAGAAGGATCCATTCCGTGTCAAGGAGGATGAGGAGACTGTACTCGAAGCTGAGCTACAATACCTTAGTGCAATCAGTGCACTGTTATACCTAGCTCAGTGCACTTGTCCTGACATTATCTTCTCAATGAACCTGTTAGCTAGATATAACTCTACACCCACACAACGTCATTGGACCGGTGTGAAGAATATATTTCGATACCTTTATGGGACCATTGATATGTGATTGTTCCTCCCTTACAAAGATTAAAGAAAGGTTGCAACTGAGTGCAATGCCCTTTGAGAATCTTGGCATTTGTCCGTTTAATTACCGAGCTTCCGTTTGTTGTGCACACAACTGTTAGGCGCTGTCAACAGCTGTCGAGCGCTATGCACACAGTTGACAGGCGCTACCGACAATTGTTGAGCGCTATGCACACAATTTTCAGGCGTTGCCGACAGCTGCGAAGAGCTATACACACAGCTCCGGGCGCTGCTGACAACTGCCGAGCGCTGCCGATAACTGTCGGACGACGTGCAACAGCTTCTACCACTTCTGTCGAGGAGCATAACTCCCCTTATGATCTCGGTACCGCATCCCTATCTTATACTAAGATACCCAACAATGTGTTGGTTGGTTTTGCAGATGCTGGATACTTATCAGATCCACACAAGGGATGTTCTCATACTGTTTATGTGTTTATCATTGGGAATACGATGATTTCATGGAGGTCTACTAAGCTAACACTCGTGGCAATTTCTTCAAACCATACAGAGATCATTGCCCTACATGAAGTTGTTCATGAATGTGTCTGGCTATGATCAGTCATTGGACACATCAGAGGAACAAGTGGTTTGAGACCCACTACTGATGAGCTGACTTGTATTTATGAAGACAATGCAGTCTGTGTCGAGCAGATGAAACTTGGCTACATCAAAGATGGCAACACTAAGCATATCTCTCCGAAGTTTTTCTACAATGAACAACAGCAAGCCTTACTCAATATTTAAGTAAATCAAGTGAGTTCAAAAAAAAATGTAGCAGATTTATTCATCAAATCTCTGTCTAAGTCTACTTTCGAGAAACATGTGAAGCGCATTGGAATGCGAAGATTGTCAAGCCTTTCCGACTGAGTTACTCATTAGAATGAGCCTCACATGGCGGATACTCAATCAAGTAGCATGGTACGTTGTACTCTTTTGTCCTTCGTCCAATGTTTATTTTTTCTCCCACTAGGTTTTTCACTTGGCAAGGTTTTAACGAGGCGACACTGTATGCACCGACAAGCGGCACAAGGAAAGTGTTGTAGGATATATGACATGTGTGTGTGCCCTTGGTCTATGCTGAGTCTATGAGCTTTATGTTATTTGTTTGTAATAAGAAAACTATTTAAGCTTAGCTCAATGTGTAAGAGTTTTTTTAAATGGGGTTTGGAATCTAACTTAGCTAGGAGGCTCAGTCCTACACATGATATTATTTAATAATAAAAAAAGTACATACAATGTGTAAGGGTCTAACCTAATATATATTAAATGAGTCTGTATACTATCACTAATATAAGATAATTCAGTTCTACTTGAACATTTGATTAAATATTTGTCTTTTAACCAGCTTTGAGCTTCCACGTTAGACGTGAAACAATCCTGAACATCAAAAATGAAAGAAAATTTGATGTTGACAAATCTTGTGAAATGAACTAAGTACATGCGAACATACTGAAGCATTTCAAACCATGTAGGACTACACAAACTCGATTTCTTAGCTACACAAACTCAACTTCTTGACGAATCTAAATTATCTCACTCTTAAAAGCCAATCTTTCGTACCTTAGATCAATCCATGTTTATTTCAAACTCATAAGATTTCATAGCACCGATTTCTTTAACAAGAGAACTTCAAGGCAACACTGAAAATCTTTTTCAAAATGCCATTCTTTGGCAAGAGCGCAAGACTTTGATTTGAATGCATTTTAACTAATTTCTCTCATGCTTTCACCACTCCATAGACCATAGCTGAGTTATAATTTTGGCCAAAAGTCTCAATCATACAAGTTATTTGGACAAAGAGTTATAACTGTGAATGGTATGAATTTGCTACTCAATTATTTCAAAATGCCAAAATAGAGAGTGATTAATACAGTGCCCAACAGACAAGGGTTGGGGAAAAAGTTGAAGCCTACAAGTACAAGACAAACAGAAAATCACAAAAATAGAGAGAAAAAGGGAAATAGATTTGTTCTGTAAATGCCTACATGGTGACCACCCCCTCACTTGTAGATTTCACAATTAATACTCATTGTGGAGGAATCAAATGGAAAAGAAAATTGTAGCAAAATTGTTCATGAAATTGAAGTTCTTGAAGCAAAATTTCAAAGTGGACCCAAGAAAAGCACAATAATTTAATACAAAGCCATGTTGGGAACATGGGGTGTGATCACAACTATCCAGACTGTGACACTAGCATATTCTTCTTTCCTGGTTCCCCTTTCTTTAATTATTTTCAGGAAATGTTTATGCAAGTCTGAGGGGGGGATGAGAGATTATCAAACAATGAGTCCAGCAGCACCAACACCAGATTCCAAGGGCAGATCAAGCAAATTTAGAATAAACAAACTTAGGTGCTTATTACTGGTCCTTTTTTATTTGCTATTATATAAACACTAAAGTATGATTCACAACTTTTCAAGTTCAATGAATTTTCTCATAGCATTTTGTTGAACAAGTTGCTGCTGCTGCTGCTTGACAGGTCTCTCAGCCAAAGAGAGATACTTCAGAAGAAGCCCATCTCTCTGGACCCATGACCCATCTGGTTAGGTGGTTCCATTATCATCTTGCTCAGCTGGAAGTGATAGTCTTCATTGGTAAATACATTATTGGTCTTATAAATGCTGGAAATTTTCTATCTTGGGTGTTTTGGTTGGAACTGATTGGGTTTTAGTTGAATTGGGTGTGATTTGATTCTCATATACTTGGTTGTAATAATGAGTTTCTGATTCTGAACTTCTGAAGTATCTTTATAATTTGTTTTGGTAAAGAAAATTGGAAAAGAAGAAGCAAACAGATATGATTACTGAAAAATATTTTCTATTTTGTATTCTTTTGGTAACTACTTTTGTGACACTTAAAAATACTTTTATGCAGTGTAGTTTTCTACAGGTAAGCAAGCCACTCTGGAAATATACAAGTTTATTCTGGGACTGGTTTTGATTGGGATATGTTTATTGTTTTCCAGGAGTCCACTCTCACAAGTAATGGTGACAAACAACCAGGAATCTAGTGCCTTTGCTTCCAATATCAGGGATGACTGATGACCAGTGCAGCTCAAGAAAATGAAGAACATGTGGGGTTGAGCTGTTAAGGTCAGTCTTTCACTGAAAACCAGGGAACAAGGAACCTTCTCCAATTCTCTTTTTAACTGATTTTGCAGTATCATACATGAGTAACACCACCATGGCTTCTGCAGACTTTTACCGTTGAAGTACTGCTCTTTCGAGGATACACATTTAATCTCAGTCAGCAGTGTTTTGTGGTTTCGAGCTACAAGAATTATACACGTCTTCTTTCAGTAGGTGCTCCTACAATTCATGAAAGCTAGTTCTGAAATGATTCAAGTTGTGACTTGTGAATAGGACTTCTTTTTTTATTACTTTGCTGGTTTTTGTGCTTTCTATTTGGCAATCTAGTACTGCACTAAGTTCTATGTTTACATCATATTCTAGTTGTAGTATGTGATTTATTGAAGCTGTAGAGTGACGGTTAAATCTTTAGTTTATTAGATCATAGTCTGACCTTATGTTTCTGAATTTGATGTTGTTCACTAAAGGAGATCGAGGAAGTAAAGCTTCTGAGTAATGGAAGAGAAAGTGGTGACAAATTCGTATCTGATTGTTTCTGAAGATAAGAGTGATAGCTTGTATCCTACATATTTTGGTGTTTCATGTGCATTCTTTGCTCTACGGCTACTTTCAATATCTGATGTGCAAGATGAGAGGTTGTCTGAAGTGCGAGATAAGATGCTTCAAGGGAGTGCTCAACTATTGGGATTGCTCATGTGGAGAGTTCAGAAAGAAGGAAGATGTAGCGGGAAAGAATGTGAGCTTCTCCATAAGCTTGAAATTGCTGAAAGAGAGATTAGAGAGCTGAAGAGACTGAGGCATGATGACGCAAAGGCGAACGGGAAAGTTGTGAGCATTTTTGCTGCACAGGAGCAGAGTTGGTTGAATGAAAGAAAGAAACTGAGGCAGCACATTGGTGCTTTGATGAGTGGGTTGAGGGTTTTTGAGAAAAAGAAGGATCAAGCAATTACTCACTGGAATGAAAAAATGAAGGAAATGGAGCATTTGGTGCAATCTAAAGACAAGGAATTGGGGGATATGGAGCAGAAGTTGAAAGAATTTGAAGAAAAGCTAAGAGAGGCTGAAAATGTGGCTGAAGAATTGAGAGAAAAGGCAAAGAGTGAAGCTCAGAAACATTCATCTGAAATTTTGAAGCACAGAACTGCATTTATTGAGGTTGTGTCAAACCAAAGGCAGCTGGATGCTGATATGGGCCGAGCACTTAGGCAAGTTGAAGCTACTAAAAGGGAGTTTAATTTAGTCTTGGATCAAAAGGAGGAGTCAGTTTTGATGGTCCAAAAACTATCTGCGGAGATTATAAAGAAGCACAAGGATTTGGAACAGAAAGACAAGATTTTGTCAGCAATGCTGAGGAAATCAAAGTTGGACATCTCAGAGAAGCAAATGCTTGTAAAGGAGATTAAGTTGTCAAAGGCAAAGAGGAATCAAGCTGAACTTGAAACCGAACGATGGAAAGTAGTTTCCGAGCCTAAACATGAGAGGCACTCATTGAGAAGTATGTTGGAGAAAGCAAATTCGAAGTTTGAAATTGCTTTAAATGAAAGAGGCATGAATGCTAGTGCAATAGGTACATCTCATCTTGAGTATGAAATTCCTGAGTTTAGAAATGAGTCTGTTCAATACCCATTTGAGGAAAATGTCGGCTTAGGTGAGAAATGAACTCTTAAGTATCCTTTTTAATTTATCATATATGGATCCTCCAGTTAACCTCATTTTCTCTTATTGACTGTATTTGATCACAGCTGACATGAAGCAGTTGGAAGGTTGGATTCGCTCAGAAGCAGAGAGGTATGCAACAGTAATTGAGCAGAGGCATCACCTAGAAATAGATGCTTTTATAGAACAGTTGAGACTGAAAGATGAGAAACTAGAGACTTACCGATGGCGCTTGCTGAGCATGGAAATAGAGTCAAAGAGGTTAGACTCCCATCTGGAGGGACTGAACAAGGAGATATCACAGCTCAGACATAACAACACGAAATTGGAAGCATTGTTATCAGAGCGAGAAGAAGAATCAACATCCCTGAAAGGGGAGTTTGCATCACAGTTGAGGTTTCTACGTTCCCAGATGAACAACCTTAAGAGCAAAGCTGAGGAGCAAAATCAGAAAAGAGAAGCAAGTGTGGTTGAACTATCTCAAGAAGACACTAAGAAAGAAGATGATGAAACCGCATCTTATGTTGAGTCTAATGATCAAACGTTGAAGGTACAATCTGCTGAAAAAGCAGTTGAAATGGAGAAGAATATTTTGCATGAGGGTATAAGTGAAGAGGGAAGTGAAACTTGTGCAAGTCCTGTGGAAGTAAATAGTGCCGAAAAGTTGGTGATTTCATCACCAGGCCAGGCCTCAAGTACAAACAATAATTCACTGTGGAGGATGGATCTTCAAGCTCTTGGAGTGTCCTACAAGATCAAGAGGCTGAAGCAACAACTTCTTATGCTTGAAAGATTTACAGGAAAGCATGATAATGGCGAGGATCACAAGGAAGGCATTGATGAAGGACAAAGTGGGATGAAAGGTTATCTTTCACTAATGTCTTTGTTAAATAAACAAGTTGGACGGTACCAATCCCTCCAAGGGAAGGTTGATAACCTCTGCCAACGGATGGTAAGCGTTCACTCTCCATTTAAGTCTGTTTCTAAATAATTTGATACATTGCAATAAGAAACTATATATCTGTAATAGACTAATTCTATGAAACATTAGGATCTAACCAAGACTAACAGGTCCAAAAGTAGAAGCAAATAGTGTTGTAGTTAGCATAAGTTGTAGCTTCAATATATAATAGTTATATTTTGGCAGATTTTTTATTAACCGAAGTGGACTTTATTTATGATTTTTCAGCATGAAAATGATCTAGATGGAAATGGGAGACGCAGAGATTCTGATGTTGCAAGAACAAAGGACAAGTCTAAAACATTAGAGGACTTTCTTGATGAAACATTTCAGTTGCAGAGATATATGGTTGCAACAGGACAGAGACTGATGGAAATTCTACCCAAGATTTCTCCCGGAATTGTGGGGATTTCTGTAGAGTTAGAAAAGTGTGCAAGCTTTGACATGAATCGCTTCACCGAGTTTATCAGAACTCTCTTCCAGGAAGTTCAAAGAGGTTTGGAAGTTCGAATAGCTCGAATGATAGGAGACCTTGAAGGCACATTAGCTTGTGATGGAATGATACACTTGAGAAGGTAGTGTCGTAGTGATGTGGATCAAACCATAAAACTAATAACAGTAGCTTCTACTGAATTATACTCATATGTGTATAGCAAAATAACGTATATGATCTCAATGCAGAAGAAATACCATGAATTTAACCTTCAATATGTTAGGTCATAAATCCCACAGTGAATGGTAACTTTATTCCAATATACAGAAAAAAAACAGGCAAACACGAAAGGGGAATCAGAAGATCCTCTCTTTTTTCTTTAATTCAAATGGAAAGACCCTTCTTTTTCCTTCTGATTCAAATGAAAAGAGCCCCCTTCATACTATCTGGAGGCTTAATTTGAACTTCCAATTGGGCATCTTAAACATTTGGAATCTTTAGTAAAAATAAATAACTCAAACATGATTCACAACCCTTTATATATTCTCCCATAAAATCTCAATTAATTATGCAAAAGTTCTTATTGTATAAATATAAGAGTATAACGCCTTACGTACAATTAGTAGTCGCCAAATTGGTTATATGTCGATTCCAAGGGGTAGCTTTCTTGGGTTTCTGTACTAAGATTCATCAATAACACAAGTAAAACAGACACTTGGTGATTGAATCGTAGGCATACGAGGGCAATATATTGACATGTAGATATTGGTGATCAGTTAACTCAAACTGAGATGAAGCATCTAGAAATGAATGAATCTTGGGTCTGAACCTCTCAGTTTTTCCTGGCTGAGAAACGTTGCTCATGCATATATACTCTATCAGGTGATAAGTCATCGTCACTTTAAATTGGTTTACATGCCTCTGCACACTTGTTTGTTCCCATTTCCCACTACCATTTTCAATTGGGGTGGTTGAGTTAGTTGGTGATATCAAAACTTTGCTGAGCTGAAACTTTGCACTTCATGGTGGATGGATTGAAGGGTGGTAGCAGCTAGGGAACCTTATTCTGATCAATGATCGTCTATTATTGCCATATATATGTTGAAAAGTACTCACAAACAGACAGTTTCAACATTTGGCAATGCATTAGTTTCTAACTAACTAGGTACTCATCTGTCTATGTACTTACATTTTTTTCTTATGTATTTGGTTTGTAAAAGAAAATGGGAAAGACCTGTAAAACTAGGCCAGACATACTAAACCCAATTTTATTCCCTTGACCAGAAGGTGTACAATATCATCATGCATTAATGTCGTGGCTGCTAGTAGGAGTACAGAACTAAATATCAAAGGAATTTCAGCTAGAGTTTCCTTTTTGGGATTACCTCTTTTATTTTGAATTGGAATAAGTATATGAATAAATTTCAGTTTACACTCCATACTTTAAGGTCTAAACTCTAGTCTAAAATCAGTTTTATACATCATCTTTATTTTTAATCAGTTTCATACCTAAATTTTTAAAATAACATCAATTTTCACCAAACATGACGTTATGCTTCGTCATGTTTAGTAAAAAATGTTGATGTGGACCAAATTAAAAATAAAGTTTTATACCTAAAATTTGGTTGAGATTGATGTCATTTTGAAAGTTTAGGTATGAAGCTGATTAAAAAAAAAATTAGGTATGAGACTGATTTTAGACTAAAGTTTAGGTATGAAACTGATTAAAATTTTTTTTAAGTATGACACTAAATTTAAACCTAAAGTTCAGAAGTGTAAACTGCAATTATTTCTAAATATACTAATCTAACGACTCTCTCCTCTTTGCAATACTCTATAGAACATTTGATCACACTTTCTTTATTTTCTTGTTGCCTTGTTGGTATAAGACTCAAAGACTTTTTTTCTTATTGAACTCAGACTGTTAGAAGATGCATCTTTCCCATTTTCTCTTTTTGGGTCCCAATGACTTAAGAGGAACATTTGATGTATGCATGCTTTGGTTTTCTTTTTCTTTGATGAGGGACATTAAAAGGGTTACTCCACAGCTACCAAGCAAGTATTATTGTGAACTAATACTATTGCAGAAGATGTAGGTGTGTGATATATGCAGAAAAATCAAAATCATTGATCGGTGCTTGCCATGAAAGATAAAGAATGGGATAGAGTGAGCTCATAGGTTGTAGGATAATGAAGTCAATTGGCAAGATCTCACTAGCTCGATTCTATATGTTTGGCAAATTTGTCTGAAGGAAAGGACAAGATAGAAATACAGGAGGGAGTTGAAATTTGCAGCTCAAGATATCCACGACTGTTCATGTAGCTTCCTTGCCATCAAAGAACAAGCATATACAACATCATCTGGAAAAGGTTATATAAGGTGGTGTAAATAGTAAATGCTGTTAGTTTTGTAAATCTAAACATCTCGATGAATACTTTAATTTGAAGTATAAATTGGTTCTTCTTCATTCCCACCCTTTTCCATTGTAGAAAAAACCCGGGGAATCATATCATATGCAAGTACTTTTTGTACTGAGTAACATTCTTTTGACTGGATAAAGTTTGCAAAGAGCTAACCTTTGTCATGCATCTCTATTCTCTAGCTTCCAATTCCAAAAATGTACCCGGCCTAAAGAGTGAACTTGTGTCTTTAATCAAATTACAAAAACCAAAATCTGAGATTATTATTAAACTAAGCATACCCCTTGTTCTGTTCTTGTCATCTTGGGACTAGGGCTATTTGAACAACTTAGTTTATATGCCATAGCCGGCTTTGTATATATATATAGAGTAAATCTTGAATTCTTTAGCAGTCCGGTAAGACAAGATTTTTGATATATACAATCTTATTGGGAAAATTTAAAGAACAGTACAACATGACAAATTGTTCACTTCTAATTTTGATGTTTTAAGTTTCAAAACAATATATCATAATGGTATATGAACTTGTAGTTTCAACCAAAAATATGTATATACAGTTAGATTCTCAGTTATCTAACGTGTTTTTCCGTTAAATTTTGAGGAGCAAATTCATCACTCCTTAATTTATCAATAATAAATTATTATAATTAATAATTAATAATGAGAGAGAAATAAGAAAAATAAAAAAGTATTATTCTCTCTCTTTTTCGTCTCCGTTCAAACTCATACACAAAAATGGTGATCTAAGTACATAATTATAGAAGAAAGTTGAAATATGATTTGATTTGGTAAGTTATGGAATAAAGAGTTTGAATATATATATATATATATATATATATATATATATATATATATATATATCCATGGGTATTGAGTAACCAAATCTAGAACGAGAAAGTTATAAATTGGGACGAGTAGCAAACTCTTTTTTAAGAATAAGAACATTTCATTAAAATCAAACTCGGTAACCTACAAATACAATGAATAATAAAGAAAGAGAACCGAATCATGTGAAAACAACAAAATTTTTGAGAATATGATCTCATTGATCTGAGTTTATGAGATTAAAAAGGTATATAAATAGAAAAAATACAAAATATAAAGAAAGAGATAATAGAGAAAACCCGAAACTGCATTCTGAAAAATGAAAAATTATATAGAGTTGACGGTGTTATTAACGACATGTGTTAAAAGTGTGTCGGTTTTTAAACGTCTTGTACTATTTTGATTGTTTTGAAACTTGAAATACCAAAATTTAGAGTGAACCGTTTTTCATGTACTTTTCTTAAAAATTTTTCTATCTCATTTGACATGCACAAATAATTAGAGCACAGTCTGCCCCAAATTTAACCATCTATTATATATTATTCCACAACTTGCAACAAAAATTAGAACATAAAACGAGACACATCATAAATATTTACAATATATATATATATATATATATATATATATATATAGGAATACTATACCAATCACATTTTAAGAAACCACATCTTCTTGCTTCACATTTTGGGATCTCTATCACACATTTCGTACATGCTTCATTGCAAACCGCCGAGCATATAAACCAGTTTTACTGCTCTTTTCATGATATGACTTCTCCAAGAGACCAATTGACAGACACTGAAAGCGTGACAGTTAAAAGTCGTTATCCCAAACCTCACCACTTTGACCCACGATGGCGTTTTTGGTCATTTAGCAAAACCCTGTATCATAATATAAGAGGCTCGTCATTTCCTCGTGAAGAAGAAGCGCCATAGGAGCGTTTTGCTCTGCGTGACCATTCAGTCATAGAGAGAGAAGAAAACGACACAGAGTTATAGAGAGAGAGAGAGGAGGTAATGGAGGTGAATGAAGCAAGCCCCCTAAGGAGGCTGGCACTTTTCTCGCTTCCAAGTCAACCACCAGAGCCTCCGGGGATGCTGACGCCGCCGCTGCTGACGTCAGTCTCGGTTCCGTTCCAGTGGGAAGAGGCGCCGGGAAAGCCCCGACTCTCCGGAGAAGGCGCAGAGACAAAGACCAAGTGCGCGAGATCATTGGAGCTACCTCCGAGGTTGTTGGTTAGGAGTGAGGCGAAAGTTACCAACATGCCCTCCCCGACGACTGTGCTGGATGGGCCTGAGGTGGGCCGTACTTTGTCCTTTTCGTATGCATTGAGGAGCCCAAGCAAGGGCGGCGGTGACGGGGGCGGCGGTAGCAGCAGGTTTGGGTCGAAGAGGTGGGCGGGGTTCAGGAAGAACAAGGAGGCCGGTGAGGGTGGTTTCGACTTTTTGGGTACCGATAATGGAGGCGATCCGACCACCATGAAGATCACAAGGGTGAGGAGGAAGGCTAGCTTTTTCAATGGTGCTCATCACTCAAGGTCACATATGTGGGTAAGTGTCTCTCATGTTACCTTGAATTTTGTTTTGCATATTGTTTTGTTGAACTTGAGTAAGTTCATGGTATTGGTACTTTTTGGTTACATCTTGATGTTCTGTTAAGTTGCTCTATAATTGTTCTTAGTTTTGGTAAGTTATTGTAGAAACTAGAAACTATATAATGAAGCATTTCATGATTAATTTAGCTTTGTATATAAAGGACAAAGAAAAGGTATAGACAATTGTTCTTTCATAACGTGTCTACATAATTGGCCAAAACATAACATGTTCTTTTTATACATGTTATTTTCACATGAAAATATTATATTTCTTTTCAGTTTTGGAATTTCAAAATTTCAGTTTTTCTTAAAGAGACAAATAACAGGAATAAACAATTGTTCTTTCATAACAGTTCTCCCTTTTGGTTTTGGGCCAAAAACGCATGTTGCTTTCACATGAAAATGTTAGCTTAATATTTTAAAGGATTAAAGGTCCAATTTGTGTGCAATTACCGTCCCATTTTCTTTAGTTAAGTGCCTCTTGATAATGAGATTAGTTAGTTTATACTTTAATGAATTCTTGTTTCTCAGAGTTGAATACAATTTTGGGTTGAATCAAATAGCTATTTTCTATTTTTTTTAAATGCAGGCCAGCATCTATGAAAGCTTAAAGCAGGTGGTTCCATGGAAACGCAGACAAGAAAAACTGAGAAAATCTGCAACTGTTGGATATGAACCTCAAAACTGTGCTCAAATTCCCACTTGTTGATCCATTTGTGAAAAAAATATAGCACATGTGAAGAAATAGTCCTTATAGTCAGTCATATAAACCATGGCTTCATCTCTATGTAATGAAGCAGCCATCGACTTGTTTCTATTTTCTAGTTTCATGAAATATTTCTCATCTACTAATTCATTTTCTAGTTTCATGATATGATATATTGACCAGTATAAGCAGAGATTATTAGTAGCAAACTAAGCCTCTGAAACAAAAGCAATAATTGCTATGATGGGATTAAAACACAAAACCATGCCAGGATCAAGTTCAGTTCTAACATTTGTAGAGAATCACACCAGCATGAGAAATGCTTGAATGTGAAAGATGTAGTTCTACTCTGCTAAAAGCTAGCTAGGGACTATTTGACAGGTATAGTAAAATCATATATGCTAGCAAAAGACATGGTCAAGAACAGCAATAATCATCCAAGTAATGAAGACAAAGACATCTTCTTGTTGTAGTTGGCTTTGAAAATAGATTGTCTCAGCTTTTTGGTTCTCTTTGTTAGCTCCGTATTTGGCACTAGCTCAAGAAGCCTTTTGTTCTCCTCCAACATTTTTACCTCATTTATCAAACCCAATCCCTGCATAGATAAACATATTGAAGATTTTGTAAGCATATCACTTTCTTATATAACAAATAATAGAGCTAGCCACTAGATTTCAATGATTTTGACATTTCTAAGAATCAAGAATTGTTCAAAGTCGGCAGTCGGCCACACACAACACTGCTCACTGGTCATGTAGCCATGAACTACGATGCAATTGTCTTTGAAATGTATAAAGTACCACCCAAACATAGAAAAGGGTGACCTTAGTTTATATAAACTAGCATTGATACCCGTGTCTGTCAAACGCGGTTAATTTGATTTTTTTTAAATGAATCGCAGTTGATCGATATATTTTTAATTTAATATGATAATACTTATTTAATAGTATTAAGAATGTACCGTTAGCACGCTGTCGTATGTGCCGAAGTTCGTTTATGTAGGTTGGATAAATTATTGTGAAATTTCGGTGGTTCGATCAATATTATGCAACAACTATCTGAAACTCTAATAAAAATAACATAATTGATTGAGATGAAATTAACACTGAATTTAAATTAACAAACAAGATGTCTGGAATTGCAAGTAAGAAACACCCATCAATACATGTCATAAGCTGAAATTGATAAACTGAATCAATAGGAAAATTAATTGATGTTCTAAACCTAAAACCCAACTTAAATTCAAAACCTAACCTAGATAAATCAACAAACCAACATTCATATGCGTAGCTAAAACTACTATTTTAAAAAAGTTACAGAAGCGATTTAAACACTGAACAATTAATATACATTGATCAATACAATTATTTAGGTTTAGAGTGACTTAATTTTTTTTACAATATTATTAGTATTATAAATATTATTATTATCATTAATATTATTGTTATTAATTTTTTTTCATGCAATTCAATTTAAATAAAAAATAAAAACAAATAATTTATGAAAAACAAAAATAATGACATAACTGTAATTATATTAAAATTAAGGATAAAACTATCAATTTAATAACTGATGGATTGAATTGTAAAAATATTTAAAAAAAAGACAAAACCCTCATTTATCTGCTTATTAAAACAGTAAAAATCTACTTTATATATAGAGATTTGGTCCCAAGACCACAATACACAAGTACATGAATGCAGACTTGGTGAGAAAGCAATACAGCTTGAAGCATGGGGTTTCAATTTTACGTCGAAAACTGGAAATTAATCATTAGCACAGACAAAAACAGTAAGAGAGTTCAGATTTTATACCTTCATAGTCTCATCTCAATAAGAGAGTTCAAGCTCTTGATCTTTCTGTGAGGCCACCTCATGATGTTGAGCTCCCTGCATCTCCTCTTCAGCAAAGACGCTCCAACCTTCAATTCCTTGGCTGCATTTGTTATGGGAAGGTTAAAGGACTGCTTTATATCCTCCAATTCCAAAGCATCAGACTTGATCTTCATCTGTGTATTATCTCCTTCTGTTACTTGTCCCTCGCTGATGACTAATTTCAGATGTGCCCCAACAAGGAAACTCACTTTCAATCATCACTGAAACTTCATCGTCGCTCAAATCAGGTGAAGGAATATCAGAGTTGTCGAAAGTATCCACCATTGTTGAAAGGGGAGGTTCATATAGCGCCAGAGCATTACAATGAGAAGATGAAAAAGTAGCAGCGCTTTCATTCATCATAGAGGCTTCATGGTGATCGAAAACGCTTGGGACATTGCTCGAGTTGTCAAAGTACTCTACCGTTGTTGAAATGGGCATTTCATCAAACATAACAGAATCACATTGAGTCGACAAAAACCAGAACTTTCAACCGTCAATGAAATTTCATGCTGACCAACATCACTTTGGACATTGTTGTTCAAAGACTCCACCATTTCTATCATAGCATAGTTACCCAAATTAGTTGAGTTGCTGAACAAATCATTAAAAGAATCCACACTTGTTGGAATGGGCTTTTCATCAAGCACCACAGCATCACATTGAGTCTTTCAAAAACCAGAACATCCAATCATTACTTCACTTTGGTCATTGCTAGACTCACCAAAAGACTCCAGTACTGTTGCATTAGGCTTTCCATCGAGTACATTATGATCAGGGTGAGGTGAATCAGATGATGATGACAAAGTATTAGCAATGTCAAAAGCTGTGAAGTGACTGAAGTCCCAGGGGCTATAATTTGCAAGTCCTTGAAAACCCATGTGAGGAATTTGGTTGTAATCATCAGGTAATGACGAACATACTGAATTGAAACAATGATATATGTGGAGCCTCAAACATGGAAGTAACACCGGTACATAAACAAAGTAACACAGCCATCCATGAACAACAACTAAAACTCATTGCATTGATAGAACAAGAACACATGATGCGACTGAAGGAATGAACTGGCAGCAAAATCAAAGATAAAAAAGCTTACTTTGGCAATGGGTCTTGAAAGTAGAGCTTTAAGTAGTCACATTCAAGTGGGTTTTCTTCAATCTTCGGATTAAAAAGTTGTTGGGTATGGTGCTACATTTGAGATTTGACAGAGAACAGAGGCTTATGGTGCACGTATACTGAGTTGATGTGCGAGTTTTGATTGAACTCGGGAAGAAGAGTGAGGGTTTATATTGGGAAGGAGAAGGTTTAATTAGTGGTTCGTGAACATAGGGGTTACGTTTTCTGTGTTAACTTACTAATTGTGGGTATTAATTACAAAGGGGAGGCGCATCTTATGTGTTGAGTAAGATGGGTATGGTTACGAATTTAATCTTTGTTTTTGTTTTTTTAACTTTTTTTTAGTTTACATGTTTATAAAAGTGCTATTGGTTATTGTATACGATAAAGTCGCTCTTACAATAAAGTAACACTCACACATATATATATATACACGAGGATTTTGTAATGTGAGAGTTGTCATATTTAGTGAAATACATCTGATTTTCGCTTACTTATTTAACATTTTTAGTTTATCAATGTATGGTCAAGCACCACTCTTCTTAAACCTATAGCTTTTGTAACATATATATCCATATCGTAGATGCTTGAATTAACTGAAAGTTTTTTAGTTATGTTGTTAAATGAATGTTCTCGAATTAACTGAAAGTTTTTTAACTTGAATTGTTTGAAACATGTTCGTTGTAGTTTTTTACTCTTTATCCAAATTTTCATTCTTCATGGTCCTCATGGATTTGGATTACATGTACAGATAATAGATACATACATGATAGACATGAATATTAAATGCCCATAGCGTAATTTCTCCATAAATTCCCATGAAGATCTTAATTATGAATCTATTGAACACAGTATTCTAAAAAAAGGCACCTAGGGAATTATTGAACAGTGTCTTAATTATGAATCTATTGAACACAGTCTTCTAAATCAAATCGTGTTCTTCTGATGCTGCTCATCTCTAAGATATATGCAATAAGAACCAATCCTTCTAAAAGAAAAAAAAAACAATTAAGGATTCACTGTTCAGACTTGAAACAATTTAATCAACTAATTAGACAATTTTGTTTCTAATGGTGTTGAACTTCTTCCACTCCCACTACTATTGCTCTCAAGACCTTTTGTTTCTGTTTCTTGACCAATATCAGAACTACTCTTTTCACCATCAGCATCATTGTTGCTAGGCGATGTTGGTGATCTCGAAGAACGTCTACTACGCCCATCACCATCACTACTACCTGAACCACCTTCTGTTGCCTTCTCAAGCAAAACAATAGCAAAGTGAAGGTTGTTTCCTACATCTCGAAATGACCAAACTTGGATCAAGTCATCTTTTTCGAGACCGTTTTTCTGGTGAATTTTATTCCAACCTGATTTCAATACATAACTTGAGCTAACATTGCCATTGTTCTTGTTCATGTTCCACTGCCTCAAACTTAAAGTTTCTTCCTCAAGTTTGGGACTTATAACCAAAACTTCCTCCCAGTCATGTTGTGATGCAAGAAACTTTATCTCATCCTCGTCCAAGAAACTCTCCGGTTTGATTTGCTTCAGAGGCATTGACAATCGGCTTGCGCTATCAGTCAAATCAGTCAAGAACAAACGCTTCTCTATCACCAGAGTCATCTTGGCCTTTTCGAAACTTTCAATTCCTTCCAAGGTTTCAATCTTCCTTTTCAAGTCTTCAGGCAAGTGATTAAGATCAGTACTATATCTTGGTGTTCTGATCATATGCTCCTTACTAGGCATCTTGAATCCCAACCTCTTTGTCTTCTTACTCTTCATACTCTTCCGCTTTGGCTTCAAATTCAAATCTTTATCATCTTCGATACTCTTCTTCTTTGTCATCCCATTTTTTTCATGAAACCCTGGATCACAGCTCGTTACATGATTTTCCCTAAGAGAGGGCTCTTCTCTCCTTATTGTGCCAACCGAGTATAACGAATGCACCACCAGCTCTTTACCAACTGATGAATTTGGTTCTTTAGTTATCCTCTGCTGTTTAAATTGAGAACCCTTGTGATCATGATCATCAACATTGTCTTCTCGATTCCTTTTAATATTGGGGGTACTACTACTTCTACCTCCCATAAGTCCCATATGAGCTTGGATCTTCTTCCTCCTTTGCCTCAGTTTCTCCCGTGCAACACAAGCAACCTGACCTAATATATCCAAGGTCGAACCAGGTCGTAATTGTTTGCCTGTGAAGTCTGCCATACTCAGTAGCTGCAGCATTTCGTGGTTTCTGACTTCAGAGATTGAAGAAGAATAATTTATGGAATACTGCATAAACACAACATATAAGTAAGTTTATATAGTTTTTTTTGTATCGAATATGGTATGTAAATATCCAAGTAAACTTGGTAATCAAGTAACTCAGGGAAAAGGAATCTAAGCCCTGATAATCAAGGAATTCATTACAGTTAGCCATACTAGTATTCAAACACGTGCTTCGTTTCGTGCCTGTAAAATATTTGGTTTCTATGTCACTGTCTATAACCCTCAGTAGATAATGTATCTCAACTTTAAGATTTATCAATCAAATTAATTATATATTTACATTGAGATGCAGATAATTTGAATAACAAATCGATACACGATACATGTGAATTTTGTAGTTCGATCAATATTATATAACAATTATCTGAACCTCTAATAAAAATTACACAATTGATTAAGATGACGTTAACATCGAATTTATATTAATAACCAAAATATCTAGAATTGCAAGTAAGAAACACCCATCAGTTCATGTCATAAGCTGAACTGATAATCTTAATCAATAGAGATTAATCGTTAGCCTAAACCCTAAACCCACATATCAACATTCACATGCATCGTCAAAATGAATATAAACCCTGAAAAATCGATATAATTATTAATCGATATCATAAACCCTAAACCCGCATGTCAACATTCATATGTATCGTCAAAATTAATATTTTAAAAAGTGATATAAATGAATATAAACTCTAAACAATCGATACAATTATTAATCGGTTAAAATACATTCAACACAATTATTTAGTTTTAGAGCTGATTCAATTTTCTTTCTATTATTATTATTATTATAAATATGTTATTAACAAAACCGGGTATTTAACAAACCAATCAACATGTTAATATTATAATTAATATAAAGTATTTTTAAATGAGTGACAAAACTGTAAAAATATAAAAAAAACTGAGGACAGACCTGTCAATTGTTCTATTAATGACTTGATTGTAAAAACAAAAAAAGGTGCCAAAGTGTATTTTTGTTAGATAAATTTATTATTATGCAATTTTTGGTAGCTCTATCAATATTGTGTAACAACTCTCTGAAAACTCAAATAAAAATAAACGCATTTAATTGAGATAAAGTTAGCCCTAGCTGATATTGGTTGTCTAGCCGAAGTCGGTTTTTGCTAGTTCGGTTAATATTGCACAATAACTCTCTGAAATCTAAATAAAATAGCGCAACCCTTAAACCTTAAATCCGAACTCCTAACCCTAAACCCTAAATCCATAACCCCTAAACCTTAAATTCAATGTGTTTGAGATTTGGTCATATATTTGTTAATATGCATAAACCTTAAATCAGAATTTCTAAATTCTAAATCCCTAACCCTTAAACCTTAAATCCAATGTGCTTGAGATTTTGCCATATATTTGTTAATATGCATTTGAAACATATTAGATTTAATTACAAATTAAATGAAGAGCAAAACTGAATATATATATATATATATATATAAAAGAAAAAACTGAATGCTAAACTCGAGGAAAAAAAACTGAATAGGAAAAAAGTGACAGCCCTGGAAAAAAATGAACAGGAAAAAAAGTGGCACCTAGCACAACCCCTAAACCTTAAATCCGGACTCCTAACCCTAAACCCTAAATCCATAACCCTAAAAAAGTGAAACTTATTAGATTTAATCACAAATTTTACAAATTAAATTGAGGAGCAAAACTGAATCTATATATATAAAAGAAAAACTGAAGGCTAGACCCGAAAAAAAAACTAAATAGAAAAAAGTCGCAGTCCGAAAAAACAAAAACTGAATAGGAAAAAAAAGTGACAGCTGGGAGACTGTTTATGTGAACAGTAATCTCCACCGCTTTCTTTAATATATAAAGATACATAAACTAGACTTCGTTATACGTTGGGCTCTGGTGGTACATCAGTGACGAACTTGGTTACGGGCTGTGTAGCGCCCCGGAAGGGGAAATTACAGTGGTCACGATTTTAAGCCAATAAGAAGCCAACACGTCCGAAAGACGTGCCAATAACTTATTAACCTAAAGTTGTAGGCTTTTTAGTAAGTAAAATAAAATTTAACTTTAACTAGAGTGGCACCAAATGAAATTCTTAAAACATTCATCATAGATTTTTTAATTTCGCGGAAGGTGGTCAAATTAAAAGGGTGAATTAAAAACTTTAGCGACAACAATGAAAATATAAAACAGGGTCAACAATTCAGGATGACACATTACTGTTTATATAAAAAGCTCTGGTAAACGACATGAATGATAATACAGTAAAGGTGAGTACAACTCAGACCAAAAATCAAGGAAGGAATGAGGCTCCACACGCATAGCTCTCTCTATCTATCCCGTCACAGTACATAGTACCTGCAAACAACCTGTTGTAGGAGTGAGCGTCGTTCTCACGTGCTCACATATAGGCCCACCAATGATAGGTTTGAAAATCATAATTTTGCTGCCCACTCGGCTGTCCTCCTTGTTGGTAGGGTTGGTATGGCCTTGGCACAAAATTGCCTTGAGGCCGTGCCATGTAAGTACTTGGTTGCTGCCCTTGTGCGTTTGGTTGTGGATTCAGCACGTTGTTGTTGTTGTTGCTCCAACGGAAGTTTGGATCATTGGCGCGTGGATTGAAGTTTTGGAAACGTGACTGACCCCCTGAACCTTGGACATTGCCGAATCCTCCTTGGTAACCCACGGCATTCACATCTTCAATGTAAGAGTTCACTTGGTTGCATTGCTCCGATGTATGTCCTTCTAACACCACAAACTGACACATTCTTCTCCTTTGCTAATTTCGACACCATCAATGTCAACTTGTTCAAGTCTTCCTTCAACTCATGTATGGCACTTGACTCGTCATGATCACTTATCTTGTTGGCACGTCTTGTTGCAAATGAGCCGAATTGTTGATTGTTGGTTACTCTCATCTCCAACAAGTTGCTGGCCTCTTCTCTGCTTTTCTCCATAAGTGAGCCACCAGCTGCCGAATCTAAGAATTGTCTTTCCATAGGGCGCAGGCCCTCATAAAAATACTGAAGCAACAGGCCCTCACGGATGCCATGATTGGGGCATGACGCCACAAGTGCCTTGTACCTCTCATAATATGCATCGAAAGACTCATCCACATCCTGCTTAATTGAAGTGATCTCCTTTCGAATTTGTGTCACCCTTGACGATGGAAAATATTTAAGGAGAAACTCATTCATCATAGTAGCCCATGACGTGATCCGTCCAGCTGGCACTGCAAAGAACCACTCCCTAGCTTTATCCTCTAGTGAAAACGGAAATGATTTCATTTTCACAAGTTGCAAGTCGGCTCCTCTAGGGCACATGATGTCGCAACTAAACTCAAATTGTTGTAAGTGTCGGTTCGGATCTTCTCCACTTAACCCATGAAATTTCGGCAGTTGATGGAAGAAACCACCTCTTAATTCGAAGTCAGCTGTTTTTCCTGCTACTACAGCTGGATAGGTGACGTTGGCTGGCCTGACTCCTGTTCCATTAACTTGCCCATTTTCTTCCCTGAGTGAAGTCATTCTCAATTCAATTGGCGAGTGTGATGGTGATGCGTGTTGTGATGTAGATGGAATGTCGATATGGAACTCGTTGCTGACACGCCTAAGTCTGTTATTTGTGTCTCTTATCCAAGTGTCAGAGTCGCTCATTCACCCTGCAAATATCGGCATAATTGGCCAAGATCAAGTTAGTAAGTACATAAGGAAAAATGAAAACAAATCGACACTAACTAAGAAATATGAATAGGTTTCGGCAACTAAGATGAAATTAACATAACTTAAATAACACACACACAAACATGACATATCAGAAACACACATGACATATAAACTAACCATGGCATCACACAAATTTGTAATGAACATGAAAATTGGACAAAAACACATACACACACAGCAAACACATACACACACACGGCAAACCAATTTCAAGCTCGGCATTCACACACACACACGGCAAACACTTACATTTATCAACAAGGTATAAGTATAAGTTAGAAACACACACGGCATTCATAGTTACAGATAGACAAAAAATCATGACAAAAACATAATGTGATGACGTCTCACCCTAAAATGTTTCCACTTGATTTTATTAAACTTTAATTTTCAAGGTACGTGGAGCAGGGAAGACCACTGTGCAATGGACTGATACAACCCAAGGTAGTGTTATGCTTCGTCCGATATACCACAAACATTAAAGTCAAATTAATTTGAAGTTCATGGCGTCATACATGTCTAAGTAAATTCTAGCGTTTAAAGTGTGGTGATGCTTCGGCCCAAGCATTTGGCTAGTTCGAGTGGATTCCGTGGTTTCAGAAGGCAAGTGTCAATGTCACGGGGGGCGAACCCCCTACAAGAACCAGGCAGGACTCGTTTGTGATCAAGGAGGCGGACCCCTATCGACCCCTTCACCGAGAAGAGTGGTCAGTCATGATCTTGAGATCCAATTGAACAAACCTGAATTCTATATCTATGACAGAACGGCCCCTTACTCAGCTAGGAACAAACTCGGGTCACTAGACCACTCAACAAGTTTTAATCAAAGCCGCCCTCAACCTCATGAAATCCGCAAATAACATGAAGGGTTTAGGCTAAGATTAACAAATGCGGCTTCTCCCTACATGTTACATTTTAAAAACCACAATAAACTCCAAACACATATGAAACAATAAACCTCCTAAATATTTACTAAGTTACAATGATTATAACACATATGGCATGAAAATATAATACATACAAATTCGGCACATACACAAATATACAATGTACAAATTGGCAATACACAATATACATTCGAAACATATGTATTTTGGCACACACACATGCTTCGGCACCTACAAAAGAAAACAAGGGTAATTCACAAACATATACATATACAAAACAAAAATCCTTTTTAGCATCCCCGGCAACGGCGTCAAAAACTGACATGTCAAAAGTTGACATGTGCAATTAAAAACCCTATCATTGTAGCTTTAGTAAGTAGGATCGTTCTAACCGGGGACACTAGGGAATGACTTATTATTCTGCAAAATGAAAACGTTAGAAATATTCACACATAATAACATATTTACATCGAAATAGATGGGAGTTGAGAATTTGTTCGAAACATAAAGAAAATAAAACAGAAATATCTACAAGGTCGGTCAATCAATACTCAAGCACAAGATATAACAAACACCGATTAGAGAACACATAAGTTTCATAAAAGATCAAGTTATTACGTTTATGTTATCATAGATGCAAATTAATTCCAACTTTTTATGACTTCTCATGTAACTTAGAACTTACGACGCGCATCATCCTAAGTTTATGTGTCATCTTGTTTAATGCTTACGACGCGCATCACATTAACACAAAATACACTTACCGTTCACGAGTCATTGGAGACATGATCCTAGGTATGTCGTCACTCATCCTATTAGCATGTAAATCACTTAACCTACCACCCTATGCAGCAACTAGAATCGAGAGCCCGACGCGGTGAACTCAACCCTAGATTACTACGGCATATTAAACTCCCCCCTTAGAAACATCCGTACACAAGACTATCTTTAGGTTCGATTATGTGATCAGGTAAGCAATTAATCAATTTGACATCTACTAAACACAAACATAAACAACTTAAACTAAATTATAATCCTAACATGCAATCTAGATCGTTACAGAACAAACATATTCATGTGCAAATCACAAAGAAGAGTTCATAAACATGTTTATCATGCAAAACCAAAAACCAAAACATATATATCATAACAAACTGTTTTACACAGAAAATTATTACACAAAACCATAAAGGATTTCATGCTTAACCTACCTATATAGATCGGCAAAGATGAATGGTTGATTCGGCGGAAGATGGCAGTCGAATTGGATGAGAATGGTGACGGCAGCTTTGTGTTTCAGCTGTGTGAGGGTTTTTAAGTAGAGTTTGGCTATACTATGTTTTTGAGCAATTGAAAGACACTAAAATTGATGTACATAGGTCCTATTTATACAGAAAATTTTGAAGAGAAACCCTAGAGAAATCGGCTAGATCTTCCCTTTGCAACAAGAAAAGATCTTCTTGTATTCCTTCTTGAACACAACTTGTACTTCTTTCTTTCTTGACAAGAAATTTCGACTTGGACCTTGGATCTTCTGCTCTTGGACTCTCCTACATGTTAATGGATCAATGTAGGCCTTATTGCTCAAGTCTTGGGCTTCTAGGCACCTCCCAAACTCGTGTGACAACTTAGGCAGAAACTGCCAAGTTTTGCAGCTTGACCTCCGTCCATTGTTTTGATCATAACTCCTTCATATGAACTCCAAATCCTGAGATTCAAGAAGATCTGAAAACTAGACTTCCGTAGCTTTCCAATGATATATGGTTCGTCCTCAGATTCCTCCTGGATATTTAGATATGATTTTCCGAAGTTGATGTAGGGTTTCTGTAAATTTCTGCTCGGATCAAAATCTTATGTTTCAGAGTTTCTTCTTTTCCATGGCCTCTCTTGTTGTCTTCCATGAATCCAATCTTCATGATTCTTGTTCTCATATGCTCATTCACATGTCATCTACACATTAAACCAAATTCATCAAAAATGACAATGTAAAGGTACGGTGAATCATAAGAGAAATAACCAAGTCTTATCCAAAATCGGTTTTACAACACTTAAGCACAAATTTCTGTATAAAGACACATATTAACCATTACTCTACAGAAAAACCCTTTTGACTCAATATAAGTAAAAACAATATTACTAAGGAATAACCAAGGTACAAATGAGGGTAAAAACATATTAAAAACATAGCGTAAAACGCACTTATCACTACTTCATTTCTTGGCAATAAACTTTCGAAACCTCATTATTCTTTCTTGTTGATTGATGCATGCAACAGTTTTTAAATGACTACAGAAACTAGAACTAATTTCTTGTGAATTTCAAAACTTTTAGTCATTATATGTCGTGATCATGGAAATGAAAATGAAGAAATTTTAGGATTGACATCATTGCCAAATAAACTTTTGTCCCATTTTGTGTGTGTTGTCCTTAGTTTGAACCCCTTTGAGCCTACATTGAGCATTTTCTTTCATCGCCCATGTAATTTGTATCCTGAACTTAGTATATCATATCTCTATCTTTTCCTTTGGATCTAGTAGGGCATCTTTTTGTGAAGACTACACGGAGGTGACGATAAAATTCAAGTGTGGGGAATTGTAGTTTATTTGTTTGAAAATGTCCCTGTGTAAAAGAAAAAGAAAAGAAAATGCCATGAAAACAAAAGGAAAAGTAAAAAAGAAAAATCAAATTCTACATAAATAAAAGAAAAATTGGACATTGTCATTATATTGTGAAATACGAGTTTTGTTGTAAATGGAATGCCTAAAATCGAAGTTATTCGGCCTTTGTTCTGTTTCATTTTGTGTAAAGAGGTGCAGTGACGTTTTGGAGATCCAAAAGACGTTTTGGTCTTGTTTTGGCGACATAAGGCGTTTGAAGAATGCTCTGCTAGGTCCTTAGGAGTTTTACAACTCACTTACCCATAAATGCATACCCCTAGCCTAACCCTATTACAACCTTAATAAGTTCTTTCTCGATCCTTGAGATGACAGCCTAAGATTCTGTAAAGTCTTTCACAAGAATGAGTGTATGGTTAGTTCATTTGTGTATGTTATCATATTTTTTCATGAGGTTTATTTCATTACTAATGTGTTTTTGTTCTTATACATGTAAGTTCTGATCTACTTGCATACTTTTTGAGTGATTTAGCCAGAAATTCCGTGTGAAGTTTGAGTGCATATCTTGTGAGGATTGAATCATAATTATCTTAAACATGCTGAGCTTATAAACATCACCATTGTTCTTCTATGTTCTACATATAAATATGTGATATATGCATGGCAATTAGCTTTTGAACTTCATGAAATGATTTTTAATTGAGTGCTAATTTTTATGCCATGAGATCGGAGATCCAGAGACAAAATGTTATGGGCAATAGTTTTGTTTGTTTGTAGAGTCTTATAATTGTTTTAATTTTGGTTTGAGTTTTAAGACTTTGTTTAACTTTGTTAAGGGACTAGCAAAGCTTAAGTGTGGGGGAATTTGATAGTAGCATTTTATGCGACAAATTTATAGTTGAAGTTTTACACTTTTGCTTGGTTTATTCCTTAAAATGTCGTTTTAACAAAGTTTCTTTTTTAAGTACTTTGTGGAGCAGTTATGGAGAAAAGAGGGCCAAATCTAGGTAATTAAGGTCTTTTCTATGGAGTAATGTTACAAAGCATGGAGAATGACAATTCTACTGGTCAAGAAGATCAAATGAAGTCAAAGAAAATATGTGTAAAACTATCCTCGAATAAGCATTTATTTGAAGTCTGAAAATAATTCATTTTCTTCTGTTTTCAATGAAGAATTCGAGGGGTTTCTTGCAACCTTTTTGGCCAGTGTTCAACTCAAAGATGTAGTACAGGTTTCATGCTTCATTCGCATGCCAAGAATCATTCAAAATGAAGTTGGGAAGCTTAAGTTACAAGTCCTCAAAGTTCAACACAGAAACTGGAAATTCGGGAAGCATACTGACTATCAACATTTCGAGCCTTTTTACACCATCAAGACGACTTCTTATCTGAAAAGTTTCTTCACCAAAGTTGTAGACAAGAGAGAGTACTTCAATTTAGAGTCAAGAACTGTCCATAAAGGTGGATAATTGATAAAGTTACGATTTCTCAAAGCCGGAAGAAAAAACTGACAGAAACTGAAATTTTCGGCAAGGTTCTGTTGAAGTCGAGTTTTGGGCTAATTTTGAGGGATCGCTTCTTGGACTTTTTGAAGGCTTTTTTCTGTAGTTTGAAGGCATCTTTATGATTATTTTTTATCCTTAAATTCGTGGAAATTCATACGTGGTAATCAAACCCAAGTTTGCTAAGAAAAGAAGACCTAATTCAAGAAGGAAAGTGCAACCCTTTTCCCATATAAATAGGGGCAGCAAACCAACGAATTTGTGACCTCCTCTTCACGCACAAAAACTCAGAAACCCTAGTTTCTTCCATCTCTCTACCTCTTTCATAAACCCTAGTTTAGCATTTTCAATTCTTCTTGTAATTTCATAGCCTCCTTAGCGTGCTTCCAACGTGTTGAAGAACGAAAAGTGTAACTCATGACTTTCTTCCTTTATTTTCAATATATTTTTCTGTTTTTAGTTTGTTCTTGATTCATACGTGTGTCGTGTATGTGTTTCTATTCATTGATTGAATGATGTTTTAGCTATCTTGATCATGCTTGTTCGATATTGAAATTGCTATGATTTGTTCTTCGTAAAAACGTGTCAAGACTTGTATTTGGACCACGTGGGTTATTATGAGTTAAAATTGGTAGAGATTAATCATATAATGCATGCTAATATGTGAGTTATCAGCAGCATGTGCAGATTTATATGTTGGTATGTTCAAATTCGATCTTAAACTTAATGATTTATGTTACGTGAAACATGTTAGCATTGCATGGAATTTGTTTAATATTGACAACGGCGTGCACGGGTATTAGAGATAGTTTAGAAAGACATGAGGGATTACTGGGCCGCGTGGGCTGTTTTCTCTTGGAATTTGGTTCAACTATCGAATTTACATGAATTTAAGTTGCTAGAATTGTTATTCATCGATATGTTCTTGTGTTGAGTTTGTGTGTTTGTCTGAGGTTGGTCACATGTATATAGTAGCTTAGATTTGGTTTTCTTTTTAGTTTAGGATTTTCGTCACTATTTTGTCCCCCGTTTTATATGATTTTATTTTTGTATCAAATGATCTCCGAATCCCCTGAAATTTTATATAGTGGTTCATATATATATGTCTAATATATATTTGTAAATTTTTATATTTTTCTGAGTATTTTATGTTGGGTTTTTGATTAGGTTTGCAACTGTTGTTCGTTAGGAACAGTAGTCACTTTTGTAATTACTTTTAGTATGTAATAATTGTTGTGATTAATACTAACGCTTATTTTGCAGGTACCCTCAATCCTCGGCCTTATACGATACCCTACTTGTCTTACGCTTCTAACCATAAAAAAAGTTTATTTGACGCAAGCTTAAAAATCCATCGTCAGAATGACCCTATGAGGTCTAGCCCCCACATTGACCTGATCCATGGCCTAACAATTATTGACAATGGCTCTGTTGGCGCCCTTGCTATGGTGGCAAACTGCTTACACTTCATGCATGATTTTTTCACTGTTTCCGCATCTGCAGTTAGCGTTGGCCAATAGTTATCGTACCACATGATCTTGTTTGCTAGAGAGAGGTATCCAGAATGATTTCTGATGTTTCCCTCGTGAACCCGCTTGAGAATCGTCTGGCTTTCCTATGATGTGACACACCGCAGATGTAGAAATTTGAAGCCTTGGCGATACAACTTACCCTCTAGAATAATGTACCTTGTAGCCTGGCAGATCAGAGTTTGGGCGGTTACCTTGTTTTATGGTAAGGTGCCATCTTTTTTTGTAAGTGAATATTTCATCCATCCAAGCACTTGTCTCTATGTGAAAAATTACCGCCAGAGTCTTGATGATAGAAGGTCTGTCTAGAATTTCTACCCGGACGTCGTCCATGTGCTGACGTGGCTAAGCAGTCGCCACTCATGCTAAGTTGTCTACCTTGGCGTTATTCGCTCGTGGGATGCGAGTGATAACATTAGAGTTGAACCGCCCTAAGAGGGTCCTGACATATCCTAGATATACGGCTAGATGTGCTTTTTTGACTTAAAAATCTCCTTCCACCTGACTAATCACCAATTGGAAATCGCTGAAAATGTGGATGTTTTTGACGTCGGAGTTAATTTCCAAAAGCAACCCGGCTATGAGCGTCTCATACTCTGCCACATTGTTGGAAGCCTTGAAGTTGAACTTTAATGCGTACTCTACCTCCAACCCCTTAGTCTGGTAAGAATAATTCTTGCTTCGTTGGTGTTGGCACACGATGACCCGTCTACATATAGGTTTCATTGTGGCTATACATCTGTCTGTTGTGTCGTTCTCTCATTTTCCTTATGCGGCTCATTTTCTTCCATCCAAAAGTCTCCTCTTTCTGTGTACTCAGTAATCAAATCCGCAATTGCTTGCCTCGATTTCAAACTCACTAAGTTCAACGACCCATTTGCTGAGGCGCCCCGAATGTTCCGAACACTACAATATCTGCTTTAAAGACTGATTAGTGAGGACTACGATTGAGTGTGCTTGAAAATATTGCCTTAGCCTTCTTGTTGCGCTTGTTAAGGCCAACGTCATCTTCTCTAGTGGCGGATATCGCATCTCTGGCCCAGTCATGCCTCTGCCTGCATTTAAAATGGGCAGTTCATCTAACGCCACCCACCTGACCATAGCGGAGCTTACTACAGTTTTGGATATTGTCAAATAAAGATAAAGTGTTTTCCTTAAGCGGGTATTGATAAGATTGGAGCTGCCGCCAAATATTCCTTAAGTCTTTGGAAAACCGCTTTACAATCTACTGACCAATCAACTTTCTTTCCAATGGGTCACTCAAAGCTCTGAAGAAGGGCTGACACTTATCTGTTAGACGCAAATAAAATGGGAAAAAGCTGCCACTCGCCCGTGAAGCGTTTGCATGTCTAGAATTGCCTTGATTATTACAGGATTGGCCTCGATGCCCCGTTGGCTCACAATGTACCCAAAAATTTGTTTTCAGTTACACTAAAAAAGCATTTCTCCGGGTTCAACCGTATGTTGTATTGCTGCAATACTTTGAAGATCAGACGGAGGTGGCCTACATGGTTCCTTGCTTTGAGACTTTTTACCAACATATCGTCCACATAAACCATAATGATTTTTTTCAGGTACGGCTCAAACATTGGGGACATCAGCCGTTGATATGTGGACCCTGCTTTCTTGAGGCCAAATGACATTACCACGTAACAAAAGGTGTCGAAACTGGGCATGAAAGTTGTGGCCTACTGATCGCTTATCCCACATAAGTACGTACTTTATTGTATCTGGTAAATGAGTTCATAATGCTAAACAACTCGTGTCCCAATGCTGCATCTACAAGTTGGTCAATTCTTAAAAGTGGAAAGTTGTCCTTATGGCATGCCTTATTGAGGTTTTTGTAATCCACATGCATTCACCACTTTTCATTGGGCTTATGAACCATAACCACATTAGATATCTAGGTTGGATACTGGACTGGGCAGATGAAGTTGATATCTAGCAATCTGGTGGCTTCCTCTTCATTTTCGTGTATCGCGTCTCATCAAACGCTCTTCATCTTTGTCTAACTGGGACCGCAGATGGCTTGATTGCTAATTTGTGCACTACAACATCCCTCGAGATTCCCAGCATGCAAGTGTATGCACAGGCAAACACTTCTACGTTTTCTTTGAGGCATTGGATCAAGTCATCCGCGAGTGCAGGATCCAGCTGCGCGCCCATCTGAACTTTGCGCTCTAGATGTTTTTCTGAGATACTAACAACTCTAACAGAAGCATCCAAGAGTGGCGTCTTTTGGGCATACTTCTCATCTTGTTCCCGTGGATCATCTATGAGATCGGTTAACTCTTGTGCTACTGCTATTGAATTGATTTCCCTTTATTTTTTGCATGCAAAAGAGAGGTCATATAACATTCCATGGTCACTGTATGACTTCCTCTTACCATGCTGGTGCCACGAGTCATTGAAAACTTCATGAGTAGCATATACTCGACAACAATGCATTTCATGCGGTTCAAAGTTAGCCGCCCTAAAATTGCATTGTATGAACTATAGTAGTCTACAATGATAAATTATGCATCCATCCGGGCAGTACATGGGGTCGTTCCAATCTAAATGGTCATCATATCCGACCCCAGTGGCTAGACTATATCCCCGAAGAAACTAAGTAGTGGCTCATGATCTGCTATCAATTTTTTGTATGCTCTATCCAACTTCTTATGGCAAAAACGGAATTTATATTAACTGTTGAACCGCAATCAATCAGGACACTTCCCAAGTTAAAAGTGTCTGCCACCACAATATCGAACAAAAATGAATCGTCACATGGACCATTAACCCTGTGCTCCTCCTCCTCATGGAAGTTGATCGGCTCGTATCCTTGTCTGGTCATCTTGACCGCCCTGTCATAAGAAATGTTTGTCTGGTTAGACACTCCTGGGGTGGTTAGCTCTAGCATACCTTTTCTTGCTCTGGTTAGACATGTTTGGCAGTGGGCCCCCCTCATCGATCATGTTGATACAACGAAGCATGACATTTGTTGTTGCTACCACTCTAGACTGCTGAGGTGGTTGTTTCTGTAATTTTCCTTCTCGTTGTAAGTGCTCAATGGCCAGCTGCAAGTAGTGGCAATTATTGGTGTCCTAACTAGTGTCTTCATGAAATTTGCACCAACGTCCCTTTCTTTGAATGGCTTGGGAAACTGTACCGGACGCGGTTTGGGGATCAAATCCTTAAACCGGTCAAATATTTCTTCATTATTGCCGGCCTGAACTGCGTAAACTTCCTGTTGCCGCGGTTGTTGGTCCTGTCTCCAATTCCCATTTGGATTCCAACGCAGGCGAGTTTTGTCGTTCCAACTGTTGTTTTTCTGTCGCTTATCATTATGGCTCTTGTCTTGCTATCACTCCCTTTTACGCTCGGGTCTTGCATCCTTTGGGGCAGCTGTAGGCTAGGCGGGTTATTCAGTGTGCTCTTTGTACATGAGGTATTCAGCCTGGATCGTGTTTACAACCTCTGCGATGACCTCATCGTAGGATGCGCTGAGAAATTTCTTATTGAGCCGTATCAGGAAAATTCCTTTAGCCAACCCTTCCTTGAAGTCTGTCAGTGCTTTTTTTGTTGAAGTCTCGACATCTGGAGGCAGCCGGCTGTCACCTTGTGAGAAAAGAACATAGCGACTCCTTCGGTTGTTGTTTTATCTTGAATAACCCTTCGGTTCCACAACCGCAGTCTGCTCTTAATATGAATCGGCGGAGGAAAGCCAGTCGAAATTCTGTGAAGCTGCCAATACTCCCAATAGTAACCGCTGACTGTTTAAAAAAACAGCTCATTGCCTCTCCCTCCATCGTGTCGCTGAATAACTGATTTTAGAACGTGACACTATATTCTCTCCCACTGATAATTGTCTATGTGAAACCCCGTACGTTTTTACCCCATACGTTTTTACCTCGTACGAGTTACCGTGGTATATCACCGAGTGCATTACGACCTAATGATAGGCCTAGGCTACCTCAAAAGCCATCAGAGTCTAGTATTTCCATTAAATAACAAGGATGTAGACATAGCATATAATTTTGATTCAGCATAAAGTTAAAATCATTCAACTGAAACTAAGAAGTGTAACACTTGTTACAATGAAGAACTATGTAGCAGCATGTTATTACCCGCGCCCAATGTATTGGTAAAGAGTAAGAATGAAGGCATATTTTGCAAGCAGCATATAGTGCCGCTAAATAGGGACTACTGGACCAAGTTAGGGAAGCTCATTGTCACGGATCTAGCCATTCGGCCACCACACTTGGTCCATGCAGCACTCCTCCACCAAGAAGTCAGTCTTATTCAACGGGGCAATATTGTCACATCCCGATCCTAGAATTATTCTACGGTTGGTTACTTTGGTCTTTAACCATTTAAAGTAACTGTTTGACCATATAATGACCGTAGAGTTGACTTTTTGTAAAGTCAAGAATTTTGTAAACCTTTCTTCATGAAAGTTGTAGAGGTCGTCAATATGAGTTTGTGGACATGTAGTACGCTCAAATCGGAGTTCATATGAAGAAGTTATAAGGGTATGAAGTCATGGGCATATGAGTAATTTTGTAAAAAGGCTATAAATAGCCTGAAAACCCAGAAATCGGCTGCCGGACCTTCTCGGCGTCGCCGCCGCCGATCCAGGCCACCTTAGGTCATGAGGCCGGTCCCAAAAGGAGCGCCTCTGAGTCTACTTCATTTCTAGGTAAGCTTTTTGACCTATCTCCCCTTAGTTTAGGATAAATTTCAATTTGATTATCGAGTGTACAATAGTAGATCGGATTTCTCCCTACTCAAGTCACTAATTTGTGAGTTATATATATGGTTAGAATGAGTTTTAGGAGTACTACTCACCCCTAAAGTTTGGTGAATTGATTTGGAGTGTGGGGGATAATCGAATTTTAGAAGTTTTGAAGTTTTTAAAAATATTTCAGGTTTTTACTTTTTCCTTCAATTGACCTAGTTAGAGGCTGAATTGGTCTTCGAGTTGAACTTGAAGTTGTTCCAAATGATGAGGTGAAGCTACTGTTAAAAATTGGTGACGATCAGAGGTCGCCGAAATTTCTGTCGGCGGTGCCTCCACTTTTTGGACAGTGTTCCATACCATTAAATAGTATAAAATGAGAGGAGTCTATGGTTTAAATTTGGTAATTTTTGGAGGAGTTTTGGTTAGGTTTTGGAATTTTTCAAGTTTAATATTATCGACGGATAATAAAATATTATTCCGAAAATCGATTATTGCCGATTAAGGTTTGAGATTTATTTTAAGGACTCCTAAGCTATTGATGAAGGTCGGGGTTTTTGTTGATTAAGTTTAAGGGTTTTGGCCGAGGGTATAGTTATTGTCAATATTAAATAATTTTTCGGTTGGCGATTGAGATTTAATATTATTCGTTGAACAGGAGATGAGGAGTTCTCGTTTGGGAAGCGATCTGGATTTCGTCAGGCTAAGGCCTAAGTTTGTGAGTGGACCTTTGTTTTGAATTAATGCATGTCGTGTTTTTATGCTAAACATGATTATTTTATTAATTTAATGAGCCGATGGGGCCAGGAATGTGGGTTGCTCCTCTTCCGTAAGCCCCTATGTTATATCGGTTGAAATCAGCGTTATATTGATTAAATTTGAAATGCATTATTTTATGACCATAGTTTTGAGGACGGTCGAGGAACCGTGCCTTATGCATGAGATGCATATGTTAATTTACGGGGGATGAGTCATATAATAATGAATTTTCGTATTTGCTTGTTTTCATCACCATGAAGGATCGTCATATATATATATAAAGATGCTAGCTAGCCATACGCCCCCCCTCACTTTGGAAGTGGAGCGAGGCAATAGTAGCCTTAGAGGGTTCCGACTCTAGCGTGAGAGGCTCATTGTCATGGTGGAATCTCTCCTCCATGAAGGGTCATCATATTACTTAGTAGCCTTAAAGGTTTCGACCATAGTCTGGGAGACTCTCCGTCATGATGAAACCTCTTCCCTTATTTTTAATACTGAGTTTTAAGCCAATGAGATTGGCAAGTAATGTTTTGTTTTTCGAAAGGAATATTTGAGATTCTTTCCCAAGGAGGCATGCATAAATGATTTCTCAGAACAATAAGAGGGAGAACATTAAATCAAGATATTTTCTCACACCTGGATATTTTTTTGTCCACTCACTCTAACGTTGTGTTTTTAAATGTTTTTTCCTGGGCCTTTCGTTTTCAAATGCCCAGTGTTGCAGGGTTGCTGAGAGGAGGTCATGTGTACTGAAGACGAGGCATTGTCAAATCATTCTGTTGTCGATATATAGTCTATTTAGGTTTTGCTTCCACATAGAATGCTCTGTTTACCCAGTACAGTTTAGTTGAATTTTATTGTTGTATAAGTGTTTAGTTGGATTGCATGTATGGTTGTCCACTTCAAGGGGGTTTCCGGTAAAAATTTCCCTTGAGGTGGTCCCCGGGGGTTTACCTCGGGTTAAAGGGGTTAACCCCGGGTGGGTCTTGACAAATATACTAGTTTCGCCTATTAGTACATACGCATGGTCAGCGTACTTTGACCGCTTCCATACTGGTCACAACTGTCACATCCGCTTCAACTAAGACTTCAGGCATCAAGACAGCAACAAGAGCTGTGCAACACCATCAACCGCTCGCCGAATCGTGTTATGACACGTCCGTACTCCCGTCACTAAGACCCACTGGTTATGCAAGCCATGAGAAACCAGTCCCACATCGAAGGTAAATTGAGGATCGAGCATGCCTTCTCACATATAAAGGTAGCACCGAGTGCATTAGCAGCAAAACGCAAGGCAAAAGTTAAGAACTTTGAACCATATGTATATGTATAGGTTTGAGTTGAAACTCGAGTGTCAGAAGTCTGAACTTTAGAGCATATGTATAGTTTTGGGCTTTGTCGACTGAGATTCATGTTTCATTTCATTCAGGATGGGCTTTTAACAAAAGTTGATATGCACACCCAATTATACAAGCTGCAGCTGGTTACTATGACACAAATCTATATATTGATACAGTAGTATGTGGTTTAACTTGAAAACTAACTGACATTAGAGAGAGTGAACCAAATCCTTGTAAACCACATGTAATGTCCTATTTTTCCCGATGTGAGATTTATATCTCAACACGCCCTGCATGTGTGACGAATCTACAAGCCTAACAGGTGGACAACATTTGGAGTTGACGTAAAGTTCGTGTGGCATTTGGACTTCACATGTAAACGTGGGTAACTCGCTCTGATACCATGATAAAGTAGTCTGTGGTTCAACTTTAAAACCAATTGACAATGGAGAGAGTAGCTCAAACCCTTATAAACCACATGTAAAATCTCATTTTTCCCTATGTTGGATTTATATCTCAACATATACACCCTAATAACGTGTTCTACTTTTTCAATAAAATTTACGGAGACACAATGCAGAACTGCATCAATACGAAAATAAATCATACGAAATTTTATAATTTTCTATTATTTTTTTGTACTGTATGTATTGTTATTTCGTGTTCCATGCTGCTTAAGGCTGTTAAAGCTGTATATTTGGCTGCAAAATGAAAGATGTTCTCCTTCTCAAGAATATCATATCTATGATTAGATGCAGACTTATGTCTATCAAGTTTAAACCTTCTAGTACTAATAGATATATTGCTCAAACATGGAATCTAGCTGCCTCTTAGTTAGTTTCTTACTTTCTTGCTTTATCTCCTTTGTATGTTTGGTTTTGTTTTCATTTGGGTAGCTTTTTTTCTGGTGCTTTATTGTTTTCTTGTCTTTGGTTTCGATTGTACTAGGCTTTGCCCTCCCTTCTTTTGTTTAATTTACTCGTTTATTTACCGAAAAAAAAAGTGATGTGAACTAGTTCATTACCAAATCTGATAAACAAAGTGATACATTATTCATGTACAGACAAGTTGTGTAAAATGATCTCTGATGTGTGTGTATCTGTATGATGCTCTCATGGGACTTGAGAGTACTGCAGCATGTTCAGTGCGAGTAACACTGCCCTCCTTAGACGGGGAGTCTTCTGAAGCTGTTTATGGCGGCGCCATGCTGCTTGCAAAGCCTGAGCTGCCTTCGGCTTGCGTAATTGTTCTATACCAGCAGAACTGGGGAAAAGCCACCAGAACTTGGAGACTACATTCTTCAAGTCATTGGCCCTAAGAGCAAACACTTCAACTTTTGTGTGCGTTTGGACTGTTTTAGTTGAGAATGGAAGGTTGGATAGGCTAGGATTGGGACACTTGAGCACCCAGTCAAGAACTTCTTGGCCATAGAAGTCACCCTTTTCAAGACAATCAGCATCTGCTCTGCCTGCGGTGGTGTAAGTCAATACCTTGCCGCGAGTGATGAACAACATCTCATCAAGAGGGTCTCCTTCTCGTAGTATGAAGCTGTGCTCTATGTAAAGCACTGGCTTGAGATGATCACATATAGCATCAAGCAATCGTTTATCCATGTTTTGAAGCATTGGGACCTGTGGATGATTATCAAGATGTATACATGTTAGTGATGTTACACACAAAAACACATTACACATATATACATATGTTATGTAGGTAGGGACAATTTTCAATAGAACAAACTTGCTTTACTGAGTGGACTGGAGCATAGATGCTGCTTTGTTTGTCTTCTGATGTCCCGGGGAAGATTGTGAAGAAAACTCTCCACATCAACACCTCTAGTTTCTTGCCATTTGTATTTCTGGTGTTGCCTTATTCGCTTCTTGAGCTTCCGAGGAAGAGAATGGAAGGCCATCCACAACTCTATCTCTTGCCCCTTCAATCTCATTTCCTCCAGCCTAGCTGTTTTTGATTGCAAATATGTCTGTTCCACAACAAAGTAAAGACAGCAGATATTGTCAAGCCAATAAAGGATGTTAAACTCAATAACTGATAGATCAGAAGTAAAACTTTATAGAGGGCCAACCTGCATATTTCCAATCAGAAATGCAAACAGTATTAATCCAGAGAGTGAAACAAAAATTGAGAAGTAGACTTCCCACAGATAGTCACTTGTTTTGAGGCTTTGACCCAGGGAACTGTAGAATGTAAAATTGAAGTATACCAAAGTTAATGTTAAAAAGGTTGAAGTTAATGTAAATTGAATGCAACAAAAGTACTCCTGAAATATCTAGGAATGTTTTAACTTTTAATTAATTGATTTACAAACTAGAAATGTGAGCACACCTCAGGTTCTGCAGTCCCCACCAAAAGCAGTAAGAGATCTTTGTCATGAAATTTGTTGATTCAATTACACCAGATTCAAGAGCACCAAAGTATATTCCAAAATCAAAGAATGTGGAATTTGGAGTCTTTGGAGAACAAGAGTCATTCAGAAAAGTGCTAGCCTCAGAAGTACCGTCACAATATAAAGAACAATGAGCATTAGCATGCATTTTACAAGATTTTCGCCAGCAAGATGTTTTCCTTTCTATCGAAAAGAAGTACCAGAAGGCTCCAACAACCTAATCACTAGAGAAAATCAGTGGTGAACTAAAAGTGAGGATATATATTAAGAAGCTAGTTTTCCAAACAATGAAAAACTTACATGACTGGCTAGCATATAAAGAAAAAGATTAAAGGCAGCTTTTGCCCATGCCGTTTCGGAGAGAATGCCAGAAGACCCTGTAGCTTCTATTAACAATGAGCAGATCCGAAGAACCCTTAGCACGTATTGAAAGATGACTACGAAGTGCAAGGACTGTGTTGCATGGAAAACCCTCGAGCTATTCAATCTTGGAATGATACCATAAACTATCACCTAGACCAAAAATGAAGCAAATTAGAATTACCAAGAGTTGTAGTCATACTTAAGACCATTACAAGATGTAATAAACTGGTAATGGTTACACACTTTCTACTTGTGAAATCTGGCAAATACATAATAAGAAAACAAGATAGACAGTTGCATATGAAGTGCCTCAAGTAACTATCCTTACCTGTGGAAGTGGAAGAATTACAAGGATGTCGAATATGAAGTACAACAACAAGTACCTCCATGCTCTTGCCTTTGCATGTGGAACCAGTTTACCTTCTCTCGATGATTCAGTAAAAAGAGTGATATAACTAGCACGAAATTGATAAATGATGTACAACAGATAAAAGAAATCCACAACAACTCGCAGAACAGTAGCTATAGCTCCTAATTTTCTGTCCAATTGAAGACACTTCTTCTCATCATTAACCACAAGAATATAACAGAACAAAGGATCCAGCGAGAGCGCAATGACACACAGAACAAGAAGCATCTTATTCCACAGTTGCTGAACTGATTTTTGGCGCTGGCTGTCAAGAATTTTCTTATGGGAACTCAAGCCTATTGACAGAACTCCATAATAGATTTTCATGGTTTTACTAAAACTCTTTATCCCTTCAAGAACTACATAACAGATTTTCATGGTTTTACTAGAACTCTTTATCCCTTCAAGAAACGGCACCATAGCTTTTGAGACATTATTGTCAGCCGAGTCCACTGATGATAAATTTGCACTTGAATAAATGTCATTAGCCTTTCGAATTCGTTCATCACCATTTTCTTCTATATCACCACTCAGTATTATCCTAAACAAGGTGATGGAGAAAAACAAACTTATTAGCAGCATACAATGGATTATAGATAGCCTAAAACAGTTTTTGTGTAAGATTATGGAGTTTTATAACAGTATCAATCATGATATATTCATATCATACTTATTGACTGTGGCACCAGTACCACCATACAACCGAAAAGCGGAAGCAAAACAAGAGGTGAGAAACATATTCACTTATACCTTGACGATTGAACTGCCATTATTGTGAATCAAGCTAGCAGCTCATTAAGAAATTATGTCTTTAATAAGAATTTGCAGTCCCGCTCAGGCGCGGGAGCCGTTTACGAGACGGAACAGGACGATCAAACGACAGCCGTCCGATCTTTAATGAATTAATCCAACGGACAGGATTAAACAGATATGATCAATTCATTAAAAATCAGACGGCTATCGTTCGATCGTCCCGTTCCGTCTCGTAAACGGCTCCGTGAGAGTTGCTTGGCCTGCAAAGTTTGAGAATGAAAGGTCTTTTGGTCCACCCACAACTCTTCAAAGTCTTTTTTTATAGTCTTCGGAGAACCGTTAAACCACCAACTTGATCGATCCACTTTAATTCAATTTTGATTCACATTAGTTCAATTTTGTCTGCATTCACTGTAAATCCTAACTATTTGGTCTCAGTTTCATCTTCATTATGTTATGATTGCATGGACGGTTGAATGACATTTGAACTTTTTTGTTACTAATAATGTTAACTACAAACATCAGTGACAAATCACATATATAACAGATGTTAGTACAAGTACAGTAATTTCGCTTTTTAAGAAGCAAAATAGCAATATGATTTCATAAAAACCAAGAGAGTTGATTGACCTGCGAAGTCCACGAATCTACTCTTCAAAGTTTGCGATTCCCATTATGACCAGTCAATCAATCTACACGTTGTTCAAATATGTAGCTTTTACTTCTGCAACCAGTACAATGCTCAAGTGTAACAAGCTTTTGTATAGACTCGGATTGATACATTTCTGTGCGACTTGTGCACACTAGAGTGCATTAGCAGCAAAATGGTGGAACATAGAGTTGGTATCTAGCGACAACAGGTCTGCAAATGCAGGGGATTTGTTTCATTTGTCCACCAGATTCAGATTGCACCCTTCTATAGAAAATTCCCATACATAATCTCTCGTAAAACCGGAAAAAACAATGACAATCAGGCATTGCCATATACAACAATATACTTTACACCTAATACAGTCGAGGAACTGACAATGGCTTTCTACAATTGTGCTCACATTTTGCTTGATTTTTAGTTAAATAGTTCATGTCACATTTTGGCACAACAAAACCAAACTTATAATAAAAGAAAACCTGTCTATATATACCTATTGTTCTTCAGCAGTGAAATCCGGCTCAGCTGGCTTCTGAAGTAGCATGGGCGGTAATCTGTCAGGCACCCTTCCCTTGCGTGTACCACTGCGCCTTAGCCGTACAGCACGGAGTATATTAGCAGCGAATCGCGAGGCATAAATGGTGGCACCAAGACTAGGAGAGCTAGTCTCTGCCTTTGCAAGTGCGTCTTGCAACCTGTTCTCCTCTTCCCACAGAGACTCTTCAAGCTTCTTCTTACTATAACGACGCCATGCTGCCTGTATGAAGCAAGCCGCCCAAGTCCTCCACTGTTGTGAGTAAAACCTGAATGAGTGACGAAGCTGCTTGCTGTGAAGTCGTCGAAACTGGGAGGCTACAAACCTCAAATCGTCTGCTTTCAAAGCAAAGGCTTCGACTTCACTAAGGGCCTGGACAGTTCTAGTTGAGATTGGAAGATTTGAAGAGGTGTGTGGATCAAGAGCCCATGTGAGGAGCTCCTCACCACAAAAGTCACCAGCCTTGAGATATTCAGAATTGAAGAACCCTGTCCTTCCACCATTTGTAGTCATTGTCAATAGCTTGCCTCGCATTATGAAGAGCATCTCACCCACCGGGTCTCCCTCCCGAACAATGTAGCTGTCTTCTGTATACAGTACTGGCTTGAGACGGTCACACATTGCATCCAACAATTGGTCATCCATTTTCTCAAACATTGGCACCTGAGATGCATTCAATGAAATTCAAAAGTTAATAACACATGCAGGTAAGAAACTCAAACAATGAGTGTGGTCATATGCGTATATTAGAATGATGAGAATCATGGACAAACTCACCCTCATCAGTAAAGCCAAGCAGAGATGGCGCTTTATGTCCCTTCTAAGGTCCTTTGGAAGATTACAGATTAAATTCTCTTCATCTACGCCTCTGGTTTCTTGCCATCTGTATTGTTCATACCGTCTTATGCGTTCTCTCAAATTCTCTGGTAGCAAACGATGGGACATCCATTGTTCTGCATCTCTCCTTTTTACTCTCATCTCCTCCAATCTTGTAGTTGTAGACTGCAAATATGTCTGTTTCAAAGAAACTATCTCATCAGTTCACTGTACCCAGTAGATGAGTAGTCAAGTACATATAGTAAAAATATGAACACAAAATTGGAAACTGTTTATACATCATAGACATAATTACATCAGTAAAAGGTCTCACTGAGAAAAACCAACCTGCATATTTCCAATAAGAAATGAAAATAGCACCAAGCCCCCAATAGAAATGAAGACTGCAAACAAGATTTCCCAGACATATGTACTTGTTTCAAGATTTTGACCAAGCGAACTGAAAATGAACAATAACAGTCAGGTATAAGTCATCAAAAACTAATTTCCAAAACATCAGCTGTACTAAGCGAAGTTGTATAGTCACCTCAAATTCCGTAATCCCCACCAGAAGCAGTAAAAGAACTTTTGAGGAAAGTCTGTTTTTGACTCAACAATACCAGATTGAAGACCATCAAGGAATATTCCAAAATCAAATTTTTCTTTGTCTTCTACTAGTATTGGGCATGAAGAATTTAAGAATGCTGCCTTCTGAGGATGCCTCACCCCAGCATCACAGTATAAATCGCTTCTGGTGCATATGCTTGAATTCCCACAAGCTTGTTTCCAGCACGTGGTTTCTCGTTCTAAAGAAATTAAATACCAAAATGCTCCTAGTACCTATGAGCAACATATCATCACTTGAAGATCAGGACATTTAAAATAAACAACCAACCACACTGTTAAACATGATAAAACATGCACGCCTAACCTCATGCTATGTAAAAATATGAGAAATTTGATGAAGGCATAGAAATCACAGAGGCTCACAAAATCAGTACTTTTCCTATTAATCTACCACACACAGAAATAAGTTGACAATATCACTGCATATAGCATCAATAAATAATCTTTTCTTTTCTAATTCATCATTATTATAAGGGATACACCGAACAATTCCATCAGAGACTTTTAGCAACACCAGTGTGAAGGAGCAATCTCATAAACATAACCAGCAATTTCGCTAAAGAGTGCTTACAAAAAGAGTGATGCATTTTACATAACTCGACAGATGATATCATGCATTAGAATATGAGCACCGCATAAATTACAACATGAGTTGTTTCAAATGTCCAAATGATGGACTGTGTATGGATATGGTTATGGACTTACACATGTAATTTAAACAGAATAATAGCCAATCAGTGATGTGTTCAACATTCTTAAACAAATCATATTAGGAAGTGCACAGCACAAACGAATATTCATCAAACTTACATGACTAGCAAGCATGTAAAGGAAAAGATTAAATGCCGCTCCTGCCCATGCAGTTTCCGTCAGTATACCAGAAGCCCTTGTTACTTCTCTATACAATGGATATATTCGTATAACCCTTGGCACGTATTGGAACAGAACAACAAACTTCAACAAATTCTTTGTATTCAACGATGTTGAACCTCCCAAATTCGGAATAATAAATAAAATGACCACCTGCAGATATTTCTTAGTATTAGGTTTCAAAAGTGAAATCGTATGAAAAGTAAATTCAAATAAGCATAAAATCTACACGAATTACAGACTACAACTAAGGACAATAGCATACCTGTGGGAGTGGAAGGACCGCAAGAATGTCAATGAAGAAGTATGAGGATAGATACCTCTTTGCAATAGCCCAACCATCTTCAACTAAAACACCTCTTCCAAAAACTCGAGAAGGAGGGGCAATAAATCCAGTACGAAATTGAAATATTATATGAACTATATAAAATATGTCGGTGAATGAGCGCAACACACTAGCTGTTATCTCCATCTTTCTGTCCTTGTCAAGGCACTTATTGTCATCATCAATAACAGGGACATAAAAGAACAAAGGATCCAGGGAGACAGCAAGTACACATGCCAATACAAATATCTTATTCCACTTCTGAAGGAATTGCCCTTGTGGATCAAGAACTGTAGAACCAACGTTTTTACCAACAACGCCATCAATCGAATAGGACTTCCATGACTTCTTAAACCTCTCAGAACCAGATTCCAGGCTTCTCTGAAATTTAGATGAAACCGAACTAAATGTTGTTCTGAACATTCCTTGGTGTCCTCTATCATTTGGAGAATATGGTGAGTCAACAGGTTTCTCCGGATTCCAATCCTGAAACCTATTTGCACTCATGTTAACATTTAAACAAACATATTAACACCCCAAACCTGCATATACTACTTAACATACACCAAACTAGATGAATGAAATGATATTAGCAATATTCTTGGCAATATTGAATCACAACTTTTGTTCAAGTAAGATATATACAAACGCACACTGTAAACTTCTGGTAACTATATCATCCGAAGTAAGCGGTTTAACTGAACTAACCTGACTATCTTCTCAAGCTGAAAATTCATGAATATATCTCGACTCTCAACAGAAACCCCAAACGAAAACTCAGCCAAATGAACCTCTGAATGACCATGGAAACTTCTTCATGTACCACCAAAGCTCCCAAAGTCCAGCCCCTGAAAAAATTCAATGAGACAAATTCAAAACACAACGAAAGCCAAAGTCTGGCCGCATAGTGCCATTTGCCACAATTCCAAAAAGCAAACATCGCACTACAATTATAAATATCTTCAACAAAGTAAAATCCCAACACAGAAATCCATAAAATGAATAGCTGAGACTACAAACACTCAAAAAGAACTCAATGCTATCTTCTAATACACCCAACACCAATAAAACTTCGTAAAAAATCACCAAACATCGCCATAAACGAATTGGGAAGCAATCATAATAGACTATCATAGCACCCAGAAACTTAAAAACTCAATCTTTCACAACCTAAAACACAAACTTTTGATCAAAAATCAAAACTTTAACTCAAACACAACTACCACAACTTCATAATATCTGATAAAACCAACATCCAAACCAAACTCGTTTCTCCCAAAAACGAATTGGAATGCAAAACATAACGGATTACCATATTCCAAAATCTCAAAAACTCAATCTTTAACCAAACTAAACATAACCTCCCAATCAAAAACCAAATCTTTGAACTCAAAACACAGCTTCATGGGAAGAAAGTAAACATACCCAGAAACAAACGAACAGGAAGAACAAGACTAGGAGAAGAACCCAACACTGACTTGGGTATAGTCAGTCAAATAAAAAAACAAAGACCCAGAAAGCACAAGATAACTGTATCTTCAACAAAGATAGAAAGAGTCTGAAGCAAAAAAAAGAAAGTTCGAGGAAAATGCACAGGTGGGTCAATAATCCGTCTGAGACGGCCTCGTGATTTATAGATAATGGTGAGATTGTGACCACAGCGAAAGTACTTCCTATAATGTATGACCGATTAAAATTAAATAGTATAATATTAATATATAGGTAATTAAATAATTAAAATGATGCAAATAAAAATTTCGTTACAAGACCGAGTGTAACATTTTATAGTACTAGTTTTTACAGAACTTTCCTTCTTTGCGGTTACTTTCAGTGCGGTGGGTGATGTGACCGATATGCCCGAAACTTGTGCCAAGCGTACTTCCCGGAGATTTTAGAGGGAATATCGGTCCGGCGGGGACTTGTTTCTGTTTTTAATTTTGACAAACAAACCTGATGGTTTAGAGAAATGATTTACTAGTCCAACTTGCTCTGTTTTTTACTAGTCCAACTTGATTAGTGAGATGGAGATTTGTTTAGTGGTTAGTGTCAGGGAATGTAGTGTTTGTTGTACGATTTGTTTGTAGACAACTATGGAGAAGAATGAGAAAATAGATTACTATATTATGTGATGTAACATTTCGAAGGAGAGGAGTACAGCTGAAAATGAAATGTAGTGGGAGGGTATAAATGGATCCGGCCAAGCTGAATATTTCAGTATTCATGTTTGACTTATTTTATTTTTATCGACCTTGAATCGGGCTTAAGCTTGAATTTTTTTTCATGTTCAAGCTCGGCTCGGCTTGTTTAAGCTCGAGCTGAGCTCGGGTCGGCTTGACTCATTTAGTTTAAATTACAAAACATTAAATTTAAGGCTATGTTATCTTAATTACTTTCTTATTGTAGTGATTGTTAGTGTTTGATTTCATTATTTCATAAATTGAGTGCTTTAATATATGTATTTTATTTAAATAATTTGATTCTAAAAGGAAATAAATAAAAAGAATAGAAGATTTGGATTTTAAACAATATATTTTATGTATAACAATTTTTTAAAGCTAAGTTTTAAAAACGAGCCGAATACAATCTTGTTCAAGCTCGGCTCGTTTTTTGTCAGGCTAAGTATTGAGCTCAAGCTCGGCTCATTTATCTTACGAGCATGAGCTGAACGAGCTAAAAATCGAGCTGAACGCGAGTCGAACACGAAGGGCTCGAGCCTACTTACAGCCCTAGGAGGACTGTTATAGGGTCGACTCATACTAGTTTGAAAGACATGGGACTTAGATTCATTTTCCAACTTGGTCGGGAAACAGTTTTACTTAGTGAAAAAAATAGTTTTCAAATTAGATAAGAATTTTAAATTCTATAAATAAAGGGTCGAAGTAAAATTCTTTAATTTTCTTTAAAAAATAAAAATAAATATATATTGAGATGTTTAGTATAGATAAGTATAGAGATATAAAGGGAAATATAAACACTAATTTGTTTAAAGTGTAACAGAACAATCTGTTTAGAAATAATTAAATATAAACATAAATGTGTTTAGTGATATTGTGAGGAAAAGATTAAGAGAGTTGTATCTTTTGCACAATATAGAAAATAATATATTTTTCTTCAAAGTTTGGTTCTTATTCGTTTCCTGTTTAATTGCTATTTGGTAATTCTGCGATCAAATAATACATTGTTTGGTGATTTGTATCAAACCTCCAAAAAAATTCTTTTTTTATTGAATTTAAACAATTGAAATAATACTTTGGTATCAGAGCATAAATATTTTGCAAGGAGAAATTTGTGGTTTATGGTCCTTATTGGTTCGCAATACAAAAAGCTAGGCAATGTTCTTGTTTATTGGGAAGAGACCATGAGGACAAAAGGAAAGAAGATGGGTGACAAGAGAACAGATAAAGATAAATTTGATGGGTTAAAAAAACAGATGGCGTCTGTAAGTTCTACTCTTACGGAACTGGTCAATTTCATCAAACATGAGAAGAAAGTCGACAACAAGGAAAAGCCGACGAAAAAGACTTCTGATTCTAGATGATAATGATGATGATGATGATGGGGATGAAACAGATTCAGTTGAGAAAGAAGTCGACACCAGCAAAACTTCGCAAAGAGGCAAGGGTTCCTTTTGGAGTATGAACATTGATTTCAAAATTGAAATTCCTATGTATGATGGGAGTGTCAACATAGAGAACTAGACGATTGGATTAAGCGTCTTTAGAGACTTATTTCACTCTTTATGGCTATTCGTCAAAAAAGAAGATTATCTTTACAACTCTAAAACTATCGGTTCATGCTTTAACTTGGTGAAAATCTTATCGGAAAAATAATGACAGATAGACAATTCAGGATAATCTTCTTCTTTTACTAATAGCCATAAAGAGTAAAATAAGTCTCCAGACGCTCAATACAATCGTCTAGTTTCTCTATGTTTGACACTCCTGTCATACATAGGGATTTCAATTTTGAAATCAATCGTCAGATTTTGAAAGGAACCCTTGCCTCCTTGATGTGAAGTCTTGCTGGTGTCTTCTTCTTCCTCGTCTGAATCTGTGTCATCCCCATCTAGAATCAGAAGTCTTTTCCGTCGGCTTTTTCCTTCTAGTCGACTTTCTTCTCCTATTTGATGAAATTGTTCAGTTCCATAAGAGTAGAATTTATTGATGCCATAGGTTTTTCTAACGCATCAAGTCTATTTTTATCTATTCTCCTGTCACCCATCTTTTTCATCTCGTCCTCCTAGTCTCTTCCCAAGAAACAAGAACCTTGCCTAGCTTTTTTGTATTGCAAACAAGGAACAGAAACCACATGTTCCTCCTCAAAATTGTTATATTCTTGATACCAAACTTGATTAAAATCACCAAGCAAGGTACTATTTGATCGCGAAATTACCAAAAAGTAATTAGATAGAAAACGAATAAGGACCAAACTTTGAAGAAAAATATTTTATTTTATATTGTGCAAAAGATACAACTCTCTTAATGTAACACCTCGTCCCCAAAGTTTACCTTTTTATCGGGATTAGGCAGGTTACGAAGGGTTGTAACTGCGCTGTTAGTTTTCCTGAAGTTTTAACGTGTAAAGTTTGGAAATTTTAGTGGTATTGGTACGTATTCGTACCTTCGGGAAAAGTGCTGAAGTGTTCGGAGTTAAGGGACGCGTGGAAACGACTTATTTGAAGGGGTCAAAGGTTGACTTTTTACTACGTTGAGTTTCTCGAAAAACTTCCTTCACGAGAGTTGGAGTGCTCGACGATACGAGTCTGTGGACATGCAGCATGTGTGAATCGAATACCGTGTGAGGAAATTATGGCCAACCGAAGTTGGGTTTTTATTTTTAGGAAATATATATATATATATATAGTTGGTTGGGTTTCCATTTTTGGGAACAATTCATTTTTCTTCTTCTTTTTCTTGTGCCCGCCTTACCTTCAGTCTTTCAGCAACCGACCCAACCCGAACCCGCTGACCCGACCTGACTTTTCTAGCCAGCTCCGGCGGACTCAGACGGTGGGACTGGTCCCAATCTCTTCCTCGTGGCAGCGCGACCTTCCCTGTGGTGGAGGACGAGGCTGACTCGAGCTGGACTGTGAGCGGCGAGGCTAGAACAGTGAGACTAGTGACCCGACTTCGACCCGATCGGATTTCCCTTTTCAGTCGGCGACTGGAGGCGAGGCTAACCACTTCTGGTGCGTCTTTCCCCTCTGAGCACGATTCCTCATGCCTTGAAGCCCAATTCGAAGTGTAGAGTTGCAGAATTAGAGAGTTTCCTTTCGGGGCGGTTTTGGATCATTTCCCGACCGAGTTGATCAAAACGCCAGGTATTAAAGTTGTTTCCCTTGCTGTGATCTACAACTTTCGTGTTTTGAGTTTGCCAAAATTATGTGTCTTTGTTGGAGGCGCGTGACTCCCACGCGCTGCCGGCTGTGGCTGCGCATGTGGGCGCGTCAGACAGTGTTGGGGGTTCTGGTTGCTCCTCTAGGCTTTCTAGGGTTGTTATGGTTGCTTGTAGGTGGTTTTTGGGTGAAGTTAACCGGTTTAAGAGTGGTGGCGTGTGGCGACGCTGCTGACATCCTTAGGGGTAGTGAGATGTCCCAGGAACATGTACTCGTCGATAAGAGCACGTGGATATATAATCGGTTAGGCCCACCCGATATGTAACCACCACGACACATCCATCGCCAAAACCGCAGAAATAAAAAATCGGTTCCAATTTTCAATTTTGTTTTAAACGGGTGGACCGCGGACCCTTCGCAGCCCGCAGGCCCAACCACATGGAAACCCGCTAGGCCCAATTTGTGTCCGCTCATGATTTGGTTTTATTTGCAATTTATCTTTTACCCCTATAAGAACGGAAGCAGCTGAAACGCAGTACGACACGTGTGAGGCGCGCGATGAGCAGCCCGAAAACGAGCGCAGCAGATCATTCCCCCCGTTAAAAGCGGAGAAGAGGGAGTGATGCATGAAACGCGCCACGTGGCCACCTCCCTCTATTATTGTTCATTCTCTCTTTTCTCTTTGCTCCATAACCAATCCATCATATTCATCTCTCATTCTTCTTCCTTCATCTCACTCTCTCTCTAGTTTTCCAGATTCTTCAATCTCTATCTTATCTGTAAAAACGGTGACGTATTTAGATACAGGTGTATTTGTTTACAGCTACAGATTCTTGATTCCGATCATCGCCGTTGAATCCGAATCCGATTACTTTGACGGCCATCAGACTCCAAGAATAGCTCATCGTTTCCGCGTGAGTTTCCTGCTCTCGAATCTCGATTCAGCTTCGGATTTTTTCTTCTGTTTGAAATCCCGATTGAGTTTTTGAGATGAATCCAGCTCAATGATACTAGATGTGTTTCTACATTTTTTGAGTCGAGTCTGGTGTGAGATTCTAAATTTTTTATATGGAAAATGTGATGTGATAGTTGTTTGTGTGGATCCTATTCGAATCGAAACGATATGCAGCTTGAAAAAGTCACAAAGATATGCTCATTTGGTAGTAGTATTGATTTATTGATATAATTGATATTTAAATTGTGGTTTTGTTGTTGTGTTTGGGCAGTTATATTGTTAGGGAGGACCAGGCTGGTTCGATTTTAAATGATATGCAAAAGTGTGATAAGGAGTCTGATTGTTCAAGCGGGGAATGTAGTAGGGTGCACAAGAACCGGGGCGTATTCGAACAGCATTGGTAGGGTGTGCATGCAGGCCTCTTTGGGGAACCGAGAATTTAAGACGAGTTTAAGGATGATGGTTGATTCTAGCGCGTCACAGAAACAGGGTTCCATTGTTGATGTCTTGTTGGAGAAAGATGAAGAGGAGGGTGGATATATCAGTGGTGGCTGGAAAAGGTTTCTATTTATTTGCTTTTTGGCTTTTGTGTGGAGTTCGTGTGGTTATGACCGTTATGAAATTCATGCTCCTTGTTTTCTGATTGGCAGTGGAGGCGGAAAACTTAGCTGCGGCTATTCCAGTTTCAGGGGCAAGAGAGCTACCATGGAGGATTTTTATGATATAAAGACTTCCAATATTGATGGACAAACAGTCTGCCTGTTTGGAATTTTTGATGGTGAAATTTTTCTTTTTCTTCTTTTCTTATACATAGAAATTTTGATTACTTCAATGTTGGATGACACAGACAGTAAAGATTATGTCCAAACAGATTAAATGACTAGTTTCTCCTTGTCTGGTGTTTGAACCTGTGGAAAAGTTTTGGTCTTTAAACATAGTTGCCAAATTGTGGCTCCGGAAGCTGCAGTGTCTAAAAGTTGACCAAAGTTTTATAACCGTTTCCACTTTAAATGCAATTTGTGATGTCCAATTAAGTTATTATGGTTTTATTTTAATGATGGAGAAGATTGCACTCACTTGGCAATTTTTGAATTTATTACAAATAATTTACTATGGTTTCAGGTCATGGTGGTTCTCGTGCTGCTGAATATCTGAAGGAGCATCTATTTGAGAATCTCATGAAGCATCCAAACTTCATCACAGACACCAAGTTAGCTATTAGTGAGTGCAACTTAGTTGTGTATCAATCTTATGAAGCACTTTCAGTATGTGGGTGATATGCTTGTAGCGTATTCTGATGCAGGATTCCACATGCACAAATTATTTATTTAATTCCATGTTATTTTAGGACAGGTGGAAAGATAAAATAGTTTTGTCCTGGCATTTCATGACGTGTGGGATCCTGTGTCGAACACTTTGCTACCCTATGACCTGTGTCTATTTTGTTTCTGCTTGGTAATCTGGGTGAGCGTGCAGGTGAATCATATCAGCAAACTGATGCAGCTTTTTTGGATTCTGAAAGGGATACATACCGTGATGACGGTTCTACTGCTTCAACAGCAGTCTTAGTGGGCAACCATCTATATGTTGCCAATGTTGGAGATTCTCGTACAGTAATATCAAAGGCAGGCAAAGGTATTAAGGATTTACTTAGTTACTGCTTCATGAGTAACATTGAAGTGATTAAATGTAAATAGTCTTAACTGAATTTATGAAGTACCTTAAACTTCATTTAAACTTCAATGCAACATACTTTACAGGATATTTCGAGTCACGAGTGCTTAACTTCAAACGTTTAACCACACTGTAGAGATTTGAGGCCTCCAAATTAGTAGTTACCAAGTCCTATTCAGTTGTGCTTTGATTTTTGTTTTTCTTAAATAATATAATATGAAGTCTTGGAATTGAGTGGATATCGAAAGCCATAAACCAATTGCCTGGATTTCTAAAATCACTGTCATCATTCAGATAGATAATTTGTTGCCATTGTTTTCTTGTAATCCTCAGTTTGTTCTTTTGTAATGAGTATTGAATGAGTATTACAAGTTGAGTTGTAGTCTGGATTTTCTAAAAGTATCTTCTCCCTTTTTTGACAGCAATTCCTCTATCTGAGGATCATAAACCAAATCGAACTGATGAGAGGAAGAGAATTGAAAATGCTGGGGGTATTGTAATGTGGGCAGGTAACACTTGAACAAAGACTCTTATGTGATGCATTGAATTACATGTGGACCGCTGTGATCAAAACATAGTTGCACACAATATGTTGTGTGGGGATCACTTGTTTCTCATTACAATTGTACAGAACTGTATCTACAGCTAAACAGCTGCATATTTCTTTCTTTTTCTGTGTCAGTGGTCTAATTCACATATGTTATGTGCTTAGGAACTTGGAGGGTAGGAGGTGTTTTGGCCATGTCTCGGGCTTTTGGAAACCGCATGTTGAAGCAATTTGTTGTCGCAGAACCTGAGATCCAGGTAAATTATGATGTCATAACTGAATTCGGTTTCATTCATCTCATTCTTTATCTTGATAGGATTTAATCTATTTAAAGGATGAATCTTTGTATTTACCTATATTTCTTGTCATTTGGCATGAATTCTGTGTAGAATCCTAGTTTATAACAGTACGTTATTTAGCAATTACTTGTTGCATCTGTTCAGTTCTGTACTGATACCTAAAATCATAGAGGGGGTAAGCCAACATAGCAAGTTGTTAATGCATTTATAACGTCTCAATATATTATTCGTTACAATAGTGCAGTTTTGTGCATCTATTTGATTTGGCTGCTTTTTAAGAAAAGAAAAATAGTTCAGTGTATAAGTTAGACTATTAGTTCAGAATGAATTCTCTTATCAAACATCATGGAAGTTGGAGGTGTTTTCGAACTGTTTAAGAATCTGTTAGATTGTGAAGTTCAAATGTGCTGATGTTATTATGTCTTTGAGCAGTTACTAATAGAAGTGCTGGATATAAATTTGTCTTTTGAATTGTTGGTATCTGCAAAATGGATGGATTATACTTGTCATCAAGGTTTTGTGGGATATACTTAAAAATTAGATTGCAAGCTAAAGAGAAAATTCGCATTTTTCTCAGGAACAAGTGATAGATCAAGAATTTGAATTGCTGGTGCTCGCTAGTGATGGACTATGGGACGTGGTGCCAAATGAGGTAGAACTGACCTGGCCTAATTATAATTATCACACACACACATGTAGTGGAATTATGTGCACCTATATTACCAGATATATGAGAGAGCTCTTTATTGGCTCTTTTCATGTTGGCATATAGGTCATTGTCTTTGCCTGTTGCTAAGGCTTGTTCTTTTAGAGCCCCATTTCAGGGTTATCTCAAACGAGACCACCTTGCTTATATATCTGTGTTGCGTCTCAGGATGCCATTTCACTTGCCCGAACAGAAGAAGAACCTGAGGCAGCAGCTCGGAAGTTAACAGGAACCGCGTTTGCCCGCGGCAGTGCCGACAATATTACATCTATTGTGGTGAGGTTTAACCATGACAAAGCAGAGTCTGCTGGGGTTAACCACGATTAGAGAAATCTACTTTGCATTTGTGGATTCATTACCATTTTGCAGAAATTAATTAAATTAAATTTGTAATGCGGTGCAAAAGGCTGAATGTTCATATAGAATTGAAGGTAATTAATTTATTCATTGGTTTTGTTTCCAAATTTCGAGAAGTAAACTTACTAATTTCTCATTCTGGTTCTACACTGGTATTGTTTACCTCTCTGATGGGGTTATAGTAATGATTTTAATATCCATGATTATCTATTTACATAGGAGACATGGCAAATAGAATCAAGAATGATATCAAGTTCAGTTTGTTGATCTGCAAATTGGTAATGACAGCTTCAACAGAACAATGATTCTGCGCAATACTTGTGCGAACCAAAGAAAGGTCGAAAGTAGGGGCAAAAACGTTAGATTTTGTAGGTGGCTTTCATGGCTTATGGTTTATTATGTTCGATGGTGTGGTCTTAGCCCTTCATGCCTTATCTATTTTACCTCTAAGTTCTTTTGCTTATTTATTTTTTGTCCAACTTTGAAAACAGTTTTCATTGTTTTACTTCTTGGATAAACTAGATGTGTCTTTCATTATTAAGAAAGTCTCAACTTCTGTGTAATTATCGGATTTCTTCAAAATGGATTTTTTCCTCACCCGATCTATAGATAATGTGTCCTGTATCTGAGTAATTGTGTTAATATATGTTATAATTTGGATCATAGGAATGAAAAAAAGTAGAATTTTAGCGAATTATAGGCTGATATGTAAGTGATGGGGTTATGAATGTGATGAAATATTAGACAGAAACGTGAGGTTATATAACTTAAATTTGTCGAATATGCTTCTAATGTAAGAGTTTTAAAAATGATTTTTATGAATGTTGGTTTATTTTGTTTTTCCTTTGAATATTGGTTTTGCACATGCGATCCTTGGGCTAAAAGATTGAGTTGATAAACACAATGAGTAATTTCAAGATGAACATGCATGGCTGGAAGATAAATAGGAGTTTAGGGTATACATGGTTGTGAATTATATAGCTAAACTCTACTACTCTACCGTACAAGCTTAAATTCTGGTTTTATTTAATTCACGAATGTATAGTGATAGTGTCATGACATGTTTTAACATTTGAATTTTGGTTTTGTTGATGATAGTTGGTTTAAAGATTTAATAGTCGTTTGATTTTGTTATGGATGCTTCCAAATACATACGAAAATTATTTATTATGTTTAGAATTAAAAAAAAGACTCAGACATTGTCATCATCCTGTAACAGCGGGCGAGGGTTGTTGCTAGTACATCACAAATCATAATCGACGAGATACGCAGCCAGTGCAACCTAAGAAGAGAACTGAACAAGTACTGCTAAAAGATGGTGGTTTGTACAACATGAGAACTAATGGAAGCTACAACTCAGGGCCATCAGACAGTCAACAACAACAGGTGCCTAATGTAAATATACATCAGGTTGCTCAATGTTTTCAGACTAAATATCAGCATAATGGTTTCGGCAATTCATATTCTGATGGAGGCTATACAGAAGATAACATGATTAATTCCAACTTTATGAACAAGGGTGCTAAGGCTTCCACCTATATTGTTCAGTGCCAAATTTGCAAGAGGCCAGGACATTCTGCTAAAATCTGCAATCAACCAAAGCCGCCCTCCAGCACAACTAAACCAGATAACAGTATCTCTCAGTCACAAGTCGAGCGATCGATTCTCACTCACTCTCTTTTGAAGCAAACTCTCAAGCAAATTGATGCTTTTCCAATACCAGGAACTAGCCTAGCTACTTCTCCTCCAAACCGATATAGTGTTGTAAGCAAGCTTGTCAGCCTATGAAGCTCTGGAGATCACTTTTCCTTATTCCTCCGGGTTGACATACTCATAACCAAGGAAACCTCTACTGCAAACTAGTTATTGGCTCCCCAAGCACTAGTTTGAGGGGGGATGTTAAGTTATAGGCTCAATCCAGTGTTAGCCCAGTCCATTTATCCTAGCAGTCTAGCTCTTCTGGTTACTTCTTGTACTTGGAGAAGAAGCCAATGACTTAAGCAGCTTGCAGCCAATTACTTCTTTGTTCTTATGGCCTAGTAAGTTAATAATTGATTGATAGGCTAGCTACCTACAACGTAACGCACGTATGTACAAATTACATAACCTAGCTCTAATCTGTTTTTCTTGTACAAGTTAAGGATAGAGACATAGGATTAAGGATAGAGATCTATCATATATGATGTAATTTACATCGGTTATTAAGACCTAGCTAACTCTATAAATTGGAAATGCACATGAATTAATCAATCAGACGTCCATATCTTGCTCAAAAGAAGCATCTAAATCTTGATATTCAGGAGTCAGGACTAAGCAATACTTTGACAGCATGGTAAATCTATCTACCTGAAGAGTGAAGACTAGAGGAGGATCTCAAAGGCAAAGGACCTCACTTTGGGTTCGATTCCTCTGGTTGACCAGGTGGACCGTCAACTAGAAGAAAGCCATCAACTGTGACAATAAACATGTAAGAAATTAGCATTTTGCAATCTCGAATATAATAATCATTTCTGGATACCCAGAAGAACCATGCAACCAACCTTAGTACCTTACTAAGAGCTTGGGATTTGTTGATAGTAGATGGGGTGTTTGGCATATATTTATCTCTATCTCTAACACAATAATTTTTTATGGTTCTTGAATGCAACAGTGGAATAAAATTGAGCAAGAAAGCACTGTAAACGAAGGTAACCGTATTTTACCCATATCATTTTGCTCTGCAGAATCAAGGTTAATATCTGACTCAGAAGGCTGAAACTTTGAGCCTGAATAGTTTCCCACTGGTCCAAAATCTGTTCATGATAGAAAAAGTCGGCAATTAGATTCCAACACCCCCACTCCCACCACACACGCACACAAAAAAATTGAGCTTTAAGCCTTTACGCTTAAAGTAGCAATGGATAACAGCATTGCATGAAGAATTAGGAATTTCTCATGAAAAAATGCAGTGACAAACTCTAAGGATCATTGCCACTCAAGGTTTCCTGAACATGCATAATTGCATACCACATAAAAACTATGATGGGGTAAATCCACCATTTCCCTTATCTAGAATTCCAAGTACTATTTTGGGATGTCATCAATAAAAGCTGCAATATACCTTGAATTGACCATTCAGTGGTATTAGCGAAGCCAAAATCCCAACTCATATGATCTGATGGTTGAAGTGACTCCTCATGACATGTGTTTTGACCATCCACTCCAAGACGCATCCTTTCTAGGTCTGCTATATCAGAAGTAAATGCAGAGTCAAGCACCGGTGTCTCCAGATCTAGCCCTGATATTTCAGGAGTGAAGGGAAATTGTCCATTTGATGCCACTGCTACAGGACTTGAATCCCCCACTAACTCCATATCACCAGCGAGGAAGAAAGGTGCTGTATCAGCTGGACCTCTGTGTATCATGGTCAACAAGGAGCAAAACCATAAGCCATAGCAAGCACACATCAAAAAGAAAGGAGTGCAATGTGTGTGCATCAATGTTCTAAAAAGCGCTAGGCGGTAGGCGGGCGGCGACCCATAGCCTAGCGCCTGGACAGCCTAGGCGGGGACTAGGTGGGGATTAGGCGATTTACTTTTTTCATATTTATTAATTAAAAATATATATTTTATGTACTATAATATTTGAAAACAGTCAAATATGGATAAATTATTCGACATAAATCTTGTTAGACCTATTTATAAAATAGATTATAGCTAAAATTTAGCATAACTTCATGTAAAAGTGAGCAACAACAACAATAAACACATATATTTATAATTCTAAAAACATCATTTACTCTTATACTCGCATGCTTCCCACAATGTAACAACTCCACCACTAAATGTAAATAAAATTAGCCGGAGAGCTTAGAACCCAGGCGGCTAGGCGGCACAGCCTGGCACAAAGGCCTTGAAGAAAAGCGAGGCGGCTTGTTGCAGCCTAGAGCCTAGGCGGGGACTAGGCGGTGCTAGGCGGGGCCATTTAGAACACTGGTGTGCATGTATGTTATGAGTGTTTGGTAGTCTGTATGCATATACATGTAACCTGGACATAGCACTTGAAGGAATTGAAATAGAACGGAATGTTAATCTCTATTGTATATGGAAAACAACTACCATGGGACATGCAAATCCATCACCCAGGTTATCAGAATAACATATCCAATATCTTAAAACACATACAAGAACAATAGCAGAATAAGATTTTTCATGAGATATCTGTTGAGACAGTACTCTGTTTTGTACTCTCACTATGAGAAATGCAGCTATCACCATGAAAGATAAAAGATATGAGAATATGTATAAAGAAAATATTGGATTAGAAGATGAAATACTCACTCTTTCGCACACTTCTGTTGGATATGGTGGAAGTTTCCTGGAGCAGGTATTCCATGAACTCCATGAAAACCAGATATGCCCCTGGAATTGATTTTGGGATAACCTGTAGATGGAGTAACAGGCTGCATGATAATATATTCCACAGATAAATTGTGACTGCACTTGATGACAAAACGAAACAGTAAAATAAAAATCGGCATCAAATTAAAATGACATTTATGAGATATACTTTATTTAGAAAGATCATCAAACTATCGAGAACAATATACACACGCATGATATGCCCAAACTTCCCTTGTTATGAAGTACTTCAAATCAGCTCTAGTAAAAATTACAGATGACATATCTTCACATTTTGCATACCAGGCATGTGATGCATACCATTCTTCACAGGAGCTCTCTCAAAATCCGCACGCTCTTGTTGTTTCATCATATGGTATTGCTTCTCAAGCAATTGGTTATACATTTCAATTTGATCTTTGAGTTTCAGCCTTAAATGGTAGGCCTTGAAAAATTCTGCATTTTGTTCTTCCAGTTTCTGCCATACTAAAACAAAGAAAATAAAAAAGATAAAACTCAAGTAAACTGTAAAGGATCGTAATCTAAAAATGTGTTGGCCGAACTATGGTATCTGATGCAATGTGCTTTTCTAGTCGCGTGCAACACACAATAGATATGGATTCACAAAAATAACACGGGATTCTCCCCAAAAATATTTGATTTTCATGCCCATGAGTTACAGTGCTGGAAGATAAGAAACTCGCCATGTATTTATACGAATGGACTGGAAAAAAGTTTAGATGAAAGTATCAAAAATGGTATGCACCTGCATGACAACAAATCTGGATGATGCGGCAGGTATAAGTAAATTGAATATTCTTAGACAAATCTAGCAGGTAACGTAAGATTGGAGGACATAATTTATGGTTCATGGTCCATGAGAAAAAAACAGGAATTTTTTTGAATCCCCTATCAAATAAGGATGCCACAATTTCAACATTAAGGAAATTCAGTTCTGAATTCTGATGCATGTCAACCATGTCTAATTAATTTAAAACCAGATTAAGCTAAGACAAACACATGAAGTCTAAATCTTCTTCCCCCCATCAATTGATGATACCTCATCATTGGAACAATAAATGAGAGTGCAGATGTTAAATCAAAGGCGACGAATAGGCTTTATTCTCGTGCAATTGAAAGAGTAGTAGAGTGACATACCCAAGTTTGTAAACTCAGGCTCAATCCTTGCACGATCTACGAGGGTATTGACAACTTCATCCTTGCTCATATACAACTGAAGACACCTTTCAATCAAATTCTGGACCTACAATGTTCATTATTATACAAAAACAGAAAAGATGCAAGTATCATCCTTCAAATAAGCGATACTCGAACATATATACGAATAACAAATCTTTCTTACAACTTGAATATCCTGGAGTGTGACTTTGCTGCCCTTGTTCTTTGCACTGCTACTTTGTTTGTCATTTCGCAGTGAGGATCGCTTTTCAGCTGGATTCTGTGGATCCTGTGAAAGCCCTCAGAATTTAGTTCTTTGAAAACCCAAAAAAGTGAAACAAGCTTTCCCCATATGCGAACAAGAAAGAGTTGGGAAAACACGCAGCTAGATCAAGCACTGTGTTTGAAACATAACAATGAAACCAATTCAATTTCATCTCATAAATATAACAGCTATCAATCTATGATTTACAGATTCCAAAGACTATCAAATCAGATAAAAGATCAAACAAGACCATTACATTAAGCCCAAATAAAACTCATAATTCAGTTTCTATTCCCAGTTACTCTTGTCACCTGAACACAACATAAAATCTCATAATCCTCACACCCCAAAACCCAAAAACCAAATGCAATCTCACATCCAAAAACCCAATCTTGAACTCAATTCCTTCCTCATGAACAACCATGGCAACCAAAAAAACCTCAAAGGTACAATTGTAAGCCAAAACCAGTATAAAAACAACACAGGAAAAAACAACATCGGATAAAACAAACAAAGAAGCTCTTTTGTGTTACCATAAAGTTAAAAAAGGCTTGAACTTTGAAGTTCTGACAGGGTTTCTTGAGTCTCAGTGAGAGCTGGTTTGCATAGGAACAATTGAGGGTCACAGATAAGAGTAACCAGCTAGGGTTTTCTGTAACTGATGATGATGGTTTTGAGGGGTTTAGAGAGGCAGTAGTCCTCAGGAGAATTCAAAACCAAGCGGGGGAGAAATTTGTAATAAATAGCATCTTGGCTGTCAGGTATTTATAGTATTTGCATTTTGGTGTTTGACACTTGGTGAAAACAATATTGGCCTCAAGCTACAGAACGCTATAAGAGGTAAAAAAAGGAATTAGGATAAAACTTTTAATTCATAAATTCATTCCATATTAGCTATGGTGGTCATTTAAAATGCAATCCAAAATACAATATGTAACTGAAAAGAAAAGTAAAAAGTGATTCTAAGTTTCTTTACAGGTTTGGTTGGGCCTTTTCTGCTTGAAAAAAAAACTGTTTAGATTTGCTTGGACAGGGTTGTCCCCAACATCTCTGTGGTATTAGTTTGGTATGGACATGTTTGATGAGAGAGAAAAAGAGGAGAGAAGATGGTTGTGTTTTTATCAGATTTTTCGATAACGGCCATGACAGCAAGTACAACTGATGTTGGTAGCTTGGCCTCGACTTGGCCAAGCCCTCTGTGGCCTTGGTTTTTCCAGATTAGCTTTGGTGGCTATCCAAGCAAATCCCAACCCAAACAGAGAGGCCGTTTTCAGGTTTGGTTAGATATGTAATTGAGAAGAAAAATAAAATGTGATCCAAAGTTTCCTTACAACTTGAGATTAGAAATGAATCTTCTTTTATCGAAGTTCTTTGCATTAGTTTTCATCGTACGTTTCGTGTTTGTTCAAAAATCCTTGTCTTTCATAAACAACCTCCAGTGATACTGGTTGTTTTTTAGACTAATACGTTTAACACAAAAATTCAAACACCATATAATCTGTCTTTCCCGAAATGTCTATCAACCCATGCCCAAGTCTAGCAAGTAGCAACCATACAAAAACCAAGGCCTCAAAACTACCATAAAATTGAAAGTAACCAACACCTGCATACAATGACCAAAACCTTCCACTTGATCTCAGTTTGGACTCCTCAAGGAGTGATTACCTTATTAGAACATTCGACGTTGGGCTACTCAAAGCCCAAATTTTCCCGGCCGCTAAAAATGGCCCAAACGCATCTTTCACCTGGTTTATTATATAAAGCAAACGGTGCGCACCATTTGATCAACCAATTTCACTTTTCACTTTGAAGCTCAGATTCTCAGGGGAAGCGATTTCGCCGGATAGTTTTACTGCGGTGGGTTGTCCTCTCGGATTCAAACTTGTTCAGCCCCATTTCTGACTACCTGGGTAACTTTTATTTACCTTCAATTCTCATTTTTTGTTTCAAAGTTGCTTGCTTTTTCTGGCTTTTGCTTGTTCAATTTCAATTTTTACAGAGTTGGGTTTCTATTTGTGTGAAAAATGTCATCTTTTTCATTATTAAATTCTGGGTGTTTACAGTTGGTGAAATATGATCATGAAAGATAGGATTTTGAATTGGGATTTGATTCAAACACAAATGAAATTAAGCTTCAGTTGTTAAAAGTGGTAAAAACTTGTATCATTTCTTCTAATGAAAGGTTTAGTGCTGTTATGTATCGCATGTCACAAGGCTTGAACTTTAAGTAGTGTTAATTCGGAAGTTCGATTTCGAGTAGTTTGAAGTGTTTTAATCGACATGCATGTTTGGTAAAGTCATTTTTTCCTGCCTGGTAAAGTGATATATGTTTCTTATATCAATGTGATGGAATGCAGCTTGGAGTTAATGTCTTTTTAAGATTGAGGGCGTGTTTAACCTACAGTATGCTATGTTTTTTGCAAGTATTTGACAGAAATGTAGCATGTAATCGAAGTGATGTATTGGAGTTTTTTCTTTCTCTATCTGTATCAGGTGTTTAACATCTGTAGGGATAACATCATTCTGTGAAGAAGGCTGCTTTAGTTTGTGGAATCCGATATGATTACCGATGCCAACACATAGTCAGACTCCTGAGGTTATGGATTACGATATAAGGGAGGCATTCAAGGCTAAGGAACTTGCAGAGTATAACCTCATAGCAAAAAATTATGCTAGTGCAAAGAAGTTTGCTTTGAAGGCTCAGAAGTTGTGTCCCCAGCTTGAGGGTGTATCTGGACTGTTGACAATAATAGATATTTATATCTGTGGAGAAAACAAAAGTGTTGGAGAAGCGGATTGGTATGGAGTTCTTGGTGTAATTCCTTATGCCAAGTATGCATTAATTAGGAAACATTATCTGAAGTTGGCATTGATGCTTCATCCTGATAAAAACAAGTCTGCTGGTTCAGAAGGCGCATATAAGCTGGTTTCAGAGGCTTGGAACTTTTTATCGGATAAAGATAAGAGAGAAGCATATGAGAGGCAGACATTGAACCACAGCAAGGGCAGTGAAGAACCTGGGCAGGGAGCTCTAACCCATTCTGGGGGTCTGTCGAAACAACCTGGTGCAAATTCCTTTGAAAATGTTACAAATAAGGCAACTTCTGGACCATTTGCAACTTCTGGGGGTCCTTCAAAACAACCTGGTGAAAAGCCTACTACTTTCTGGACCATTTGCAATTGCTGCCGCACTTATTATCAGTATCTCAGGATTTATCTAAATCATACTCTCATGTGCCCTACATGTCAAAAAGGGTTTTGCGGTACAGAAACAGCTCCGCCTCGCGGTGTGTCCGAGTCTTCTGGTTGTTCTCCTTTCCAGGAACATCACACTACAAGACGTCACGGTTCTGCTAGTAGTAAACCATTTAATTCTGGAAGCAACAATGCTCTAGCTCAAAATTTGGGGAATAAGGGATCTTTAGCTTCTAAATCAGTGAATAAGACAGCCTTCCAACAGGGCCCTTTCTCTAAGATGAATAGTCATGGTGGCACTTTTTCATCAGGTTGTGCTGCAACTGTGAGTGTGGCTCAGCATGCAAATGAGGAAGTGAAGAGACAATCAATTGCTGATTGGGAGAGGAATCAAAGGTTAGTGGGAAATTCTTTATTGAAAAGGAGAATACTTGATTCACTTGAAGATAAACATCTGAATGGTTGCGAAGGATACATGGCTAATAAGACTGCTGTAGGAAATGATAAAGCTGACTTAGGAGGTGTATCTGAATCAGGTACAGGTAATGTCGGCACAAAAAGAATTTACGGTGTCTCTAGCATAGATAACATGCCTAATAGCACTAGAGAGTTGTCCTATCATGAAATGCAAAACATGCTGATGAACAAGGCACGAACTGATATTTCCAAGATGCTGAAGGAGCTGAGCGCAGCTACTGAATCAAAGAAACAAGGGGAGGTGAAACTAGATAAGAGACAGAAGAGTGTGGTATATGCTCAGACAGGTATAAACAGTGATGAGGTTGATGATGCCGGGTTATCAATCTTAACTAATGTCCCTGATCCTGATTTTCATAATTTTGACTTGGATCGAACTGAAAGGTCATTTCAAGAGGAACAAGTCTGGGCTGCATATGATGGCGATGGGATGCCACGTTATTATGCTCGTATTCAGAATGTGATCTCCAGGAAGCCATTTAAATTGTGCATCAGCTGGCTTAATTCAAGAAGCAACTCTGAATTGGGTTCATTGGACTGGATACGTTCTGGTTTCGCTAAAACCTGTGGGGATTTTAGGCCTGGCAAACGTCAAACTTCAAAAACTTTAAATTCTTTCTCCACAAAGGTTAGTTGGAAAAAAGTTGCACATGGAATGATTCGTGTATTTCCTGGAAAGAGGGAAGTATGGGCTCTATATAGAAATTGGTCCCCTGACTGGAATCAGCATACTCCTGGTGAAGTAATTAACCAATATGAGATGGTGGAAGTGCTGGACGACTTTACTGAGAAACATGGTGTCTATGTTGTTCCGCTAATTAAGGTTGCTGGTTTCAGAACAGTGTTCCAAAAGCAAATGGACCCTAAGGCAGTGAGGAGAATTCCTAAAGAAGAGATGTTTCGGTTCTCACATATTGTGTCCAGTCACTTGCTAACAGGTGAAGAAGCTCATAATGCTCCAAAGGGTTGCTTTGAATTGGATCCGGCAGCTATCCCCTTGCACCTCCTTGAGGTGATAACAGAAGATAATCGCCCAGTGGCAGAGAATGTTGGAAAAACAAAAGAAGAGTTGTTTCAGAGTGCCTTGACTACAGAACTAGATGCAGGAATGGTTCAGATGGAAGAAGGGAGATTTCAGAAAGCGGAGGAGAAACCAATGGTGGTAGGTGACAGTGCATCCTAGTTGGCCAAGGAAACTGTTGATAGTTTGCACACAAAAGTAAGTCAAGGAGATCGCCGTAGAAAATACAGGTCCTAGAAAGTTTTTTTTTGCTTTTTGGTAATGCCAAGCCTCCATGCTTTTGCCAAGCCTCCATGCTTTTGCCAAGCCTTTTTGCTTCATGTATATACTGCTTTGGCGCTGCAATTGCTTAGCAATTTGCGGGCAGGTGGAATATTCCATTTTGGCGTTCTGGGAACTCAACTTTTGTATAAGAACGTTTTTGTAGAAAATACAGGTCCTAGAAAGTTTTTTTTTTGCTTTTTGGTAATGTCAAGCCTCCATGCTTTTGCCAAGCCTTTTTGCTTCATGTATATACTGCTTTGGCGCTGCAATTGCTTAGCAATTTGCGGGCAGGTGGATTATACCATTTTGGCGTTCTGGGAACTCAACTTTTGTATAAGAACTGAAGATGAACACTTTTGTAAGCATGGCTTGGAAAATGAATATTCACTGTTCTTGGCAGCTCTCTTTGATCTTGAACTTTCAAACATTGCATCACCATCCCATTGATTGTTCATGCTTCATCTCACATCGGGTCTTCAATCTGTCGTTGGGCCATCAAATTACCAGCACTTCTGGCCCATGAATTCAATAACTTCTACCCTAACGAGTCATTTAGGGCCGAACCCGGCCCGGTCCTAAAAGCCCACCCTTTAGACCATAATAATTTCTTATTTTTTGTATTGTTTTAATACAACTAATTTTCTCTTTTGTATTTAATTTGAAAGCTTTGTTCATTTGATTTCTTTTTTGTTTTGTTGATTAATGATTGTATTTTGATGATTTAGAGCAATAGTTTGTGAGATATTTGAGTATAACCACTTAGTTTATAGATAGATGTCTTAAATTAAGTATAATGTGTATGCATACATGTTAAATATAACCCAAAAATAAGGTTCATTACATATAATTCTAAAGTTAAATTGTGAGAACAAAATAACAACCTCATCTCGACCTTGTTTAGCCCTATTTAAAGAACCGGCCCTATTAACCCTAACAAAATGAGCCGCTAGGACGGGCTAGTGCTTACATATTCAAGCCTCGGCTCTACCCTACCCGGCCTTAGATTTTGTTGACTTTGATCGAGCCCTACCCTAAGCCCTAAAATTTAGAGTCGGGCCGGCACTAGCCCGACCTATGATGAGGCCTAACAATTCCTGTAGCTATAAACAAGGCAAACATCTGCACCAAAAAGGGAAAATCCAAAGAGTCAAATATTCTAGTTTACATTGATCAAGTGTCTTCGAGGAAAACACAGTCAATTACAAAGACCTGGTTCCCTGCATGAGACCAATGGCGGATCTACGTTGGGGCCGGAGAGGGCTCCAGCCCCTAAATTTTTTTTTTTAAAATGCTTATATTTCATTGGTTGGTTTGTATTTCTGAAATAATTATAAGTTGTTTGGACTAAAATGTATGATTATGGAATTTATGGTCCTCCCAAATTCAAATTTTTACATTAATTATTGGTTGTAAATAGAATATTTTCATAATTACATTGATTAACTACCTTCTATATCTTAACCTACTATTTAAATTAATGAGTGCATTTTAAACAGAATTGATTTGGCTTGGAAAATGATGAAAATCCAAACATTTGACATATTTATTAGTTGTTGTTTTTTATTTGAATTTTATAGTAAATTTTATTATAAAAGAAAAAGATTGTCTTGGCTCTGTGAAACACAAGTTTCTAGCTTCGCTGAGACGTTGGAGAATCTAATGCAAACTTTTCCGACTTGTTTATAATTCACGTCATGTGTCTCGAAGACCATCATGCAATGTAATTATTTTTACCTCCGAAAAGTCTTAGGAAGTTTCCCACCTAAATTCCACCTACCAAACTCGTACATTTTCATATACTTCCAATTTCAATTCCCCCTTCTAGAACAGTGCTCTTCAGCTCTCTTTTGCAGAAACGTGGAATCTGCATGGTGGTGGTGTCTCTGTAATTTTCACAATATGGATTTTAGTCCTGTAAATATTATTAATCTGTGATTTTTTCTGGGTTTAGCTTCGTGTCGACACCTAATAAACCACCCCAGGGTTAATAATAGAGTGTACCTCTTAATATTAATAATATTGTAAACTACTTCGGAATTTTGATTTGGATCGGTTCTTTGTTTTGGGTTTGGTTTTCATCTATACTTGGTATATAATAGGAATCACATGGCGCTAAAGTGGTTTTGGTTTTATTTACAAATCTGGGGATTTTTCATGGAAGAGGTAGGTTAAGGTAACAAATGGGGATTATAGATTTTCCATTTGAGAGCAATTTAATTAGGGTGGTGGATGGTGAGTAATCTGTGGCAGCTTTCCTTGCTTGTGAATTAATCGCCATGGATTTTGTATACTGCTCTTGTAAGCGTCTAGGTTAACACATGGTTTTTGTTTTTCTATTACCTTTTTTTGTTAAAACCGATTTGGTATTGATTATGGTTTGTTTTGTGTAATTATGACTACGCGCAATTCCTCAAGTGTCTTTTATGCTTTTTTTTGGTCAAGTAAGTGTCTTTTATGCATATGCTTGGTTTCTAGAATGAAAATTAAATTAGGTGGTCAAATTACTGAATTGGACATTTGAAATACAACGTACCCTACTCTTGTCCATGTTTGTATGTGCCTCAAAAATATCGAATTCCTATCGATCAAGTCATGTTAGGCTTGTATGAGTGACTATGACTTGTTGGTCAAGTGGTGTGATTAAATGTATTCTCTATTGTTTCTTATGTATTGTAGCGGTTATATTATGTCAGTCAGACGTCAATATAATATGATAGAATAAATAGACGATCGTAAGTGATTATGACAATTAATGAAATATTTGATAGTTTTAAAGCTTAGGATCTATTGTTTCCGATACTTGCATGAGATCATACGTACATTACGACTAATATATGGCTCGAAAGTTATACATGTGCAATCAAATAATTAGATGATCAGACTTCACTTTCATATCTCTCTAAAACTATACACGTAGAACCATACAATTAGACGATTCAGATAAAACTACTACGTACTACTCGAAGATCCTAAATCCGAGTATCCCGTTGTCTTAGTAACATCTTATAGCCTAAATTTGGCACATGAAGAAGTTAAACAACTAACAAGATTCTAAAGTATTTAAGGGGCATATATGTCAAAAGACGTTTAAAAATAGAAAATAATAATTTCCAAAGCCAATTTATTTTCTGTAAAATTAGACTCATATATGGCAAGTGACAACCATCCAAGTATCCTCAGGGCTCAAGGTGAAACCCCCTCTTCCTCCTTCCCTATAAATATAACCCCCTTCTCATCCTTCACCTTCTCTCTTTTCTCTCTCAAACTGTCCATCACATTACATCCAAGCTTCTCTCTCTCTCTCTAGCTCTCTCTCTTTCACTCTCTCTCCATCGAAGCTCCTCTGGCTTTTGAGACCACCCCAGATTTCGTCACCTTTGATCACTCTGGTGAGTCGTCGCCACTTATTCTCTTCCCTTTTCTGAAATTCTTTAACACTGAAATAGCTTCATTCTAGGATTGATTATGTAAAACGAATTATACCTCTTTTATAACCATGAACCCATTATCGTTTTCATCACCATCACCGCTTCTCTGCATGTTCTTCTCTTATTTTCCTTTGAATTTTCTTTTCTAAATTCCTGTATTTCTCTTCCTTGTTTTTTCATGAATTTGTGATTGTTTTTCTTTATTTTGGGAGTTGGTTTTTTTTTCTCACGGTTTTTTATTAGTGGAAAACTGTGCCGGTAAAAACGAAAAAACGGTTGGTGTTCGTTTGAACACACCGGACGCGACCCACGAGCAAGTGAGGCGGACTCGCCACTGTAGGCGGTGGGCATGAATCCCCACGCGCCGTCTTTGCCCGAGTTCTCCAACCGTATGTCTAGACGTGTCCATGGCATATTGATCCACTGGTTCTTGAATTGACACATTGAGTTTGTCTGCTAGTATTTTATCTAAAATCCTATTCCTATCAGTACTCATCAGTTAACCCTAGTGCGATGATTCCATTGTTTACTAAATTTTCAACGCAGTTGATCTTCCTGGGTAAGAATACTCAAGGAGTCAAAGTAATTTAATTGTTTCTGTGTTAAAAGGACTTGTCATGGTGTGGTCGCTTAGGATACACCTGTGTGTATCCATGGTATCATCCAATTGATTTAGTAGTCTGTTTTGGTTTCATCTGCTCAATCAATCATCCAATACCCACAGTTGCGTTTTTGACAAAGAGCTTTGGCATATAAGACGCTTCGTCACAGAGTGACTGAGTCTGTAGGTGTTAAGTTTTTCCAGTTCTGACTTTTTGTTGCAGCTTCATGCCATCAACCCGATTTCATTGGTTGCATTAGATTCTTTCATCCACAAGAGTACTGATCGAGAGCCGCATAGTTATATATGCTTGCTCACAGATATATGTCTAAATATACATCCTAATAATATTGCCACCCATCATATGCACCGCCACCCTCAGTCAGTGGAAAACCATGAGGCATTAGTTTGATCTTGAAATATGAATATGAATATGAACGGGTTAGGTTAAGTCACTATCTAGAATATTGATTATCGACTGCTTTTTCAAGAGAACGATGGCTACCCTCCTAAATATTAATTTTAATCTTATAACTAGTTAAGTACTGTGTTTGTACGTACGTGGTGTTCATACTGGTATTCTCATCAGAAGTCCCCACTGGCGACTTGCTGTATATAGACTACAGCTGATTCTTCATTAGGTAAATTTTTAATCAGTTAAGTAGTAGATGAGCAGTTGGAATGATACATTGTATATTGAGTTTGATAAGGGTTTTGTTTTCCTGTGTGTGATCTGTCTTTGTCATTCTGAATCAGCTTTGATAGATGACTCCCTTGCTAGACTTGGTCCTTTTAGATTTTACATGTAATGTCTAGTCACCAAATCAAATTAACTAATCAAACTGTACCCCCTTTGTTACTGTTCTTGTTTTGTTACTGTTATCCTGTGTGAAACTTTGTATATGAAAGATGTTGCATGTATCTGGAAAAGGACTTTATCTCTTAGTAATGAAAGATTCATGTTCTTGGTTTATGTTTTGTCCTCAGTCCTCAACAGTTATCATTCTGTAAGTAGTTGCAACACCTGTTACAATTTTTGAATAATTAATTCCTCAAAGTAGTCTGTCTAGCTAATTATCATTATTATTTTCTTTGTTGTTTGACCCATAGTCTAGATAATTAATTATGAATACAGTTTAGATTCAAAGTACCTTTTCCTTGTTTGAAAATGACTTCTCTAATTGTGTAGTCAATCACATGAACTTGTTATCATATTACATAAACTTGTGGAGTATAAACACAAGGATGATTTATTTAAAATTAAAATTATTAATCTGTAAAATGGTGTACTACCGACATCCATTGAAAACCTTACCTGGATCATTGAAAATTGTCATTACTGACTATACATGTGGAATCTGTTGCTGTGTTTCTGTGATGCTAGATTACTACCATGACGAACTTTGCTAAGCTGAACCAGAGAGCATCGACACCTGATAAGCAAAAGGTGCAACCTGTCAGTTCAAAATTACCAAACAACGACGAGAACATTGGTGATCTTTCCTTAGCATCAATAACCTCAAACCTGCCTGATATTTCTGCCATTGTTAATACACCCATCCCCTCATCAGATTTAGCTTACAGTTCATGGGTGGTACGTCTTTCTTGCTTCCCTGGCTTTAAAGTGAAAACCAAAAAAAATGCACTACTTTAGTTACTATGTTGATATCAGCATGCTATATTGTTTGGGAAATTGCTTTGCATTAGTTTTGACTGGGTTCTGTCCATATTAACCTGTTGATTTTGTTTTAAATCTTTGGTATTAATCCTTTTGTGGATATGAATTTAATCAGGTGGAGTACCCTTCTGCACTAGGCTCATTTGATAGGATGATGAAAGCTGCAAAAGGTAAGAGGATTGTTGTCTTTTTAGACTATGACGGTACTCTTTCGCCGATTGTTGATGATCCGGATCGTGCTTTCATGTCCAATGAGGTAAATATATATATGTTTCAGTTAATTTCTTAATGAAGTGCTTAGTTATCGATTATACTCTCCCAAGATTCTCCATATTGACTATACATCCATTTACATGATAGATGAGAGCAGCAGTGCGCGAAGTTGCCAAATATTTTCCAACAGCAGTTATCAGTGGGAGGAGTAGAGACAAGGTAATGAGTGCATGACTAATACAAAATAGTCTATCTTTTAAGCTTAATTTGGTTTTACAATGACTACCCTATAAACAAGCATTTTCTCAATTCTCAATGATCAGGTGAAAGGATTTGTACAGTTAAGTAATGTATATTATGCCGGCAGCCACGGGATGGACATTATGATCCCCTCAAAGCCACTGAAGCCCTGTGATGCCAAGAACCAAACCACAGCCTCAGCGTTGGATAAGGTCAGTGCCCTACGTTCAACGTTTATATGTTCCCTATGGCCTCCTTAATAAAGAACCGATAATTTTTTGTTTACCAGTTATGACATACAATATGTTAATCTGGCAGGAGAGTGACATGCTCTTTCAACCTGCCAAAAGATTCCTGCCTGCAATCCAAGAGGTAAATATGCCTGAAATCAAATGCTCCACAAAATTGTAGATTGATTCGCCAAGTAGCCTTAACCTCACATATAAGGGACTATCATTTCCTTGCAATTGCAGTAGTCTTCATGCAACAGATAAACCTAATGCTAGTGTTTGTGACATGACAGATACGCATAGTGTTGGAGGAAATAGCAAGAAGGATAGAAGGTGCAAGAGTAGAGGACAATAGATTCTGCATCAGTGTACATTACCGGAATGTCCGGGAAGAGGTAGAACTATATCGCCTAATGTCTCATCTCATGATTATCTTTATATTCAGTTATACATGAAAATTTCTAAGATTTATGACCCCCCTGCAGGATTATGACATATTAGAAGAAAAGGTTAAGTCTGTGATTGAAACCTATCCTGAGTTTCACCTAACCCGGGGTAAAAAGGTAGGATAAATAATCCATAAGTTATGTTATCCTTTTAAGGGGTATATTAGTGTTAGATTAATCATATGTGATCATTTTAGGTGCTGGAGGTACGACCATCTATAGAATGGAACAAAGGTCATGCGCTTGAATATCTGCTTGACACCCTTGGATTCAATAATTCGGGTGATGTCCTCCCATTGTACATAGGGGATGATCGAACAGATGAAGATGCTTTCAAGGTGATAGAAGCCAGAGGACAGGGATTTCCAATAATTGTGTCCTCCACCCCAAAGGAAACCAAAGCAGCTTATTCTCTGCATGATCCATCTGAAGTGTTGACATTCTTGTTACGCCTTGCAAGGTGGAGAAAAGCCTCGTCCTCGAGCAGGTCACTAGCTCAAATTTGGGGTCTTGGAAATTCACATAAGGCCAATTGCTAGGATTTGGTACAAAAAATTTCAAGAATTAGGAAGATTAAGGGGCAAGCTTGGTTATTTGTTATGGCTTGCCTTGTAGCTAAGGTTTAGATAAAGAAAAGCAAAAGACTAAGAAGGCATATACAGTTTCACTGTAGTTTTTGTGGTCAGTGAAACTGGTGTGCGCCCATGCAAACTTTTACTTCTATGGTGTTTCAGCATAAGACTAGTTACTAAGAGGTTTGAAAATGTTTGTTTTGTACTTTGCTAATTTCACCTAGCTTCTTGCATTGTAAGATATGTTCCTCAAGTCCTTCAGTTTTTGAATTGATTCTTCTCGTCTTGTTGACCATTTTAACGTTTGGATGTCTCAACTTCACTGAGATCGCCGTGAAGACGACTCAACATCCTACAGTGCTTACAGTGGCTGCCAATCGGCACCTGGGTTCTCGATCTCTAAGGACTTTTGGATGTCAACAATGCCGTGACATGTTTAGTTATGCCTTTACTTTGTTTCCACTACACCTTTCGAAAATTTCCACTTTCCTATCATTTATCATTTTCGGGAGAATTTAAAATGCTTAGAAAGCACTATCATCCCATAATCCCATTAAACCAAAACTCTTGAGGGCAAGCATCTGACAACGAATCTCAGTTCTCAATGTACAAGCCAGGCAGCTCGAGCAAAGTGGTATTTCCTTTCCTACGATCCACTACCATCTTGACAAAACCAATGACAGATAAAGTCGTTTATCATAAACGACTCCTATATCATTTCATATTAACCAATAAACTTATTGTAAACTGATCAAAAATCTTGGTCCGAGTTTACTCACCATCAAAAACAGAAAGGAAGTAAGGAACAAAGGAAGAGGTTCGAATTCCGGATGGAGATCCAAGACTTCTCAGGTATAGAGGATCCATGTCAGCTACGTAAATCTTGAAGAGGTTGAACCTAGATGGAGCAAAAGAGCAAAGATAGAAAAATCATTTGGCTCTGATTTTTTGACACATATGCTTGAGGATGAACCTCAGACATATACAGATACAATAAGGTCCACTGATGCGTCGTTACGAAAAAAGGCGATTAAGAGTGAAATAGACTCAATTCTGCAAAATCATACTTGAGAATTGGTAGATCTTCCACCGAGGTGTAAGCTCTTAGGTTCCAAATGAATCTTTAAAAGAAATATGAAAGTAGATGAGATCATAGACAAATACAAGACAAGACTTTTCATAAAAGAATAAAAGCAAAAGGAAGGTCTGAACTATTTCGACACATATTCTCCGGTGACGAGAATAACCTCCATTAGGATGCGCTTGTCATCGCGGCTTTGCGTAAGCTGGAAGTACATCAAATGGATATGAAAACTTTTTTCTTGTATGGGGATGCAGATGATCGAGGAAATGTACATGGAACAACCTGAGGATTTTTCCGTCCCAGGTTAAGGAAAGAAAGTGTGCAAATTGGTAAAGTCTCTGTATGACTTAAACAAGCTCCAAAACAATGACATGAGAAATTTGATAATGTCATGATCACCAATGGTTATAAAATCAATGAATGTGGCAAATGTGTGTATATGAAAGATATACAAGACGAATATGCCATCTTATGTCTATATGTGGATGATATGCTCATTGTGGGGAGCAATGAGAAGGTGATCAAATCTACTAAAGATATGTTACTATCTCTGTTTGAGATAAAAGATATGAGACTTGTTGATGTGATTTTAGGGATAAAAATTACAAGAACGTCGGATAGTCTTGTGTTGAACCAAACACATTATGTGGATACTATCCTTGGGAAATTTGACAAGAAAGACTCTTGAATTGTCAGGACACCAGTACATGTAAATTTACACTTATCCAAAAACAAAGGGGAAAGTCTCTCTCAGTTAGAATACTTGAGAGTGATTGGGAGTCTGATGTACTTAACAAGTTGTACAAGACTAGATTTGGCATATGCGATGAGTAAGCTAAGTAGGTATACGAGTAATACAGGGGCTATGCACGGGCAAACGATTGAAAGAGTATTAAAATACTTAAGATATACTCGTACCTATGGGCTACATTATATAGCGTACCCAGCTTTTATAGAGGGGTTTACTGATGCAAACTGGATATTCGACATGAAAGACTCAAAGTCTACTAGTGGATATGTGTTCACACTAGGTGGTGCAACAGTGTCATGAAAATCCTCAAAACAAATGATCATAACTAGATTCACAATGGAATCTGAGTTTGTCGCCTTAGACAAATATGGGGAGGAGGCCGATTGGCTACGCCAATTCGTTGAGAATATGCCAAGGTGGACGAAACGTGTGCCTGCAATATACATACATTATGATAGTCAATCAGCTATTGACATGACACATAACAAGATGTATAATGGTAAGTCTTGTCACATCCGACGACGACATAACACCATTCGACAACTATGTATAATGCAGCAGTGTCTATGGAATTATTTCTATAGACTATGTGAAGTCTAAGGAAAACATTGCGGATCCGCAGACCAAAGGGTTGAACAGAGATTTAGTTGATAAATCATCGAGGGAAATGAGACTAAAGCCCATGAAAGAATAAAATCTTTACAGTAGATATCTAACCTAGCTGACTGGAGATCCCAAGAACTAGGTTCAAAAGGAACAACTAAATTGTAGAGATTGTGATGAATCATTGTGGGGATTCTCCACATGTCCATTTCTATGATGAAAACAGTGATACTCATACGGAATGAGGATAAGCTAAAAGTTTTTAATGATTCTTATGCGTCGGTAAAACCGAGCGGAGTAATGCGGGTTACTTTTAATTAAGAAATCACATATGTGAGAGAGAAGTGGGATCACTTCTAAAGGGGAGTTGTTGAGGACATAACTCTTATCAAACTCATGCAGAACCAGGCGCGTGTCCAAAACCAAAATGGACACAATAATGAGAACTGAAATGTGCCAGAGAGATTTCTGTGTGGACATGCCATCATTTACACAAATGACGGATAGTTCAAAGACATCGCGTCTACTATTTAGTTATTAAAGTAAGCATGTTTTCATAAGGGATGGTTCAAAGGCTCATAACATACTTATTTTATGCATGTCTCAACCGTAGAAAACTATCACCGAGTCTATCGAGTCTTTGGTCGCCTATTTCATTTTCATTTTAATTAGATGGTTTTTGGTGAATGAGAATAGTCACCAAAAGTTGAATGCATAAAATGTTTTTGCACTTTCATCTTCCATGGCTGTTTGGATTTTGTAATAACAACAGATTCAATGGCATGTTAGTGGACTAATGAAAGGTTGTAACTTATGATTTTTCATTCATTGTATTCAAGTGGTTTCAAGGTCACCTCATGTATAAATAGGTGATCTCTTATTCATTCTCAACACACCAACAACAAACACTTCTTATTCTCTAAAAAACTTCTTCACTCTTACTTAGTTCTCTCAAAATTCGGTGATAGCTTGAAGACACTTACTAGTTCGTTGAAGCTCTTGTTCGTAGTGCAACAACTTGAGTTTGATTGTCGTTTTATCCTAAGAGACGAAACGATATTGAGGTCCTTGCACCGATTAGGACGCCGTGATTCGTCCTAAGGACACCGTGTGATACACGGGACTCGACAATCTTCTATTGGTTAAATTTTTCTTCTTAAATCCTAAATGTGTTATTTTATGGTTTTGTTCATGTTCATGTAACTTAATTAATTAAAATTAATTTTCGTTATTTCATTTTATTAGTATATAAACAATATAATCATAATTTTTTTCTAACAAATAGTTTGTTGTTCTACTCGTACCTTATGCTTATGGTACCTCTAATATATTGGCCTTGGTGCTATTGTTTTTGTTAATTGAATTGATACTTTGAAAGGAGTACGTAGAGTAAAGCTATCAAACTATTATATGTGAAAAGCACATCATCGGCTAATCGGATGTGAAAATCTTCTGTCCAAGCCAAGTGGCCAAGAACGTCGCTTCCATTCCAACTTTCCAAGTATGCTCGATAAGGGATAATTCTAAACTATCAAATAGTCCCAATTAGGTAGTTGTTGGTCGAGTATGATCTGGGACATATCCAAAATTCGATTACTAATTAGGCTAATTTATGTGTGTTCCTTAATTTTTTTGACGTAACCGAATTTAGGGTTTAGTCTTTATGGTGTCATGTGTTAAACTATTTCAAACTAACATTGAACAAGTCATGACATTGCTTAAAAGAATCGATCGTATCTTGTGTTTCGTAATTGATCGGTCGTTTCAAACACTTTTTCGGATAGAAATGCAGTGCAGCAAAAACTTATAGCTGACGGACGATGCAGCAGTGAAAACATACAAGATTATATATGTAGCTGATCGGTTCCTTTGTATAATGTTATCAACTTATGTTCGATTCGAGACCTTTAACAGTTTGTATGGCGGATTGTTGCCATGCTTGTCGGTAGATTTGGTCGATATTCTTAATGCTGGAAATATCTTCAATATTATAGCATATATTAACAACGTGCACTTGACAGACTTTTCTTGTGAGGCTGATTAGATATAAAGAATGATACAAACCTCCAAACCAATCCGTCATTAGTGGAGATTAAAGAAACAAAAACCCTAGTTAGCTCTGCACTTTGCACCAATAACCAGACGATCTGCATATTTTATGGCTTAATGCAGCTTTCAGTAGAGCCTTCGTGCACTTCACTGATCACTACTGAAACTGAGGTTCTTATAGGCTTGTTTATATATTATTCATACCAATAATTCCTCATTATTATTTATAATTATACATTATAGAATCGATACTCGATTTAAAAGACTAAAGCTTTGTGAGTACGGATCACACTGGTGTTCTTTGGTTTGGTTTGTATGTAAATTCCTAGAATCCAGGACTCTGCTGCTTTTTAAATTTTCGTTAGATGTCTGGGAGCTAGAAGGAACTTGAACAATATGAAATTTCTTGTATCATATTCAAGGTGAAAATTAGTGATTGATTAAGATTAACGATATGCTATTGGAGAAAGTAAAAAAAGTTACTGTAGATTCTAGTTTTTACCGACTTTGTTTGAAGTACATACATTCAAGTGTTTTACCAGCCAAACCAAGAAGACCAAAGATTATAGAAATAAAAGCTGTTTAAACAAAGAGAGACAAACATGAACAAAATGAATCCAGCCAAAAAAAACATGAACGAAATGAAACTTCAAATATTTGTTTACAAGGTCTCACCAAAGGTATAGAATACAAATTTGACAAAAAAGGTATAGAATACAATAGTACAGTATTTATGTACCTACCAAGGATGTTATCCCTTACTAGCCTTCACGCACGTACTGCGCGCGTGTCGAAATGTGTTTTTGTCAGACAAATTTATTGTTATGTAATTTTCGGTAGTTCGATCAATATTGTGTAACAACTCTGAAAATTCAAATAAAAATAATTACATTTAATTGAGATGGAGTTAGCCCTGATATTGGTTGTCTAGCCGAAATGCATTTTTGTTAATTCAGTTAATATTGTACAGCAACTCTTTAAAACTCAAATAAAATAGCGCAACTCTAAACCTTAAATCTGAACTCTTAACCCTAAACCCTAAATCCATAACCCATAAACCTTAAATTCAATGTGTTTGAGATTTGGTCATATATTTGTTATGCTTACCTTAAATCCGAACTTCTAAACCCTAAATCCCTAAACCTTAAATCCAATGTGTTTGAGATTTGGTCATATATTTGTTAATATGTCTTTGAAACCTATTAGATTTAATCACAAATTAAATTGAGAGACAAAACTGAATATATATATAAAGGGAAAAACTGAAAACCAGACCGAAAGAAAGAAAAACTGAAGCTAGATTCATAAAAAAAAGTTGGCAGAAAAAAGTGACAGAATGAGGTATTTTTCATGTGAACAGTTAAACTACCCATCCGCTTTATATATACAGATTCATTGAAGCCCATGTGACCCCAACTCTTTAGGCACCATAAGAAAAATAAAGGCAAAGTCCAAGTCACTCCTCCATCATATTTCAAAACAAAATTATAAAACATCACCTGAACTATGATTGTATTGTCATTTTCATACTTAACTATCAAAAACTAGCATTTTCATACCTAAAGTTTCATCCTGTTAGCATTTTGATACCTTGACCACTAACACCGTTAAATTTTAAGGGTAGTTTCGTCATTTCAACAAATGTATCTTTTTTATATTTAATTTTAACAAAATATTTTTTTTGAGGTTATATATCAAATACAAATAGAAAAATTTACTTCAAGAAAAATATTCAAAAAAAAGTGTAAAATTAAATATTTTTTTGCAACAATATAGTGATAAAAGTAAAGAAAAATAAAATAAATGAAAACATTACAATTGAATTTATTATAATTAGATAAATTACAAACTAATAAGAATTAATGATCTAAAAGGCGATAGGCAGTAGATGGGTAACGACCCATAGCCTAGCACTTGTACAACCTAGGCGAGGACAATGCGAGATTAGGCGATTACTTTTTTCATATTTATTAATTAAAATATATATTTTATGTACTCCAATATTTGAAAACAGTCAAATATAGATAATTTATTTGACATAAATCTTGTTAGACCTATTTATAAAATAGATTATAGCCAAAATTTAGCATAACTTCATGTAAAAGTGAACAACAATAACAATAAACGCATACACTTCTAATTCTAAAAACATCATTTATTCTTATACTCTTAGGCTCCCCACAATGTAACAACCCCACCACTAAATGTAAATAAAATTAGCCGGAGAGCTTAGAACTCTAGGTGGGATAGGCAGTGATAAAGAGGGATAGGTGGCCATCTAATTGCCCACAGTTTGACAGAAAAGCCTTGAAGAAAAACGAGGTGACTTATTGTAGCCTAGAGCCTAGGCGGGGACTAGGCGGTCGTTAGACGAGGCCTTTTAGAACACTGATAAGAATAACCAATCACAATCAAGTATTAAAATATCAACAATTATGAAAATATAAGTAGTTAAAAAAAAAGAAAATCTCGATGGATATATTGAGAAAAATTGAATATCTATGAAAATTTTATCAAATTTTGTTAAATGTAAATATAAAAATGATACATTTAATGAAATGTCAAAAATACCCTTGAATTGAACGGGGAAACGGTTCCTTAGATTATCAAGACTTCAAATGTAAACTGGCATTTTTGCTCCTACCCCTTGCACATAAAACATACTTTTTTAAAGAACTAGTAAATAACTTTAATTTTAAGTATTTTTCTTTTCAGAGAATGAAGACATACTCATAACTCGTTTCAGGTGGTGACATTCACACTACACACTAGAAAAACAATTAGGAAAGCTAGAAACAGTAGTAGAATCACATAAAAGGTAATCGTATAACATGAACTCCGCTCGCGTAAACCCAAAAGATCGATAAATCCAGTGGATCACTTCAACGAAACAAAGACAAGAGGACAATCAGAAAAGAAAATAAATTTCAATCTTGTAGGATGAAGACAAAGCGATAACATAGAGGGCATTGAAACATGAAAATGAGAATGGATTAATATTAGAGACCTCAAATAAAATAATATACAAAATGGTGCAAGTTGCAGATGAATAAAGAGCCTTGAAGTTTGATTAATTTTATATTAAAGGTGTGGGGGAGAGGTGTTGAGGGTGATAGGGAGGCCTGAGGTGCTTCTTCTTCTTCTTCTTCTTCTTCTTCTTCTTCTTCTATGGCGGTGAGTCTCTCACTTTCACCAGTTCTGACAAACTCGAACTGAGTTGATTCGCCTCTTTGTTTGTTTCAGTGTGATCGCAGAGCGCAGGAACATAGCTAAACTTTGAGGTTGGAGATTGGTCTCATTCAGTTCTGGTTGTGTTTTGTTGTTTCGGAGTTCGATTCAGTTTGGTCTGATTCTCATGTCTTTTGTTTTGTTTTGTAGAGATTAGAGAGTAAGTAAAAGAAAGAAGAAGAAGAAAGATGAATGGGAATAATAAGAATGGAAATGGAGGAGGAGGAGGAGGTGCGAGTGAGTACATTAGGAGGCACCATAGGCATGAGCTGAAGGATCATCAGTGTAGCTCTACGCTCGTCAGGCACATCAAAGCTCCTGTTCATCTTGTAATTCTCTTTTTCCTTTTTTTGTGGTTCTGGTTTTCGTGTGCATGTGCATTTGAATACTTATTGGTGATTCACATCTGGTTTTGGATCGAAATGCATTTGAATAGTTATTGGTGATTTGTTCGGAATTCAAAAGGTAGGGGGTGTGTGTCTGATTTTAGTTGAACTGATCTGAGATTGAGGTTTCGGCGTTCTTGAACATGTAGCATGTGGTAAGATAGGTGTGTCTTGTGTTTATGTAGTGGTTTTTGTCCGCTAAAGAGATTCGGGGTTGGAATCTGGGGGTTAGTGAATCGGTGTCTGAAATGGAGAGCTGTGGCAATCTGAGCTTGCTGAGAGAATTGAGTAGAGAATAGGAAGATGGAAGTTTGATTGTATATGTGATCCACTTGCAATTGTGGAAAGTTTGATACTTTAAATTGATTGGAAGATTCATTAACTTGAAGTTTTTCTTTAGAAAAGTCTGGTGTTAGTGTGTTACTAGCTTTCTGAAAATTCGGTTTGCCAGCCGAAATAGAGGATTATGGTGTGTTGAAAGAACAGATCTTGACATAGAATGAGTATCTGAAGGAAGTATTATTGATAAGTACTGGATGTAAATGCTACATCAGTCGAGATTTGACAAGCAAATTACTTAACCTACTGTTAGTCATGTCTTTCACTAATGTGAACGTTCGGTTTCTTTCAGGTTTGGTCATTGGTGAGACGGTTTGATCAACCCCAGAAGTACAAGCCATTCGTGAGCAGGTGTGTTGTGCAAGGAAATCTTGAGATCGGGAGTCTCAGAGAAGTTGATGTAAAGTCTGGGCTTCCTGCCACCACTAGTACTGAGAGGTTGGAACTTCTTGATGACGACGAGCATCTTCTTAGCATTAAAATAATTGGTGGAGATCACAGACTTAGGGTATGGATACTCTTCCTTGTTATGTTCCAGCCAATGCCTTCCTTTTTTCCTTCACTTTATATGAAGTTAAAAGATCATCTCCTCAAAATTTAAAAAAGAAGTTTAATTGTTCACTGTGAGAAGTTTTATCCAAAGAACTTGGATTTCTGTTATAATAAACCCTTTTGCGTGTCATGCTATGTGCACTAAGCAATGAGGGTGCTGTGCTTAGTTATAAGAGTTAGAATTAAAACTTGCTTTCTGGTTGCTATAGACTTAAATCACTTTGTTGGTCTCTACTTAATTCAGCTTTCGAGTTCTCATTATCTCTATTCTTTTTTCCCAGAACTACTCTTCAATCATTTCCCTCCATCCAGAAATCGTTGATGGAAGACCAGGGACTGTGGTGATCGAGTCATTTGTAGTTGATGTGCCTGAGGGGAACACCAAGGATGAAACCTGCTACTTTGTTGAAGCTTTGATTCAATGCAATCTCAAATCACTTTGTGATGTCTCAGAGAGGCTTGCAGTGCAGGACCACACTGAACCAATAGATGGGCTCTGAAATTAAAGCTGAGACATAATGGAGATGGGGCTGCCATGGATAAAGCTTCCGAGCTTTCATATCTCATATCTCAGAGGTTTTGGAGACAGACACAGGCAGTAGCATACTTCCATTTCACATGCAACAAACGTTCACGTCTCATTTTTGCTTGCTTTGATTTCTGTTCGAAGATGATACTGTCAAAGTTTAAGGACCATAGTTGTCATAAAGGTCTTCATGAATGAAAAAAATAGAGAGAAAAATAGGTCCGGGTGTCTATCTACTCTATTCTCTTGTATCCCTGGGTTTTGTTCAACAGATTTTTGGTTGTATATACAGATATGCCAAATGCTAAGAGATGGGGATGCTTGTGTATTTCGTTCTATTTGCACATAACATCTTCATCAACATGTTGCATATTTTATGAAATGGGAGCTGGGTGTACGATTGATTCTGTCACAAGTTTTTCCCATTCCCATCGACAGTCATTGATCTCTGGATTCAATTTATCAACAGATCAAAAGCAAATTTACCAAATGAGAATATTTGAAAGTGCATTGAATATCCACGGGTAAGCAACACAGGAAGGGAACTACAGAGTACTCTGAGTCACTAATCTCACTATCAAAATGTCAAGAGAATGGGGCTTTATGACATTTTCCCCGAGTAGGGACGCTTCTACAGATGGACGCTTCCCCTCTTTCGGGTATTCCACTGCTCACTGACCTGATAACTTTGACAGTGAAACCCTGGACATATGATACGCTATTGCACATGACCATTGTGATATGGGGGCAAATTTGGGTGCTGCGCACCACCCGGCATCATGCCAGGACCCATTTGGTAGGGTACTGTTCCAGATGGCATGTAAGGTTGACTAGGCATCTGCATCGGCATGGACTGAGGAACTGCTGGCACTGTAGGTCCCCACCCTGCTGAAGGTTGAGGCATCATAGCCTGACCTGTAGGAGCAAATTGAGCACCACTGTATTGAGGAGCAGCTGTGTTCATGTGAACTGGCTGTTGCCCCAGAATCGAGGGTTGTGAGTTCACCATTGGGACGTTAGGAATTGTATAGTCTCTGCTCCTATCATTGTTTACCTGAAATTTGCATATTAACCATCAAGCATTGGGCAAGGAGACCTATATCGTGGAAAAGTTGATAAAAAAATAAAGAAAAGTGGCATGAGTGGGAGTGACTAACAGAGTTCCCAGAAAACAGCGATCTACAAAATAAAATTCTGTTACCTTTATGCTGAGATCAGTATGACGTGAATATGAGACGTGAAGCTTGCAGAACCCTCCATCATAAATGCAATGCCCCTCCAAGGCTTCCTTTGCAACAACAGCTGTCTGAACATCTGCAGCCATTAAGGAATTAGTAACTATCACTAAAAATTATCAGCACTTGATGAATTAGGTCTCCTATTTCTGGAAACCATGAAAAAGGGGCAAATAGGAAGGTACCAGGATACTGAATCAAAGCCTGAACTCCCCCGCTCTTATCAAACATGGCAATCTTTTGGACAGGCCCAAAAGCAGAGAAGACCTAGTGGCAGGAATATAAAATCAAAGATGAGTTCCAAGTAAAACTGGTCAATTAAGAAGAAGCCACTTGCTAAATTTGATTAGCTTATACCATGTGCAGAACGTCCAAGGTAACAGCATACTGCATGTTCTCAATGGATGCAAGAAGCACGTTACTCTCAGGTTCTTGCTTCTTACCATCCAAACCCACACTTATCTGCAATTATAAATGATGAAAATTAGAAGACAGAATGATAAGTACCAAAACAACTAACACTACCACCATATGCCAGTAACTGGAAGTGGCCACTCTATGTTGTTTATGTGAAGAAAACGTATATTAAGTGAAATTTACAGGCAAATCAGGAAAACAGAATGAAATAGGAAATACATTTTTTTCTATATTTCAATAGAACACCGTAATATAAAGAGAAACATAGAAGTGTATAATAAGTGGTTTTTCTTACTACATTACCTGACCATTTCCATCAATGGCTGATGGAGCAACGGGAAGGTAGGGATTAGTGTAGTCCCTGAAACAACATAAAGGTATCAACTGAAGTGAAAACGGTGGTCAGCAGAGACGAAGGCATATAAAAGTATATAAGGAACTCCTCTTTCTTTCTTTGATCTGGGGTAAAGTTATCATAAAATAGAAGCAATAGACATAATATTAAAAAAGTGCAGCAGAATGTAAAATAAAATTAGGTATTATTCCTGAAGAATCTTCAAAATGACACAAAGATGTAATACCTGCTTCGATGACTCTGAAATTTCACACTCAAATCTGTGTGTCCAGAATATGTTATCCTGAGACTACAAGGTCCCAGATTCTCTGGGAGCAGATAGCTACACCAAATGCAAAATAAGTTAGCAAACCATTACACAGCCACATCTGCCCCAATAAAGAAAGAATACAACTCCAGAAAATGTGTGAATACCAAATGGACAAGCTTATGACTACTGCACTACCATCTACTCAATATAGCTAACACTTGCTGCTGTATTTATAGCCTACAGGTAAAAGTTTGCTAACAGTAGAGTACCTGAATAGCTTATCTAATAGCCTACAGGTGACTAGCCTTTATACAAATGATGTGCACTACTGTTACAATCCTAGATTAGCACCATTACCAAAAAACGAATATAACTCACCTAGGGATGTTTCTTCCATCCAGTGAATTTTTTGCATCAGTGGCAATTTGTGCATCTGAAAATTGGACCAGTGCCTGAAAAGAGAAATCCAAAATCAGATCGTATTCAAAGGCAACTGGTTAAAAACTTTTAGAAGTAAATAACAAACAGACCTGAAATCCCGCTGTCTTCTCAAAAGTTGTTATCTTATGCACAAACCCAAAAGCTGAAAATACCTGCATCACTGACCAATTTCAGAAGGCTAAGCAGGAACTATAAATCTCACATACTTGAGAACTAACTTTAAAAGAATTCCTATAAAAGTTATGATAGGAAATAAGTAGACTTATATATTCAATTACCAGGTACAGTGAAACATATAACAAAACAAGTTGTATCATCTTTAAAAGAAGCATTTACAGTTGAGTCATGAAAAATAAAATGTCATTAATCTTTTATTTTGACAAAAGTAAAGCCTATCTATTCTAAGTTTTCATGAAGAGTTCCCTTTCCATTATCCATGTAGTCTTTTATTTTGACAACAGTAAAGCCCATCTATTCTAATTTTCATGAAGAGTTCCATCATCCATATTGGCCTGGCCATACAGTAAATAAGACTACAGTTACATTACTAATACCCAAAAGGGTGAGACAATCATGCCTGATGTAACTAAGTGACAGGCAAAATTGCTAGCAAACAGCTAAGCAGAAATAAAAAAGGGGATAAGGAAGATGCAAAAGAGAAGAAATGAAAACAAAGTATTAAGAGTTGTAGGGTTAGGATCATGAGGAAGAGTAGGGAAGAAAGAGGCAGTGGTAAGAGAAGGAGAAAGGAGACAAACACACATGCGCTCTTTCTCCCGATGCACTAAGCTGCCAATGAACATTTTTCCTTGAAACGGGCCTGCTGATCCAGTCACATTAGCATCCCAGACCAGACAAATTCCAACCCTAACGCAGTAGCTTAATCCCAATACTAATTTTCTGATAACTTCACCTCCTTAACTAAACATGGAAACCAACAAATTGCTTACCAGGTGTAAAACATCTATACTGACAAGCCGTGCATCTTCACCTTCAATTGTTACCAAGAGTACATTTCCGGCAACATCTGCAGCAGTTTTGTTGTTCACTATTTCTTGCCTATTGGAGTACTGTAGGTAGACAGTTTTCCCCCTAACTTGAGCAGGTTCTGATGATGAGGCATAATATGATATCATTGTAATAGCTTGATTCAACTCTGCCTAAGAACATTAAAGAAATATCAAGGAAAATGATAACAAAAAAGGTGCATATGATAAGATGGCCAAATTTAATAGCTTGAAACAGTTATTACACTCACAAATTCAATAAAAGCTTGATTCCGGTTTGCTCCAACATTGCACTTTGTGTTCACAACTTGACCAAATGGCTTCCCCAGTTCAATCAGTTCCTCCTCTGTACACTCCCATGGCAAGTTCCTCAAATGGAGCACCTTGGATGGTGGCTGAGTGTAGCGGAACTGTGGCTGACTGGACACTGAAGCCATTACGTAAACCAACCGTCACCTATAAAACAACACCCTGATAAATAGTCAGTCCCCTTCAAAACTGGATTCCCTCATACAGCATAATATGAATATAGCTTCAACTTAATTAGACACACCAGTTAAACAACATAAGCATAAGTGCGCATACACCCCAGTATGACTTCAAATGCATAAAACTACAAATAAGTGCACATACAGATGACCAGTTTTCCTCCCCTCCAACAAACAGACATGGTGACGCTTCCATTAATAACTAATTTAACGTTACTTTTTCCTTTTTGAAAAGCAGAGTTATTGTATCGTCAACATTACTTCCATTAATACTGTAAGGTTGCTTATGAAGAAAAGCTGAATTCAGATATCATAAATTTGAAAAGGAACATGGAAATTCTCACTTTCACTTAGCACTAGTTTACAAACTTCAGCTTAGTCTAGCCACTAGTTACAAAATTGTCTTTTATAAGAGCAAGGGCTCTCCAGCCAATATCATGGCGGTAAAACCCTCCTGGCCAATTAATTTGTTCAACACCTTGATAAGCCCTTTCTTGTGCCTCTCTAAGATCTCTTCCCTTAGCAGTCACCCCAAGAACACGCCCCCCAGCAGCAATCAAGTTTCCATCTGAATCTAATGCAGTTCCGGCATGAAATACAACAACAGATGGAGCAACATTCTCTGCTTCATCAAGGTTTTTAATCACGCTTCCCTTCTCGTATGGCCCAGGATACCCTTGACTCGCCATTACAACAACCATTGCTGACCCCGCAGACCACTCCAAAGACACTTCACTTAACTGTCCTTTACAAGCAGCAAGTAAAACTCGTGCCAAATCAGACTCCAACCTAACCATCAAAACCTGACACTCTGGATCACCAAAGCGGACGTTGTACTCAATTAGCTTAGGTAATCCAGACTTCTTCTCAATCATGAGCCCAGCATACAAAATCCCAACAAACTTGCAGCCCTCTGCTGACATTCCATTCACCGTAGGGAAAATGATGGATTTCATGACTACATCTTGAAGTTCTTTTGTCAGGATGGGGGCGGGTGAGTATGCACCCATTCCACCAGTATTAGGTCCTGTATCACCATCCCCAACCCGTTTATGGTCCTGGGCAGATTCCAAAGGTATAGCATTCTCTCCATCGACTAGCGCAAAGAAAGACACTTCTTCCCCTTCTAAATATTCCTCAATAACTACACGACAACCTGCAGAACCAAAAGCGTCTTTTACAAGCATTGAATCAACAGCTTCATGAGCCTCATCCAAAGTCATTGCAACGATAACTCCTTTTCCAGCAGCCAATCCATCTGCTTTAACAACAATAGGTACCCCTTGCTCTTTTATGTATTCCTTTGCAGCAGACGGGTCTGTAAATGTTCTATACTTAGCAGTAGGTATTCCATACTTGTCACACAAACTTTTCATAAAGTTCTTGGATCCTTCCAAAGCAGCAGCCTCAGATGACGGGCCAAAAGCATGAATCCCAGCCTTAAGCAGATCATTCACAAGACCTGCAACAAGAGGGGCCTCTGGTCCCACAACAACAAGCCCCACACCCCATTTCCGGCAGAAGGAAATCACAGCCGAACTATCAAATACGTCAAGGTCCTCAATACAAGTGGCAACCCCAGAGCTGGAAATTCCAACATTGCCAGGAGCACAAAAAACTGCATCGCAAGTAGGGGAACGCTTCAATGCATAGCAAAGAGCATGTTCCCTGCCCCCTCCACCAACAACCAAAACAATCACCCTCTCCTCATCCGAAGCAGCAGTATTATTTTTGGCACAAAGGGACACACACGGCCGCAATTTGTACGCACGGCAGGTCAGAGGGATAGACACTCCACCGCCATTGAGATGGCGAAAGCCATTAGGTTGCGCAAAGGTTATGAAAGGCTTCAGGGAGCTAATGCGGCTGCGAGTATAAGTGTTGAGTTTCGGCAGAGATGCAGCTCCAACCAGGTTCAATGTAGCACAACCCATTCTAAAAGATACGGAAAACTTTCCTCTCTTCTTTCTTTTCTCTTCTTCTTGGATTATCAATCCCTCCCTGGCGTTTAACCATTAATCATTTTATATACTGCACATGCTTCTATGTATTTGCTGTGATTCAAATTAAAACTAGGACAAAATACTCATCCGAATTCAAACCTCATCAAGATTAAGCTAAACACGATTAAACTATATCCTAATCAAGATCCAAAACACAACACAGAAAAGCATGCAGGTTGAAGATTGGAGTGAAATTCGAAGCAAATTGAGTGCAGAATCGGGATCGAGATTGAATTAGATACCTGAAAATTCCGAGGGAGCTGGGCTCCGGCGATTCCTTAGAGTTCCGAGAAGAGCAATAAGCAGGCTGACGTGGCTGTAGAGGCGAAGACGGCGTCTGCAGAAATTAGGGTAAAGCTAGAGGAGAGGAGAGGAGAGTTGTGACTCGGATTACTAGTGAGGATGGCTGTGGGGTTGTGTCGGGTTTAACCCTTGGGTCGTAGGAATGGGCTTCCCTACCCGGCTTCAAATGCTAAACGGCCCAATGATGGCCCACAGTGGTATGTGTTCATATTTTTGATGAATTGCATGAACCTGGCATTCACACTTATGTCAATGTGTCTGTGCTTAGTGAAATTAATGTGATATACATTCTCAATTTGAACGTGACACCAAGATATGTGTATGTGCATCTACACTACAAAAATCTAAACCGAAATTGAGATGGTAGAGGTAATTAAAACTAATTTCTTACCAGCCTGATTTATAAATCGCTTCTGATTTGTATGATATGCGGAGATGTCAAATACATCAAACCCAACATCATTAGCTCGAGGATTCCACTGAGAATGTTCGACTAGGCTTTTGGAGCTCTCGAAGCCCCCAAAACAAGGGGTCATGAACATTTAGAAGTTTTCGATAGAGCATGTAATTTAGTTGTTTTTCTTATCACCTATGTTGGTGGTCATGTCAGCGTGAGTCATGTTAGGAATGCAATTTTGTAATTATATCGTAGATTTTTACTTACCATTATATTCCTTATAATGTCTTATATAAACATTCACAATGAGATAAATAATATATCAATAAATTCATTTTCTAATCATTATATTTGAGCAATACTTCAATTTGTTCTAAAATAAACAATATTATAAGTTAAATATTAGACTATGTATCAGTTATGACCCACCTCATTATATTGCAAAGTTTCAAACTTCTCCAAACTGATGAACACCTCATTACCTTTACGTTTGTGCTTATGAATCGCAAAGCTTCAAACTTCTCAATTTATACTGCATACTATTCTTTGTCAAGGATAGTACTGTTCATAAGGAACAGTATAATAACGGATTTACCCTTCCTCAGATATTTTGCACCCAGCTGCGTCGATCTGTGAGATATTCATCCAACACTCCTGAATCGCTCCTTATCCTATAGATTTGATCTGTCTCACGAACTCTCTCACCTCATCTTTCCTCTGCTCTCTTATACATCAAAATCTGAGAAGGAATTGCATTAAGAATGATTATAATAACAAAATCTTGCCCTGAGAACAACTTAAGCAAATGAAGATCTAATCAATTTGTGAGTCGGTACATAATTTGATTGATGATTTCACTTTGATAATTTCAGTTATCGAATTCTGTTCTAGAATTCATAATTTCTGTTGATATACCATCCATCCATAATTTCAGAGATAAAGTCCCGCTGCAACGCCAGGCATCTTACTAGTACTGTGCTAAGTTGAATGATGGATATCAGCATATCAGTAAAGCAACAATAAACTAGGGTTCTGCTCTTGATGATATCAATCTCATGAAGATGCAATGCACAACCTCGATCCTTTACGCTTCTGCAACTCCCCATCAGGGTACTGCACTAGCTAGTTTAACCTACCAGAAGATCAGACAATGATTATATAAGATCGTGCGGAGACTAGGCGAAAGTGTGGGTACACTGTGATAAAGTAGTCTGGGGTTCAACTCTAAAACCAATTGGCAATAGAGAGAGTAGCCCAAACCCTTATAAACCCACATGCAAGGTCCCATATTTCCGATGTGGGATATATATCTCAACACGCCCCCGCACGTGTGGCGAATCTTTAAGCCTAACACGTGGACAACAACTTGGGTGGTCGTGGAGTTCGTGTGGCCTTTGGGCTTCACACGTGTACGTGGGCAACCCGCTCTGATACCATGATAAAGTAGTCTGGGGTTCAACTCTAAAACCAATTGGCAATAGAGAGAGTAGCCCAAACCCTTATAAACCCACATGCAAGGTCCCATATTTCCGATGTGGGATATATATCTCAACAACTGATGCATGTCCTAAGAAACTCGCTTATCACACTTACGTTAACGTGCATATGCCTTGCAAAATCAGTGTGATATTTGTTATCCTCGCTTTAAATGTCACCACGTTATATCTATGTTTTGATTTCATCTTATAGCTTTTGTAAGTCATAGCAATACTGGAATATATGCAACTTTAGACCTTTTGTTTTGAAAAGAAATCCAACTTAGAGATTAAAATATGAGAGATAATTAAAGTTATTTTGCTACATGCTTAAGTATAATTCACCAGTTACCGGACATTACGTTTCAATATATTGAGGAAAAACAAAGATATACAAAAAATACCGTATTCTTATTTGAAATACTCTGTTATAAGCAGGACCAAACAAGTTATACATGTGTCTTGCACTCTTGGATCGAATAATTTCGCATTCATATCTATACATTCCAACAAGCTGGTTGCGCAGTCGCAATATGTTCTTGATGACAGAGGAAACCGTTTCTATTAAGGAAAGTATTAAGGAGAGCAATCCCAAGTAATTAGGGATTCCTCCTAGAATAGATTGGTTATCATGTTTATTCCTAGAATACTGGATCAGAATGGAACAAACTCTATATATAATAGGTGTAATACGCACGAATGAAATCAAGAAGTCTTTTCTTCATCTTATAATTCTCTTTATGGTACCAGAGCGTACGATCTTGAGAACATAACTTTTCTACAGAATTACCATACCTCATGGCTGGCGATGATGAGCAGAAAGTCATTGAGCACAAAAAAGGCTCATCTGCTGCAGCAGCACCATGGGAGAATCCTAATCATCCACTCTATATGCATCATTCCGATCAACCTGGCATGATTCTTGTGCCCCAAGCATTGACGGAAGACAACTACATTGATTGGTCTGATTCAATGGCCATGACACTCACAGTCAAGAACAAACATGGTTTTATTGATGGAACCATAACCAGATCACTCTTCAACGTTGCAGAACAAGGGCAGTGGGATCGCTGCAACATTCTCGTCAAGACCTGGCTGTTTAGCAGCATGTCAAAGGAGATCAAACGAAGTCTTGCTCATTGCAAGACTGCACATGACATATGGGAAGAGCTAAAGGAGAGGTTTTCCCACACCAACACTGTCGAATTGTTCAACATAGAGAATGACATCCACAAGTGTGAACAAGGAACAGGTACGGTCACCACATATCACACAAATCTCACAGGTTTGTGGGATGCAAGAGACGTGGCTTGTGCACTGACTCCTTGCACATGTGAAGCTGCAAACACGTACAAGACCTACATGGAAATGCAGAAGACAATAAAGTTTCTGATGGGATTGAATGAAGGATATGCGTCTCTCCGGAGCAATATTATAAGCATGGATCCTCTACCAAACTTGAACAAGGTATACGCAGCAGCCCTACGCCATGAAAAGCAAGCAGCAGCCTCGAGTGAGAAGGTTGCTATCACAACGGAGGCTTCGGCATTTGCAGTCAAGAAGTTTGCCAGGCCTTCAACAGAGAAGGAACTCCACTATGAAACATGTGGCATGAATAACCACATCACAAAGAATTGCAGGGCACATCTCAAGTGCACCTACTGCAATGGCAAGGGTCATACCTACAACTATTGCCGGAAAAGAAAAACTGACCTGGAGAGAGCACAAGAAGCAAGCAAGGTGAATCTTGCAACCCTATCAATGGAGAACGATGATGGTTTTCCTCTGACAAAAAAGGAGTGTCAACAGATGATTGGGATGATGAGCAAAATAAAGTCTGTTGCTAAGAAACAAACTGATGAACCTCAAATGCTTGAGATGCTACAAACGACTCAGCCATCTGCTAATCTTGTTGGTAAAGTTCTCAACTATCAAGACTTCTCAGGTAAAGCAAATGCTATTTCAAAGGGTAGTATTGATGCTATATGGATTTTGGATAGTGGTGCCAGTGACCATATTGTTTGCAATCCAAAATTCCTTACTTCACTTAAACAAATTCATCATCGTTTGGTGAAACTGTCGGATGGGAAAATGAGCAAAGTAACACATGTTGGGACAGTAGTATTCACTGAGAGTCTAATCCTTCGCAATGTTCTATGTGTTCCGTTGTTTTATCTCAACCTGATCTCCATTAGCAAACTAGTGTTTGATTCATTTCATGTAACCATCTTTCTAAAACAAGTTTGCTTTATACAGGACCTTCGATCGGGGAAGACGATTGGGACGAGAACTGAATGCGAGGGACTCTACTGCCTCAATCTGCCAGGGAAAGGAACATGCAATATGGTCAGTACCAAAACACCAAACCTATGGCATCAAAGGCTCGGACATCCATCTAGTAAAATCTTAGCTATATTTCCCTTTCTGCACAATAAAACTTCAGATACAAGCAACTGTTCAATTTGTCCTCTAGCCAAACTCACTAGGAAACCATTTCCATTAAGTACTTCTTCCAGCAATTCTTGTTTCGAGTTGATTCATGTAGACATATGGGGAGGATACCATGTCCCAGCTAGTTCTGGAGCACAATTTTTCTTAACCATTGTTGATGATTATTCAAGGAGTACTTGGACTTATCTTATGCAACACAAGTCAGAGGCTCGACCCCTACTTGTTCATTTTGTCAATCTCGTTGAAAACCAATTTTGCAAGAGGGTGAAAATTGTTAGAAGTGATAATGGTCCAGAGTTCAAACACCCACATTTTTATTCTTCCAGAGGTATTGAACATCAGACAAGCTGCATCAACACACCACAGCAAAATGGCGTTGTTGAACGTAAACACAGACATCTCCTCAACATCGCTAGAGCCTTATTGTTTCAAGCACATTTGCCTAAACAGTTTTGGGGGGATGCCATTCTCACAGCCGCTTACTTAATCAACCGAACACCAACACCACTACTACAAGAGAAAACACCATTTGAAATTCTATTTCAAAAGCCACCAAACTACAACCATCTTAGGGTTTTTGGTTCTCGTTGCTTTGTTTCCACACATCCCCTCTGACCTAGCAAGTTTGATCCCAGATCCGTCGAATGTATTTTCCTTGGTTATCCACATGGTCAAAAGGGTTACAAGGTCTATAGTTTGAAGGAAGAGAAAGTCCTAGTTTCAAGGGATGTTTTCTTCTTTGAGAATGAATTCCCTTATCAGACTGATGTTAGTCCGATCACTCGCGCAACGGATCTTCCTCCCGCGAGCGAAATTACTCTCGCGAGCGACATCTCTCCCGCGACCGAAACGACCCCCGCGAGCGAAATTACTCCCGCGAGCGAAACTACCCCTGCGATCGACAGTCGCGCGAGTGAGACTGTTCCCATCACCACTTCTGCTGATCTACACCAAATACCTGACACAACATCTCTTCCCTCCTCTCAAACAGAAACACAACCTACCATTACCACTTCACCTCCACCACCAGACACTGTGCCACCTCGTCGCTCCACCCGACCAACCAAGACCCCAACCATATTGCAGGACTTTCACATTGAGGTAGCCCTCCCTTCTAGGCCTGTTCCGTCATCTTCGTCGAACGAGGTAAAGATATAAAGCTCGATTAGTTGCAAAAGGATACAGTCAAGTTGAAGGAGTTGATTACAGAGAGACTTTCGCACCTGTGGCCAAGCTAACAACTGTACGCGTTCTTCTTGGTCTCGCTTCCATTCAGAGTTGGCATCTTCATCAATTGGACGTCAATAATGCTTTCCTCAATGGTGACTTGTTTGAGGACGTCTACATGCAATTGCCACCGGGTTTCGGACGAAAGGGGGAGACTAGAGTATGTAAGTTGCACAAGTCCCTATACGGGCTCAAGCAAACTTCGAGGCAGTGGTTTTTGAAGCTTTCTCAGGCTCTCAAGAGTGCCGGTTTCAAACAAAGCTGGTCAGATTACTCATTATTCGTCCGAAATACACATGGAAAATTCACAGTATTACTTGTCTACGTTGATGATGTGATACTAGCAGGTAACAGCTTACAAGACATAGAAGATACTAAAAGCTTCCTTGCGAAACACTTTAAGTTGAAGGACATGAGAAAGCTCAAATACTTTCTTGGAATAGAGGTGGCAAGATCCAAGCAAGGAATTGTATTGTGTCAACGAAAATATGCACTAGAAATTCTGGAAGATGCTGGTTTCTTAGGTGCCAAGCCTTCTCGGTTTCCTGTGGAACAAAGTTTGGTACTTACACAAGGAGATGGAGCAGAACTGCAAGATGCTTCACAATATCGAAGACTAGTTGGAAGACTTATATACCTCACAATTACAAGGCATGATCTTGTCTATGCAGTGCACATTTTGAGCCAATTCATGGACAAACCTCGACAGCCACATCTAGATGCAGCATACCAGGTTCTCAAATATCTTAAGCAAGCGCTTGGACAAGGAATTCTCTTGCCTTCTACAGGCCAGTTGGAATTAAAGGCGTATTGCGATGCTGATTGGGCTCGTTGCAGGGATACAAGAAGAAGCATTACTGGTTATTGCATCTTTCTCGGGAATGCACCTATTTCATGGAAGACGAAGAAGCAAGGGACAGTGTCTAGCTCAAGTGCTGAAGCTGAGTATAGGTCCATGGCCACGACATGTCGAGAAATAACTTGGCTTCGCAATATTCTGAAGGATTTGAACGTAAGCCAACCACATGCAGTAAAACTCTTCTGTGACAATCAGGCTGCTATTCATATAGCGTCAAATCCCGTCTTCCACGAGCGCACGAAACACATAGAAATTGATTGCCACGTTGTACGTGAGAAGGTAGAAAGAGGACTGATCGAAACTCTTCATGTTCGAACAGAAAAACAACCTGCAGACTTGTTCACCAAGCCATTGAGTTCGAAGCAGTTCACTGTACTGTTAGACAAGTTGAATGTAATCAATATACACTCCAACTTGAAGGGGAGTATTAAGGAAAGTATTAAGGGGAACAATCCCAAGTAATTAAGGATTCCTCCTAGAATAGATTGGTTACCATGTTTATCCCTAGAATACTGGATCAGAATGGAACAAACTCTATATATAAGAGGTGTAATACGCACGAATGAAATCAAGAAGTCTTTTCTTCATCTTATAATTCTCTTTAGTTTCTAATCAATTCCAACATATACAACAGACATGTTTGAAACTGAGCTTTTTGGAGCACAAGACCAAGAGTGATGTATCATTCAGTATGAATCAATTAACTCTGACCAACAAGAACATCTTTATAAGGAGTAGGCTGTGGTGCCGCAATATGGATACTTGTTTCCTGCTGCTGCTGCGAAAGTTGTCTTTCTCTCCTCCTTTGATCTTCTAGAATAAGAGGAACCTGGCCTTCCCTTTCATGTACTAGTCGCTCTTGTGCCCCTCCCCTCAATTTCTCGAGCCTTAGGATGGCACCGTCATCCATCTGTTGCATCTTGAACACCTTCACCACGTTTGCTAAACCTCCAACAAGGAGCAATATGCTGCCAGCTATGCCCATCCATATCCAAGTCCCACCCTGCAAGTCATAAAACCAGAGTAGCTAAGGTTCCACACAACAGTGTTGCATGTAGCCAGGTAGTACTTTTACCATAGGCACACATGTTTTGGTGTAAAAATAAGTTAAATAACCAAGTGACTGGAAGGACACATTGAAATTAAGTACTATAATGTGCTTCTAAAGTGCTTTCAAGTATCGCTGGTTGCACCTCCAGAAGCACATATGACCAAAGAGGCCCTAATTAAGAACTTGATACTTATGGCAATTCACTTACCAGTAGCTCCAGGCCATGATATACTACTCCTCCTTGTTCAAGGATATTCAGAACTGCGCCTATTGTAAACAATACACTAGCAATGAGAAATGGAATATGTACACTCTGTTGCAAGATCTGGACATGTCCATCTGATCTCTCATAGATTTGACACGAGTTGTGGATTGAACCAAGCAACCATAGAACAGGGCCAGCAATAAGCATATTCATGGCATGTTTCTCAAGCTTGTAGTAGCTATATCCTCTTTCAGCCTGCAATCAATTGTGCACACTATCAAAAGTCACCACAATGAATACAACTAATCTTATTTGTGCAGTTTATGGGATCCGAGATTCCGAGTAGCATCAAACTGTCATCCACTAGCCCGTTTAACCTACCAGAAGATCCAACTTTATTGGTACTTGATCAGAAACAAAGATAATGATCGAGAAATTCAAATCATAGAAAGTGCAAACATTAAGATTTGATCAACATATAAGGAAACTAGCAATGTTATTTTGTTATGGACTCTATTTCTGACTTTCAGTGCAAGGTAATATTACTCTTAGAACCTTGATCTCCCACTAAAACTTCTCTATTTTCATTGGAACTCATTGAACTCTACCAAGTTTTGCTCAATCTATCCTTTCATATGTATGCATTTCATTACTGTTTCTTTAAGTTTCTTCTGCTAACAATATTCTATTGGATCCATAAACTAATCTAAAACTAATCCATCGATCAGTTCTAGAAGTTTCATTGATTCAAGCTTAACACACGCACATATAAGAGACACATTGGATGTATTCATATATACCTGAATGAAGAGGAACAGAATGGCCAAGAACCAGAGAAGCGAACCCAAAGCCTGCACCACCGGAACCCCAAACTCGACGAACGTAAGCTGCAAGTCCAGCTCCATCATTATTAACCGGTAATCGAACCCAGCTAGATGTGCCAACAGATCATGTAGATTCACTAACATAACCAGCGCAAACGCTATGAGCAAAAGAACCAGACCTGACGTTGGCTCCTTCGTCAGCTCAGCCGCAAAACCGCCCAGCAGCACCACCGTGGCGAAAAGATAGAGTCCGGCGTTTATGTACTCGGCGCGGTTCCGGCTCAACCGCGGCCCGTAGAGTCGTGCCTCACGCGCCGATGCCAGCTTCACCATTTTAGATAGCTCTGTGTTTTCTCTACTCACTTAAACTTCCGATTTCAGAAATGTTGAGAAAGTTTGTGCCAAATTCTTGGTGATGTTATTGTTTGATTTTGGAGACTAGAATTAGTCAAGAGGTGGTGCAAATCTGAAACTGAAAGGACAAAGGAGTACGGTACGTGGCTTCGTGCATGGAGGGCGTTTGTATAAGGTGGTTTAATAAAGAGAGTGCTGGACACGTGGCGGTATCGCAGCTCGGTCTTACAGCCCCATCAGGCCCACCTCACATGTTACCGCCATGACACGTCTATTATGGATTATGATGTATGAACTGGGTCGAAGCTGCTCAGCCGGGGATACCCGTGCGTGCGAATGTATCGATCGTCTGTTTAAATCGTTTAATTTTCTCTGTTTCATCAATTCATTAAAGATTAAATGACGAATGATAGTAAATTCAATCAATTCATTAAAGATCAAATGATGAATGACGACACGTGCTTATCTCGCGTCTCACCAGCCCTAGGTTTGGGTTGGTTGTTTATTTTAAGATTCGGTTCGTTTGGATGATCTATTCTTTGCTGTTGAACTTATTCCCCTGTCGTTTCTTTCATGTATACATTTCCAGCTTGAGATGCCAATTGGAATCCATCAGCCAGGAGTTGAAATCCGAGAAAGAGAAGATAGACAGGGAGAACCAGCAGAAAAAGATGGAGCTGGATCTGATGAAATCCAAGGAAGAGAAGCAAGAGAAAAAGAACTGGAGGATCTGGATGGAGCCGTGTCATAATCTGACAATGAATGCAAATGATGGTGATCGTAGGCATTTAGGTTCATACGGTTGAGATGTGACACAGCTTGTAGTTACAAGACATACAAAATCAATTGTGCAACTTTCAGATTCAAGTTTATGGGAAGATTTCATGTTTCTCAAACAGCATTCTCTTAACCACTTGAGCATGCTCCTCTTGTTTAACCACTTGATCATATGCTTCTCTTTCTCAATTCTTTCTTCAGTACTCAGTAGCTATGATTTTTTATCTTTTAATTGAAATTCCGTCATAATTGAGCAAAATGGTTTTTTCCTTGTAGTAGTTAAACTAGTTATGATCCTATATGAAACTTATATATCCATGAAAGCTGGTGTTGAAGTTACTTTTACAGTCTTAGTCATTGTTCATTTTGCTCCTTGTTCAGTGTAAGGTAATACTGAAGGTTCTTTTGCTACTCAATAACACAAAATCTCCGATTTTGAGAAATAGATTGAAGAAAGGCAGAATCTGCAATTGGCAAACAATCTTTGTTCATTCAGAAATATTTTATGTTCAATGACATCAATGATTTCATACATCCAGAACAAACTGGCTAAAAGTCTCAAACAATTACCATGATTGTTAACTTCTAAGGCAGTAGAGAGAGCACAAACAATACTTGAAATATCAGTAGTGGAAGTACCTGTGTTTTTCAAGAAACCAGCAAATTTTCCCAGCAAGGCAATAGCATTTCCTCTGTCACTTTCCGTGATTCCTTGCTTGATCTGAAGGAAATTTCCAAACTCATTTATGAGATTAGCAGGGTTTGATGTGAAGTTACTCATCTCTTCTGAAACACTGCTCAGATTTGCTCTAGGAGTGGTGAATAAGTTTCTTTGCATATTCTTTGATTTTTTTCCTTCATTGTACTTTGGCTTCAGTTCAGGAAAAAGTATCCAGCATGTTTCCTTCAAGTGACCAATTCCATTTCTTCTAATACTCTTGCAATGAGTACACTTCAAATCTGGCCTTCTCCCCTTGTAGTTGTGATTGTTTGGTGCTTCTCTACTTGCAGCAAATGCCCTAGCATCTGAACCCTGAGTGTTGCCATCCAGGTTCATAGCTCTCCTTCGTGCCTCTTCTCTCTGAATGGTGTTACACACAGTGGCAAAGGATGGCAATTCTGGACTCATCAACAAGTGGCTTTTGAGATCTTCATACTCTGGTCCCAAGCTTGCGAGAAGTTGAAAAACTTTATCTTCATCTGCTCTTTTTATCAGAATGTCTAAATCAACTGTATGTGGTCTATACATGTCGAGTTCATTCCACTTGAATTTTAAGTTTCCAAGGTGTTGAACAAAAGACAGATTACCTTGTTGAAGAGATGAGATATCTTTCTTGAGTTGGAAGACCCTAGCAGCATTGTTGAGATTTCCATACATCTCTTCGAGTGCTTCCCACAGATGAAATGAAGATTCTGAGTAACCAAAGATTTCTCTTAGCTTTGGTTCCATGGAGTTGAGAATCCATGACATGACCAGTTGTTCTTTGCTTAGCCAATCTTCATACTTTGGATCTTTAAAATCTAGAGTTGTCTTTTTTGTGATGAATCTGAGAGATTTTTTTTCCTCCAAGAGCTAGTGTAACAGCTCTTGACCATGGTATATAATTGAACTCATTCAGAAGAACAGAAGAGAGACTTTGGATTGGACTCTCATCTATGGTTTCTGATCTAGATGCGCCAGTGTCTGGCATTGTGGTTTGAAACAAAATGAACTGATGAGAATGATATGAACTTTACACTGAACACAGGAAGGAATGCAGGTCCTATGAGGATCAATGCTCTGATACCATAAAGAATTATGACAACAGATGAATCAAAATGTGTATTTCATTCATGTTCTTGATTTACAACTGAAGCAACATTTATACAAACTTAAGGAACAACGAGAAAACTAGTGAAACTGGCTAAAACACAGAAGGAAAAGATCAATCTGTCAGTCACAAAGAAAACTCCCCTAAAACTAGGATCTGTGCTTAACCAAATTGTTACACACTGATTGCCAAGCAGCCAAACATGAAATAGGAGCGACTGAGGGCAACTTCGATTGACAACAGCTGCAGAGGCTGGAGAGGGAGCCGGAGACGTGTTCCACAAGTCATAGACTTTAACATTGGGCAGCATATAGTTTGATGATTATAAGATGGGGATCGAGATCAAGTTAATGAAAAGAGGTTATTTGATGGTATGAAGCACAAAATACTAACCATCCTCACTTTGGGGTATCTGACACTAACAGCAAATATGAATTCTATTCTTGAATCTGGTTCTATCTATGCCCACATATATTCATTGACCATAGTCACACCAGCTGTTTGTTCTATGTCCATTCCCTTGTGATATAAATGGTTTTAATTTTTTCTTTTAAGATTATATATGCATACACCGATTGTTTAGTAAACAGAATGATGAATGAATATTCTGTATATTGTTGTTATGATTTTGTACAGACTAGCTAGCTATTATATAGCAATAGGACAGAGCTATTCTAGGAATGTCAATTACATGATCCTACAATTATGCTAGGCTGATTTGGTGCATACACAAGATAATTCGATCCACAATTAGCTCCTTAATTGAATTCATTTCCTTTAACACTCTCTCTCAAGTTGGAGTGTGAATGTCTATGACACCCAACTTGCTGAGATGTGTATGAAACGCCGGTGATCTTAATGGCTTCGTGAAAAAATCTGCAATCTGGTTTCCAGTTTAAACATAGGCTGTCTTGACTTCTCCTCTTTGAATTCTTTCTCGAACCGTATGGCAATCCAGTTCGATATGCTTTGTTCGCTCATGATAAACCGGATTTTCAGCAATGTGTAAGGCTGCCTGATTATCACAAAACAACTTCGCTGGTCCAGGATGTGGTACACGTAAATCTTTCAATAAATATCTCAGCCAAGTAAGCTCACAGGCAACTGTAGCCATGGAGCGATATTCCGCCTCCGCTGATGATCTCGACACTGTTGCCTGCTTCTTACTTTTCCAGGACACAAATGATTTGCCAAGGAAAGTGCAATATCCTGTTACAGATCGCCGCATTATTGGACACCTCGCCCAGTCCGCATCACAATATCCGATCAAGTGAAGCGGGTTATCTGAGGGAAACAGTAACCCTTGTCCCGGAGCTGCCTTCAAGTACTGTAGGAGTCGATGAGCAGTCTTGAGATGATGTAGTTTGGGTTCCTGCATGAACTGACTAAGTGTGTTCACAGAGTATGTGATTTCTGGTCTGCTAATTGTGAGATAGATCAATTTTCCAACTAATCGCCGATATCTGGTGGGATCTTTAAGTGCTGCACTCCCTGTGTCTGTTAACACCAAGTCAGGCTCCATGGGAACATTTGTTGGCTTTGCTCCAAGTAACCCAGCTTCTTCCAATATGTCCAACGTATATTTTCGTTGGCACACTGTAATCCCTGCTTTGGACCGTGCTACCTCAATCCCAAGAAAGTATTTCAATGGTCCAAGATCTTTAATTTTGAAGCAACTGTTGAGGAACGTCTTGAGGTCATTGATGGCCTTCTCATCATTCCCGGTAATGACCATATCATCGACATAAAGTAATATGACTGTAATGGAATCCCCATTGACCTGTGTAAAGAGTGAATAGTCAGCACGAGACTGCTGGAATCCAATTTCTTGAATTGCACAAGAAAATTTTTGAAACCAACTGCGAGATGCTTGCTTAAGACCGTAAAGGGACTTGTGGAGTCGACAAACCGCATTCTCCCCCTGTCGACAATAACCGGGAGGTGGAAGCATATACTTCCACACTGAGTTAGCCATGCAAGAAAGCGTTTTGCACATCCATCTGATGCAACGGCCAATGCCTAACCGCAGCAACTGCGAGGAGGCAACGAACTGTGATTAACTTGGCAACAGGGGCGAAGGTGTCTTTGTAATCGATACCTTCGCGTTGAGTGAACCTCTTGGCAACAAGCCGGGCTTTGTAACGCTCAATACTGCCGTCAGCATTGTACTTGACCTTAAAGACCCACTTGCAACCGATAGGTCGTTGGCCTGGAGGTAAGGGAACCATGGACCAAGTGTTATTGTCCTCAAGAGCCTTAATCTCAGCATTCATAGCTTCAACCCACTGAGGATCATGACGAGCCTGCTCATAATTTTCCGGCTCAACCAATCGAGATATAGTAAGGAACGGTATTGGCTAGAGAGTCCAGAATAAGATACATACCGTTGCAATGGATAGCGAGTGCCTGACGTGGACGTAGAGGAGACATCAGGGCCCAGGACAGCAGCATGGTACGTTTGAAAATCTCGGAGATATGGTGGAGGCCGGTGGAGGCGAGTGGAATGACGAGGTTCAGGAAGTTGCGAGATCGGATCGGTATTGATGGGGTCGGAAATGATGAGATCAGTGGTGTCGTTAATGGACGTTGTTGATGGTGCGGTTGGTTCTGACGGAATCAGGGTGGATGGAATTGCCGGTGAGGAAATGGAAACGTCAGCAGGCTGAGGTCGACGAGAGTAGACTTTGAGTGGAGTTGGATGAGGAGAGGCAGCGATCAGAGATGGATTGGTGGAAGAAGAGGATGTGGTCGAAGAGTGAGCGATCGGAGATGAGAGATCAATTGGGTCGTTTTGGGAAAAGGAAGTGTCGGGTGCTGCAATTGAAGAAGAGATGGGATGAAGATAGGAGGGGGTGATGGGCTCAGTGGATGGAATTGGGCCGCTAGGTAGAGGCAAAACTGGGTCGTCGTCTTGATTTTCGGGTGGAAGTTGATTTAACGGGAATGTATGTTCATGGAAAGCAACATCCCGAGATGTGAAAAGTATCTTGTCTTCAAGGTCATAAACACGGTAACCTTTTTGCCCAAGTGGATATCCAATGAAAATGCAACGACGTGCACGATAATCAAATTTGTGATTGGGGTTGAGATTTGTGGCATAACATAGGCAACCGAAAACCCGAAGAGCAGAATAGTTTGGTGGATTGTTGTGTAAAAGTTCATTTGGAGATTTGTGAGAAAGTAGAGGTGTGGGTAGGCGGTTGATGAGATAACATGCTGTTTGGACACTTTCCCCCCAAAACCGTAGTGGTAAATTGGCTTGAAATCGAAGGGCACGGGCTACATTTAAAAGATGGCGGTGTTTACGCTCGACTACCTCATTTTGTTGAGGAGTATAAGCACATGTGTGTTGAAAAATAGTGCCGCTTTCGTCAAAGAAAGTACGCATTGCTGTGAATTCACCCCCATTATCGGCACGTAAAATCTTAATGTCCCTATTAAATTGTGTTTTGACTCAAGAGAAAAAAGATTTTAACAACGATTGGGTGTTGGATTTAAGACTCATAAGATGTACCCAAGTGAAGCGAGTAAAATCATCAACAATGGTTAAGAAATAACGAGCCTCGGAATGTGTATGAATTTTGTGTGGTCCCCAAATATCACAATGGATCAAATCAAACGGTGCAACGGTTTCAATTGAACTTGAAGGGAAAGATGAACGAGTTTGTTTCGCTAAGGGGCAAATCTCACAAACATGCTTATTATTATAAATAATATTTGAAAAAGTTTGAGATAGAAAGTGGAGGGGAGCAGCAAATGGGTGTCCGAGTCGTTGATGCCAAAGGTCGGAGGTGCGGGCTATGTGATTAACGAGGTGAGGATTTTGGGTTGGTATGAGGTAGTAAAGACCATTAAAATGCTTGCCCAGGCCAATCATCCTCCTCGTATCCACGTCCTGCACAACACAAAAGTCAGGGTAAAATATCACTATACATCTCAAAGCGCGTGTCAATTTACTCACAGATATCAAATTCACGCGAAATTTAGGAACATGTAGAACTCTATCAAGAGATAATTCTGATGACAATTGAATGGATCCTATACTCTTAATGCGTGCATGTTCTCCATTAGGTAAACCAACAAAATCATGAATAAACTCATCTTTATTGTGCGTTGGTGTGAGATGTGATACGTGATCCGTTGCTCCATTGTCTACTATCCAATATAAAGTTGAATGTGCATCATGCTCAATATTATTGCAATTGGGTGTAAAGATACCTGTTGCGTTTGCAAATGGTTGGTTTTTACCGTTTTGAAGCAATGTCATAATCTGCTTATACTCTTCAGCTGTCAAGATTGGGCCTCCATTAGTTGATTCCCTCTTCATCTCAACATTGTGGGCTGCTGTCTTCTTATTTCTGGGTTTCACATATTTTCCATGCCATTTATGACCCACTGGAAACCCAATTAGATAATAACATGTGTCCACCGAATGCCCTCCTTGCTCACAGTGAGTACAAAACTTGCGACTGCCAGATGAAGTCGCTGTTTGTGATCCTGGCTGCTGCCGTGCGGCCTGCATCGCGTGAGAGGCTGGGACAACGCTGCTGCGAGTTGCTACCTCCATTTGCCTTTCTTGCTGGAGGATGAGACCATGAGCCCTTCGTGTATCTGGAAGGTGATTCATCATCAAGATCGACCCACGAACCTGGGTATAGGGTTCATTAAGCCCCATCAGAAATTGCATCACCTTCTCCTTCTCCTCTCTGTCAGTGATTTTCTTCAACATGTTGCAAGAACAAGCGATGGGTTCCTGATAAGATCCCAATTCGTCCCAAAGGCCCTAGAGTCTGGTGTAGTAAGCAGAGACGGAGAGAGCTCCTTGGCGACAATCTGCAATTTCTTGCCGAATTTGATAGATTCTTGATTCGTCTCCTTGAGAGAATCGATCCTTGAGGTCGTTCCAAATCGCTGCTGCTGTATCCGAGTAGATTACACTGCGAGCTATCTCCGGTTGAACGGAATTGAGGATCTAGGATACCACCAGATCGTTGCTGCATTGCCAAAATGAGAATTTCGCATCAGTTGCTGGTGGAGCTTCTATGGATCCGTCGATGAGGCCAAGCTTGTTCTTGGCGCTGAGGCTGCGGCGCATCGAACGGCACCATTCCCCGTAGTTGCGTCCATTCAGAAGTATGCTAACCAGGACGAGTCCCGGTGTGTCTGAACTGTGTAGTGTCAGAGGATCAGGTAACGTAGCCCCTTTCTCCTCAGTGTTGTGTGATGTGTCGACTATATTGTCGATGCAGTGGTGTTTGTGTTTTGATTGTAGCGGAAGGTGTTAGGTTAGAGACACCAGAATCGGTGCTCTGATACCATAAACAGAATGATGAATGAATATTCTGTATATTGTTGTTATGATTTTGTACAGACTAGCTAGCTATTATATAGCAATAGGACAGAGCTATTCTAGGAATGTCAATTACATGATCCTACAATTATGCTAGGCTGATTTGGTGCATACACAAGATAATTCGATCCACAATTAGCTCCTTAATTGAATTCATTTCCTTTAACATTTAGTCTCTAGCTGGAGCATATAATTTGGTTTCTTGTACGTATGAGTTCCACAATTTTGATTACTTGGCCAGTGTACATGAACTAACCTTCATAAATATGTAACGAAAATTATTTGGTGCACCAGTGATGCACGTGCATGTCTATTTCACACCGTCCGATTGCGTTCTTACCGTTAGATGTATGTATTGTTTCACGTTTGTTTTTTTATCTTTATTTGGTGTACCGAATACTCTCTTTGTATGTAAAGGCTGAATAGGTTTACATGAGATTCATTTTGTGAAGTTTCAATTAACTCATTATGCACGGAAGTGATTTGAGGTATTCTTCTCGACTTCCTTCAACTCCTTATGCTGATGATGCTATATAGACTGCTCTTGGACGTTTCTCTCACTAAATCTCGGAGACACTACACAATTGGCATACTACATTAGAAATTTATATTACAGCAAAGAGATCTCTAGTTACATTTCAGCTGCTTTCACTGTTTCCTCTGGTAGTTCTGGATAGTTGATACAAGCTAGTGACAGACCAATATTTCAAGTTTTAAATAACCCTCTGCTATTATGTAGATAATGGTTCAGATACAACTAAGGTTCCATTCAACAGTGTTCATGTAGCCAGGTAGAACTGTTACCACAGGCACACATGTTTTGGTGTAAAACACCAAGTGATTCTATGTTTTGGTGTAGAACTTTTACCACAGGCACACATTGAAAGCTTTCAAGTGTCAGCTTGTAGCACCTCAAGAAGCACACATGATCTCTCATAGATTTGACATGAGTTGCGGATTGAACCAAGCAACCATAAATCAGGGCTAGCGATAACCATATTCATTGCATATATATATGTTTCTCAAGCTTGTAGTTGCCGTATCCTCTCTGTCAGCCTGCAATGAATTGTGCACACTATATCAAAATTCACCACAAATGAATACAATCACTCTTATTAATGCAGTTTATGGTTGTCCCATTAGCATCAAACTCTCATCCTCTAGCTATCTACTTTAAACTACCAGAAGATTGGACATCGATTATATGTACTTGATCACATACAAAAATAATTGATCGAAAAAATTGAAGAAAACTAGCAATGCTATTTGTTATGGTTACATGGATGAACAAAGAGGATATCGGAGGGGATTTGAACTCTATTTAGAAGTAAAGTAATTACGCTTAGAAGCTTGATCTCCCACTAAAGCTTCTATTTTTATTAGAACTCATTGAACTCGCTTCCTCAATCTATCCTTTCATGTATGCAATTGTAGTTTCTTTAAGTGCCTTCTGCTAGCAATATTCCATTGGATCCAGAAACTAAAACTAATGCATATCGCGATTGATCAGTTCAAGCAACAGAAAGTTACATTGAAACTAGCTTAACTCACAGTCACAAAGAACATTAATTAGTCAAAATAATGAACACAAGAGACAACTGTGACTGAATATTAATTGATATTGATTCACCTCACAAAGGAGGAATTATATACAAATTACAACCGAGCCAAAGTAGGTAAGTATATCTTCCTAAGGTAAGTGATAATCCTAATAATAATAGTAATTACAAATATATACAAAAGGAAAGTATGACTCACACCAACACTCCCCCTTAAGTTGGAGCATACAAATCACGAATGCCCAACTTATCAAGTGAGTCATAAAAAGCCTTACTCGAAACTGCTTTAGTCAAAACATCAGCTAACTGTTCTTCAGAGCGAACAAAAGGAAAGGAAATAAGCTTAGAATCAAGCTTCTCCTTGATGAAATGTCTGTCAACCTCAACATGCTTGGTTCTATCATGTTGTACTGGATTATGAGCAATATCAACAGCTGCCTTATTATCACAATATAAATCCATGGATTTCTTTGGTTTAAATCCCAAATCACGAAGTACATTTCTCAACCAAAGTAATTCACAAACTCCATGGGCCATACCTCTATACTCTGCTTCAGCACTCGATCGAGCCACAACTTTTTGCTTCTTACTCCTCCAAGTAACAAGATTACCGCCCACAAAAGTGAAATAACCAGAAGTAGACTTTCTATCTGTAATGCAACCTGCCCAATCTGCATCTGTATAACCACTAATATCCAGATGTTTATTCTTTGAAAACATTAAGCCTTTGCCGGGTGCAGACTTCAAATACCTCAGAATGCGAATCACAGCTTCCATATGGGTTTCACTGGGATTATGCATAAATTGACTCACAACACTTACTGCATATGCAATATCTGGCCGAGTATGTGAGAGATAGATTAACCTGCCAACTAACCTCTGATAACGAGCCCTCTCTGTAGGAATTTGGTCAGGGTACTCAGCTAACTTGTGATTTTGCTCAATAGGAGTATCAGCAGGTTTACAATCTAGCATCCCTGTTTCTGTCAACAAATCAAGCACATATTTTCTCTGGCACAAGAAAATTCCTGAACTCCCCCTTGCAACCTCAATTCTCAAAAAATATTTAAGTGAACCAAGGTCTTTCATCTCAAATTCTGATGCAAGTAGACCCTTTAGTCTCTCAATCTCCTCAGAATCATCACCAGTAATTATCATATCATCAACATAAATAATCAAGGCAGTCACCTTACCTGACCGACGTTTCAGAAACAACGTATGATCAGAATTGCTTTGTTCGTACCCAAAATGACGCATAGCTTGAGAGAACCTTCCAAACCAAGCTCGTGGTGATTGCTTAAGTCCATACAAGGACTTGTTCAACTTACATACAAATCCTCCTTCTGCGTTTGCTTCATATCCTGGTGGTAGATCCATATAGACTTCTTCAGATAACTCTCCATGTAAAAAGGCATTCTTCACATCAAACTGTTGCAAAGGCCAATCTAAATTGGCTGCTAGAGACATCAATACTCGAACCGTATTAATCTTGGCCACTGGAGCAAAGGTTTCCTCATAATCCACGCCATAAGTTTGAGTAAATCCTTTTGCAACAAGTCTTGCTTTATACCTGTTCACCGAACCATTAGCATTATGTTTGACAGTGAACACCCATCTACACCCAACAACTCTCTTTCCCTGTGGGGGTGGCACCAACTCCCAAGTATTATTCTTCTCCAAAGCTTCCATCTCCTCATTCATTGCTTGAGTCCATTTGGGATCCTTGAGAGCATCCTGCACTTTACTGGGAACACATACAGAGGATATTTGATTCACAAAAGAAGCATGGGATTCAGACAACCGATGGGTGGACACAAAGTTAACTATAGCATATTTGGACTTGACATTTAAACTTGGTTCATATTGGCGAGGTGGTTTACCACGAGTGGACCTAGGAGGCAAGACACATATACTATCACCATTACCAAAACTAGAAGAAACATTACTAACCTCAAGATTAGGACTCTCCTCCGGGATTGTCTGGCAAGAGTTATCTATATTTGAGAGGGGTGAAGGGCCTTGATCGATTGCATGTTCTGCCTTGTCGTGATCGCTAGGAAGGACATGATCGCTCGTTGGTGCGCTACTGGATGGTAAGCTACTGGGAGCTTCTGTCTCTTCGGGCGATCGATCGCTAGGACCAATGCGATCGATCGTTGGTGCACCACTGGAAGCCTCTGCCTCGTCGTTGTCCTGACGATCGATCGTGGGATCAAAGATTACACGAGTAACATTTTCATCCCCAAGTGGCTGAATCACACAAGACTTTTCTTCCAAAAAAGTATGTTTCTCCCCCTGAAGAGAAGGATTGGGAGGAGAAAAATAACAAGCATCTTCATAGAAGGTGACATCCATGGTAACATAAACTTTCTGTGTAGGGGGATGAAAGCACTTGTAGCCCTTCTGATTGACACCATAGCCCACAAAAACACATTTGAGCGCCCTTGCATCAAGTTTGGAACGTTGATTCTTAGGAACATGAACAAATACCACAAGTTTGGAAGAATTGAGTAAACTGACAATTAATGAACTCCCCCCATTATCAGAACGAAAGACTTTAATATTGGCTCCAAATTGAGTTCGAACAAGAGCAGCAAATTCTTGAAAAGCAGAGAAGACGTCATGTTTATGTTTTAACAAAGATACCCAAGTAAGACGGGTATAATCATCAATAAACAAAACGAACCAACGTTTGCCAGAAAAAGTCGACTCGCGGGAAGGTCCTCATACATCGGAATGAATAAGTTCAAAAGGAACAGAACTCCTGGTAGTACTCAAAGGATAACTCGCACGATGACTTTTAGCTAAGACACAAGACTCACAATGCAGCTTAGACTCATCAACGCTCAAAAACAAGGAGGGCATCAATTTCTTCATGACGCCAAAGGAAGGATGTCCCAATCTACGATGCCATGACCATAGTTCTTCAATTTGATTAGTAACCCCAGTCGAAATCAAAGCTGTTTGGACTGCCTTCTCTGGCTTCATTCCGGCGAACATGCAATCCAGATGAAACAGACGACCCCTTAGATAACCCCTGCCGATTATTTCCCTGGTGAGGAGGTCCTGAAAAATCACATACAAAGGAAAAAAGGTTACAGAACATCGAGATTGAGTATTGAGCTGAGGCACAGATATGAGATGATGAGACAAATCAGGGACATAAAGAACATCATGTAGTGTTAGAGAAGGGGTGAGACGAACAGACCCTATGCCTAAAACTGGAAAAGAATCACCATTGGCATTAACAACAGAGGAAATAGTAGGTGGGTTAAGAAAAAGGAAGTAATTACGATCATAGGTCATATGGTCAGATGCTCCAGAATCAATAATCCATGTATTGCTACCAGTAAAGTTAGAAATTTGTAAAGCCACTCCAATCTTATCATTACCACCATGACTTACTAACATGGTACCATTACCATCAACGTCGGTGTGGTCTGGGTCTGTCATAGCATAGTACTCTTGATCTTGAACAAGATGGACAGCAGCCTTTCCCTTGGATTTGTCCTGAGGTCGAGCTTTATTAAAATAATTAGTTGGAAAGCCAACCAACCTATGACAATTTGCCTTGATGTGACCTGGATTTTTGCAGTAATTACAGATACCATTAGGAGAGAACCCGGGAGGAGGACCTTGAGGAGAAGGACGCAAAGCAGGAGGCCGATTGCCTGATAATGGCCGATTGTTGGACGAATTGAAAGGCTTTGAATGAATGGTAAGACCTGTAACTTCAGAGGTAACTCCTCTAGTACCCGCCCTTTGAGTTTCATCTTTGCGGATATAAGAAAAAGCTTGCTGCAAACTAGGTGTAGTAGTCCGACGAAGCAATTCACTCCTTGCATTCTCAAATATAGGATCTAGGCCAGCTAAGAAGACATGAACCCGCATAAGGTCTTGCTCTTCCTTATAAATCTTGATATCATCTGGGCACTTCATGCGACATGGATGCATCTGATCAATATCTTGCCAAATCCCCTTCAATTTTGCAAAATACATAGCAACCTGTCTCCCATCTTGAGTCATACGAGCTGCTTGAGTACTTAATTCATAAACCTCGGAAAAATCCGTTCCATTGAAGTAGATTTCTTTGAGACTTTCCCAAATTTCTTCAGCTGTATTACATCCCATAATCATTTGTGAAACATCTTCCGTCATAGATTTGTAAAGAATAGAAGTTACCGAACCATTAGCAGTCTTCCACTTCGAATAGTTGTTGGCTTCAATTGGTGGTTCAGGAATCGAACCATCAACATAGCCCATCTTATTAATCCCCCAAAGGTGAGCTTCCATCATCTTCTTCCAAGTTCGATAATTGGTGCCATTAAGCTTGACACCACCATAGCTGCCAGTTGAATCATCTTTAACAGAGACAGAGATTTTGTTGGAGTCATAAGAGCTCTCACCACTATCAACTTTTGTGAGCACAGGTGAGATTTCGGAATCCTTAGTCATGGTAAATATGAAGCGGAAAGATTCAATAACAAAGATCAAGGGCAACAATGATGCAAGGATCAAAGGACAAGGAACAAAAGGACAAAGGGTGAAAAATCAAAGAACAAAGAGTCAGAGTCCAAGATCGGATCTCTGCTCTGATACCAAGTCAAAATAATGAACACAAGAGACAACTGTGGCTGAATATTAATTGATATTGATTCACCTCACAAAGGAGGAATTATATACAAATTACAACCGAGCCAAAGTAGGTAAGTATATCTTCCTAAGGTAAGTGATAATCCTAATAATAATAGTAATTACAAATATATACAAAAGGAAAGTATGACTCACACCAACATAATTACTACATCAGAATGATTATTAGACGTATTCATACCTGCAGAAGAGGAAGAGAATGGCCAAGAACCAAAAGCGAACCCAAAGCCTGCATCGCCGTCCACCCGAACCGCAAACTCGACAAAAAGTCCAGCTCCATCATTCTTAACCGGTAATCGAACCCAGCTAGATGTGCCAGCACATCATGCAGATTCACTAACAAATCCTATGAGCAAAAGAACTAGACCTGACGTTGGCTCCTTCGACAGCTCAGCCGCAAACCCTCCCAGCAGAACCACCGTGGCGAAAACGTACAGCCCGACGTTTATGTACTCAGCGCTGTTCCGGCTCAGCCGCGGCCAATACAGTCGTACCTCACGCGCCGATGACAGCTTCACCAATCACCATTTTAGGTCTGTTTTCTCTAGTCACTTATACTTTATTGGGATTTCAGTAGGGGTGGACTAATATCCGGTTTTCAATCAAAAACCGAAAAAATCATCTGAAAAACTGGGTTGGATAACTGAATTTATTAAAACGGGTCAAAAAATAACGTAAACCGGTCTGAACCGGTTTGAATCGGATTGGTTCCGGTTTAGCTTAAAAATCGGCCTGAATTAACCAAATATTTTATATTTGATGTTATATTTTTTTAATACGTGTTACATTATTATTAGTCAATATATTTCTTATTATGTGTCACCTTAAGAAGACAAAATTTATTTATCAAATTATACTTATTTATATACACACACTCATATGAACTCATATTCTTGAACAGGTATACTATAAAAAATATATATACTTTGACATATAATTTAAGCATGACTGTAAATTCGTGAAAAAATAATAATTGAGAAAAAAACCTAGAACTATATACGTTTTAATTTTTATAGGGAAAAAAGACAAAATAATTTTTTTTTAAAATGTCTCATCTTATTGTTTTAAATTCAGGTTAAATCCGAAATTGATCCAACCCGGTCCTGTTTCCGGTTGATCCGATTTTAAAATTTGGTTCCGGATAGAAGTTTTACAAATCCGAATAATTCGAATTGAATACAGTTTGGACCAAAAACCTATCCGATCCGAATATGCCCACCCCTAGATTTCAGATTGTACAGAAATGTAGGCAAATTTTGTACCAATTTCTTCGAGCGTTTTTTCTTTTTACTAGCTGCCAAATATTTTTTGTGATTCCAATCTTTTATCATCATCACTTATTTTGTTTTTGTTAGAACGAGTATTTCGATCCGGAATTAGAAATCCGCTCATTTTTTCATTTGTAATTTTTTCTATTTGATTTATAATCGTGTTTGTTCTATCCGTTAGGTGATTATTATTGGAACTTGTCCCACATTAAAGAAGAATTAAATGCAATAGACATTTATAAGGAAATATTCATGTGAGGTATTAAATGAATCAAAAACCTTGTGTGGGCTTGGTGGGCTTTTCTATTTGGTTTTCAATAGAAAATAAATAAATATATATATATATATATATATATATATTATTTAAATAAAATTTGTTTTAAAATTTTGAAATAATAACATTATTATTTAAATTCGGATAAATTCAAAAAGTTATAACTGTTCGAGACAGTCACAGCTGTTCGAACAGTTATGTCTGTTCAAATTGACTTTTATTTAAGGACGACATTTTAGTCGTTGTTTCCCATAAAAACGATCTGCTCTTCTTCTTCCATCTTAAAACATATTTCTGAGAAGCACAAAGTAAATTCTTCAGGGTCAAGTTCTTGCACAAAAACTAGAACAAGATAGTTGTATCCTCTAAATAGACGTCCGAAACTGCAGCACAAGTGGAGCGAATTTCTGTCTTACGTCACTACAAAACAGGTCTCTATCTGATCAGGTTAATGAATTTAATTTTAATTTTGTTGTTGCCCTTTAATTATAATTTAATTATTATTATATATTTATTATTTGTTTCAAATATTATTGATCGGTTCCAACAATTATTTGATTTTTGAGACTGGAATTAGAGTCTTGCAAATCTGATCGAAAGGAATGAGTACGGTACGTGGCTTCGTGCATGGAGGGCGTTCGTATAGGGTGGTTTAATAATAGGGTGCTGGACGCGTGGCGGTTTTAGAGTTAAAGGTAGACCCCATCCAGCCCGTTAGGCCCACCTCACGTGTAGACACGTCCATCTCTGTCTAAGCTACAGGATTAAAATTTGTTTTCTACTTTTTTTTTCAGTTTTTAAACCGTGGACACCCAGATTAAAACCACCACGGCCCAACTCAAATCCCCTAGCCCGCATGATTTGGCTTTATTTTCAATTTTTCTTTTTAGCCCCATATTTAATTTTATTTACTATTTGACGCCTTCACTTCACCACCCTCCACAAACCACAATGAACCAAACTCTGGCCTTGATCAGTCTCAAAAACCCAGAAAAAAAAATCAAGAGAAGAACTCAATTTCGTATAATATGATGATTAAAGGTTATAAGCTGAGGGATCAAGTCGACAAGGCAAAGAGGTTATTTGAGAGTGAAGCACACAACTGTACATGATATACTACCCCTACACTAACCATGGAGATTGTTTACGGTACTGAGATGTATAACATATACTCATTTATCATTAATTGAATAAAAATAATTAGTTAAATGAGTAAAATTTACAACTTTCAAAACAAAAATTACAACATTCACAATAAAATTACTACATTTATTTTATACATTTACATATAATTGTACAAAGTTACTACAATGACAGCAAATTGTATATAAACTTGTAAATTGTCTTAAGTTGAGTAATTACATTTAATAGAACAAATATTACCTAAATAATAACTACATTTACCAAAATAGTAACAAATTTGTTGTTATATCGATAAATGTATGTATCATAAATAGATAGGTACCCTAGAATATTCCCTAACCATGCTCATTACTGTGATTTATGAAACTTTGAAGCATCTGATTGCATTTATGAACTTTATTCTTGAATTGGTTATATCTATGCAACATATATTCATTGACCACATTACTTCTGTTTGTTCTATCTCAAAAAAAAATTCCTTTTTAAGTTCCACAGTTGTTTACTTGGCTAGTGTATATGAGATAACCTGCATATATATTTAAATGCTGAATAGGTTCGCAGGACATTCATTGTGTGAAGTTAACTCTATGCACTGGTCAAGTGATTATTTGAGGTATTCTTCTTAACTGCCTCTAACTCTTTATGCTGATGCTGCTATATAGACTGCTCCTGTTTTTTGGCCCCTATATAAGAAATTTATAATACAACAAAGAGCTCTCTGGTTACATTTTAGCTGCTTTCACTGCTTCATCTGGTAGTTATTGATACAATTGAGATATAATAGGATTTTAAGTTTTTTAGCCCTCTGCTATTATGTAGTTAATGGTTCAGATACAGCTTATTATTCTTAGAGACCTAAACTATTGAACATTACAAGAACAAAAAGGGTTGGAGGATTAATTTATTTGAACCTTAGTACAGTTCCTTCAACTTTTCCCATTTTCACTTTCACTAATCACAATCTGCAGCTGTTTAAACTTTTCATCATTCTCTTCAAGATCCCATTTGTTTGGTGATTCCATAGTTTTCGTTTCCCTTTTCCTGTACTTGCAGTAGAGAAGTAGTTGAAATATGCCTAATGGGCTTCCAACCAGATTAGGCGACTGCCAAGCAGATAAAATATTGTGTTAGTTCCTTCATACCTCAATTTGTTACTGTAAAAGAAAGCTGGTTAGATTAATGTTATACAAACCGCAAGAAAGAGATCATGGCCCAGTAGTCCATATGCCATCCAAAATGAACTGGAGAGGAATGAGAAGAAGGACAAGTAGAATGGCATGAATTCTACACTCTTTGTTGCAATCACTTCCTTCTGCAATTGTGATTACAAGAATGAGGCAGGATCTAGACAATAATGAATTTGAAAACAAACAGATTACTCACAATTTTTTAAATTATCTGTGATCGAGTTCAAGAATAGACAACTTACCACAACTACCAGTGGAGAACCATACATGGTTACAGAAGCCACCACCCCTAGACTTCCAACAAATACCTTTCGATGATGGTGGTCATGGAAAACAAAGGTTGAGATGCTCACGGTGATGAAGAACATGACGATAACAGGTATCAGAATTGCAATTACCTTCATCTGCAATTAATAAGTTTATTGTTATCATCATATTACATTATGCATGCATACATATTTGATTAGTGATTCCATAGCCCATGAAAGTTTCATACTTTCATACACAAAAAAATTAAACTTGCCTTTCTTGTAGCTGAAGCAAACCAGAAGTATATGAGAATGAAGGAGAACTCGAGAAGAATTCCTAGACCATTGATGGTAACCACTGGAAAGTTTTCCCAGCCGCAGCTTACAACAGGCAATCCATACCAAGTATAAAGGAGACAGTTGATCAGTGCAGTGATGTAAGGTACACATGAAAACTCTTCTGTACTTTTCTTCCTTATGATCCTTGACATAGTCAATCTGCAAAGCATAGAATAATGTGGTCATCAAAACTAACTCACTGGATTAAATAAAATCAAAGTATCCAGTTTAGGTAAGTAGGAGTCTGTAGACAAAATTACATGGGAGTCGAGTAAAGCAACAAAGAAGCAGCATTTCCTGCATAAAAGGAACAGCATGCAAATTAACATTGTATATTAAGTACTGGTAGCTTATTGCTACAACAGTCTTTTAATATTCTATTAAACATAGTAATGAAATACCCATCACTCCAGTTGCCAATCGCAGTCTCTCTCCCATGTCTTCTATCCTGAGAAACACAGAACTACCGGTGCAAGATATGTATTTATAGATAGATGAGAAGAGAATATAGAACTTGCAAGGTATAGTCCGTACGTACTACAAGTGCTGCATGTGTCTTTATACTCTAATGGATGAAAATATCCGGCACTATCAGGTCAGACGTTGATCCTTGTAGACTTCTGTTAGTTTTTGACTTTGAGATTGATTGTGAACAATACATGAGCTAGATTGCTAGTTGTTTTACTTTCCGTAGTGACTGGCAGATCATGTTATCAGATTCCATCCACTTTTTAGGAGTGTTTGGTAATATATGTCATATGCAGTATTCAGTAAAAGCTAAATGAAGTGGCTTCTGCACTGCTTTTCGTTATAAAATTGCATTGATTTGTCAATATATGAGTTCGTAGTAGTAATTAGCATATATAACTTGAATTGCTGCTTAGTGTTTTCTTTAATGATGTGGCTTCCATCATCTGTAACAAGGGACTAATCAGAACCTAATTAACTATTGGTAATTGAGCAAAGGAGCTGGTTAGCTGGATACTTGGATTTAACTGAAATATTTCTTGCAATTGAATTTCTTAAAAAAGTAATGCCTATTACTTGATCAACTATTAACTTGTTGAATTGCAGTGCCAGTTTTCCTGTATAATGGTTGATAGTTTACCACAACTGAATTGCACCCAGATACAACCCTTTGAAAGAACATAAATGATAGAACAAGCAGGTGAAGAACAATTTTTCTAATGGAATCCAAACTATTATTAAGTGGGTAGTAGTGTTTCACTGTTTCTCATGGTTCTGAATTAAATAAAACTGATGGGGGAGGGAAATTTTACTTTCAGAGAAATCAAATCCTTCTTAGTCAAATATATGGTTCATTGGTTCTTATATCCAAAGCTCAAAGCGGAGGTATCCTTTTCTGTCCATTTAAATTGTATTTCCTTTTGTTCTTTTTGTTTTGGGGTGATGAAGGAAACCATTTGCTAGGATCAGTTTGGTGGAGCTGGATTAATTGGTTAGAGGATTATGAAGTAAGCTAAGCATGCATTTGGATGTCCCCCATTCATATATTTTTCTTCTTATTTTTTTGAATAATTATTTTTCTTTGCTCTAATAGTAATTAGAATATTTCCCTAATTGCCAAAACTGGGTTCGGGTTTCAGTTGGAATGTATCATATATATATACACAGTTCTGAATAATATATACGAGATGATTGAAAACTGTTGGCAAATGCATGGTTTGAACTCACACTTGCTGAATAATGCTGATTGATCGAGGAGGTGGGCTGTCACTCTGTTGCTGGGATCTACCAAATGCAAGTTCCATGATCTCTAACCAAAGTTGGGTTCTCATGCTTGATCGATTTGGTAGTTTTAGATGTAAAATTTGTGGTTTCCAGCACATGATGAATCTACTATCAATTGAGAATTCAGAATATATTCTCCACTTATATAAGAAACAGGAGATCAAATGCAGTCTGTTGGTGATGACAAGCATATGTACTGCTGTGTCCCTTACATTCATGATATATGTAGATTTTCAAAAGCTGATCTTTCAGCAAGTATAGGGTGCCCTTTTTTGTATAACATGACTTTCTGTTAGCAATGAGCATTTTGTAACTGCTTTCTCTACTCATGTCCGTGTGATTTAGGAAATGGGACGTGGGTAACCCGCTCTGATACCATAGCCAATTGGTTTTGAAGTTGAACCCAAACTGTTTTATCATTTTGTATAATAGTTTATGTTATGTCTCTGGTCTGCTTTACAGGTGAATAAATGTTGGTGTCGAAGACTGGGGTTGGTATCAGAATTGAAGAGTTATATGAAAGATGCAAAGTGGTCTGCGTATGCGAAGCTAATGATCATCTTAATTATCATAACCTTTTTGCTAAAAGGATACATCTATGTGGCTTCGCTATGCTTCTTGAAAATTAAGCTCTAATTAAATCAATCAGCTGGTTGGCACTATCAGTGGAAATTAGTGTGTCACTCCCCTCAAGTTTATCCACACAAAAGGATCTATGCATCAGAACAACCAAGGAGTAAGTGTGAAGCAATCAATCAAGTCGGCATGATATGAAGTTATGCTATTTGTTTCAACTTTCATTTCATCTTTGAAAAATAATATCAGAGAAAATTTAATATGCTTGTTACACTTGCTCAACTGTTCTCTATTTCTTAGTTTCTTACTGATCGAGTAGACTGTAGACTAACAGCATAGCTGAGAAGTTCCTCTGTTTATATATAGGAACTTCTCAGCTACACCTGTAGATTTGCAGTCATCCAAAATCCCTTTGTTATAGATATGAAACGTCCATCTGTCTTCAGCAACTCTAAAATTTAACTGAAGAAGATGCACAAGTGCATGTGAGGCTAAAGTCAGAAGAAACAGAGGCTATGAATTGTGTGTTGTATATTAAACTCCTCCAACAATGAGGTATTTATACAAGATACCATCCTATATTCCTAATAGGAAACTAATTAGTAGAGAACATTACAATAATCCTAATAATATCCACAATCCTAATAACACATAGAGTGACTCATTCCAACACTCCCCCTCAAGTTGGTGCATAAAGATCACAAATGCCCAACTTGCTAAGTGAGTCATGAAAAGCTTTACTTGAGAGAGCTTTTGTAAGGATATCAGCCAACTGCTCTTCAGTAGGGACAAAGGGAAAGTAAATAATCTGACCATCCAGCTTCTCTTTAATGAAATGCCGATCTACTTCAACGTGCTTCGTGCGATCATGTTGAACAGGATTATGAGCAATCTCAATGGCAGCCTTATTATCACAATAAAGCGGCATAACCTTCTTTTGCCGAAACCCAAATCCCTCAACAGGTGTCTCAACCATAACATTTCACAAAGTCCTCGAGCCATGCCTCTATACTCTGCTTCTGCGCTAGACCGAGCAACCACATTCTGCTTTTTACTTTTCCAAGTGACTAAGTTACCACCGACAAAAGTGAAGTAACCTGAAGTAGACCTGCGGTCTGTAATATTACCAGCCCAGTCTGCATCTGTGTATCCGGAAACATCTAAATGCCAATGTCTGGAGAAAACCAATCCCTTACCAGGAGCCGACTTCAAATATCGTAGAATACGAAACACAGCTTTCATATGAGCTTCACTGGGATTATGCATAAATTGACTCACCACACTAACTGCATATGTCAAATCAGGTCTAGTGTGTGACAAATAAATTAACCGCCCAACCAACCTTTGATATCTCGCTTTATTTGTGGGTACCTGATCCAAATACTCCGCCAACCGATGATTTTGCTCAATAGGAGTATCAGCAGGTTTACAATCAAGCATACCTGTTTCTGCTAACAAGTCTAAAACATACTTTCTCTGACTTAACACAATACAATCTTTCCTACGAGCAACTTCGATTCCCAAAAAATATTTCAAGCTACCCAAATCTTTCATCTCAAATTCAGAAGACAACTGACCTTGCAACCTTTTAATCTCCTCAAGGTCATCACCTGTCACAACCATGTCATCTACATAAATGATCAAAACAGTCACCTTGCCACACCGATGTTTCAGAAACAAAGTATGATCAGAATTACTCTGCCGGTAACCAATTTCCTTCATAAACTTGGTGAATCGACCAAACCACGCTCTCGGAGACTGTTTCAAGCCGTAGAGACTCTTATTCAATTTACAGACCACCTGCTCTCCTGTAGATGTTACATATCCTGGAGGCAAATCCATATAAACTTCTTCATTCAAATCACCATGCAAGAATGCATTCTTAACATCAAATTGTTGCAAAGACCAATCAAGGTTAGCGGCTAACGAAAGAAGTACCCGAATGGTGTTAATCTTGGCTACCGGCGCAAACGTCTCATCATAATTCACCCCATACTTCTAAGTGTAGCCTTTAGCTACTAACCTTGCTTTATACCTGTCTACCGACCCATCCAAGTTATGTTTCACAGTGTACACCCATCTACAACCAACTGTTTTCTTTCCAAACGGTAACGGTACCAGCTCCCATGTACAATTTTTCTCGAGTGCATCCATCTCAACTTTCATTGCTTGCATCCACCTCTCATCGCGCATTGCATCCTGTACTTTACTAGGAAGTGATACAGAAGATAATTGATTCACAAATGCAGCATATGGTTTAGACAATCTATGAGTGGACATATAATTAGCAACAGGATACTTGGCTTTTGCATTTAGTGTAGGTTCATAATGTTTGGGAGGCTGACCACGAGTTGTACGAGTGGGTAACTGTTTAGTAGATACAGGACTAGACAACGAAGAAGATTCAGAAATTACCTCGGGTAATTCACGAGCTGGAGAGACCTGTGAGGGAGTGGAGAAACTGTTCACAATGTGTCCTTGATCAAATAACGGTCGATCTGGATGGAAGCTCTGGGAATTGCCCAACAGGTCAACCTCAAACTGTTCTTGACTAGAAACCGGATTTATGCTCTCACCAGTGACTCCCCGTGCTCTACCTTCACCAGAATGAGACAAATTGGTGCCCAGTTCTTTACCTTCACCGGAATCCGTGCTCTCTGACCGGTCGCTGTAGGTCGAACAGTTGCCGAGACGAGGGCGTCCGGTCGCCTGAGTGTCTACCCGATCCAATTGCTCGGCCGTGCCTCTATGGGTCGCCGGAATCTCTGCCCGATCTAGCTGCTCAGCCGCGGGTCTATGGGTCAGTCGTCTCGGGTCAAGATCCAACTGCGCGGCTACGGGTCTGCTGCTTTCTCTCGGGTTGCCGGACATCGGTGCATCGACGGACGCGTCATCGGAAGGGGATCGGCCTGTCTGTCGTGGACGGGCGGGTGCAGATGCTGACCAGTCCATAGAGGCAGAGTCAGTCGTGTTCAACTCAGTGTCTTTGTTTAACTCAGTGTTTATCAATTCTGACCTTGTTTCCTCGACCGTGGGCTTTTCAGAGGGCCCACTGAACAAATCTTCGTAATAACATGTTTTCTCCCCCTGACAAGGAGTTGCGGGAGGTAGAAAATAACATATATCTTCGCTAAACGTGACATACATGGTAGTATAGAACCTTTGAGATGGAGGGTGGTAACATTTGTAACCTTTCTGTTGAGAGCCATACCCGACAAAGACACACTTAAGAGCTCTAGCATCTAACTTTGTCGTCTGATTCTTATATAGATGAACATAAGCCACACAACCAAAGACACGAGCTGAGAGAGCATTTGATGATGGAATGGAGACATATTCAGAGAAAACATCAAACGGAACACGACCTTGAAGAGGAACGGATGGAAGACGATTAATTAGATGTGACGCACACAACACTGCCTCTCCCCAAAGATACTTAGGCATGTTAGCATTTAAGAGGAGAGACCGAGCAATGTCCAAGAGATGCCGATTTTTCCGTTCAGACACCCCATTTTGTTCAGGGGTTTGTGGACATGAAGTCTGATGAACTATGCCATGATTTTGAAAATACTCATGAAAACGATGATTGACAAACTCCCCCCCATTATCAGAACGAAAGATTTTGACACGGGCTTCATACTGAGTACGTATAAGATTATGAAATGCTGTAAAGGCTGAAAAAACACAATCTTTGGATTTAAGTAGCACAACCCAAGTTAATCGAGTAAAATCATCAATGAATAACACAAAGTATCGCATTCCAGAAAGAGTAGAGTATTTGGAAGGACCCCATACATCCGAATGAATTAACTCAAATGGCATAGTACTAGAATGAAAACTTAAAGGATAACGAGACCTATGACTCTTAGCCAAAGCACAAGTCTCACAATGCAAGCTAGACTCACGGATTCCAAGAAGCAAAGATGGCATAGACTTCTTCATAACTCCAAAAGACGGGTGACCCAAACGTCTGTGCCACAACCATAATTCACTTAAGCGGTCAGAATTCAATGTCAGGGCTAAAGGCTGTGCTGGTGCTTGTGTTGGTTCTGCGTACATGCAATCCAGGCGAAACAGTCTCCCCCTCAGGTCTCCCTTGCCAATGATTACCCTGGTGCACAGATTCTGGAAGACAACATACATTGGGTAAAAGGTTACAGAACACTTATTTTGAGCACATAACTGTGATACAGACAAAAGATGATGAGATAAGGAAGACACATAAAGCACATCATGCAAAACAATGGACGATGTAACTTGAACAGACCCAATACCTAAGACTGGGAACGACGCACCATTAGCATTAGAAACATGGGATATTCGAGGGGAAGACATAGACACAAAAAATGATTTATCATAGGTCATATGGTCGGATGCTCCAGAATCAATTATACATGTATCACTACCCATAAAGTCAGAAACATGTAAAGCAATACCAATTTTACCGGATGGACCCGCAAAAACTTCTTCGTTCTTACCTTCGACCATCTTTTCTCCCTTTTTTTCCTTCCTTCATGTTGTAACGGACGAAAGAAAGAACACAGATTTACGTGGTTCACTAACAATATGTTAGCTACGTCCACGACCAGATGAGAACAGTTTTATTATCTTGAGGAAACACAACCACCGAGTGCTCCGAGAGTACTGAATACAGAGTGCGGAGCACTTAATACAATTAGGTTTAGGTCGTTTATATACTAAACCATAAACCCTATATACTAAACCCAATAGGAAACCATATCCCAGTATAACAGGGACTCTAAACCCTATATACTAAACCCAATAGGAAATCATAACCCAGCATAACAGGGACTCTAAACCCTATATACTAGATCCAATAGGAAACCATAACCCAGCATAACAGGGACTCGTGGGCCTTGGGGGCGTTGCCCTTCGATGACACTGGTTGAACAATCTTGCTCGCGTGACTGTTGTTCGCGAGACTCTCGTTCGCGCGACTGTCGCTCGCGGGGCAGTTTCGGTCGCGGGAGAAATATCATTCGCGCGACTTTCGCTCGCGGGAATAATTCCGCTCGCGCCCCCGAACCCCCAATCCAGGGCGCGTTGCCCCTGGACCCCAAATCGCTGACCGGACAGCGAGATCCCAGAATAGCTGGTACCTCCAGATGGCTGATTCAAGACATACATTAACAAATCTCCACCTTGACTTGAATCTTCCCCGAATGACTGGTTCCTCCAGATGGCTGATTCAAGGCATATTTTAACAAATCTCCACCTTGACTTGAATCCTCTCACAGATAACAGATGTACCAGATGCATCATCCCGAATAGCTGGTACCCACAGATGGATGGTTCAAGGCATATATTAACAAATCTCCACCTTGACTTGAATCCTCTCACAGATAACAGATGTACCAGCTAACAGATGTACAAATAACTTCTCTACCAGATAACAGATATACCAGATGTACTCCTCTGCCTCAGATGTTACACGGATGTACCAGATGCACCACAATAGTGCCAGATGTACCAGATGGCTCCTCAGCCTCAGATGTAACACGGATGTACCAGATGCACCTCAATAGTGCCAGATGTACCAGATGCACCATATTAGTGCCAGATGTACCAGATGACTCCTCTGCCTCAGATGTACTAACAGATGTACCAGATGCACCACAAGAGTGCCAGATGTACCAGATGGCTCTACTGCCTCAGATGTAGCACGGATGTACCAGATGCACCGCAATAGTGCCAGATGTACCAGATGGCTCCTCTGCCTCAGATGTACTAACAGATGTACCAGATGCACTCCAATAGTGCCAGATGTACCAGATGCACCATAATAGTGCCAGATGTACCAGATGGCTCCTCTGCCTCAGATGTACTAACAGATGTACCAGATGCACCACAACAGTGCCAGATGTACCAGATGGCTCCTTCGCCTCAGATGTACTAACAGATGTACCAGATGCACCACAACAGTGCCAGATGTACCAGATGGCTCCTTCGCCTCAGATGTACTAACAGATGTACCAGATGCACCACAACAGTGCCAGATGTACCAGATGACTCTACTGCCTCAGATGTAGCACGGATGTACCAGATGCACCGCAATAGTGCCAGATGTACCAGATGCACCATAATAGTGCCAGATGTACCAAATGCACCATAATAGTGCCAGATGTACCAGATGCTTCACCTAACAGATGTTGCCCCCAAAGGCAACTAACAGCTTGCTTCTGCAACCAAGGCCAAATCCTCTTCAGAATTGATGTCAACTGCTGCTACAGCAGCGGTACCTGATGCTTTCTCATGCTCCTTCTTCTTCTTTGGACATTCATTTTTCCAATGTCCCTTTTCTTTACAGTAGTTACAGACATCATCAGATTTGGAACTCTTTGAAGCTTGTTTCTTGAATTTCTTCTCACCCAAGCTTCCTTGTCCCAGCCTTCCGCTGGCTACCAACCCAGCAGCCTGACTGTCTGAACTTGTACCGGTGGCCTTATGACGCATCTCTCTAGTATGAAGAGATGATCTAACCTCCTCCAGAGTCACTGTATCTCTCCCACCAATAAAAGAATCCACAAAATTCTCATACGACAAAGGTAGAGATACCAGCAGAATTAGGGCAGCATCTTCATCATCAACTTTGACATCAATATTACGCAACTCTAATAGAATTGTGTTTAACCGATCTAAGTGGTCTCTTAGAGTCATGCCAGATTCCATTCGCAGACTGAACAGACGTCGCTTTAGAAGCAACTTGTTGGTTAAAGACTTCGTCATGTATAGACTCTCAAGCTTCAACCACAGACCGGCCGCAGTTTCCTCCTCTGCGACCTCGGTGATTATATCATCTGCAAGACACAACAAGATTGTCGAGTGTGCCTTCTCCTCCAGACTGGCCATCTCAGCGATTTCTGGATCTCCCGGCTTCTTCACAAGCGGCGCCCACATCCCTTGTTGTTTTAACAAGGCTCGCATCTTGATCTGCCATAAACTGAAACTGTTTCTCCCCGTGAATTTATCGATCTTCACGGTTAACCCAGACATCTTTCTTCCCAGAATTCGAACCCCTCCTGGGCTCTGATACCAGTTTGTTGTAACGGACGAAAGAAAGAACACAGATTTACGTGGTTCACTAACAATATGTTAGCTACGTCCACGACCAGATGAGAACAGTTTTATTATCTTGAGGAAACACAACCACCGAGTGCTCCGAGAGTACTGAATACAGAGTGCGGAGCACTTAATACAATTAGGTTTAGGTCGTTTATATACTAAACCATAAACCCTATATACTAAACCCAATAGGAAACCATATCCCAGTATAACAGGGACTCTAAACCCTATATACTAAACCCAATAGGAAATCATAACCCAGCATAACAGGGACTCTAAACCCTATATACTAGATCCAATAGGAAACCATAACCCAGCATAACAGGGACTCGTGGGCCTTGGGGGCGTTGCCCTTCGATGACACTGGTTGAACAATCTTGCTCGCGTGACTGTTGTTCGCGAGACTCTCGTTCGCGCGACTGTCGCTCGCGGGGCAGTTTCGGTCGCGGGAGAAATATCATTCGCGCGACTTTCGCTCGCGGGAATAATTCCGCTCGCGCCCCCGAACCCCCAATCCAGGGCGCGTTGCCCCTGGACCCCAAATCGCTGACCGGACAGCGAGATCCCAGAATAGCTGGTACCTCCAGATGGCTGATTCAAGACATACATTAACAAATCTCCACCTTGACTTGAATCTTCCCCGAATGACTGGTTCCTCCAGATGGCTGATTCAAGGCATATTTTAACACTTCAAATATTCAAACTACAAAAAACAAGCAGCAACCTTCTTGAGGCAATACACGGCTCCACACAACCTTGATCAATATAATCAAGATCAAGGCTCCTTCACGTACACTACAAAACACCAAAGAATATAGCAAACCCCAAACAACAACAAGAACTTCAACGGATCAAACAAATCCCAACTACCAAAGAACCAACCAAACAAACAAATTTTTGCAGCGGAAAACAAACAACCGAGTCCCGAATGGATCTCGGCTCTGATACCAAGTCAGAAGAAACAGAGGCTATGAATTGTGTGTTGTATATTAAACTCCTCCAACAATGGGGTATTTATACAAGATACCATCCTATATTCCTAATATGAAACTAATTAGTAGAGAACATTACAATAATCCTAATAATATCCACAATCCTAATAACACATAGAGTGACTCATTCAGAAACCAATGGCCCTACTTGATAGATATCAATCAGAAACCAATGGCCCTTCATGATGGGGATTTCAAGATTTGGTGATAGCTAGTTCTAGTGGGTAGGTAATGGTTCTTCCCAACTTAACTAGGAAAACACTAACCTCCATTTCCACCTGCTTGATGGCATGATGTTCAACTATTTGGGTTTCCTATATACACTGCAGTACATATTTTCTCCTGAATTTTTGGTTGCATATATCAATGTTCGCATTTCCAAGTTTTTTTTTGTATTAGAACAGTACTGCTATCCCTTTTACAACCCTACCACACATTGGTTCATGTTTTCTTGTTATTCGACAGCTCTGAAGATCTCTATACGTTAGTCATGACCTTTTTTCTTCCCTATTATCATTGATCGAACATGAATATCCATCATTTTATCCCCGTCTGGACATATATACAACAAGGCATCTAGGTTCCCTGTCTGTTACTAGCTCACCATTACCTGAAAGAAGTTTATACATGGACATTTTCATTATGTATCTTCATCTATCTCCTCTCTGCTCATATAGTTGATTGAGAAACATCTGATGTCATTTAAGAAGGAAATACTAGTTTATGTGTAATAGAAATATAATTATATACCAAACAATTCGATTATAGGTTTGATTTATGTGTAATAGACACATGATTAAATACCATGGTGAATAAACCCAATAAAGAAGAATTACTTTCCTCTGAACTGAAAGATTGCCTTTTGAAAAATGCAATCTCATCTTTTATGATGGCAGAAGCCAGATGACTGTAAAAGAACATAAAGTACCGTTCCTTATTCACATTGCATGTATATGCTGACAAAGGTTAAGAGGTAGATTATCCTTTTGGGACAAAGCTGCAAGAAATTATTAGTTTTTCTTTTCTGTTTGTATATGAATATTTGTTGCCATAGTCCATCTGTTCCTTCTTTCTTGCTTCCTCTGATACCTGTGTTTTCAACTACAAGTCTACAATGGCAAGGAGTCAACAAACACACAAACAGTCCAAGACTCTAGTTTGTTGGCATGGGTAGTGTTTGTAGTCTAATACTGTTTACAAACTTTTTGGTTGTAGCATCTGCTTCAAGAATTATTCCCTTTTATATATCCATCTGGATTCAGCTCTAGCACACCTATATTTATTGTATTCTATATCTATCACATCTCTTATCACCTCCACTCCCCAAGCTGTCCTTCCTTGTTCTTTTCTTTCTCTCTACCAGGTTTGATGCAAACAATGGACAAATGTCGTCGTAAACGACCCAAAATCACTAATTCCGATCAGTCTGAAGGTTGGTAGTAGTTTCTCCATCTCCATATATGTTTGATTTCTGCACTCAATTCTTTAGATTCACTGGTATTTGGAAACTTACATTCATACTTCCTAGCTTGTTTGTCATGCAGAGGTTGTCAGCATTGAATGGGAATTCATTCATATGAGTGACCAAGAAGAAGATCTCATGCACAGAATGTATAGACTCGTTGGAGAAAGGTAAACCTCTAAAGCAAGCAAGTTTCTCTAGTCAGTATCCATATCTTAGCACTAAAATGTCACTGTTTTAGACCTTAAACATCTAATAATGGAGGAAGAGAAGAGACAAGTAGTAATCAATTCAACGTTTCCTAGTATGCATGGTAATTCATATCAATGATATTATTGGTCCCTCCAAAGTTTTACTCTTGCATATGTGCACTGAAGATCCTAGTTCCTTTGGTCAACATCGAGTTGTTTTTCAGTAATTGATCTGTACATCAAGTAACCCCAGAATTTGCAGGATGTGCATGAGATATCTATTCCACATCGAGAATATGAGACTTTGTCTGTGGGTTTATAATAGTTTGGGCTACTCTCTTTATTGTCAATTGGTTTTGGAGTTGAACCTTAGACTATTTTATCATGTTATTAGAGCGGGTTACCCACGTACACGTGTGAAGCCTAAAGACCACACAAACTCCACGATCACTCAAGTTTTTGTTCACGTGTTGAAGCATCTATCCCACATCAGGAATATGAGACCTTGTTTGTGGGTTTATACCACATAAACTCCACGATCACTCAAGTTTGTGTTCACGTGTTGAAGCATCTATCCCACATCAGGAATATGAGACCTTGTTTGTGGGTTTATAGGGTTTGAGCTACTCTCTTCGTTGCTAATTGATTTTAGAATTGAACCACAAACTAGTTTATCAAATGACATGAGTCGTTGCTTATGATAATATGAAGACATCCCTGCACAAGAGAACAATATGGCTCTCTCACTGGAGTACAATACACGAAGCTTCTTGCTACATTGCAAACCAAGAAGACCAAGCATAATTACCACATATTGAACCGCACATCTGACATCTCTCTTAACATTATTCACATATAGTTTAAATGTGTCATCTTCTGTAATCATCTATCAACTTCAAGTAATCATGTGTGAAACTATATGAAATGATCCTGAGTTTAAGCCACATTTCAAATTATGCGAAGTTTTCGTTTTCGTGGTTTCAGGTGGGACTTAATAGCTGGCCGGATTCCGGGTCGAACAGCGGTAGAACTGGAGAGATTTTGGATAATGAAACATTCTGACATGTTTGCTGAGAAACGAAACAAGTATAAGAAACAAAACTCGAAAACTGTCCTGTCTCAAACTTTCAATGGCTGTCGATAGTCAGCTTCCCATGGTTTATGTGGCTTCTGTTCTTGTGCAGTAATTGGTGTATTTCTCAATTCAATGACAAAAGTAATGTTCACTATTATGATGGTGTACCAAGCCTAAACTCGCAACTCTCATTAGTCTCATACTTTTCCGGATACTGAATGCATTCCCTACATGTGGAATATAGTTGTATAGATGGATCAAAATTATTACACTTCATGTATTATATACATGGGTATACATGTGGAATCACATGTCTCATACCATCGATTCTGTAACTCTGTAAGAATTGATGCTTGAGCCTCATGAGGGCCTTAACGAACTATTTCTCTTGAAATATTCAAGTTTCCAGCTATCTCCCCTAATGTTCTGTCGCCCTTGCCATCCAGGCCGTATCTCTGTCTGATCACCAAGCTTTCCTTTGGCTTCAGGGAATCAAGCTGGTAGACAATTTTCAGTGTAAGTATTAGTTACCACTTACTACATGAACGGGGTTGTATCAACTTTTGACTACAATGCAGCAAGTCTAATATGGCAAATGGAGAAGGAAAATTGAAATATTTAAGCGACATTAAGCCACTCCTACCCTACAATGGAACTAAGCCCCTTCAAAAATATACACTAGAGTTAATAATCAGTACTATTATACTTACTGAGTACCCTTGAGCTTTGAGAATGAATTGTATATAATTGAGGGAAATGATCAAAGAGGAAAAAGAAATTACCACATCATCAATAGCAAGCCTGAGAAGAGCAGGTTTCCGCAGGTTATCACCATCAACGCCGTCAACATCAGTAATACAGTCTATAAATTCTTCTTGTGTGACTGAATGCCTTGAATTCAGAGAGAAGACAGGCTTTGAGGCCCTCATTACTTCATGTTACCTCTCGCGGGAAATTCCAACCTTTTCAATTATCTCATCTTCTGTTGGCATTCTTTTAAGCTGAACTAACATTTCAAGCTTAACTTTCTGGATTTCTGCCCTGACCTGCATTAGAAAGCAGGAACATGTCACTACATATTTCTCATACAGTTACTTTCAAGGGACTCATATCAACCACCCTTATACTGTGAACAAACATGTCAGTAGCTTATTTTAGGGACTTGGGAAGCAAGAAAGCTTACCGACTCAAGGCCAAAGGAGACACGAGTAAAGCTGGAGAGTGTCATGGATCGTATGATTGCATGCCTGATCCAGAATAGACCATATGTGGAAAGCTGGAATCTTCTTTGTGGTTCAAAACGATCAATTTCTGTGATAAGTCCCTTCACTCCTGCCTGGCAAATGTCTTGAAATTTTGGATCATTTACAAAGTCTTGAAAGTATTTGTTAATGAAAAATAACACAAGTCAGAGATTGTGCTGCAATAGATTAGAAACAATCACCAGTTAACTTCTGTGCATTTACATATGGAACCAGACATTTTGATTTAGTAAAATCACTACTTAAGCAAACTAGGAATTACATACCTTGATGAGTTTGTTTCTTGCAGCTCGACCAACCTCCAAGTGCTTTTTCACTTGAACCACACTCATCTTTGTCGCCTCAGCTAATTCACCCTTATTTGGTTCTCTCCCCAAATCTTTTTGCAAAATCTCTTTCACTTCAAGAAGACCCTGAATCAAGATGATATAAAATAAGTCAACAGAAAAACACCACGCACAAACACCATGACTAGCCAATTTTCAAAATCAAAGCTACCACAAATTAGAAAATTGAGAAGGCTCACCTTCATAGGTTGCATTAGCTTGTACAACCAAGTATGCTCAGAGGAACTAAGAACTGGAGGAATCCTCATCTTTTTTCAGTCTAAACTGACAATATCAGTTGAAGCTGAATACTCCCTTACAAGCTCCTCTGTCATCTCATTCTCACTCTTTCTATCTTTTCTCATTCGAACTACTGAAGAAGCCACTTTCTCATCCTTATTCCATTTCAATGCAACCCTTTTATCAAGACTCAATCTTTTAGCCTTCTTTGTCACGCTCCTAACCACAATGTCATTGCTTGTTTTCTTCTCTACTTTGTCATCAACTTCACTGATCTTTTTCCTCCTTTTGTGTCCTCTCTTGATCATCAAGCCATCTACATTTTCCACATCCGAAGCCTCAGTCTCGGGGCTGTGCTTGTACAAGTTTTCCAGCTTGGCAGCAGCTTCATTGTAATCCAATTCCAAATCACAAGTAGGAGCCTCCTCTATAAATGCAGCTTTTACACTCTTAGGGAGCTTTCGAGCCTTCCCTAGTCTCTTTTGTACCTTCTTACCTGTTTCTATTGGCAAAGGTACTTTCTCCTGAGGCGCAACCAACGCTTTCTTATCGGATTGATCTGTTCTAAAGGCAACAATCAACGGATTTCTCAACGTGGATCTGGGACTCGACACCAAGTTTGTGCTCAATCCTAATGGAGTCCTGGAAACTGAACTAGACACTGTCACAACTCCCATGCCAATTCCCTCAGCAAAGCTCAAACTGCTATACAAGAGCTTTATTTATACACAAAACCTGCAACACATGCAACAATATAAGCTCATTCCTGTCTAACAACACTATTGCTACTTCACCAAACACAACTTAGCAATTCAATCTTCGCTTTTAGTTATCTGAACATCAAAGGGGAATTTCCATTTCTGAATTCTGATCGCTCAATCTAAATCACAACTTCACAACTCATGTAAGTTCAGATCAATCCAAACCTCACAGTTAACTAAACTCTCATATCTCTTCACCACCATAAACCCTCAAAACCCATTAGCATATAAGATTCCAGACCCTTCATAATTCAACTAAACAACATATAAAATCTCTTACATGCAGGAACACAACTCAAACATTCAGAACAGTACTGATGAGTGATCAACAACTAGTTCAACAACATAAAAAAACTTTCATGTGAAACAAGAGCTTCAGTTGCAGAGAATCATACCTTAACCAATGTTCAACTGCTCGATCAGAAGCAAAGAAATCTCCAAGAATCTGGGAACTAAGAAATAGAAAGTTCGATTCTTTTTTGTTTTTGTTTTGGTACACCGAAGAAATTTTGGAGACGAAACAAGGCACGTAAATATGGGAATTACGGTGACCACAATAAAGTCCGGAATACCGACGGTGCGTGCTGTTGGTATGCTAATCTGACGGCTAGAGTTACCCACGTAGGCGGTAAAAGACTGGTTTGGGAGGAGAAGAGAGTGACGTGGGTGGTGCTGGAACAGAGAAGAGTCTGTGTAGGCTCGGCGTGGAGGGTTCTTAGTGGAGGAGAAGATATTTGGTAAACTGAGTGGACTATGTTGGTGATACGTTGGATTGATATTATTGGATGTGGTAGTTTGCCTCTATTTTGTGGGACATAGGTGAAGTGTGGTGTTTACGTTCCTCGATAAAAAGTACAATTTTCTTTCTACTTCTTCATTTCTATTTTGCCTTTTTCTTTTGGGTTTTTTTTGAATAATGAAAAATTCCTAAATTACCCAATTTGGTTACATTCTTGTTGTAGGATGTCTACGATAAGGTATGGAGGTTCATTTGCCAATATGAACTCCAATTCCCTTCATAAGCCATTGCTGCTAACCTAAGAGCTATCTAGCTTATTAAATTCACGAGGAGTGAACAACAATTTCTTTAGAGGTGATCAAGTACTCTTTAGTTCTTATTTAAACATAACCAATGGTGGGAGAAGTTTCAGCCTTTCAGGCATGTTCCTTATGAAGCAATTTTGTTGCAGATGCGATTATGAGTTCATGACACAATGTTGATCTTAACTATGATCAACAAGTTGTGTTTATCTGCGCACATTACTTTTAATTTCAATCATTTTAGTGTTAGTTGTTGACAAACCACAATTCTCTACCACAACTTGTTGCAGAGAATTTCAGTTGTAGTTTTGTTTACAATTATGAAAAAGTACTGGCATATGAGGTTGTAAATGTGTGTGCTACTAGTACAGTAGGTCTAAGTGTACAAATTAGGCTTTTAGGTGACGACTTAGCATATTACGAGTCCAATTATATTTTTATGTGCAATTTTTCAGTCGTATGTTCGGACACATAACTAGGATAAGCTATTTAGATGAGAACAAGCTTCAACATTATTCAAACGTATATATATATATATTTAGATGAGAACAAGCTTCAACATTATTCAAACGTGTATATATATATATATATATGACTTCTCTAGTTATCCCTCAAATCAACAACATCGTTCTTCTCTCCAACTTAGAAAGGAGAACAAATCCTTTCTTTGATTTGGTCGGAGGAAAGGAGAATGAATGATCAAGGTTGTGACCGGTGGTGCTTTTGTTTCCAATATATTCCACGCGGCTGGTCAACCACTTAATGGAACAACATATCAATATCATCTAGAAGGTTACATACACACATAGTGTGCTGCGGCTGTTACATTTTCTGGACATCCCAGATTGCTGATTCATCGATCGTGACTTTCCACATACGAAGTTAACGAGTGCTTAGCTGACCATATATGCACTCTTTGATCCCAATAATTGGTTTATTAGTTTGAACTGGTCCAAATAATTCTCCTCGTAGGTTACAGAGTTTATTAAGATCGATGGTCGGGTCGTTGTGATCTTTCCCTATCAGCAGAGGAATCATCTAGACCCTGAGGAAGTGGATTATATAAAGTACCCAGGTAGGCAAAAAGCTAGTACGCGTACTCCTGACAGTTAATGGAAGGGCAAATGGGTATTTCGAATTTTCACGAACAACAAACTACATGTGGTTAAAAAAATATCTACTGTCGTCCCATTCCTCTCAACTAAGAGTTAAAGTGGTCATTTACATCTCATCCTCATCCTCATCCTCATCCTCATCCTCATCCCTCCCACCTATCTCTAAAAACAGCTTTAACTTAACTCATTGTGTTTCAAAAACATGCGGCTTCACGACACCCACACGCTGCCCAAAGCGTCTTCGCCCGTACACGGCCATGCACATAGTCGGGGACCTGATTGGGCTACTTGACCATCTGGGTATCGAGTAAGCGTTTCTGGGTGGCGCATGAATGGAGTGTTGTGATTGCGTGGTGATCGGTTTGTTTAGAGTTTAAATCTGATAAGGTTAACTGTTTGGTCAACGGTGAACGTCACTTTTCAATCCTAGGAACTGCAAGAGGAAACTTGTTGATGGGTTCGTGATGTCCTTGTATGGGGATGATTAATACAATTGCAGGTTTTAGGAACCTGGAGAAGCCGAAACAAATTTTGGTGCTCTATCCAAGAGGATGATTCAACCAATTCATACACCATCAATCTTTTATATCTCACAATCACATCTCTCCTCCCAATCAATCTTTTCTAGCATCATTTCTTCTCATATGTAGCCGATTTCCCATTCACATGTGACGAGAACAAGGAGCTCATTGCTTCATCGGAAGGCATGAGTTCGACAGTACTATGGCGCATCTCGATCGTAATCGATATCGGCATCAACTTGGTACCTCAGTTGCGTGTAGACCCTGGCGCATCTCGATCGCAAGCGATATCGATATCGACATCTTTCTTGGTGAGCCGATATCCAACCTCGACTCCACCTCCGCCATCTTGGTTGTGGAGAGAAACATAGTAAAATTGGTTGGTTGTGGATAACGATCAGGTTTTACAGTTAAACAATAGTTAAGTGTGGACTTACATATATGCCCTTTGAATTTAAATTATATAGACAATATATTGCCACGTGTGTCATACCAGCACCTGTGTACGGTGTTACCCATGCCATGTATTCTAACGTTTTGCACCTAGCTAGGTAAGCAAATTGTTTAAGGTCTCATGTTTTTGTTTTGTTTATTTAACTAGCTATAATTGTTGTTCGGTATGAAAATGGATTTTCTTCGAACAATCAGTCTTGAGGCGTGCCAGTACCTATGGGTCAGGTACAACCTTGATCTTGATCCTTTTTCGCCTTCTGTCTTCTTCTCAAACAATTGTCATACGGGGGCTGGTCAAGCTGGCACTTAGGTTCTTCACAGACCTAGCTGAAGAGCAACTAGGATTTTTCTCTTCTCCTCGCGAAGCGGACGTTTCTTACTCAGACCAGTGTGACTGAGCAGAGCTAAAAATCAGGATTGTAAGTCATTCGCCAAAGTGTTTCTTGACAAACTGGGGATATTTGCTAGAGTTCTCACTCCAACAATGGTTTTACGGGTATTCACCTACGGATATGGTTTTATGAAGCGGTGGTGGACTGTTCGCTCACGGATGAGGCTTGGTGAATAGAAACGTATATTGCTCACGGATGAGGCTTTGGTGAGGTAGAAGCGGGAATTGCCGACTAGTCGGGCTTTGATGAATACAACGGAGAATACCTACGGATAGGGCTTTGGTGAACAAAAAGACTAGATGAATCTTTCTGGTAGAAGTGCTCCGGGGAGGCTTGTTTTGTAGTGTGTAAAAGTTGTATTGAGATGTTGATTGATATGTTTGTTTCTTCTTGTACCCTCACCCCTTTATATAGTGAACACTAAGGTTTGTTCTTCCTTACGGATCAAGGCATATCAAATCTTCCTCGGATTTCTAGAGGATTCCTTAAGCAACCACAAATCCTTGCCACACATGACTCCAAGTCGAAAGAAAACACATTAATCATAACGTAAACCACAAGAATTAGTCTAATAGGTTCTCATGCAAAGCATTCGTCGAAAGATAATATTTTGGCCTAAACAATTGTCACCCATCAAATTATATCATCATGTTAAATAGGCTTTTTAGCCAATTTGTTACCCTAACTTTTATTATATTGTCAATTTGCTATCCTATCTTTTTTCTGTCATTTTACTACCCTAACTTTCATAAATTTGCCAAATTGCTACTCAACCGTCATATATGCCTTTTTCTGTTAGGTGTTCCATCAATTTTTTTTCTGTTAGGTGTGCCTTTCATGTCAGAGAATTTTCATAATTTTGAATTCAAATTGGGTTTGTTTTAACAATTGAATTTGTCTCTTTAAATTCTAAACATCATTCAGGAAAAATAAAATAATACATGGATTCCGATCAAAAAAGAAAAACACATCCATGAATTTAATTTTTTTTGTCAGGTGTGTCTTTCACGTGAGGGGATTTTCATAATTTTGAATTCAAATTAGATTTTTTTAACAATTGAATTTGTCTCTTTAAATTCTGAACTTCATTCAGAAAAAATAAAATAAAATAAAATAATACATGAATTCTAATCAAAAAAGAAAAACACATCTATGGGACCAGAAAAACACCTAACAGAAAAATACATATATAATGGTTGGGTAGCAATTTTAAAAAGTTATGAAAGTTAAGGTATATAACAAAATGGCAAAAAAAGATAATATAACAAATTAATAATATAATAAAAACTAAGGTAACAAATTAACTAAAATCCTGTTAAAATAATAATTATCAGCTGGATTTTTAATATTCGGAATGGTAGCTCATCATCATCTCAATGGAGCCGAACCAATGATCGATGTCTATGCCCAAATTTTTGCCCTTACATATGAGAGTGAATCAAGGGATTGATTATATATCAATCGTAGTCGAGAATCACGATAATAATCATTGCAGTAGATATTAGGATCTGTACCAGGGTATATATATATATGTACGTAGAAGACGTAGTTCTTCCCATACATAGCCTTGTATTTCAGGGTGTCTTTTCACCCGTTGGCCAATGGCTGCTAGGTTTTAGGGTTTCAATGATAATTAATATTAGATCCCACAATGAAAACGCACTCGGGTCTTGTTGTTTCAACTCGATCGACTATTATATGATCCATATCCCATGAATCAAGAGCTGCACTCACGCACTCAACCACCCGAGATAAAGATTATTTGACGTGGACTTTTAAATTATAATATTTATTTAAATTTATTCTTTTTAAAAAATTTATAAACTTAAAATCTAACACATAAAACATTAAAAAAAATTTATAATTAACTATTCATTTTTTTTAAAAAAATAATAACTAATGGTTGTAATATAATGTTTATTTTTTACTAAACTAATGTGATCACACAATAGGAAAAGAAAATTTTGAATCCTTAAAAGTTCAGAACCCTGAGTCCATCGACTCTTAAGACTATATTTAGATACCGATCTAGCTGCCCTATTAGTTAGAACCCAAATATGCTTTCACATTAAGAAACTAAGTGGGTTTGTTTGTTGTGATCGAATTTATTTAGAACTGAGCATAAGAGCTAAAACATACATGTTCATACCCAAAATGGAGCACCATGCATGCATATGCTATCGATCATGTTTCCACTTTCAAGGTTCAACATGCCTCAGCCGAGTTCGAGTCTCTACGCGTTGCAACATGCAATACTGCTATTTACAACTTTTGAACTTCAATGATACCTCTACTTTAGTAATACATACTCTATGCAACTCTCTTTCTTTCGAGAAAATTGCTTTCTGAATGGATGAACGCACAAACGTACTTAAAATATTGATATTGAGGACACAGAATCTATATATTTTTACTTCTTTTAAATTTATACAAATGAAAATGTTTAACTCAATAATCGAACTTATCAATATATACGTTAAATCAACCGTACCGTTTCGTTTGATAGAATGGTCTCTATGTTTTTTCCTTTTTCTGATCACAGTTAACTTGTTATCACCGATCATCATGTTTTTCCGTATTGGGTTTTGAGCAAGAGCTAGATTCTGTCTCTACAAAACATAGGAGTTCCAACCCAAAGTTCCTGCCATGAACGTAAGCAAAGGTTTTGGAGGTGACGCCATCACTTTTCACCCTGTAAAATTTGGTAGGAGACACTACTTGGTAGTATTGTAGTAACAACGCGGAACTGGGTTTGAAGATTCTTGGTCTCCTCCTCCATGCTATCTTCCTTCCAAATAATATATCGCTGACTTTCTTCTTGCTTCGCTTCAAATAAAAAAGCGAGACATGGAAATGTCGGAGGCTTTGTTGATCTTGGCATATGCGGAGTAGCGTGTACGTAGCTTTGATTGGAAGAAGCTCCAGCTTTCTTGAGAGAGAGAGAGAGAGGCTGAATTGGTCAGCAATTGGACCTCTTACTCTTTGAAATCTCTCACGATCCCTTCCACTTCCTATGACCAAAGACTGGTCTTCATGAGGAAAATCAACTCCACTAGGATTTTTATTTTATTTTCTCTCAGTCAAACTTCATCAATCTCTCAATCTCATTCCCTCATTTTCTAAACATTCAAATACAAGTTATAGCCTTCCCTCAAATCCTCATAACCACCTCTCCTCCTTCCCCAAGTCTTAGCCTTTACCAATCCAAAAGCTTCAAAAGCATCCCAAAACAGATACACCATGCATTCTCAGTAATCTGTTCTGTTTTGCTTCTTTAGTGGGTTACCCAGTTTTGTCTCTGATTTGGTCATTCTTGATAACCTGAGATTTGTCAACTTTGAATCAATTGCATTGCTTCCAAGTTCTTAAAGGTAGAAACTTTTAGAAACCCAGTTCCAATTTTGGTTAGATTCCCATTCTTTCAGGTCTTTTTCCGTAGTTTGCTACTTGTTTAAGTTTGCTGAGGTTAGCTAGAGTTGCACAATCCATGCTCTGGGTTGCTAGTAGTTATTAATATAGAGATGAACAAGTACTACAAAATGGGAATGAACCGGGAGCAAAAGACTAGTCTTGTAGATGAGCTAACACAAGGCAGGGAGCTAGCTAGACAGCTGCAAATCCATCTCAATGCTACATCAACTTTGACTCCTTCCGCCAGCTCTCAAACAGCGTTGGCTCGCGAGGTTCTGATCCAAAAGATCATATCTTCCTACGAGAAGGCGCTTTCGATGCTCAGTTCTAGCAGCAGCTCACCCCCAATTGCAGTAGCAGTAGAGCCACAACACCAACAACAACCTACATTTACAGTAGCTGGTGCCACAGGTGTTGTTACAATTCAAATGGCCAACTCCCCTCCTTCGCTAAATGGGAGTCCTCGGAGTGAAGACTCTGATGACCACAAAGATCCGTCTAGAAAAAGGTTAGTATCCTATTTTCAATTTATATGATCACAGCACAACCATGTGCTTCTTACATTCCTAATCAACTTGGCAAATCAAGACACATATTATAGGTAGAAGTAAATCTGATCTGTGTTGAACTCCTAAAATGGATGCAGGAAAGGTCTAGCAAGGTGGACCAAAAAAGTAAGAGTAACATCAGGTATGGGGCTTGAAGGACCTCTTCATGATGGATTTAGCTGGAGGAAGTATGGCCAGAAGGACATTCTCGGAGCCAAATATCCGAGGTACCTACATGTTTAGGACATGTTCTTCATATGGAAACCAATCTATATATGTTTCTTGCCTTTAACATTAGATTGTGTTTCTGTTGGGTTGCAGAGGGTATTACAGATGCACTCATCGAAATGTTCAAGGTTGCTTAGCCACAAAGCACGTGCAACGCTCCGATGAGGACCCAATGATCCTCGAAATTACTTACCGAGGAAGGCACACTTGTACTCAAGCAGCCTCCACCACTGTAACTAGTCCTCCAAAACCATTATCACCATTGCCTGAGAAAACACCAGAACCACCAAGGATCAATCAGCAGCCTCAGCATAATATGCTCTTAAGCCTCCCCGAAGGCCTTAGGGTCATAACAGAAGGCCTAGACAGTAGTCATGATCATCGCGACGAATTAGTATTCTCCTCATTTAACAACAATTATGTGGGGAATTTTTCACCTCCATTAACTCTGCCTACAGCTTCAACTTCTGGGACAGACTATTTCTCTGCACTGTCTCAGCAGGACTTTGGTGGTAACCCAAATCTGCAGATCAGCGCTGCGGCCGAGTTTCATGATATAATCTCAACTGGTACATCAGCTACCAACTCTCCTACTGTTGGTTTAGATTTTCCATTTGCTCAAGCTGATCATCAGATATTATACCCCAACTTCACTTTTGATGATCCTGGATTTTTTCCCTAATCTCCTATACATAGCTTCCCAGAGTAACATAGAAGCTGAAACACATTAGCTTGTACAAGCATTTGAGGTAGTTTGGTGGCATTTGGAACTACTGTTTTCTTGTTAAATGCAAAAACTGAAAGAAGCAAATTAAGGACTTTAAAATGTCTAAGGTAAAATACTTTCTAATTCCCCTGCCTTAGGGTTTAGCTTGTAGTTGCGGATATGTTGTGCCAACAAGTACTAAAATGTTGTGTAATTTTTTTCCAATTGAATAGCATTTTTCTTAATTCAAGAAAGAAAGACCATTTTATTACAAGAATTGAATTCTTGGCACACCCCAAGATAGAATGGCCCTTCTATTACACCTTTAAATTGTTCTACACACCATTCAAACAAGGCCCAATTGGCCCAATTGAAAGTAGCAGCTATAAACCTAAACCCCAAAAAAGTTGTTCATTGTTCACTTGCAATTTCATTGAACCTTTCGTCGCTTGGCAATCGGGATTTGATGGTCGAAACCAGAACTTAAAGCCACCACTGTGTTGTCGAAGCATGTAACAGAAGCAAAAGGAAAACCAGTGTCAAAACTCATCATGGCATTGGCAGTTGAAGATGTTTGAGCCACATTGTAATAGCTAGTTGTGGGATTTGGAAATGGTTTCTGATTAAAGCTTCTAGTATAACCATTGATCATGGAAATAGGTGGGATTTTAAAAGGCTGCTGCAATGGTGGAGGGGGGTTTCGCCACCGCGGCAATGGAGGACAGGCAATAAGTAACGTATGAAGCAATGGACCAGCTTCCTTAACAGCTTGCATGAGTTTCCCTATCTGAGGTAAAGTCTTTCCTTTAGCAAAGTCATCAACTATTTGAGAAGCTAGATCATCAGTTGGGGCAGACATGGTAACATTAGTAGTGCCCAAATTAACTTGTTGAACCATACTAGGCTGCTTCATCACATTAACAAAACACATGGTGCTTGAATTAGACATACTGATGTTTGCGAACTCCGGTGAAGAAACTGCAAGATCGAATAAGGAATCAACTGAAGATGGACTGTTGGATTCAGTTAAGCTCAGGTTTGCTTTTTGCGGGCGTTGGCATCAACAATGGGGGGCTAACAGGCTGGCCTAGATGATTTGGCTGCAGTTGATCAATTGGAGTAGAACTGGGGCTTATCTTCTCAAGGATAGTCTTCAGTTGGACTTGGCTGCAGTCGATCAATTGGAGTAGAACTGGGGCTTATCTTCTCAAAGATAGTCTTCAGTTGGTTTCTGGCTTCGTCTCTTTCTTGGTATGCAGCCTCTAACAAATTGAGTAGGTTTGACACATTTTCTTGACTTTCGGTAACCTTGCACAACTGATTCTAGTTCAAGACTGGAGTACATGAGCTCCTTTTCAACTCATCAGTGCTCTACATGCCAATTCAAAACAGGTATACTATTGGTTCATATATGATCGAGTATGATTAACTTAAAATTAAAAGAAATAGAGAATAAGAAAAATACAACTTATTTGCCCTTTTTTGTTAAAAGATTCAATTATAAAGATTATTCCATTAATGGTCAAAACAAGAATTGCATTAAAATCTACCCACATCGCACAAATCAGCAATAGGCCATATACAAAATACATTTACTGTTACCATGGCATATCACAAGCTTTTCATCGATATGTACCGATTCATATATATATATATATATATATATATATATATATATATATATATATATATATATATATATATATATGTGTGTGTGTGTGTGTGTATTACTAAAAGATTAAATAAATTGACGATAGTTATAGATAATATGCCTAAAGATACTTCTTCAAAACATATGATTTTGGTTAGAAAATGAAAACAATATTACATTCAAAAAAAACCTACCTCTCAAAGAGATGAATGCGAGGACTTACATGCTTACAAAACTATAGACGTACCAGAGAAAACCCCAACAAATATATAATCATAAATTTGATAATCTTGGTTGTATAAAATTATAGATTACAATCGAGAAGGGAGAAATCGAATCTTAAAAACAACAAAGGTTATTGGTGGTGAATCGGTAATATTGGCAGGAAGATCTATCAATGACAGACCCTTACATTCACACTTAAGAACTGAAATACAAATTGAAAGAACAATGAAGAGAAAATCCAAGAACAGAAATTGAATTTAGATGTAACAGCAAAACCATGATATCACATACTTAACAGAAACTAAGTGGCTCACCTCTTGGTATGTAGCAGTAGTTCATACGCACTGAACTCCACTCTTCCATAATATGAGAATCACCCTCTTAGAGTATCTCTAACAGCTCATGTAAACATAGAATAATCTTTATTTTAGAAGAAAAACATCATTTTTTGGCTTCAATAGCTCATGTAAAAAATCCTCTATAATACAAAAAGTTAGAAGAGAGAGAAACATATCCTCTAAATCTATAAATTTTTTTATAAATTTGTATTTACATGTAAACTTTATTGCTTGCCTTTTTTAATTCAATTTCTTTTCTAAAGAAGGAACAAAACATCATAAAATTAAAACAATTAACGAGATAATTATGGTTTGATTTGAATCAATTTATATATTTCTATAAATTTATTAAATTATACATGAAACATTTAATTTTGTATATAAAATAGAAGAGCTGTTAGAGTTTAGCTCATTTATTTATATAGATTTTGTGATTTTCTCCTCTATAATAGAGAATTAATACAAAAGTTGTTGGAGATGCTCTTAGATCTTCAAGCCAAAAAAATATAGGCAAAAAAGAAAATGAGATAATCACCAGTACTTCGAATTCGGTCGAAATTTAATCATTTTATAGACGAACAAGTAAATGGAAGGATAAGAGAGACAGGGACATGCCTTCCAAGTCAAGGGAAGGATTCATAAGGAATGAATAAAACCTTCATTATGAATTGTAATCAAATTTATTTTAGCGAATTTCAGGTTTGGAAATTTTTACTCACTTTCCATAGTGGTGAAATAGAATTCCATTCGACTTTCTTTTCATCTTTTAAAGATTTTTTGTTTCTTACCAAAAAGAAAAACAATCAATATGAGAGATGAATTTGCCGCAGTAGTTTTCCCTATGGGCCGGGTTATAAGTACTTTCCATGCAATATGGCAACTTTCCGTACATTTTCTATTTTGACTAAAAAAATGAATTCTCTTTCCTACGGCTCATGATGAAATCAAGGCTAAAAAGAAGAATATTCATGTAATGAACCATGATGTATGTTTGAGCTAGGTTCGGAGCCACATCATTTTAATTATCGAATGAGCTAGGTTTGAGTACTCTAGCTAGTATCCACAATAAATGTGCAGGGAGGGTCTCTGATGCACTTGGTGCATATGTATCAGGTGCTTTAATAAGGTTAAAAGTTTTGAAAAAAAAAATAAAGAATGGAAGTCAAACTCGAAACGACCATAACAAAACCAAATAATATATATATATATATATATATATATAAATTTATATAAAAATAATAATAATAATTGTATGCACCGACTGCTGCGCCCATAATTTTGTATGTCTATTCTTAGAGTTTGCTCACACTAAGAATTGTAGGTGATCATGAGCTAGCTATTGGCTATATTCGCCAAGCTAGGTTAGCAATGATATTACATGACGTCATCATTATTTATGACATTTATTTTAGAACTACCTCCTATACCTAATAATTGTAGGACATGCACCCAATATTACTGTTGAATATGTTTCATTGTCAATAATAATTGTATTGAGGATTCTAAATCTGCAACAGATGTTTCTTTAGATGAAACACTTCACTCTACCAGTAGTAATCTTGACAAGCGGCGCTGCCTCGATCCACTTGATGGTGTAATAGACTCTTACTATGATGTATTTATACTAGCCTTTTGTTGTGGGTAGCGATCCGACTAGATCCAATCCCCATGTGGCTCCTAGCCACACTCCTACTATTACTGATAACAGCTCTGTCGGTGTCTTTGGTATTGTGGTGAACTGGTGGCATTTGAAGCAGCCCTTTGCTATTTCCTCTGCATCTCCGACCATTGTGGGCCAGTAGTACCCGTAGCGCATTACCTTGTTGGCCATAGAGCGGTATCCTGAGTGGCTCCCGCTTTTCCCGCTGTGGAGCTCTTCCAAGACTCTTTTTCCTTCCTCCGGCGCCACACACTTCAAGTGGAAAAACTTTAGGCTTATTCGGTACAACTAGCCATGCAGTAGACTATATCTTGTCATTATTCGTACTACCGTCTGTGCTGTTAGCTTATTTTTTGGTAGTGTTCCTTCCTGTTTATATGCAACTATTTCATCCATCCATGAGGGTCATGTCTCGATATGAAAGATCTCTATAAGGGTCTAACTGATGGATGGCTTTTCAAGAATTTCCACCCTTGTGTCCTCTCTACTCTGGTGGGGTTACGACGTCGCCACCCGGGCTAGGGAATCTGTCTTTACGTTCTTCGCCCTTGGGATTTGCTTTACATTGAAGAACTTGAACTTCCCTAACAACGTTTTAACTCATCCCAAATATGTCGTCAGCTGAGTATCCTTTGTCTGGAATGACCTAGTGATTTGGTTGACCACTAGCTGTGAATCGCTGTAGACATTGATGTCTTTGGCTCCGGAGTCGATTGCTAGTATAAGGCCAGCTATCAAGGCTTCATATTCTGCTGCATTGTTAGTAGATTGAAAGTTGAACTTTAAAGCATATTCTACCTCCAGTCCCCTGGCCCTGTTAGGATGATTCCAGCTCCACTAGCTTTTGCACAAGAGGAGCCATCAACATGTAGGCTCCACTCTGATTTTTGTTGTTCTTCTTTATCCGCAGCATCCGCTATTGACTCCACCAGATCTGCCTCCTCAAAGGCATCTTCGTCTTCTATGTACTCCGTTATAAAGTCTGCTACTGCCTGCCCTTTTGTAGCGGTCTTTGCTTGAACTCAATGTCGAATTCACTGAGTTCTACGACCCACTTGTTGAGCCTGCCGTTGTACTCTGGGTTCTGCAACACCTGTTTTAATGGTTGGCTCGTGAGCATATGAATTAGGTGTGTCTGAAAGTAATGGCAGAGTCTTCTAGCTGCCGTGATCAATACTACAGTCATCTTTTCAAGTGGTGGGTACCTTGCTTCTGCCCCATTTATTCTCCTTCCGGCGTAGAATACTGGCAGTTCTTCTTTCTCTTCGTTCCTTAACAGCGTAGCACTCAACAATGTCTTGGACACTGCTAAGTAAAGGTAGAGTGTTTCTCCTATAATGCGGATAGACAACAGAGGGATTGAAGTGACGTAGTCTTTGAGGCCTTGAAATACCGTCACACAATCGGGGGTCCAATCGACCTTTTTTCCTGTTAGGCGTCTCAGGGCTTTAAAAAATAGGATGCACTTATCTGTTAACCTGCCAATGAATCTTGACAAGGATGTTAGTCTGCCTTGAAGCACCTCTACTTCTTTCTTCTTAATGGGGACTTGCGTATCCATGATCGCTTTAACCTTCTCGAGATTAGCTTTGATTCCCCTCTGGCTGATCATATAGCCTAGGAACTTGCTTTCTGTAACCCCAAAGTAGCACTTCTCAAGGTTTAATCTCATACCATACTTGAGAATGATGGCGAAGATGATCCTCATGTGGCCTATATGATCCACTGCTTTCTTGCTCTTTACCAGCATGTCGTCCACATATACTTTGATTATCTTGCCCAGATGCTCCCAGAACATTTTCATGCATAGCCTCATGCAGGTTGCTCTAGCATTCTTAAGGTCAAAGGACATGTTGTAGCAGTAGATTCCCTTGTATGTTGTAAAGCTTGTGGCCTCCTGGTCTGATTCCTTCATCAAGACCTGATTATATCCTGCAAAAGCATCCATCAAAGTTAGCACCTCGTGGTCCGCTGTGGAATCTATCATTTGATCAATTCAAGGTAGCGAGAATCAATCATTTGGCCATACTTTGTTTAGGTCCTTGTAGAAGACACACATCCGTCACTTTCCATTTGACTTGTGGACTATCACTACGTTCACCAGCCATGATGGATAATGGACTTGACGCATAAACCCCCGCTCTTACAGCTTAGTAACCTTCTGCTTCATGGTGGCGTACTTCTCGTCATTAAAAACCATTCTCTTCTGCTTCACTGGGTAGGCTGACAGCTTGATGGAGAGTTTGTGCTCTATGACATCTCTTGCTATGCCAGTCATGTATGCGTAAGTCTAGGCAAACGCCTCGGTATTATCCTTAAGAAACTGGATCAACTCCTCAGCTATGGCAGAATCTAATTGGGTTCCTATCTTAACCGCCCTCTCAGGGAATTCGTCGGAAATGCTCATTGCTCTTACAGATGTCTCGGGATTTGTTGGGGTCTTGAGAGCATATTTCTCATCCTGCTCTCATGGTTCATCCAGCTTTTCCGTGAGCTCCTTCCTCGTTGTTACCTACATGATCTCTCTCCGCTTCTTAGTCTGTAGTACCAATGTCATGTAGCATTATCTTGCTACTTAGTGGCTTCCTCTTACCATCCATGTCCCGTAGGGGGGTTGGGAACTTCATTAGCAGCATATTCCTGTCACTATGCACTTCATCATGTTCAATGATGGGCACCTCAGGATGGTGTTGTAAGAACTATAACAATCAATGACAATGAACTGACAATCCATCTTTGTCGTACAAGGGGCGGTTCCAATTTGGACCGCCATCATGTCTGACCTTAGGGGTTGGACTATATCTCCTGAAAAGCTAAGTAGGGGCTCGTGCTCTTGCACCAATTTCTTTTCTGATCGCTCTAACTTCTTGTGGTAGTGGATGAACATAATATTCACAGCTGACCCGATATTTATTAGCACGCTTCCTAGGCTGAACTCCCCTATTATGACTATGTCGCACATGAAAGGGTCGTCGCATGGTCTATTAACTCCATGTTTCTCCTCCATGAATTCAATGGGCCCATATCCATGTTTCGTCATTTTGATCACTCTATCGTAAGAAATGTGATTGACGCTCCTCGGGTGGTTTTCTCTCACATATCACTTCTTGCTCCTATTAGACATGTTCGTAAGTGGTGCCCTGCAGTCAATCATGTTGCTTCGCCTGAGCTCAACGTTAGCCACCACTGGCGCCTGCTGCTGCCTTGGTTCTGCCTGTTGTAGCTTTTCACCTCGCTGCATCTCGTCTATGACCTTCTGCAAATGGCGGTAGACATTTGTGTCGTGGCTGGAGTCCTCATGGTGTTTACACTATTGTGTGCCCCTTAAATTTTTCTTTAGGAACCGAACTGGTGGGGGTCTCAGGATTTGGTCTATATATCTATCAAACATTTCTTCGTACGTACCTACAGCAACCGCGTTGACTTGCTGGCGCCTGCCTCCATATTCTAGCTTTTTGTTACCGTTCCTCCCTTCTCCCCACCTTGAGCGCTGCCTAGCCTGCCAGCTCTGTGATGCTTGTCATTTTCTCTTCCTCTCTTGTGTCATTCTCTTTTACTGTAATGTCGTCCTGCTTCGGATGACGTTGCTGGGGAGTAGAATTTGGTGACGCTGTTTGTGCCTTTGTAATATGTCTGAGGGGTTCTGTCTTTCTCCTTTTCTCCCCATGTAGCGTACTCCTTCTGAGCTGTGTTGATCGCATCTGCCAACACTTCATAGTAAGTGTCGTTCTTGAACTTTTTGTTCAACCGACAAAGACACTTCCCCTTTAAGAGTCCCTCTTTAAATGCTATTAGTATGACAGTTTTGCTGAAGTCTCTACACTTTGACGTTGCTGCTTGCCACTTGATTACGAAAGAGCGCAGTGACTCTCCTAGGATTTGCTTGACTTTGAAGAGGCGCTCAGTGCTGTTCTCCCCCACAACGTTTAAGATGAATCTAATGAAAAAGGCGTGTGTCATGTCATTAAAGGAATCCATTGAGTTGGAGGGTTGCTCAAAGAACCAGCTCATCGCCTCTTCTTCCAGTGTTTCACTGAACAACTGACATGGGGTGACATCATCATGCTCCCTTCCTCCGGTGACCTTCCTGAAGCCATCCATGTGGGCATATGAACAACTTTTTCCAGTATAGACTGACATTTTAGGACTTTTGAAATTTATTGGTCGATTTAAATGCCGGATCTTGCTAGTAAATGGGACTGTCCTTGCCGTGAAAAGAGGGGCTGCTCTGTTTGGCAGTGCTTGTTGTGTCAACTGCCGCTCTATTTCCGCCAATCTCCGTATCCATTGTGCTCCAGCTTCTGCTTCTTGCCACTCCCTAACTTCTCTTGGAGGGCTTTTCTTGCTCCCTCAACCGTACTAGGGATAGCGGTCTCTTCCCTCTGAGCTCCTCTAGCTCCAGAGGGTACTCAATGTTTCCTTGCTTTCTCGTGGACGAGAGCTGATTGTGGCAGACTCGTTTTCCGCCACTCCTCCCTCCTTTCTTTTTCTTGCTTTTTCTGATAGTAAGCGAAGACTCTTTTCTGCTGCTAGCTTCGTTTTTCTTTCTACTTAGAGATCCTTCATGACTAACGACAACTTTGCAGCGTCATCGCTGACTGGAGACCTTCCATTGTCCACTGTAGTGATTGCTCATGGCCTTAGTAGTGGCGGGACAAGGGCTTGTTCTCCGGGCAGCGGCTTTCGAAACTTAGCTTCCTCACCACATTATCTTCGTCTTGTGGTGGCTCGTTTACTTGATTGCTTTCACCATTAGTCATGGTAACGTGACATGAGAAACCTTTTATTCAGAGCCTTCCCACAGACGGTGTCAATATTCATGCAAGTGTATATAGGATTTCTGGGATAGAGGGGTCTGTATGCTCCAGTTACGTTGTCAATAAGAACATAAGATGTCACTCGCAGATCAAAGACCACCAAGGGGCGCTCTTCGACTCTCCTATGTGTGAGTCAATATTGATGTTGACATAGTAACAATAGATGGGTATTGAATGCGTAGTTAATGAGGTGAGAGATGACTATCATTTATAGGCTGTTGGTGAGAATGCTTCCTCTTACCTGTTGATGTGGGACTAACACAGTTCTGACTGCTGCAATGCTATGCCAAGAGGCGACATTGAGGCCGCACGTGAGAGCGCATCCAATATCCGTCTAGGTAGCAGTTTGTGGCTGTTTGTAGCTGGCGTTGCTGTCTTACTGCTGCATGCCTTAGCTGTAGCGCGTTCGATGATTATGGTCAGTCAAAGTGCTTCAGCTAGGCATGTATGCCAACAACGACAACAATGATCTTTTGTTTTGGTCCTCTCTACTACTAGCTAGCTATGAGATATAATTAACTGTGATTAGGACATGATTTCGATCAAGCAGCCACGGTTGATATGAAATTACTGATTGTGGAGATAGAAAGAATTAAGGAGAAGCGAAACTTCTATAGATTGCTCATTATATTCATAATTCATACAAGCCAAATCATTACTCGATATCATCATGCATCCGAATGCAATGAAGTTTTCCAGTTGATTGAAGTTGTAAAAGGTATAGTGAAATACGAAGGCTATCTTTGAATTGCTTAATCTACTATTAAGAAGTGTATAATACATACATAAACTCCAAAAAAATATATTATCTCATACAAGTTATTGCCTCTTATTCAAATTAATTTGGGAAATAGAAATTGTTACACTCCAAAAATAGTCAGGATCAGGGGAGGGTTTGAATTGAAAATTTGAAATGCATATATATGTATGCAGAGACTTCAAACTTGATATTGATAATGCTGAATTGCAAAGGGCTACCCTAGCTAGCTGACTGATCTACAATTACAACTGTACGTAAACTAATTAATAAGAATATGGTAACAAACTAATGCATAAGCTTAATTCCCGCATTCCCTTTTATTATTTAGCAGCACCTTCAGAGGTTGAGATTGGAGTCCGTAGTTGTTAGGGTTATATCCTCAAAACCCTAATCTAATTAGTGAAATGTTTGCTGAATTTGGTGAGCGAGTTCCTCAGCACTAAGTTGGCATTCGATTCCAATCTAGGAAGAAAAAAAACAGATAATCATTAGCGGCAAAGAACAAACAAACTCAATTCAAACTAATCACAGTTTCTATATCTGTTGTAGCTTTCATTGCCTGCAGAAATAGATACCATAGATTTCCGCACTTCATAGTGACCCTATCATTTAAAATCAACGGTCCTTATCAGTACTGCATGTCTGGAACTCAATTTTTTTTACCTCAAACAGAGATTGTATACAGTGAATGTATACTTTACCTCCCAATTAATTAACCAAAAGGATGATAAACTTGAAGTTCACGAAGACTCTGCACTATGCATGTAATTATTATTTTGATTTAGTTTCACTATTGAATAGCGGTAAGTAAATTAACTAAACGATGAACTTCTTTCTAGACATGTCGAAGGTACTGAGTGTCTGACACAAACAAAACTGTATACCAGTTTGTAATGTATTTATACAGAGTTTTAAAACATGCACTGTATAATTATGAAAAAAATATCACAAATATGTTGATAAGCATCTGAAATCAGTTTTCTGAAGAATAAATAAATCGATTTGATGAACGTAAGTACCTTGATGGTGAAGGAGTTGAGCATTTTTTCTTCTTCCGTCTTTATTTCGACGTGGAGAATCTCGAGGGAAAGATCCTCGAGAGCCGAAATGATTTTGAGAGCTTGTCCTGGTATCGGAGGAGAGACAGTGTTTACGAGAACATTTGCACCGGAAAACTTCACTTCCACATCGGCAATGGCGGATTTAGAATTGGCAAACAGCTCATTAAGATTGTCGATAACATTGTAAACGGAGGAGGAATAAGTAGTAGTCGACGAATTAGAAGGAGATGGTTCAAGTGATGATGAGCTTGCTGCAGTTATGGTTGGACTATAGAGGTAAGTCGGTTGTTGCAACTGTTGTAACGACGTCGTCCTGGGAGGCTTGTAAGGGATGGTTGGCTGTGGGGTTCTTGGACTGATAGGCAAGCTACTGCAGCTGATTCTGGGACTAGCTAAAGGACTTAATGGGGGTTTTCGGGGGCTAAGTACTAATGGTGATGAAGGTAATCTTGGACTACTTGAAACTGGTAGCCTAGGGCTCAACACTTCACTGTATGCCTTTCTTTGCTTCTTCGCCTCTAGTGACTGAAGAACTTGCTGCAGTTCATTGATGTAGTCAACCACCCCTCCAATAATTGATGCTTGATCTCCCTGTTTAAATAAACATAATTGTAATCAATCAAAACATATCACAAAGCAAAGAAACTAAAGTGGAACAAAACGGAAAACGAAGCTCAGAGGAAAAGGGACTACATATGTGAGGCTATTCTGGAACCCTATCGAAACTAGGCTCTTATTTTTCGCTTGTAAGTATGAAATTAGAAACATCACAACGTAAGTAAACTTATTGTAGCTGAAAAAAGTAGCGAGTACGAACTCTTTTGACATAAAAACAAGGCATGAGAGAGCGTAAGACTGTCAAGTGCTCGTTCATTTGCTTCCTCCGGTTGCGCTCCACCGTTATATGCGAGATCCTTTGCTGTCCATCGTCGGAATTAGAGCTAACTGTCCCTCCGGGGGAAGCCTCTTTTGAAAGCTTCACTCTCTTGGATGATTTTGGTGAAGTTTCGAGCTCCGGTGACGCTTCCATCTCTCCTTCTTTTGATGAGCTAAACACCACTTCATTGCACGGTGTTGGTGGAGGAAAACTATCCATGAGTGCTCCTGCATCCAAGCTCTCCAATATGCTAAAAATATCGTCACCCGGAGCCAAGCCGCTGGAATCGCAGCCGCCGTAGCGGTGGTCATGTTCTTCGAAAAATTCAGACAAAAGATGATCCTCCATATTGGCCAGAGCTTAGAATGGAAACGGATTGAGAGGAGCACGACAATTTAGGGAGATATAACGTTATCGAGATCAAGAAAAAGAGTGTGTAGTGAGTTTGGATGCGAGGAGGTGAATAAGAGAGGGATTCAGGTGAAAGAGACTAAACCATCACCATCACTTATTTTTGATGAACTTTGTTGGTTGGTTTTTAATTTAGCCGTTGGATTGTAATTGTCGCTGGGATATTTCGTGTGTAGGAATCAGGAGTCAGAGAGAGGGCAGTGGAGCACACAGTCCCAAGAAGAAAATGCAAAAACAAAAGGGGGGAGCCGTTTCCGTTTGTGTCTGATCATTTAGAAATAGAGATAGAGAGACAATACTAAGACATTATACTTAATTGGAAGAAGTTATATATATACAAAGACAGAGCTCCAGAGAGGTGAAATGTAGATTTTGGACGAAACATGAATGGATTCTTGAAGTATTTTTTACCTTAAATTGGATTTAGGTTTTAGGGGCATTTAATATACGGGTAAAATTCACAGTTTAATTTGTTTCTACAAACTGCATATTATCTTTTTATGCACATGTCCATTGAAATATGATCATGAACGAGAGAAGTGTGGTTCGTAAAAAATGTGGTGTCCATTTTAATCTCTTAATATACTTTATTCAATTACAAACCATACTATCACGGTGTATGCAATAATTTTCATAAGTACCAATCTGTTTGTGATACTTATATTTACTGATATAAGTTATAACAATAAATTTGTTGTTATCTTTGTAAAAAATAGTTATTACTTAGGTAATCTTTGTTGTTTAGGGGTAATTACTCAACTTAAGACAATATATAAGTATATGAACAACTTGTTGCATATCCTTGGTTCAATTATATGTAAATGTGTAAACAAATATAATAATTTTGTTATCAAAGTTATAAATTTTACTTAATTGTTTCCCTGTCATTTGCCACATTATAAATTAAATTAATCATGAACATTGAAAACACTCAAATCTAACGGCTAAAAATCGATGTAAAAAGTTATGTAAAATAAAATGTCCCTCGATCAGGCCCTTTTATTCAATCGATGATAAATGAATGTATGATATATACCCGAGTATCATTGACAACTCGTAAGATACTATACTATATAATGCACAAATTATCTCTTAATATTAAATTACAAAAAATGTAAATTACAAGATGCTTACATTGTATTCAACTCCATATGTAGGCGCATATATAGTAAATTTTTCTTTCATTCACAGTTAATTATTGGGTTTGTATTGAATAGTGAATACATTCCTTTTTCTTCGGTTTGCACTTTTAGATGCACAATGCATGCAGTGGAGAAGCGTGAACTTAATTTGCATGTTGAAGATCATCAGAACCAGAGGTGGCAGAGGAAAATTTCTGAAGGGTGTGGAGGAATATATTAAGGGCTTCTCAGTTCTTACTTTACAGGGGCCGGAGAAAGTGAAGAGACGCAGTTACATTTACGCATCCATGAATGCCATGGATGACCTCTCTACTAGTTGATATATAGTTAATACAGGAGTGTTAGCAGAGAGCCTCCGACCCAGAAAGGAAAAAGAGGAAAAGCTAGCAGTGCCATGATTACTGCGGGGGAATGTTCCTCTTTGATAATCACTGTTCGCAAAACCAACAGTACCCTTAGTCAGAGTTTTAATCTAGCTAGCTTTGCAATCAAAACGAGTAAAACCAGTGTATCTGCATTCACCCTTCTCCGCTATTCCTTTCTGTATATGTTTGTCGATCATTCATGATCACCATCATGGATCATCTAGGAGATCGAGTCGCACTGGTACCTCCTAGAACGTACTGATATACTTATTTGAATAATAGTTTCACTATTATTGATGGGACAGATTCTTAAAACTCACTGTGTACGTCCAACAAGGATCATTAGCCAAGCGAAAACCTAGCTACCAGCTTCATTAGATAGCTACTTACTCTGCCTGTTTTATTTGAGTAACAAAGTAGTTGAGCCATTGATTATGAGTGCAAATTAGGGACCAAAAATACTACTGACCTATTTTTAGGCATAAGAGGTACAAAGTCTTCAAACACAAATTAAACAAAGGATTAGGCCATTGAACAGGTTAGGTAGATCTTCCCCCGGTCGAAAACAAAGCGACCAGAGGAGTTCGACCATCCGACCAACATGGCTTCAACGTATATTATCATGAAGCTTAAGAATGAGTTTTAGAGTATGATTGAAGAATCTGTAAGTGAGACAAATTGCAGAAAATACATGTGTTTGGGGAAGAAGGGATGAGTTGGAATGAATGAACACAATGAATGAGGAGGCAGGGGTCCATGGAGTTTTCAGATGAAGATGATGACGTCGGCCGGTAGGGTAATACTTACTCAGATTCTGCAACTTGTTTCCCGTTATTTATTATATATTTACGACTTTCATGCTTAAAAAATACGAAAATTATGAAGGTAAGCTTTCAATTTCCAGGTCCACGGCATCTCCGTGCCTACGATGAAATCAATTTCAAGTTATTAGATAGAGACTAGATGATCGATCTCTCTCTTTCATTCTCTCTCTAGATCTCTCTATCTCTCTCTTCGATCAGCGTGAATTAGTAAAGCTGCTGCAAATAGCAATAGTTTATAATTTCTCATGGTGGCTGCTGGTTATGGAATACTGGTGCAGTTGAGTGATCGACAAACCCTAAGGGGAGTAATTGCAAAGTGTATCTCGTAGTTTTGGCTTAGCTAGCAAAAGCATGGGAGACTACGTGTTTCGTTTAAAGCGAAGGGGTTGTGTTTTTGTACCATATAATTCTATACTTGTTTTCATCACATTTACTTCCCTCCATATCAGTCCAATTCTAGGTTATCACACATCAATTTTCATATTTACCACCCTCAACAACCTCCTCCTATCTCTCCTCAATTATATTTGAATCTATTAATAGTTTTGATTTTTGAACATGATATTCTTAGTTATAAACCTAGTTTGATCATAAACCATTGCTAATTTTGAACATGATATTCCTAGTTATAAACCTAGTTTGATCATACACCATTGCTAATTTTGATAGTATTTCGTACTATAAACAAGATTTTATAATTTTTTGCTTTTATGTATATATAGTCGATCGGTTAGACGTTCATGTATCTAGGCTGTAACATTATTCTAGATACAGGCCGGGGTAACTAGCGTACGTATTCCGATAAAGTGATTAAGCAGTGACTATGCATAATAACAATGTGATTAATTATTATTTATGCATATAAGATCTTCAAAAAGAATGTGTAAAAACTACACCAAACATCCGTGTCCCATCAAGGTAGAGGTGACAAACGGGCCGGCCCAGCTCGGTTTGACACGTTTAATCAGGCTTTAAGCCGTGCTTGGACTGGCTCATGTCTTAATGGGTTCAGGCCGATCCATTTACTTAAATCGAAGGCCCAGCCAGCTCACGGTCCAAGCCCATAACACATTGGGCCTTGCTCGGGCCGAGCCAGGCCCATTAACAGACCCATTTGTAGTTAAAAATAGAAATTATTCTAAAATTGATATTATAGTATACTAAAACAAAAACAAATAAAAAATAACTCACATTTTCTATTGATCATTTGTTTTCTTTGTAAACAAACTAAAGAAATATATGATATATAAATCATATGATCATTATTTATACTCGGTAATGTTTTAGCAAAACTTTTTATGGGTCTAAGAGAATCAAAATGAATGATTATCAGTATTTATAAGTTATTGTTCACACTTAAAATAAATTTTATATTATTTATAAATATATAACTTTCATATTATAAAGAAAATATATATTTTTAAAACGGGCCGGGTCGTGGACCTTAACTTATCGTGCTTGGACCGGGCCTATAACGTGCTCAGGTAGGGCTCATGGACTCATTTTTTTAGGTCCGGCCCGACCCATTAAGATAACGTGTTTGGACCGTGCCGAGCCAGTAACGTACTCGTGTCGTGCCGGACTACTTTTAAACATGTCGTGTTTTACGACCCGTTTACCAGCTCGACATCAAGGTTTGAAGTTCTGGAACCAAACTATGCATATGAGCATGCCTATACCCAATTAACTATCATCCACAACGAGCACAGCCTACTCGATCCTCTAATAATTGTCTATACAAGTCTGCAATTCCTATGCATGACAGAACCCGGCCACTGCTGATCTTAGGCTAGCTTCTAGATAGAATCTACACCAGACTGCATGCCTATACGATCGTAGAATTCCACAAAATCTGATATCACTAGCTGCCTAGCTATTTACAATAATTCAACCCAATGTTTCTTCTAGCTTTACTATTCTCATCATAAACATCTTAAGAGTACCGAACATAGATATGCATAGATCCCTTAGACGCAGCACTACTCTTTCATATTTCCTTGCTCAATTCCCTGATGAGAAACAAAAGCCTGGTTTTCTGGGTAGGTATCACATATAGCTAGATTCAGCCAGATCGTCTGTGGTTTTGTACACAAGTAAATGAATGAGTGTGATCGGAACTATTAAGACTGTTGATCATTTATATCTCTTCACAGATCAAATGAATGAGAATTATGTTGGGATAAAAATTTAAAAAATAAAGTTAAATGAAAATTGCTAGCGCCATAGCTAAGAGTAAATACATTGGGACCTAGCTCTTCTTCTCAAACTTGATTCACTTCCAAATCTGCAAGCCTCATTCAATACCACCCACGAAATGTCTGAGACAGACTTTATGACAGCTCCAACCGGCCTTATTAATTTTCTTTTCCTTCTCTTTCGTTTTCTCTGTGATCCTGTTTGATCCATGATCGCGTCGTCAGCATTATCATGGTGACTGCAGGGCCCCCTGGTCGATGAAGCACAAGCGCTGCAGCGGCAACAGGTCTAGCTCCGTCTGCCGTCTTGGAGGAGGCCTTCGATATATATACCATGCTCTCAAGAGCGGCGTTATGAAGAAGTGTTATATAACTTACAACTTTTACCAAAAAAAAACTTATAACCCCCCATTTTCTCGGTGCCGGAAACAGTGCTGCATGTTTAAGTAAGTAGATCGAGATCTCCGGGAGATAAACTGGTATAGTACGAACCTGTTGGGATGGAGTTGATGTGGGTCACCATCCGATGGATCGGATATGTCGGAACTCAGACGTAGAAATGTGGGACCTTGAATTAATCTTCGATTCTATGCAATGAAATGCAATATTACAAATATAAATGCCATTAGATTTAGTAAAATATGTTTGGGGAGGTCGACATGTCCCCATCTCTCTGACCCTTAACCTTTGGGAGACAAGTTTTGGTGCAGTGCTCCCTTTTCCCATGCTATACTCGATTGCTCTCTTAATTGAAAATACTTTGGTTTTCAAATTTGAACATCTATGTAGCAATTTATCTTGGTTCTGTGACTTATGCATGCCATAGAAGTCTTTAGAAAATAGTAACTCTTGAAATGATGCAACCAAATCGATCGCGAGCTCTCAAGCTTTTGGAAAATTATAATCATATCGTTCACAAAACTCAATAATAAATTGAGGTCTCAAACTTTTTGGAAATCATAATCATCATTCGATCTTCATTCTACAACTCATATTCTCCAAATCTCTAATTTTCAATAAAAATTGAAAAAAAGTCGAGGACCTAAATTTAATTCGTCTTACACTCATAAATTTAAAAATTCCCATAATTATATCGAAGCGTCGGTGCATTGATGCATTTGAACCATTAACAGATTTACAATTTCTAGAATTACACTAAATGGTGCACAGTCATACACTTGAACCATTAACATATTACAAACCTTTGTTAGTACTAAAAAATAAGCAAAAACCCAAAAATTCAGTAAAAACCTTCTCTCTCCCTCACTCCCTCCTGACAACTCCAACTCTCTCCCACTCTCCTTCAACAACAGCCATGGCCTCCGTCACTCTCGGTGGCCCCGCCGCTTCTCGCTGCCTCTTCCCCTCCACCAGAGCCTCCCTCTCTCTCTCTTTCCCGTCTTCTCCCTCTCTCAAATGCAAACTTGGCTCCTCTCCGCTTATCTCTCATCCTCGGCCACAAAGCCTCGCTGGCGGCTTGCTCCTCCAGCTGCGGCTTCTCCGCCGCCACTCCACTGCATCTCTCTATCTCCCTGCCTCTTATACCTAGCCTATATGTCCACATCTGCCTCTTCATCCTCCCCCCAACTTTCTCAATTATATATTTGCTTCTTCTTCTTCTTCTTCTTCTTCTTCTTCTTCTTCCTTCACATTTCTAACCTTTTGGTTTCTCAATTATTCTTTCACATTTCTAACCTTTTGGTTTCTCAATTATTCTTTCACATTTCTAACCTATTGAGTTCCTCTTCCTTCACATTTCTAACCTTTTGATTTCTCAATTATTCTTTTGACTGAACTCAATTTTCGCTTCTCAATTTTCGCTTCTCTATCTCCACCACACCCTTCTTCAGTAAACTACTTTCAGATTAACCTAGTTTAATTATTCTTCAGGTTTTACACATTTTTTTAAGAAAATTGTTATATGCACGATGTGTATATATACGGTGCAATCTTAGTCATTTATAACAGGTCATATGTTTGACCACATTAATATTATATCATCTAATTTGGTTAAGGCTAGGATGTATTGATGCATACCATGCATCAACTATGTCGTAAAGTTGTAAAATGAGTCGTTAAAGTAATAATGTTAGTTGTTAAAGTTGTAATATGAATTCTTAAAGATGTAATTACAACATTTATGATTATATGTTCTTAAAGTGGTAAATGAGTTGTTAAAGTTATAAAATGAGTCCTCAATGGGATAAACACTCAATTTTACAACTTTAACAACTCAATTACTACTTTAAGGACATATAAACACTAATGTTGTAACTATAAATTTACAACTTTAAGGACTAATTTTACCACTTTAAGAACAAATATTACTACTTTAACAACTCATTTTACAATTTAACAACAAAGTTGATGCATACTATGCATCAACTCACCCTAGAATTTTCCATCTAATTTTATCTGTTTACATGTGTCTCGTGTACATACAAGTCCGTGTATTAAAGATACTCTCATTTTTTAATCATAATTGCGTTAAAATAATGGTTAGTGCCAAAATTAAATGAATGGTGAGATCGTATATTAACTCTGGATTCACTTGTATCTTTGTTCATACAAAATTTTTCGCTTCCGCATGCATAAAGACACTTAAGAATGACGCACTGTTTTTATTTTGGATGAACTATATTGATGATTTTGAGACAAACTAATTTATAATCAGGTGCAATATTGCAACCAACTGGGATCCCGGTACACAACATGGTGCACCAAAATTCTTAGTAAGACGTGCGGGAGGAAATGGGACGAAAAAGCGACAGCCGTCTGATTTTTAATGAAATAATCAAACGGACAGGAGCAAACAGACTCAAACGGACATGATCAATTCATTAAAGATCGGACGGCTGTCGCCGTTTCGTTCTGCACACGTATCCCGCGTCTGAGCAACCCTGAGGGTAACACTTTCAGCAAGCTATTATTCAAGAAAAAATATAATCTTTTGTTTTGCTTGCAAAATGTATTTGAATCAACAATGGTACGATCAAACTATCAATGTCTTCGTTTTCTCGATCGTTCCATTTGAGGCTCTTGTGCGGAACTTGTACTACGTACAATATACTGAAGATGAACAGAAAACTATTAACAAATTGCATGCATATGATACGGCATACAAATTTGAGTCTCACATGAGATTCAAATTATATTGAAGGCATCTGGGGATTCCTCCATTGGTGATAAAACATCCAATCAATCCTGAAAAAGGAAGATGAGTCTTGAATACAATTGTTGGTTTGCTGCCTCTGTTATTTCTATACAAAACAAAAGAAAATTCGAATCATCATGAGCTTTCTTTGTGCTTTCAGTGATGGCGACGACTGAGAAGGTGAAATATGCAGGGTTGTAGGTCATTTGATGCCGACTTCGGCGTTTGGCTCCAAGCTGTTCTACACCAGAATGTCTAACAACAGCAACCTTCTACGTACAGTTGTACTTCCCAGCAGCATTATGAACCAGTTCCAGTCTCAGCTTACAACTTCGATTGTGCGCTCACATCGGAATACAGTACCGTTTCCGTTAGCCCTTGCATTCCGACGGTGGAATCGAAATCATGCATGAGTTTTCACCATGAATATTGGGTGATTGAATGTGGTAAGAGTCATAATCGCTTTGTCCCCTTCTTTTACCATGCCAACAGTTAAACTTGTCTGAGAACTCACTTATTTCATCCATCGCAATACATGGAAGTACATTAAATTGCTAAAATTAAAGGTTTTGACACATGTTGATGGATGAGACGTACCGGCACATTTTAATAAAGAGCAAAATAAAGCAAATAAACGAAATGAACACTCATCCTTCCCTTCCCTGCATAATTATTTATGCATCCAGCTTCTTTACTTCAAATTTTTTTTGTTTGAATTTGTTTAGATGATTGAAAACCGTTAGATTGAATAAAGATAACATGAGAATGACATCACAGGACCACATTATACTCAATCAAATGGTTTTAAACCATCCAAACAAATCAAAGCAAGATAAATCCAAGTAGAGAAGCCAAACTCATTATTTATACTAGAGCATGCAAAAGAGAACCCTTCTAATGAGAACTTTTAAGTTGAGGACTAATTAAAATAATTTCGGTTTATCTCACCTATCGATCTTATATTCACATCTTCACCAATATTGAGTTTATAAATATTTATGAGTAGATCATTTATACAAATTTCAGCCATATTAAAGATCGTTAAGGCATTCATGAGTGTGATTTACCGATTATCAACTAGAACGATTCATGTTTGACATATTTGGTTTGTCCGTTAATTTGATTTAGTTTTTTACCTTAACAATCACCAATTTAGCTGAAAAATTGTAAAAATAATCTATTCATATAGACCTAAAAATTGAACGGATAAGATGCAATGTGATCGAAAAATTGATCGTTTTAACCATAAACTGAAAAATCATCAACTAATCTTTATTATAAAAGTCCTTATTAGAAGCGATTTGTTTTCAAGAAATAATTCTGGATTACTCAACTTTGAACAATCTAGAATATATGTGGTCCTCTCCCCCCCCCCAACGCTATGATTGTATGCTTGCCATTAACATGTATAATGCAAAATTATAGATGATGATGATGATGATGATGATGAGCCCAATGAAAATGCATTGCTGCAGAATAGTAATTTTCTGGGCCTGCCTGCACAAAGGGTTTCGGCAAAGAGAAGCATATGAACAAAATTTATAAACAAGATAGCGTGGTGCAGTGTTGATGTGAACAAAATGTGGTCCTCCTGTGGCAATTTCTCTGCATACATGCGTTCTAAACACAATCTAAAAGCTTTTGGCAAGTAGGAACTGTAAAACAAGGATAGAAAGCAATTTTATAGAGTTCAAATCTTAATGAGCTAGTTCATAGTGACAAAGGAGAAAGCATTAACCATTGAGGGTAGCTAATGCCAATGAAACTATATGTAGGGAGCCAGTAATTACTGTAATATGAGATTGATCCCTAGTTCTTCCTCTGAAAATCTGATTTGCAATCTTCAGGGAATCCTGAAATGAAGGCACAGCAGCCAACAATGGTCTCCTTTCTGAGGTGCTTAAGCCAACTAATTGGTCCATTGAAAAGTCTTGACATTCTGTCATTTGATCATGATCAATATCTAGACCCAATTCTTTGGAAGCTTGGATCCAGAAATTTCTTAGCATGGATGCTGCAGTTGTCCGAGATTTTCCCCCAGCAATGTTAGCTTCCGTACAAACAACACCCTCTAGATGCCCACCTGAAGAGAAGCGGACGAGCATTAGAGATTGTGTATGCCATCCTAAAATCTATATATATGAAGGTATAATCTTCTAACTCACCACATTGAACATTACAACATAAGGGGAGTATTGCAAAAAGTAACCAAGTAGTAACTGGACCTGAAAGAAACTCTCTTGCAAAACCTAGATGATCCTTGTCATTAGCCATTGCAACCACAAGAGTCAATCGCGACTCTGGGAAAGTCATCTTTATAGTATCCATCAGCGCTTTAGCAGAATCTTTGGTGTGGGCTGAATAGTATTACGGAACGTATTAGCAATGTTGTTATATTTTGGTACATATAGAATACATCCACAATAAGGGAATTAATATGACCATTTATGTTGAAATTCCTTGACCAATAATACCCTTAAAATATTCTGTACACACATATTTTCTGTTTTTTTTTCTATTGCTATATACAGTATATAATATTATAATTCATAGATGTAATGAGAATGTACAATAACATTCAATGGAAAACAGACCTCCATCAAGCAATATTGTTGATCCAGACAATCCCAATGCCTCAGCTTCTTCCAATGTTAGAAATTGACTTCTTCCAAGAAGGTGAGTCTGCTGTAAACCACTTCTAATGGATGCATCTGAAATTCTCCACCCTGACAAAACCATCGAAGCATTAGGTGGTTAAACTAAACAACATGGTCAAATAAAACAAGCAGGGTAATTCTACCAAATATGTACAAATACAGTAAACTGATTCAAACTCAGGTAACATGGACAAAATAGAGCAAGCTGACTCAAACTTGACTACGTTAAAGATTACTTCATGCAGTGAATCAGCAAAACTGCATGTATGCAATAAGCAATCTATCCTATATACTGTACAAAGTAGTCGTTGAAGGTGTGATTTAAAAAAAAACAGTTTGTTAAACATATTCCTATGTTGAAGCAAATTACTAGACTACAGCAAAGGAAAACTCTTGGACTAATAAGAGAAAACCTGTGGGTTTCTAGCATTGCTACATTAAAGCAATAAGGAGCATATTCAAAAGTTAATCACTGATTAACCTAAGTTCCGGAGACAAAGTGCTGCACAAGTAGCAGTTGCAGCATTCTGAAGTTGGTGACTTCCAAGCATGTATAGTTTCAAATCCAATAATTCAATAGACTGCGAAAACACCACAACTAGAAGTCATCACAAAATTCTGAACAACTGAAATAATGACCATTAAAAACACATTCCAATATAAAATGAGATATACGATATATTCTAAGCAGAAAGGCATACCAGTTTCAAGTCACTCTCAAGTTGTATCACTATATCACAAGATTGGAAGGGTCTACCATCGAGCATGTTAAAACCATGTATTTTGCTTCTGTTTCTTGTATCTGATGCTAATAGTACAGGAGAACTCATCAGCAGTGCTTTATTACGAAGAATGCACTCAATATGTGGAAGAAATGGACCACCCAAAACCACCTGAAATATATACCACTCAAAGTGTCAAGAAAAAAAAAGTTAACACCAACAAAATACAACTCTATATCCTACAATTCGCAGTAGCAGTCTGTTAAAAAATTAGCAGCAATTTGGACGTGAGATAATGACAATGACGACAGAGGAAAACAGATCTTATGACTACAATCATATTTGTGACAGGAATTGGGAGATATGAGCAGGTTAAATGGAACACAATGCATGACTATTAACTTATGTGTGCATGTCATTAACTTTTACAAGAATCTCCAAGTCAGAACCACCTTACTGGGCAGCCATGTTTCACGATTCCAGACTTCGCCATTGCAATACTTTCCAAAGAACCTCCAAGTGCAGCCAAATGTTCCTCACCTATTGTAGTAATGATCGCTGTGGCAAGTCCAGAGCTAGGAATGACATTAGTTGCATCCCGTGCACCCCCCAATCCAGCCTGTTCATTCAAGACATATAAGCTTAGTACGATCAACACCTTTTTCATACTTTGGTTCCTTCTACCAGTTTGCAGATGACAAGGAAATAATTGGAAAAAGATCTCAGAAGGTGAAGGGAATAACCTCAATTACTGTTATATCAACCTTCTCTTTGGCAAATAGTTTGAATGCCAGAGCAGTAAGAACCTAAGGAAATGCAATTAGTTATTACATCTTTTCACCCTTTCTCAAACATATCAATTCTTTTAAGCATATTCTACACAGGCCATACCTCAAAGTGACTAATATATCCATTTTCAACTTCAATTGCACGATTCAGACTCTCCTTATTCTCTTGAAAAACAGCATTCAAAGCCTTAGCCGACACCGGCTCACCAGACCTTCCCAAAGTCATTCTCTCCCTGATAGTTCGAATATGTGGGCTGCATACACATAAAATCAAAACTTTACTCAGAAACAGCAACACATAAAAACAGTTGATAATAACACAGCCATAAATCAATGAGCCACACCTAGTATAACAACCAACTGAATAACCTTCTGCCCTCAAAATGTTGCACAGAAATGCAGTTGTTGATCCTTTTCCTTTCGTTCCGGCGATGTGAACAGCCTATAATTGTTGTCATGCTACTTAATTCCACATCCTATAACACAAACTCTCCACACACACATACACCAAAAAAATCTTTTACAAACTAGTTCATATCATCCATGAATTACTTGGGTCTTAAGCAAGTAAAGCACTTTGAGCAATCAAACAAAAGACTATAACTTTCAACATTTTAACACATAAACCCTAAACCCTCAATCAATTTGAAAAATTAGAGCTAAAGTTCGAACCTTGAACTTAAACTGAGGACTACCCAGATGCTCCATCAACCTTCTCATCCGACCCAGATCGAACCCATCATCGGAATCCGTACCCGCCCCGACCGGAACCCCCGATTTCTCGTAGTTCTTCAGTGAGTCCATGTACTCCATTAACTCCTCCAGCTCCGAATCCTCCGCGTTCAAGCTAAACCCTCTTCGAGGCTCCACATTGCCCATCAAATCGACCCGGATCGACGAAACTAGACACACCCGGTTCGCGAAAACGGAGCATCGCCGGAAAAGGTTGAGCATTTTTTCGTTCTGTGATGAATAAACTGAAGAAGGCGCGTAGTCAAATATCACTGACTTAGGAGGAAAAGTCATTATTACCCCGAGTCTCGGATTTATTGACGGATATGTATTCTGATGTATCCGACCCGAATCGGACCTTTTCCGGCAGTTTTAAGCCATTCATGGCCATACCACCATGTAAAACGGCCGGAAAAGGTCCGATTCGGGTCTGATACGTTCGGATACATATCCGTCAATAAATCAGAGACTCGGGGTAATAATGACTAACGCAGCGTTTTGGAATTTCGAGGCACTTAGCTGACACGTGGCGGTTTCCGCGGGTTATATGTCGACGGAACACGGCGGTTGAGTTTGGTTCTCAAATTGCGATTTCAGCAAACCCTTGATTACTTGGAACGACTAAAACGACGATGTTTTGAGGCTGGCGGTGGATCTTTCCTCTGTAAGTTCATGCTTCTTTGGTTGGTTACCCAGAATAGAAAGAGTTGGAAGCATGGGTGTTGAAGTTGGACAGGAATGTAGTCTTTCAAGGTGGGGGGTTTCCATTGAAGTTAACTGGGGATTCGCTTGAAGTGAGCAGCAGGATAACACAAGGAAGTGAAGGGATCGAACTTGAGGAGGGGTTGAAGGACAGAGTTGGCATGGAAAGTTCAAGACGCAAAGATATAGCTGTAAATGTTGTTGATCTTAGCTCTACATATCACTCCCCAGGTAAAGGGATCTGCCATCCGCAAGCAGCAGGTATAAGTTACTTATGTACTTGGGTACTCTAATTTCTATTTTTATGTTGTCTTGTCCCATCATGTCTTGAGTCTTGAACAAATGTGTTATTTATCAATATGGGACAAAAGTCTAGTTGAATATGGGATTGGCTGCAGTGTATGGTTATGTCTCATATAACTGTTGGGCTTTTGCGTATGTGGCACCTGGCATCTCCTATGTGCTATGTTAGCACATTTGGTGTTCTTGAAGGGAGAACATGCTTTCTGTTTAGTCATTAGTTCTTAATTTGTCAAAAAATGCTTAGTCCCTTAAAAAATTGTTTCAATTACCTTGGTTTGGCAGGTACACCTCCTAATGTTCCTTTTGATGAGCATGGCAATGGTACGAAGGAAAGAAAGAGATCTGGTATGGAAAAGTTAGTCAAGCAAGAAAACAGCTGGAATTCAAGGAAAGACAGGAGTCCGTGCAAGAAGATAGCTCCATCTGCGCCAGGTGGTAACAAACCTTACTCTTTGAGTGTCATTGATATCAGTGACAGCGATGATGAACTTATTGCCGATAACAAAGGACTGTTGGCTACTAATAATCCGGGTAGCAGAAAAAATTTCATTTCATCGGATTCTGTAATAGGAGATTTGGCTACCACAAACTTTTTAAAGCAGGCACACTGAAAATAATGATCAGGAAGATGTGGATAGTTACTTACGATGAGAAATTACTGGCTTTCTCAACACCCAAAAGAAAACGAGCCTCTAATGTTGTGACCAGTGACTCTGAAAGTAGTGATGATAATATTCCTATCAGTAGAGTCAAGAGAATGCATCTTCAGGAAAAAAAACATGATCAAGTAGGATGTGATGGGAATGGCAGCTTAGAGACTGCTACTGCTTCTGTGGTTGATGATGTTAGAATTACCTCTCCAAATCGGCATCTAGTTAGGTGGAGAAAATCTGGGGGAAGAGATCAGGCACAAAGGAACTCAAGTCAGACTACTGAAACTACATATGATCAACGACCAAACAAGGATGTTGAAGAAGATGAACCTGAAGAGGTTGAGTCGGAAAGTGAAGGTGAGAGGTTGGGTGGGTTTATTGTTAACAGTTCTGATGTTTCAGAAAGTAATGATGCTTCTAGTGAGTCAAATAGTGTGTCAGATGATGATGTGAACTTTGAGAATGTTCTATCAAAATTACAAAGGAACAAAGATCACAACACAAAGTGGGAATTTGAGGCCGACATGTTTGCTGCATTTGGCAAGTGGCTTTAGCAAGTTTGACGCTCTCAGGTATGATGAACGCATACTTTTGAGAACATTTTCGTTGTTATTGTCGAAATGTGAATCGGTGATATTTGGATTATATCATGGGCTCTAAATTGGCTAAATTTCTTACTGATGGAGACCCAAATGGTGATTTGAGTAAAACCGTGGAGGAGTTGGAGGAGTACGACCCCGAGGCCATTGAAACATGTAGAACATTAGCCACACGTTACTCTAAGCAACTGTTTGAGATCTACAAAAACAATGAGGATCCTCTCTTTCTGCCTTCTTGATGGTGCAAGCAACTTGCCACTAATGATATGCATGTATAACCCACAACCCTGCCAGAAAGGACTATGAGAGACAAGAGAAGAGGGGTTTTTATTTTGGTTGCCGAGTATGTCTCAACTAGGTTTCAGATTTTGTATATAAAACATGCAAGTAGGAAGATCAATGTCTCGGGTCTATGTATGCTAAAATGGTAGTTTTGTTGTACAGTTAGCTATCGGCTCTGATGGGTTTCCTCCCTTGGTTACATCTTTTCTCTTTTCCATGGGAGATTTTCTTTGGCTGGCCGTTAATCTTCATCAATTAAATGGACGGTAATTCATGAGGCTATTAACTTTCATCATAACTGTCTATTTGATTGAAGCGTTTAATTGAGTAAACGATTATTTTTCAAATTGATTTTTTGCATATATGATCTTGATTGGTTAATTGAAGTTTTGAACGGTTAAAATTATGATTTACATTGGTAAAAATATGTAAATAAAAAAGAGTGCACGCACGCGTCAATACCGGTATTGATGCAAGTATTTTTTCAAAAATTGTATCAACTCTGTCATGCTTTCATTATTGTTGCTGCTATGAATGTACACCTTGCGTTTGCCTTTAAAAAAGAGGTGGTTGTGAACTAGAACAAATCACTGCCCACTCTAACTCATAATTAGGGACACTGAGTATCCGTGCTGGCATTATCTGGCAATCAAGAACTAACCAAAAAGACCGAACATGAAAACCCATTTTTGTAATAAACTGAAACAAAAAAGAATGAAGGGTTGCATGAGTTCATGAGTCCCTAAACATGCGGGTTAACCACCATTTCTGGTTCTATAAAAGCTTCGGTGTTTCCATCCACAACCCCCTCACCCTTTCTACCTCTAAAAATAAAAGAGCCATTCTTCTGTGACATCGTTCAAGGGTCCGCGAGGTTTCTTCTTCCTTTCTCTTTCTACGTTAGGTGCGTGGTCTCTTCTTGCTTTCAAGAAGAGGAGCCTCTACCGTAACAATAAGGAGAGAGAGGAAGGCATCAAAATGGCGGTAAATGCTTCATCATTCAACAGAGTGGTTGCCATCGTTGCTCTCATTTTTGCCCTTGTTTTACCCATGTATCATGCTGCAGACCTGACTCCGGCTCCGACAAGTGATGGTAAGCTTTCTTTGCTTTTCTTAGACAGGAAGAAATGGTTCTGCATCATCATCGATTATGGAAACTTTTTGAAATAGATTGGATTATGAGTTTTGAACTTGTCACATTTGTTATAGAATGCTCCACTTTTAACGTGTGGAATATGCACTATCATACCTGCAAACTTTCATATTTTGAATCATAATGAGCACTATGGTTCGATTATATATCCCTTGATCAGAGCTTGATTCTTTAACTAGAAGATTTGTAGACATTTCATGCGTCAAGTATGGTAACATTTTGACAATAGAAACTTCTGATGTGTTGTGTTAGACGTTTCCAGTTTGTGTTGGTGTCCAATTTTTGATTTCGCTATCGGGAAATGTTTACTATGTGTTTGCAGGCACGGCAATAGACCAGGGGATAGCATACATCCTAATGCTGCTGGCGTTGGTTCTCACATATCTGATCCACTGAACCGTCCATCTGATCGATCGTTCGAGACTTCAGAGATTTTTGGGGTGGTTGTGATGTAATCGAATTGTAAATCAGATTGGATTATCATTTTTCAATGTTGTATGCTAGGGAGATTTCTTTGTTTTGGACATAATCTCACTATTATTACATCAAGTCCTTCCTTGTTTCTATTTTCTTCACTTTAATTGATCATCAAACACCCAATTGTTGATCAAGGACAGCTTGGCCTTTGCATCACAAATCTTTACCAGCCGAAAAAGAAATGGCCCGGTCTTCGCGATTTGCTCTAAAATAGCAAGCGACTTCTGAAACAAAATGAATCATACACAGTAAGGGAAGAATCGGACTCTGCATCACAGTTCAAAACGAAGAATGTTGATGTTAATACGCTGATCTTTTAAGAGTAAAATTAAATGTAGAACAAAGTGGATTGTCATTAAATTAGAATTGAAGATTTCATCCAGTCTCTTCAGACATAAATTATTAGCTGAGATCGGTCTCAGAAAAAACTTGCCCAAAGGAAACCATCGAAATGTACAGACTTCCGACATTGAGCAACTACGTAGAGAACACCTAATACTGTAGGAAAGAAGGTTAAATCCTGCACTTGCAGGCCTAGAAAAGATAAAACTTGTTATCTTCAATCTACTGTATCTACAAAACTTGTAGGTGACCTTCCTCGTCATATGATTCCCAATTTCCCATAACTCCACAAGTCACCAAACACCACATTGAATAACTCCTTCAAAGGGTTAGAAACAGGAGAGAAAAGAACACAATAGCCCTCTCTATCATGAAACTGCATGCCGTTGATGTAGAGCATACTTCACGACTTCATAGAAGGAAACAACAATCCCAACTGAAGGGCCTGCACGACCAACACGAGGGCCAACCCCCATGAATAGTCCCTTAAGTCCTCCACTCCTGCAGTAGAGAACAAGGTGTATCATTAACTCGTACTAGGTTATATCTTAATGACAACAATGTATCCCACTGAACTTCTAAGTTGAGATAGATACCTCCAAACCTCCATTAGTGTTCGCCTTGTTGTCATTTTCAATTGCCTGACTGGATCGTTCTGATTTTTTTTCAAAGAAAATAGAGAAGAGACAGTAAAGATATAAACATCACTGAAGAAGAATTTCTGATACAAACTACACAATTGCAAAGACGCAACTCTGATACTGTCACTCTTGGTTTTCAAACTTTGAAGAAAATACCTCTATCTGTCTTCGGGTCTTTGCAACATCCAATGGACATGTAGCTGCAGCAGCAATGGTTCCAGCAACAAAACCAGCTGAAAAATTTGCCCCAAAGATACTGACAGCATTTGCTTCATCACCTACAATATTAAGAAGTCTTCTCCTGATCTGGTTAGCAAAAATATATCTGTTAGTTTCAGGTAACACCCATGCTGACAAAACAATCAGAAGAGTGAATTCCTACAGGCTCAAGAGTTGCCCAACAGATTGCCGAGTAGGGAACATCACGAGCGAGCTGTGCTCCCATACCAGTCCAGAGGACACGATATCCTCTTACTGTTGAAACGAAAAGAAGATTAAAGTTATTCAACTTGTGCAAAAATATTATTCTGGAGTGATACAGGAGTCTCAATGAGAAAATGAGTACCAATGTGATATCCATTCAAAAAGAAAATCATGCCAAACTCATATCATAATCAGAAACAATGGGCTTACAGTTGCTTTCAGCAGTATTACTTGTTGTCTTGACTTGAGAGACAACATTCAGTAGAGTTTTCAAAACACCGGGAGGCTTTGCACCATTTTGCATCACTTTAAATGCCTAAGGATATTCATTAAACAATAATAAATAAAATGAATAACCACTATCACTCTGCTCTTCTTGGCATTCTAAAAGACAAATAGGAAACAACTTCTAATGCAACAAAACAAACTACTTAATGAAACCAAAACAAGATCACACAGAATCAACTATAAGCCTTTGACCTACCTGCATACGAGTTCTAGCAAGTTCAATAGGATAGCAAGTTGCACAAGCTAATGAGCGTGCCAAAGAGCCAGCAACCAAAGGAACATATACACTTGTGCTGGGTGCATTACGGGCAGTGAATTCCTCTAACCAATTGCGAAAGATGTCATAGCATGGTAGATAAATCCCCACCTGATTAACAAAATGGTGGATCACATAAATGAAATATCAATGAAATCCCAAAGTAGAAGCTGAACCAAGAACTGAACAATAACTTACTGTTGGAATAGCCAGGGCCAATCCTGCATTTGTACCTCTCCATAACCTTGCGAAACCTTCCTGCGATATCACATTACTGATCAGAATATGAAAGGAATGTAGAACAGGTGACTAAGTGATATAACCAGAAAATAAATACAGTTGCACACTGTGCAGTAATTCTAGGCACAATCCCACCAACCTGTCGAATAATTTTGCAGAAAACATCTAGTGTGCCTTTGTACTGAAAACAATCTGGTGGGCATATTGATACAGTACCATGAATTCCAGCACGTGTACACGATGGCGAACACCTTAAATCCGCAAACAGCTAAGCACAGATAAAATAAGACAAATCAATTCACCCAAAGAACAAGAATATGTTAAACATCAATGCCCAAAATGCCATGACAGAAGAAATTTATAGAGTATATAATTCATAAATATGTATCAATCATAGGTATTAGACAACCGAACCATGATGAAGAAAGAAGAAACAACAAGCAGATGCAATATCATAGACGCCTTACATATGCTGGGAACAATGCATATATGTAACTCCCCACAACCCTAAATTCTATTCCTACTGATGCTGAAATTATCAGCTAGTTCTACTCATGTTGAAACAACAAGCAGATGCAATGAAATAGACGCCATACATACCCCACACCTTACCTCTCATGTTACAACCCCTGACATGTCCAACTAAACGATAAGCAAATAAAGCAACCGTGTATGCTTGCATAGTATACAACAACTTAAGCAACCACATTATAATTCCGCAAATCCCATGTAAACCATGACACAGAGGTATTGCATTCATACCGTGGTAGGCCCGAAAAAAGCCATGCGGCTCGTGATATTACTCAGCGGATGCGAGTAAGGCACGCCAGCTGCCTGAGCTTGCAACCTCGTCTGTTACATAAGATAAAAGCAAGCACACGGTTACATGAAAAGCTAAGACTCGAAATCCACCAGAACTAGCCAGAAGCTAAACAATAAGATCACATTCAACAAAACTACATGAATTCGACGCACCACATTCGAAAACTACTCACAAAATCTGCCGAAAAAGCATCATCATTGTATCATAAAACCGTAAAACACTATCAGTAACCAAACTAACAGCTCTCAAACGCATCAATTACTCAGAAATGAAACCTAGCTACACACCTTAGCAACATCAAGCGGATTTACAATAATCGCAGACAGAAACGCGGCGCCGGCAGCTGAGAAAGCCCGTTCCGCAACCCCAAGCTGCCAATCCGACGTCGTATTACACCTCTCGCCGTCCGTCCGCTTCGCCGCGGCGACGAATCCGGCGTCGCCTCTATCCAAAACCGAAAGCTCCGGCATGATGGACAAATCCTTACCGTCGATTTCAACACGGTCGATTTGTTGCTCGCTACTCACCCAAGGATTCTTCTCCAGCTCCACCATCGCCGTCTCTAGAATATTCCGATCACGCCGACCTAAAAATAAGCCGCTGATTATTTTTGGAAAGTTGAAAATAAAAACGGGTCCGCCGGGTTTGGTGGAGGATAGAGAGAGAGAGTAGGGTTTACCTGAAACGGAGCGACGGAGAGGGAATTAGGCGACTCAGATTCTGACGGCCACGTTTGTTCGCGCTTCTCTATTTTCCCCTAAACCTACGAGTTATATAATTTCCCCAATTTTAATTTAATTTTTTTTCTTTGTTATAATTTTGGGCGGAGCAAGAGGCCAAGTTTGAAAGGTCCAGTGTGAGATTTTGATTGACGCAAACCGCATAGGGTGGACTGGTGCTCCTGAATTTGTGGATGCAAACGTGGCCGTCACACAGGTGTGTGTTAGGTGGCTTGGCTCTTCGGTGACTAATACACAAATACAAGTCATGAAGAATGAGGATGAATGCTTCCGGTCTGGAAGAAAGCTATAAAAGCTAAAGAATATACGATACTAAATCACAAATCTTAAAACAATAAAGAATATAATTTGAAAAGCTATAAAAACAAATATACACACACAACAATTAACGTATTTGCTAAGGATTTTCAATCCTAGGCAACGGTGTCAAGACTGATAGCGACTGAAACCGGACGTTTTAATTAAACCATTTACGTAGTTGGAGTAGCGTTCAGAAGCAATTGATCGTTAATTATAAGACGGGAATTGATGGTATCTTTACAATTACGTTAATTATAAAACAAAAAGAAACAAAAGATGATAGTACTAAGGATATATGGTTTTATGATTATAAACAAAAAAAACAAAAGAATCAAGGTAAAACAAAAAAGATAAGATGGATGAGATGTTAGAGACTTAAAAATCTATCACCAAGCATGTTTTAAGACATGTTAACAACCAAAGCTTCAATCATTCATTCACAAATTAGTTTAATCAAGAACAAACCGTGAACGCACTGTGTAAGTCTTTATTACTTCTCTTAAATACTTAAGCAAGATGACGTACCGTTACCAACCCATTAAAATAATTGATCAAGGTATAGACGCTATCTTATCAACATATTATCCTAAACATTAAAGATAATGGAAGTTTGATTGAACAAATATGCAAAACTAGTGTGGAAAGCATACCTACTATGCAAGTCTCTCTATCTGGTTTCACCTATTGTCCATAGGTTTTACTACTTTGAATTAAGTCGTATTAACTGTTTAGGAGATCAAACAACCTAATTCTAGCATAGTCACAAATTCATAATGTTATATGTTGCGCATACATGAACATAAACAAGTAAGAATTCTATATAAAACAAAATCAAATAGACAATTTGAAACACTCAATTGATTCAAACCTAATACTTAAAACAATATCTCAAACATCCTTGTAGCTTCAAACCTTGCCCCTAACTATGAGAAGTTAGCCACACATAGCTGCAAAATCGCACAAAGAGAATTGAAGATGACAAAGGAAAGGGAAACCGTGGATGTTAGAGAGATCGATGATGCCTTGGCGGCTTCTCCGTGATGAAATTTTGTGTGATCTATGACCTCCCTTTAAACTTCACGTCCTCTCCCCTTTTCTGTTGTGATTAAGATTATGAAACCCTCAAAACTCATTCATGGGCTTGCCAATGTGGTCTAAGCCTCAAAATAAAAGTTTTGATCCAAATCAGAAATTCAGAAAAAAAAAAAAAAAAAAAAAACTAACATTCGGTCACTTAAAGGGTCATAATTTTTTCAAAATAGGTATTGATGATAAGTAAAAAAATTTGGAAAGTAAACTCGTGTAGCTTTCCGTTGACATATGGAACATCTCTTAGATCGTTGTGAGATGAACACAATGTTCTATTGAAGTTGACCAATAATTTGTGACATATTTTTTGATTTCTTTCTTTGCAAGACATAGATTCATTTTCTTTCAAGATTTCTCCTCCTTTTATTTCTTTTATGCTCCTTGACTTCGTTTATGACTTAAAAACACAAACTTAGTTAATATGAATATTGTTAAAGGAATTACGTGGCTTAATAGGGTCAGAGACACATTATACATATCACTTTGTGCTCTTATTAAATCTGATGAAATTAAACAAGTTCATTGCAAAGTTGATGAGTACAATTATATGTTACATTAGTAGCAATATTCGTTTTAATTTTATCTAACGGTGTACGATTGTTTACTTCATTTTGAATGACTATGTCGCATCCCGAAACCTTTTCCGGCCTGAAATACAGCAGGAGCAGTCGTAATCCCGGTTTAATGAGCAACAAATACGTCGATTTGACGTATTGACTATCAACTAGGCCGAAACTACAAGACTGGAGAAATTTAAACTAGAATCTATAAAGCTTTCTTTTCTTTTCGGAGGTGATAATAGAGTTTAAAGCGAAAGTGTGAAAAATGGTAATAAAACATGGGTTAACTTTGAAAACATGCAACAACACGTAAAACATTTCACACACTTAAGGAAATCATATAATAGATCAACCAAGTGAATTAAATCATCATACTAGAGGCCAAGACTATATGAATTCTAACAGTCACTTTAAATAAATATAAAGACAAAATAAAAAGATAATGCCCCAAGCTTCACCTTGCTTGTCCCGTTTCAGTACACGATACCTACATTCACGAATTAAAATATGGATGAGCACTCGGAATAATATTGCTACCGTAATGTGTTCAAGGTTCTAAAAAACGTTAGGCGCTACTAGGACGGACAGCCAGTGCTTAGCGCCCAGGAGCCTAGGCGGCTCCCACACGGCCCACAGGCGGTTTTATATTTTATCTATTATTATTTATTTAATAAAAATTATCAAAAACACTTTTATGTTCCAAAATAGCAAAAATACTTCAAAAATATACATAATAAAACAACAATGTTCTTAGAAATAATAAAAATACATTAGTGTATCATTTGTTTAGACTTTAGAGTATAATATTGTGTTTTTGTGTTTGATTTTACTCATTTTAGATAGGCTTTTATGTATTTCATAATTTAAAAAAAAACTAATCAGCCCGCCTAGGCGGCCGATTTTAGCGTCAGCTCACAGCTTGGCCGATTAGGAGAAAATTAGAACAATGCCCTCCTGCCCAGCGTCTAGGCGGTCCTGGACGTCTTTTTTTAGAACACTAAATGTGTTGTCTAAGACCAAATATTTGGTGGGACCCTCAAATCTTGAGGGTGCTCGGTGATAGGCTCCAAGCTTCGATCGAAGGAAAATACTTACATCAATACGGGTATTGACGCGTGCGTGCATACTTTACTTTATTTACATATTTTTATCAATGTAAATCATAATCTTAGCCGTTCAAAAATTTAATTAACCAATCAAGAGCGAAAATTTGAGGGGAAACAACGTAGTAAAAGGAAAGCTTATATAATTTGCCAAAAAAAGAGGAAAGCTTATATAAGGAAATTGTTGAATGCCTAACATTCTAATACCATATATCGAGTGTGTGCCTTATATTTATAGTAAACTACAGTTAAGTTATTGATAAAATATTATTTAACAATTAAATCCATTCAAACAGATTCTAAACATATAAGGACCAAATTTTACAAATAAGGACAAATTGTTATATTCTGGTCATGTAGTAATAACACATTTACAATTTTACTTCTCTGATATTGCCTCATTAGAAAATCCACTACTACCGCCACCGATCGGGTATTTGTTGCTACTGCACTTGTCACATCCCGGTCCTAGAATCAATTTACGGTCGGTTATTTCTTAGTTTGCTGTAATCTTTAACCATTTATAGTAACCGTTTTACCGTAAAAGATCACAAAGTTGAATTTTTGTTAAGTCGAGAATTTGGAAAAACTTTCTTAATGAAAGTTGAAGAGGGCGTCGTTACGAGTTCGTGGACACATAGCACGCTCAAATCGGAGTTTGTATGGGAAAGTTATAAACAAAAATGTAAATTTATTGTGCGGTAAAATGACTATATATAGGAGTTACTGGGGTGAAAAATCAGATTTTTCACCCGGCCTTTTCTTTCTCTCTCCCTGAGCTTTCTCTTTCCTCTCGGCCAAAAACCTGCCAGAACTTCCAGTTGCCACAACGCCGTCGTCGCTCCACCTCAGGCCGCCGCACCGGTCCCAAAAGGACGGCCTCTGAGTCTACTTCCATCCTAGGTAAGCCTTTCGATCTATCTCGCCTTGGTTTGAGAGAATTTCCTTGTTAAATGTCGAGTGTACATTAGAGGTTCTAAATCCTCCTCAAGCCACAAATTGAGGAGTTCTTTATATGGATAGGATGTGTTTTAGGAGTACTACTCGCCCCTCAAGTTTGGTGATTCCATTTGGAGTGTGGAGGGAGAATCGAAGATTTGAAGTTTGAAAATTTCGGGTTTTTGTATTTTTTGTTCGATTGACGTAGTTAGAGACCGAATTAGCCTTCGAGTTGAACTAGAAAGTTGTTTGGAATGATGAGAGGAACAAACTGTGAAAATTTGGTGTCGATTGGTGGTGGCTGGAGCTTGACCGAATTTTTCTATAGCGGCGGAGCCACCACCTTTTAGGCAGTTTTCTTACCCATTAAATTGTAAAAATTAAGGGAATGACAGTTTTTATTTTTTTGAGATTTACTCGGTACGTTTAGTTTTTTGAAGAATTGGAATTAGTAATTGGATAATTAAATGGTAACCGGTCATTTGAAAATTACCGGCTAGGCGTGAGAGTGTTGTTAAGGGTTTTTACGCTAGCAGGGTAATTGAGGCCGACTCCCCACGTTTTTTCTAGAGGTGGTTAAGGGTGAACATTAAGGGGGATATTTAATTTTGTTGTCCTTTACTTTAATAGTGGAATTGAGACCTTAATTGTATATTTTGAACAGGAGGTGGGGGAGCTTGAGCTGGGCAGTCTTCAGATAGCCGGCAGACTTAGCAACATCTTTGTGAGTTGACTTTTATTTTAAATACATTGCATGCAACAAGGTTTTCATTAAGTTTCTCCTTTATTTATGAAATTTCCTCCAAGTTGAGTTTTATGGTGATTTTTTGGAAATTGTGGGAAGTTTAATATATTTCAAAGATAAGTGAGTTGGGAAAGATGTTCCTACCTTTCCTGTGAGTTTTGAATGATTTTTCCGAAAAATGATTTTAAGTCGTTATCACCATTTTGGGTTATAGAGAGGGATTATTTTTAAAAGGAGAAACTTGGCTTTTGGATTTTAATGATTTAAAGTAAAGTCAGGGAACCGGTTTCGGATGTCTGGAAAAGTTTTAAATCCAATGTATTTGGGAAAAAGTCATGGATGTTTTGACTTGGATTTTGATTTAATCACCATGAGGTTTTCAAGGATTTTCAAGTATATATATATATATATATATTGCTAGCTAGTATGGACCCTCTCTGGATGGAGATGGTACCCTCTCCGGATTGTAGCTGGTCAGACCCTCTTCGGTGGTAGATGGTCAGAAGAACCCTCCCGGATAGAGCCGGTCAGGACCCTCTTCGATGGTAGCTGGTCAGAATGACCCTCCCGAATAGAACAGGTCAAGGGATCCTCTCTGACTGAGCTGGTCAATAGACCCTCTCGTGGATTAGAGCTGGTCAGTTATTTTTCTCGTGGTCTTGGTGATAGTGCCCCACACCTTTAATTATGGATCTGAGCCAAGAGAATTGTTGCGTGCATAAAGAATTGTTGCGTGCATAAAGAATTGTTTCCCCACACCTTATGTCTTATTTAATCGTTTACTAATGGTTGTGTGCATAAGAAATTTTTGGAAAATCCAAGGGATAACATTAAAGAAATTTGTCTTTACTTATTTGATTTTTATTCACTCACGCTAATATTTTTTAATGTTTCTCTCCTGGGCCTTTCGTTTTAAATGCCCAGATTGCAATGCTCGATCCGACTAGCCACTTCTCAATTCATCAGTAGGTTCCGAATTAACATACTTTGTATTTTTCCCTGCTTCTGTTTTAATTAGTCGCTCTAATACACATCGGGTTGTATTTAATCATTCGGTGAACTTCTAGGGATCTAGAACCCATATAGGATTTTAAATTTAGGACTGATGTTGAATTGTTGTGTTAGCACTTGGTGTGATTTGTTATGAATTATTTAGATGTGTATCTTGTGGAGGATGTTGGTTATGGGAGCAGGATGACTCCAAGAGTAGTGGGTGGTTGTTGGTTATATATAAGTGTTCTCTTTGGGTTGTTGTAGGTTAAGGGTTGTCCACTTTTCAAATGAGACTATGTCAAAATTTCGGCAGAACCTTCTTTAGGAGGTGATCCCCTCAAGATTTACTCTGGGTTAAAGGGGTTAATTCGGGGTGGGTCTTGACAACGCTAACATGAAATATATATGCTACTACTGCTCTGACTGAAAACCAGAATTTTACTACTACTGCACAGATCGAAAATAAATGCTACTACTGCTAAAAACCAGAATTTTACTGCTACTGCATAGATCGAAAATTATTGCTACTACTTCTGATTGTAAATCTAATGCTACTATCAACTAAATAGCTACTGCTACTACCAAAACCACAAGGAAAAACTTATGCTACTACCACCAAATGTGTACAGCAGCACATAGTAGCAGATGTACTGTCTCTCACACATCAAGCTGCTGCTGCTACTACTACAAAAACCACAAGATAAAACTTATGCTACTACCATCAAAGGTGTACAGTAGCACACAATAGCAGATGTAAGGTAGTTGCTGCTACTGTCTCTCACACATCAAGCTCTACTATTATCTCCCAGATCATACATCATATTGCTACTGTCTCTTAGATCACACATCAAGATGTTGCTACTATAGCCCAGATCACACATCATGTTGCTACTGCAGCCCAGATCACATATCATGCTGCTACTGTCTCCCGGATCACACATAACTGCTACTGTCACCCAGATCTTACACATCATGCTGTTACTGTGGCTCGAATCAATTAGAATAAAAAGACATCATCCATGCCCACTGTCTAGATCAGAAATCAAGCTGATATTGTTGCCTCATTGCGCCAACACCACATGAGGGATTAGATTTGCAAGGAGGAAAGAAAGGTTCCTCCAAATCAGAACGCGAAGGCTTCCATCACTAAGAGAGAGAGAGGTATGGAGAAGAAGAAAAAATAACTAGAGAGATAGGGATCGAGAGAAGAAGAGAAGATAACTATATGACAATATTCATAATTTTCTTGTAAATTTAGGTTTTTTGGTCATTCCGTAGCATAGTTCTAGATGAAGCCTAAAATTATGTATTATAGGCTTCAGGCTCATGTCATAACTTGTACAACAAATATTATAAGTGAGTTATTTGTGTTTTTAAATGTTGTTGGTTACTTACTTGTCGTTCTCCTTATCTTAACCCTTGAACGAACAATCTTTTTTTGTCTAGAAATAGGAATCTTAAACCAACTAGAACTAGGACACCTAATTCAACTCAAATAAATAGAGAAAGCCATCGCGGGCCGAGATGGTGGACCTTGGGTTTGGACTTGGTCTTTGTTCTCACTATATAGGTTCTCAACCCCCAAAAACTTCCCTCACATCCTCTACTCGAAAAACGCAGAGATAGTAGTCATGATGGGGTCTCGCTGTGCTTCGGTAGTTGATACTGGTATGTATGGCTGCGTTTGATTTAAGTTTTGGTCTTTGATATAATGGAAGTCCCAAACTTAATACACATGTATGATACATAGCACATAACTCTAAATAATACAACAAAAGGAGGAAAACTTGATCAATATCATGTTCTGTTTACTATTCTCAGTTCTTGGATCAATTCATTTATTAATTCAAATGCAGTGGTGAGCACTATTGTATTGTAATAATTCCTCATAGAAAGCATGACAAAATTGCAGATAATACTTCCATGAAAAATCACAAATTAAATCAAGAGCATACATACCTGCCAATATTGTGGCCTTCCAAACCCTTGCGGACGCTTCTTCAAAAGAGAGCAATAGTTTCGTTAACTCAGCATCTGAGATCCAAGAACCATCTTTCTCTGGGTTGTTCAGCCCTGAGATCCCAATATCATCTTTCTCCGGGCTGTTCGGCCTCGACTTCTTGGCTAGGGATGGTAGGGTGTGGCCTCCGGGCTGTTCGGCCTCGACTTCTTGGCTAGGGATGGTAGGGTGTGGCCTCCGTGCTGATGTGTTTGACGGTGTTGATGAGGATTGGGAGCTGGGAGGTGTTGAGGTGCAACATGGTGGTTTCGATTAGGGAAGAGTGGGGATACACTAGTAGAATAAAGTGCTTATGAGACGAAATTATTTAATGTCGCCGCATGAGTGTGAATTGATGTAATGAAAAACAAATTTTGTCACATTAACATGAACTGATACGACGAAACAAATTTTGTCACAGTACTAAGTCATGCAACGAAATAAAATTTTTTCTCGTATCGGTTCACACTCAAGTACATATTAACCCAACAATTGTAACGAGAGTGACTCCACAATTTTGAGTGCCGATTTGGGAATCCAAATAACTTGTTAATAGAGTTGACCTTTCTTCTTATAACGACAATGAAATGCAAAAGGTAGCCATCAGAATTCTCACATCTTAACGAATATGACCTTTGTTATTTGGGGATGAGACCTAGGTTTAAATAATTTTCCATATAAGATTAGGCATATTCGACCAAAATGTTAGAAACAAAGTACCTACAAGACAAGACGTTTCACAACTCGAAAGAAAACTTCCAAAAATAGTAAAGGTTGATTAAACCTTACACTATAATTTCAAGATTGTTACTACACCAACTCACCAAGCCAAAACTATATGTGGGAAACAAAAATGAACTAAATAAAATGAACTGGCTTATAAACCCTACACTCTGAAGTTCTCCAGCGTTAACTGTTAAGCAGGTTCTACCAATTAACGTTAACTACTACTCTACTAGCTAGCATACCAAAGAAAACCCACCTGAAAGAGATCGATGTGTTTGTCTAATATGATCCAGATAAAACTCCATTTCCTACTGTCCCAACCTCATGCATCCAGTTAATTTGGTTGACCAATTAAAAACCTTCTATTTCACCCTTGTCAACATTGAAATGATATATGGTCAAGTCAAGTTGTAGCTAGAACAGCTAGCTTATATATGAAGCTCACAATACAATTGTACTGTATTCGAAAGGAACAAGATGGTGTTACTAACCTATTAGACCACAATACAATTCTTCTTAGTCTTATTAGGCAATGTATAAGGCCAGAAAGCATAAGCATAGCATATCCCTGATGTGATATACCTTATGCATTTTCTTGTAGTTCCCCCAAGGCTTAGGTATAAACGTCCTTCGTTTTATCAGCCAACGATCCACAATCACTTCCAACAATATCTATTCAGAAGCAAAACTATGAAATATTAGACATAAATAAAACTGATATAGCTAGCTAGGCAGGCAGAGCAAGATGGCTATTGCCGGGATGAATGCTTTGGATACTGCACGAACACAATGGTACCAAATGACGGACATTGTCATTGCCGTAATGGGCTTCTTCACCGACGCCTACGACCTCTTCGTCATAACCACCGTTTCTAAACTCCTCGGCCACCTCTTACTATTATGACCCCAGCACAGGAAAGCCCGGAAAGCTCCCGGTAAGGGTCAACAACTTGGTCACCGGAGTTGCCCTAGTTGGAACCCTAGTGTGGAATTATTAGGTGGTCCTGACTAGTGTGGACCAATAAGATTTCATAAATTATGTGAGAACCAACAGAACGTGAAAAAAATGAAGTAAATTAAAATTATTACATCAATCAGAATTAAAAACAACTAAAACATGTGGACCAATAAAATAAAAAGAACACGCCACAATGTGCCCGAAACACCTAATAATTTTCTCTTTGCCACTATCATGTCAGAATATGCTAACAAAAAAACACGTGACGCTTTTATAGCGGCCACTATTGGATTATGTCTCATAGCCGACGAAATATTTTCGTCGGTTAAAATAATTATTTTGTCTGTAAAGTTCCTAGCAGATGAAATTTCTGTCGGCTAAGACGAGTTGGTGAAGCTCCTAGCCGACGAAATAAAATATTATGTCTGCTAAGTTATATCTTAACTGACATAATATCTTTCACTTGGTCAACACACATATTCGTCGGCAAAGAATATTACCGACGAAAGTTTTTCGTCGTCTATGAAATCATCGACCGTAGTACATCTTAGACGACAATTTTTTTCTCTCTTTACAGACGAAATATTCCGTTGGCTAGGATAGTTGCTTCTTAGCCGACAGAATATTTTTGCCTGTTAAGCTATAATAGACGACAAAATTCCACTTTTAGCTGACGAAAATTCTATTTTTCCATCGGTAAAAGTGATATCATTGCCGACGGAAAAGTTATTCTTCTGTCGACTAGGATTATAAAAATATTTTTTTATTTTTTTTGTTTTACATTTATTTGTTTTTCTTTTAATTTTTTTTTTCAGAAATTTTTATTTATTTGTTTTGGTTTTTAATTTATTTACCGATAAAATTCATATTGGTTTTTGTTGTTATAGAAATAATTAATAATATAAAAATTATACATTAATAATTAAAATTGTCCATAAATAAGAAAAATGTTTGTACATTTAAATATTCATCGGCGTCAAATGCGGGAGAAGACTGTGGAGGAGGAGCCGAAGAAGACTATGGAGGAGGAGTCGTAGAAGGCTGGGGAGGAGGAGGAGGAGCCGTAAACAAGTCGGGAGGAGCTTCTCTACCTAAGCGAGAGAAGATGAAATCCATCTGCTCGTTTACTTCGGTCATCCTATCATCGTACCACGCATTCTTTTCCTCAACGCGATCAGTCCGCTGCTTCTAATGCTAGACCTCAAGTTCAAGTCGGTCTGTGACCTCTCCAAGTCTCTTCGTCTCTTCATGTGGAGGCGCACGACTACGCATGGTCAAGCTGAATGAGGACTAGCTCAAGTTTCGCTCACTTTCTTGTCCCATCCCTTTGATTTCCTTGCCTTTACGCTTGATCAACACAACATCCAACACATCAATTTGTTGTGATTCTATGTTTTCCATGATTTGCTCCTCCATATCTTCAGGATTTGACTCCTTGAAGCTTGTTTTTTGTACTTCTACCTCCTAAAGCATCTTGTCCTGCATAAACAAAATAATGCAATTGTTATTACTTAAACAATCATATATATACCAACCACATAATTCAACAAAAATAAAATCAACATTCTTAATTAATACCAAGTATCCAAATTAATAAAGAGAAATAATTAAATTAATAATTAAACAAACATCCGACCGTCTGATATGATCATTATGTCAAAATATGTCTAGAGAAAAAAATTCAACTTGATCCGACAACGTTAAGGGCTCGATCCTTACGGTCAATCTCATAAGTCAAACCCCTTAACGCACGAAAACAGTCATTTGACCGACTAAATCACGTATTTTTCCCGGACCTTCAACTGAAAATAGTTTCAAATCGATGATGTAACACCCCGTCCTGAAATTTACCTTTTTACCTGGATCAGGTGGGTTACAGAGGGTTGTAACCACTTCGTTAGTCTTCCCTGAACTACTATTCGAGTTTAATATCGAAATATTCTCGATTCTGGAAGAAGATAGAATTAATGTCTCGAGGTGGTATATTATGTTAATACGAGTCCACCGGTATGTCCCGAATATTTTTCGGAGCTACGGGCTGTTTAACATGGATTTATTTAGTTTACGGAAGTAATAAAAGTTATTTACTTTACCGTAAAAAGATGACTTTGCGATAAGTCAAGAATTTGAGGAAACTTCATTCGGGAAAGTTGTAGAGGACGTTAATACGAACTCGTGGGTATGTCATACGCTTTAATCGGAGTTCGTATGCGGAAGTTATAGAAGATAATGTACAGTTACTGTGCGGTAAATATTAAATGATAAAATATCTATTTAACACATAAGGTAACTTTTAATATTTAAATCTGGACAGTTGGATCGATTTTAGATTGAATCTGGACCGTCCATTTTCCTATAAATATAAGTGAGAGATTTGACTCGGTCAAACCTCCCACTTCGGGTCAAAGCCGAGCTCTCATCTCCGACGAGCTCCTCAGCGGCGCTCCGCCGTGTCAAGCCGCCCCACACTGGCCGACCACCTCCATTCTCTTCCTCTCCTCTTCATATTCCTAACCCAACCACCAAAACCACTATGCAGTCACCACAGCAGGAGATCAGACGACGAAGGGCTCCGCCTGTTTTGGCCAGGTTCCGGCAATCCAGCCGGCGTTAGGGCCCGTGACTGGTATGGTTCCTCTTCTCTCGTCTCCTTCTTCCTTTTCCTGCCTACAATCTTTCAAATCGAGGCCCTAATCCGAAAACCCTTTTTCATTGTTTTTTCTGGGTTTCGGGTTCTTATCTCCGACGAGTTCTTGGACTTTTGATGGGCTTCTGAAGCTGAGTCGAGGTTGTGGGAGGTAAAGGAGGAGGTCCTGCTTGATGGGTTTAAGGCAAGGAGGAGCGGTTAGGTCTCGGGCTTGAGCAGAACAGAGGTAAACTCGATATTCCTAGGCCACTGTATATTTGTCATTTTGTTGTTGTTGGTTGTTATTTGGTTGTGGTTGGGAGAGGAGATGGTCGGAAATAGGAGAAAATCTGGCCAGTAGACAGCCGGATTGGTTAAGGGTAAATTCTTGGATGTTTACCGCGGTAGATCCAAAATTTTATCAGTTTACCCTAAGTACCCTAAGTAGTTTGAGATAATTACAGGACTGCCACTAGGGTTGAAATCTTAGAAATAGCCCTGACAGTGTTGTTTAATTACAAGACTGTCACTGAGGACAAAAAGATAATACTGTCCCTGACAGTTTTAGTTAATTACAGGGCTGCCCCTAAGGGTGAAATTTCCAGAAATGCCCCTGATAGCTTAGCATAATTACCAAATGTCATTGAGGCTGAACTGACAATATTGCCCCTAGAGGATTTGTTATTTACGAAAAATATTTATGTTATACTTATACGTGTGATTGTTGTGTATAATTGTGGTTGAATGTTCTGGTTAATCCCGATAGATAGTGGGTCGGTGAATACCTCATCGGAGAGGTTAAACTCCGGATATGCAATAGACGTTTGCTATCCATATTAATAAATCGACCGATATGTAGAAAAACGAGATTTTCCCAGTTAGGGCGTTAATTAAAATAAAAGCTACTTATGGTTTGATCCCTGAGTACAGGGTACGTAGACAGCCTGACCGGGATTCGGGTGCAGTCACAATTCATATTAGAACCCTAGGTCCTCTAAAGTAGTTGGTTTGAGATCCATATGTGGGAATCGGGATAACCTCCGGTTGTGAGGTCTATTCCGGTATCGTTTGGACTGTTGAAAATGGTTTGGGAAAAAGGGTTATCCCTTCTCAAGAGGGATTTACGTGTAAATCTCTCTTGGGATGGGTCCCACACGTCTTAACCCGGGTTTAGGGAGGTAAACTTGGGCCAGGGCGTGACAGATGATACACAACTAGTGGTATAAAAATTTTATGAAAAATAACCACCGGAGATAGGGCTACCTCTAGGGAGAAATAACGGAAAATTACATTGACCGCAACTATCAACACCGAGACTTTACCGGATTTTTCAACCGTAGATGTATTTCACCATTCCAGTCATATCTTATTTCACTACTTTTTTCATTTCAAGCTTCTACGTATAGTTTGTTTTTGAAATGAAATATTAACTTACTTACACTTAGTAAACAAGTTATACAATATTAGTAGGCATATTGTGATTCCGATTATCAAAATTCACAAACTAAAATAATTCTGTCAGAATTAAATAAACAAAAATAATTTTTAACCCCTTAGCCGACAGAATTAAATAATTTTGTCTCCTAAGGTATCGCTTAGTCAACAGGATTATTTAATTTCGTTGACTAAGGGCAAAAAATTAGAAAAAAAAATTCCGCGCAAAATTTTAGACCAAAATTCAGAAAAATTATTTATCACTTAGCTGACGGAATTATTGTATTCCGTCGGCTAAGAGCTAAAAATTTTAAAATTTCTAATCCCCGCGCTAAATTTCTGAAAAAAAAAATCAATTTTTTTCTTTAAATCTTTTCTGCTCCGATCCTCTCTTTACTTCTCCAAAATCTCTCTTCTCTTCTCTCGCTCTCCTCTCTTCTCCAAATGGTGGTGTGTGGTGGTGGGTGGTGATGGTGTGTGGTTGTGGTGGTGGCTTTTTGGTGGTTGTGTGTGGTGGTGATGTGGTGGTGGTTTTTGGTTATGGTGGTGTGTGGTGGTGGAACCGGAATGGCCGGTGGATTGCCGGAGATCGATCGACGGTAGTGGAATTCCGGTGATCGATCTCATTTTTTTAAAATTTTTTTTAGGTTTACCGACGGAATATTCCGTCGGCTAAGGGTTTTTATTTTTTTATTTTAAAATAATTTCGTCGGATAAGATCTTTGCCGACAGAATTTTCGTCTCCTAAGTAATTCTTAGCCGACAAAATATTTTGAATTCTGTCGGCCAAGAATTACTTAGGAGACGGAATTTTTTAATTCTGTCTGATAAGATAATTATTAATTTGTTTTTATTTTAAAATAATTCTGTCTTCTAGGGTCTTAGCCGAAGGACTGATTCCGTCAGCCAAGATCCTAGGAGACGGACCTTAGCAGACAGAATTTTCGTCGACTAGGTTGTCTCTTAGTCGACGGAATGAATTTTTTCGTCGGTTAGGGTCTTCACCGACGCGTCTTAACCGACGGATCTTAGTCAACAGAATGGTTCCGTCAGCTAAGAGCCATAATCCACTAGTGAGTTTGATGTGGGATATACCGCTTCCGTTTATCACTTCATTATTGGCTCGGTCTTTCTAATTTTTGTTTGATTATCATGTCAAGATGAGGTATGCACCTCCTATTTCATTTTATTTTTCTTCAGGTAAGGTTCTTTTCGGTTTCTTTTTAATAATTTTCCTTGATTTTCGATGTAAAGATTAGAAACTCTGTTGGATCTTCTATATATATAAGACCTAGCTAGGTCTTAATAACCGATGTAAATTACAACATATTCGATAGAAATACTGGTGTTTGTATTGGATGATACTATTTTTTAAAATATAACCATATGTTTTCATTGATAGACAAAAGTCAGAATGACATCATACAAGAACCCTAAAAATAAGACAATCAAGCATCATTACATTGAAACGTTACATTCATTCACAATCTGGGAACCAGCAAAGATCCTACTGTCGCCTAACACGATCTGAACCACCCATTCCTAGCCAGAATGATCCATCTTCGCCGCCTGCTCGATCACCCTTCTCTTGGAAAAACCTAGCAGAGATGGGCCGACAATTTATTCTCCTAGCAACAAAACCAGGATAAGTACAAAAATAAAAACTAAAGCCCAAAGTGAGTCCATTACCATCCCCCAGGCCCAACACTAGGAAACAAGCCCAGGCCTAGTCCACCATCAATCAAACTTAGGGTAGGGTTTCAATCCCACCCCCGTCCGTCGCCGCCAACTACACCTGACTCTGACGAAACCACCAACCCGGAGCATCACGTCCTCCATCATACCACAATCTTACACCAGTGCCCGGACCCATGAAGACCCAACCACCATCCCTATCGGATGCCGTCGACCGGAGCCTGACCGCTGTAACCCCACCCCTGTCAGGCCCTCAGATCGTCCCGATCGGAGCCACACCAGACCGAACAGAATTTTGGATATGTGACTCGATCTAGACAAGGTCCGAACCGAGATCACCCATCACCACCCTCCTTGTGATGTCGCCGCCGTCTGACAATCCCATTCCGCGTCAAGTGCAGCCCTCCTCATAGCAAGGCGAGAGAGAAACCTTGCTAAATCCAGGTCTGTGAATCACAAACACAAAACACAGCTCGTCCGGCTACACGCAGCGGCACCGACGAGGCTTACCACCCACACCAGCGTCGAGGCGCAGCCGGACAGGCGCAACTCGAGGCAAAACAGGGTTTTATCCTCTAGAGTTTTCTCTATCAAATAATGGTTATTGGATGATACTATGATAGATCACTATATCCTTTAGTCCTATGTCTCAACCATGCACCATTATAGTAAGAACTTAATCCGTTCTGCTAAATTTGAACCGTTAATGTCTATAATTTTAATTGACAGTTTGAACATCTTAAAGATCACCGATTTAGATGAAATTTTGCAGAGATTATCTATATATTAGGACCTAAGAATTGAACGATTAAGATTGAAAAATGTGATCGAAAAGTTTGTCGAATGTCTATCCCTATAAATAAACTAAAAATAAGGATCCCTTAGTGGAAGGGCCCTATATATACATACATATATATATAACCGTTCTATTGAGGGATCTCTATTTTTGGTTTATTTATAGGGATATGCATTTGACAAACTTTTCAATCACATAACAATATTTTCACCGTTCAATATGTAGATGCATATATATAGATCATTTTTGTAAAATTTCATCAAATTTGGTGATCGTTAAGGCTTAAAATAACTGAAATCATTTGACGGATCAAATCTGCCTAACTTGAACTGTTAATGTCTATAATTTTAATTTGCATTTTTGAACATCTTAACGATCACTGATTTAGATGAAATTTTGCAAAGGTGATCTTTATAATAGGACCTAAGAATTGAACGGTTAAGATTGAAAAATGTGATCGAAATTTTATCGAATGTCTATCCCTATAAATAAACTAAAAATAGAGATCACTTAGGGGAAGAACCTTATATATAACCTTATCCATTGTAATATGTACAATAAATTGACAAAAAATAGATAAGATCTTATGTAATTTCTACATTACGTTACGTTGTTGGTAGGTAGCTAGCTATAAATAAATTGTTAACTTACTAGGCGGTCTAGGCCATAAGACCAAAGTATGCATGCAGGATATGCTTGATAGGTATACCCTTCTACACTATGTGACTTGTTTTATTCCAACAAATCTTAGGTATAAACGTCTCTAGTATCTATGATATAATATATATAATTATGGTCCCTTCCTAAAGATGTACCTCATAAGAAATCAAGAAATGATTATATAAGCTAGACTTGAAACCAGTACAGAACAAACTAAAGTCACCGGCAGCAAGCAAGCAAAGAAAAGCAATAAGATGGCTATAGCTGTATTGGCTGCTCTTGACAACGCTCGAACGCAATGGTACCACATGACGGCCATTGTCATAGCCGGAATGGGCTTCTTTACCGACGCCTATGACCTCTTCTGTATCTCCACCGTTTCTAAGCTCCTCGGCCGGCTTTACTACTACGACCCCAGCAAAGGAGCCCCTGGAAAGCTTCCCCAACGTATCAACAACTTCGTCGTCGGTGTAGCCCTAGTCGGTACCTTATCAGGCCAACTATTCTTCGGCTACCTTGGTGACAAGCTCGGCCGCAAAAGAGTGTACGGCATAACCCTCATCATGATGGCTGTCTGCGCCATCGGCTCCGGCCTCTCCTTTGGATCCTCACCAAGTGCGGTAATGACAACTCTTTGTTTCTTCAGGTTTTGGCTTGGATTCGGCATTGGTGGAGATTATCCTCTCTCCGCCACCATCATGTCCGAATACGCTAACAAAACAACACGAGGAGCTTTCATAGCGGCGGTGTTTGCCATGCAAGGAGTAGGTATCATCTTTGCAGGGTTGATTTCTATGACACTCTCGGCAATCTTCCTCCGTCGTTACCCAGCACCAGCCTTCAATGCAAACCCTACAGACTATTCTGATGTGTTGTCCACGCAGCCGGAGGCCGACTTCTTGTGGAGGATTGTCCTCATGCTCGGGGCTCTTCCGGCCATTGTGACGTTCTATTGGCGCATGAAAATGCCCGAGACAGCGCGTTACACGGCCTTGATCGAAGGAAACGCCAAGCAAGCAGCAACTGACATGTGTAACGTCTTAGAGATCGAAATCCAAGCCGAGCAGGACAAGGTGGCCCAGTTCAAGGCTGCAAATGAGTACAAGTTACTCTCCCGAGAATTCTTCAGGCGCCATGGAAAGCATCTCATCGGAACAATGACGACTTGGTTCTTGTTGGACATTGCGTTTTACAGCCAAAACTTGACTCAGAAGGACATTTTCCCTGTGATGGGTTTGACTGATCCACCTAAATCGGTAAATGCTCTTATGGAGGTCTTCCAAATCTCTAGGGCAATGTTTGTGGTTGCGTTACTTGGGACGTTCCCTGGTTACTGGTTCACCGTAGCTTTCATTGAAAAGCTCGGACGATTCAAGATCCAACTCGTCGGATTCTTCATGATGTCTGTGTTCATGTTGATCATTGGAGTCAAATACGAGTGGCTAAAGAACAACCCGCCTGTATTTGCAACTCTTTATGGTCTGACATTTTTCTTCGCCAACTTTGGTCCGAACAGCACCACTTTTGTGCTTCCGGCGGAGCTGTTTCCGACGAGGGTGAGGTCTACATGCCATGCGATTAGTGCAGCGTCCGGGAAGGCTGGTGCGATGATCGGTGCATTTGGTATACAAAACTTAACTTTGGATGGCAAACCCAAGTCGATTCAAAAGGCTATGATGATTTTGGCGTTTACAAACATGTTAGGGTTCTGTTTCACGTTCATGGTCACCGAGACCAAGGGGCGGTCCTTGGAGGAGATCTCCGGCGAAGATGGTAGTAAGGGCGGCAAAAGTGGAACACAAATGATCGATAACTGAGTAACCAAAGTATTATTTTCTTTTTAATCATGTTGTCAAATAAACGAGCAAGATCTTATTTGCAAGAGAAAAAAAGAGCCACCTAGCTAGCTACATCCACAGAAGTAGCAAATAACATCGAGCTGCAAGGTTATGTACCAGCTTGAGATTACTAGTGCGGACTTGTTTAAAATGAAGTAATTAATTAGGTGGATGGCATCGATATCACTGTCCATTTTCCACAATGTTTCGTTGTATGTTATAATTTTGAGAGTGAAGATGTTTGTCTATGTTTGCTTTAAAATGAAAATTAAATCTTATTTTACACACTATGTTAGCTCTTTCTAATTGCACGTAGAGTTTTAATTATTTCATACAACATTCGCTTCCTTATTATACAAGTCGAACTTAAACCTCCCACTAATAAACACTATATTATGATTAGAAACTTAGGACTAAGAATATTGTCACAAATAGTCTACGACAGATTATTCCTTTACCGAAAATACAAAATCTCAACCGGCCAAAAATAATTAAAAGTGTACGATACTTATAACTAGAAGATATCATACTTATAACACAATCGGTTCCTCAATTTGGGTCATGTTAGAGCAAGCCTAACAGCTTATTCATTTTATTGGTATTCTTAATTTTAAAGAATTTTTAGTTGTGTTTCGGCCTAATAGCTTCCACAGCTTATTCTCTAAAATAGAGATGGAGAGGAAAGAGAAACACTCATTCCTTAAATTTGTAGCAAAGACATGATTGCCCAAAATTAAATGTTTCACATGTTCCAACAAAAAGTTACCAAATAAATAATATATTATTGAGTTTATTATTGTTAATATAAAAAATATATCATATTTTTTATATATAATTAATAATGATATAGCTCATTTTATTGTTGTAATAAATGTCAAAATCTCTAAAATGAAGAGTTGAAACAAATTATTTTTAGAGATTTTTACTTTTGCTTTCTCATTTTAGAAAAATTTTGAGAAAGCTGTCAGACATGCTCTTATGCTTGACTCTCAATGCTTGCAGGTTTACAATGTGAAATGTCTTAGGCAAACGGTCGGGGGTCTAACTGCTCTCACATGGTAATTAGCTTGAATCCAAATGTTACTTTAGCTGAATTTATACAAACCATAATCGGTTCATAATGTTCTTGTATAGTGTTGTTCACCTGATCAGTGATTGACTAAAGAATTAATGGTCAGTAATGGTCGGATCTAATTGTAAAAGTGGCTTTGACGAGCCACTACTGTGTTTTTGTATCGGTAAGATGCATCTCTACCAAAAAGTATATACGGGACAAGTGAACGAGGGCTTCTTCTAGTGGCCGAGTCTCGAAGAGCCCAAAAACCCAACTCGAAATTCAAATCACACATCATAAATGGTTTTCGAGCTTTCCAATAAAGGCCCTCGAAAATAAATAAACAAAACGACGTGTCCGCCTCTACCTGAAGATTAGGAGTAACCGAAGTCACTCTTTTTTCTTCAAAAAAAAATAATAATCCAAAACCCTAGAAATTCATATTCCACCGTCTTGTTCATCCCTGTGGCTCCAAATGAAATGGGACATGGAAATCGACGAAATCGAAGCCGTCCTGGAGAAGATTTGGGACCTCCACGATAAGCTCAGCGACGCCATCCACTCCATTTCCCGCGCTCACTTCCTCCACTCCGTCAAGGCCATCCGCAAGTCGGAGAAGAAGAAGAAGAACGGCGCCATCACCGCCGCTACCGGAGAAGTCTTCTACGGAGGCGACGCGGCGGCGGCGGAGGAGGAGAGGCGGGCGGGGTTTGTGTTCGTGAAGGACTTCCGAGTGGAGGCGGAGGATGACGCGGCGATAAGGGAGGCGAAGAGCCTTAATGCGATACGGACCGCGCTGGAGAATCTGGAGGACCAGCTCGAGTTCTTCCATGTGAGTCAGCTAGGGTTTTTGTTTCAGTTTTCGTAGAGTTTGAAGGATTGAATGTTGAGTTTGATTTGGAAATTGTGTGAAGATTGATAGTTTTTTTGTTGTGGATGCGATGTGGTTTGTTGAAATTTGGTTTAGGCTGTTTAGATTTCTGTGATGATGTAGTGAATAGTCATAGTTTTCGATTCTGCTCTGCTTGTGTTGCTTTTTGTATGATTTTCTATATGATTTTCATGATGCCGAAGAGTAGTGTTTTCGAGCTTAAATGAGGTTCTTAACTTGAAGAGAGTATGTTAGATTGTTAGGAATTAGGATCGTGTTTTAATTTCCAATTACCAAATGTGTGCAAGTGTTGCTTCCGGAACTGTCTGTACTTGTTTTGGTGAGGTAAGGCAGTGAATTCGGTTGAGCTGGATATATTAATGACAGCAACGTTTAGGAGAACATTTTGAAATGTTGGAGCGTAGGTGAAGTATAATGAAGGCTAAAGAGGTATTTGTCTGTGTTAGTTTGGTAAAATAGACCTCGAGGATGAGCAATTATATGAAGAAATTATATGGTAATAGAACTTTGTATTGTTATACGTTTACAGAGATGAAGGGTTATGTTGTATGTTGATGGCAAATTGCTTTATTTCTATCAATAGGGATGCAGGGGTTCAACCTTTACTTGTATGTAGATTGTTGATGAACTGGCCTGTTTAGTTCATGAGTGAATCATTTGGGAGGTGATTTCAAGTCCAACTGGAATGGCCAGGTTCTGGTTAGATGAGTTCGAATATGTTGATCAGGTCTGATTGGATCGTGCAGTTTGGCTTTTCACATAGGTGGCTGTAGTTTTGCTTGTTGGATGTGAAAAAATCCTCTGTTTATGTTACAGTTGTGTTGTTTTGAAACTCTTTGTGTGGATTCTATTGAGCACTTGCTATTTGAGACCTTCTAAGCCCAGCTATTTATGTCAATTATTTTCTCTTAAAGACTGCACAGGTGCAGCAGCGGGCTGAGAGAGATGCTGCAATTGCACGCTTGGAGCAAAGCCGCATTGTTCTAGCACTGAGATTGTCTGAACACCATGGTAAGAAATACAAGGTTATTGAAGAAGCTCTTGCCTTTGTTGGAGATGTCTGTGATGCAAATGGCTTTGTTTCGCCCGAAAATCTCTATGCTCCTCCAGTCACTCCTGGTGACAACCTTGCGAACTCTGAAGGGAAGAGGTCTAACATCGTAATGAGAGTTTTTGTTTCAAGCATGAATTTTGCCAAGAAGACTCTTAGGTTGGATAGCATGGGTGGGCTACTGGGAAATGCTGCTTTGGTAGCAGTCAGCATGTTTGCATTGGTGCATATGCAACAGGTAGCAGTTAAGGAGCATACACAACTGGTGGAAGATAAATTCTACGTGAACAGGACTGCTAGAAAAACTTCCAGGACAGAGGGGGCATCATCCAGTAGTCGTCTCAGCAACTTGGATGTGCTATTAGCCAGGGGTTAAGGGAGAAATCCTAAAAGTTTTGTAGTAGGCAGTTGAATGATGGGTGGCCTTACTTCACAGTTCCATTGGGTTTGAAGAGTTTCTCCAGAGATTTGGTAATGTGTAATCTAGTAGGCTGTTCTTATTCAAATTTTAGGTGACACGAATTATCTTACAAGACATTCGAGGCTGTTCCCCTCTTTCTGTATTCATCTGAAATCAGTTGTGTATATAGCAAGTTCTGATATTCGCTTTAATATTGACTGTGTTCTGTTTGATATTCAGTGTCCCTAACAACCTCTGACTAAGTTCAGACTATACATACTGATTACCTTTTCTTCTGCTCGTTTTAGGTCCAGGAATGTAGCAACTAGGTAATATGCCCGCGCCAGCGCGGGTTGTTCTAATTGACATGTATAACAATACTTGATAAAACAATTTTGACATAATAATAAGGATGAGAACGATCAAAACACGTTATCTTTTAATCGAAGCGAAACTAAACATAAGCTAAGCACCCAAGCTTCTAATATGAGCGAGAAAAAAACCAAATATCAATGTTGGCACATGATCGCGAAGAAAACATTGTATACCTTTTGAAACTCATTCATAAGATCACGAAGAAGATAGAGAATACATAAGTGCATACATAAGATGTACATAATATATCTAATATGAGAATAAATATTACATAAGATGTACGATTAGGTGTCATATATTTAAAGATACAATAAAAGATGGCAATACCGTTTAACATGTCACACATACACAATAGTTTGTCTATAAATTTTCACTAAACAAAAGAAAACAACACAGACTAAAAAAAGTGGACAAACGTAAAAAGAAAAAAAGGTATTGAAAATTGGGACAATAGGTGTTGCAAAACTCTAGGGTTGCTTCTTAAATGTTATATTGTTGTTATTTTTGTCAATAAGTATGTGAGAAAAAAATTATGTATTGGTAAATAATATGAAACAAAGTGTTTAATGTGTATAAATATTTAAGATACATTTCAGGTATTGATTTGTGTAGATCAAATGCGACAAAACTTTCAAGTTACAGAGATGACATTAGAAAATTGATACAATAAGGTGATCAATTTAATATATTATGTAAAACATCTTTGTAGACACCTCCCCTTGTATAAACTAAACCAAGCCAAACAAACCAATTCACAAACATTATACACATCATAAACCAAGCTCAATTTTTGGCACAAATTCCAAAAACAGTACTCATTCCCAATGAGAAGCAAAATCGAGAAATTATACACCAATTGATATTAGTGTTCGAAATCAAAACAAACTAAATGGTCCACCGGTCTGATCCAATTGTTATAATCATAATGATATAAGAGAGAGAAAACTCAAAAAGGAGATGATCTCCTATTTATGTATGGAAGAACTGATTCCATGGAATTTTTAAGGACCAGATTGGTGATCACAGACCAACAATATCAAACGTTTCAAGGAGTTTAGGCAACATACAAAAACAACAATAGTTGATAAGAAGCATAGCCAGAATCTAGATATAAATATTTCTGAATGACCCCCTTCATGACCAGGCATACTGATATATTCTAGCAAATTAACTGGTAATCTTGGATTAGCATGAATTGTGTTGTTCTTGGTCCTATTTATGATTTGTTAAAACCAAAAGGGGATAAAGACTTGGCAAATTCAATGTATGCATGGACCTAGTAAAAACCTCTCATGTACTACTTCAGTTCCTAAGTGCTGATTTTAGGAGCGTTATGAGTATTATAATTCATATGGGCGTATGTAATGATGCTTTTATTTACTATTTTTTTGTAGAAGAGTTGGAAAATTGCAAAAACACACAGTATGCGTCCAATTGTCTAAAATCTACTTTGGTTTTTTTAACTTAGAAATCTGACTACTCCACAGTAATTTCAGAATCTAAAATGACAAAAAAAGAGAGGGATCCCTAACAGAATATAGAAGATCCATTCTTTAAGTTCATGTGCTCAACTCAGAATGAATACTTGTCTTGTTATTACATAAAGTGAAGAGGATATGCAAAATCCCTTCATTTCAAAGAAGAGAAGCTCAAATAATTACCACCAACAAAACAGTAAACAAACTTGATTTATAAAGAGACATAACAACAAAAATAGGTTTTTTGCCTGTGTTGTTTTCTTATTTTATGCTTAAATTGATTCAGGTACTTTAAAAATCTAGAAAGGATTACAAATCCTCAAAAGGTTTCGGTTGAGAGAGAGCAGGTGGATGGGAGGAGTGGAGATGAATGGAATGATGGAAGCAGTTGGATGAGGAAAGGGGAAGGATTGAGAAAAAGCATGGAACGATGGGAGCAGTTGGATGAGGAAGGATTGAGAAAAAGCAGATAGAATGAGCTGTGGCTTCGTGAACAGTGACGGCTCCGGACAAATCAAAGTAAAATAAACATCTCAGAAAAACAACAAACAAATAGAGCACAGAAACACCAGGGAAAATGTCTCCTGTTACACCACATCAATCTCAGCGAAATACAGAACCACAAAAAAATCATCGATAAATAGACACCATCAAACCATCAACATAATTGAAAACAATCAACACCAAAACACGATACGAAAAGATAAAAGAGCATCACCAATAAATCGAAACCAATCCAAAATTAGGGTTCATACCAGTGCATCAAAACTTACCCGATTCAAATTTGATGAATATTTATGAACCATTTCCCCTTGTTCAATTCAATGAGATACCAACGAAGCAAAACAGAAGAATGAAAACAAAGCCAACAACAACACATACATCAAGAAAACAATGAAAAGATCACATACACAGAATCACAAAACCCAGTACCCAGAAACAAATCCATCACTTACCCGAGAGACAACAAACACAGCCCAGATGCGATATAAGCTTAGTTCTCTTCCTAGGCACACGCAAAACAGAACCCAACCGTTTCTCTAAACAACCGAAGTAAAACACACGAAGACCCAGAGAAAGAAAAGGTGAATTAAAGTCTCTGATATCGAACCCAAACACAAACCAGTCGTGCAAGAGAAACCATGAGGAACAGGTGTTCATATCCCATAACACCTAACATAGCAGGTGTCAACCAAAGAAAGGACAGTTTAAAAAAAAACAGGAACGAATTTGATCGATGATCGAAGGTTTTGGTTGAGAGAGAGAAAGAGAGAGCAGGTGGATGGGAGGAGCGGAGATGAATGGAATGATGAAAGCAGTTGGATGAGGAAAGGGGAAGGCTGGCTCCGTAAACAGTGACGGCTCCGGAGAACAGAGCCGAGGAAGCATAGGCTTAGGAACAGTGGCCTATAAAAATATATATAAATTGCAGATTTTTCCTTCCTGAATCAAATTCCATGTCCTAATCCCTAAGTTTCAAGCCTGTGCAGATTGATTCCTCAAAGTATTTGCAGATCGGTAAGACATACAACTGAGGAAAATTTATGGTTATCTAGAAAAGGTTAAAATTCAGCAGTCAAGTGAAAAGACATGAAAAACGGAACATTCTTCAGAGGCAAGGTTATGAACATATAAAAAGTCATAAGACAAAGCATACCTATGTCGAACTGTAACAGAACCTGACAACATACTATTCACCAACCCTGCAAAACAAAAATGGAATATTAGTGAGCCTACTTACACACATGAGCCTTTTCTTTCACCACACCAACCTCCTCATCATGTAAAACTGACAATTTAATTTACAGTACCCAACAAATTTAATTTACAGGGCACCACCTTGGCTCCCAATTGGTATACAGGAAACATAGTCATGATAGATTGATACTGCCACAATCACAATCAACAATGAGGCCAGGTGTAGCTAAGTAGCAAGTTGTGATCTTCTGATGACGATGCATATCAAATGTAATTTTGACCTGTTACTCAAATTCAACCGTAGAGCTATTATTCCATTTGCATATTTTGACATGCAAATGATCTTAATTGTTGTTCTTTTGGTCATGATTTGTAATTTTAACATGTCTATTTCGATGTTGCGGCTTTAATACAAAACTTGGCAGAATAATGTCTGGCAAATGATGTCATGTATATGCCAGTCAATGTAGGCAACTGATGCTTACATAGAGTTTATATGTAAGCAAAAAGTAGTTTCCTCTTTAGGCTTTAGTTGTAAATCAGAATTACATAAATGAAAATAGGAAAAGGAAAAACTGATGACCAAGCGGCTTTCAATTTTTTTATGTTTTGAATGTGACCAAATAAAAAGCAATGTTTGGAATTCATAGTATGTTGATTTATCTGAAGCATGATGGACTAACCTGTAATTAAGATCATTTAGTTCTTTAGGTCGTTGATTTCGAATCTTTCAACTGTTTGCATTGATATTCATTGTACTTATTTTGGGCAAGAACGGCAAAGTGGCAATTCCAATCCTCTAGAAAAATGAGTAAGTTTTACCTGTGGAATGAAAACTAACTATTTATAAAATTTAACAGTACCATAGCTATATACAAAACTAATTTTTGATAGTTATAGTTGAGCAATCAATAATATTAATCAATCATACTTACCATTGATTTTGTTCAACATTTCAAGAAAAGCCACTTACCAGTTGGCCATGAATTCCAAGCCGAGTCTAGGTTATCACTTCAAGTATGATTTTGCAATGTATTATGTAATTACGATTTTGCAATCCAAGCTTTATTTTCGTTACAGATAAAATGATGAAGTCAAACAATATTGCTCTTCACTCAAAGTAGAGAACTTGCAAATGACTGTAGAATATCAGAGCAGAAAACTAACATTAAAAACAATAATGGTCTTATAAGACTATAACCCAGCCATATCAATATCAACTTACACTCAACGTTCAGTTTAATAAATAAGCATCAAACCAATATTCAAATTATAAATTCTGGGCTTGGAATCCCCTAATAAAGAATGATTATAGGGAGAAAATAAAGAAATTAAAATTATGGGCACGTAATCTGGAAACAATGAAAGAAACCAACATAAGAAACCCCCCAAAAAAGAATCCGATCAGCAGAGCCGTTCAAAATCTAAATCATCCAAACCCAAAATCTAAATTACATATACAAAATCATTGAAGCTTTTTACCTCTTCTCCAAGGCTCCTCCCCGTGCGTGCAGGCGCTGCTGTGACCGGAGGACGAAGCGGAACTCGTCGAGACATCAACCCAGAAAAGAAGAGGAATGAAGGATTAGGTCAAGAAACTGAAAATCAAAGCTCAATAGGCTTGAAATTGAGATGAGAGAATGAAGGTTTCTGCTCTAAATTTGACTCTGACAAAAAAACTATTGCTTTCTTAAAGATTGATCTATCCAGGCACCATGATTCTTATGATTCAAGGCATTGACGATTCACACAATACTGACACTATCCAAGGGAAGAAGATTACTAAATTCAATGTTCTACCACCATTGAATTACACAAACTCCAACCTCACATATATGATACAATCGAAATCCAATCTTTGAATATAAAGAACCACCATGAACAAATAACAATCGTCAATTGAATAATATGGATCAAATAAACCATCAAATGTTTTGATACAAAATTCACCAATTGATCCAATCACACATAACCTCATTCATAATTGACCAAAAATTACCTGTTCTCGGCAATAATCCCGAAAACGAAATATAGCACACCAAAAACACCCACTATCAAAGTCATCTGCCTCACCGTCACAGCCATCTCCCTGAAACTACAGAACCCAAAAAACTAAAACCAACTGAACACCAAACAGACACAAACTGAACATCAAAAAAACAAAGACACTTACTTGATTACATCAAAACGATGTCGATCGGAAGCGGCTGTATGTTGATTTTGTTAGGATGGGTAGAGAGAGGAGACAGAGGCGAGCAAGATGGCAGTCTCTCTCTCGCTCTCGACCCAGTCTCTGTTCTCGACAGAATGGGAGGAAGCTCAAAGAAAGTCCAAGAGCAAATCTTGAATGAGGAAGGTGCAGCCACAACTAATGGCCTCAGCTATTTTCTTATATATTAACTTGGGTTGCTGGGTATGAATCAAGAGTTTAGTTGCAGGCCAAGAATTACCGATTGGCCTGAATTGAGAAAAAGCAGATAGAATGAGCGATGGCTCCGTGAACAGTGACGGTTCCGAAGAACAGAGCCGAGGCCACCTCCCCCGCTGTCACCGTCGGGGTCGCGGCAGTAGGGTTTATGCAATTAACGGTCGTAATCGAGCGGGTAGCAGGAGATCGAGTGAGCGGTGAGGGAAGAAGAACTGGAGGCATCAGAAGAGATCGGGAAGAAGAGGAGATACCGAGAGATGGAGAAGAAGGCCACTACATCTCTTGGGATGTACTATTTTCTATCAGTCGAAGAGATCGATGGAGAAGGAGAGAGAGGTAGGAAGGTGGGGTGAAGAATCAGATTTAAGCAGGTATGAAGATGTTGGGAGATTTTGTGGAAGAGCTGGGTGAATGGCGAGCCTCGGTTACTTTGATCGATGATTGAAGGTTTCGGTTGATGGGAGGAGTAGAGATGAATGGAATGATGGGAGGAGCAGAGATGAATGAGGAACGATTGAGAAAAAGCATGGAATGATCGAGAAATTGTAGATGGAAAGAGATGTGGCTGGATGAACAGTGTCGGCTCCGGAGAACCGAGCCGAGGCTTCTTCGGCTTATGAATAGTGTAGCACGAATGTTATATAGGGAAATTAGAGCTCCGACCCCATTTGTACAGGGTATGTACCTTGGCCACTAAAACCTGCTAGTCTCTGTTCTAAAATTTACCAAACTAGTGTAAGCTCCGTATGTACTCGAATCTCAGGAGCGGATATTTTCCAAGTCAAAGAGCACTGCAGATGACGGATGGAAGTCAAAGAGGGCTCATAACTTTATAAACCAATTTCCCATTTCTCGCACCGATGAGAACGGAGGGCACTAAGACTGTCAAAACTTCCAACACGGTATAGTAACCAAGCAGGGTCTTCCCTGTGAGACTTTGAAGCCCCTAACATGCGAGCCACAGGCACACCATAAAGGCTTGAATCTCATCTTGTTCATACCAATTCCAGCACAAATGAAATTGCAAGTTTGTTTAGCCAACTCTAGCCACTAAAGTCAAGATTAATTAGAAGGAAAAAATGGAAGTTGGTAAATATAATGGGAGGATGATACCTAATTGCAAAAGGACTGTCGGAAAGCTATGTAATCTTTAGGCTTTATGTGGTGGGATTATGAGTTTAATATGTTTTCCGGTGGTAGAAGAATGAAAAGGTTTGAACACATAATTAGCCTCATAATTTGCAGCTGTGTATAAACACTTTCTTTGACTGGCTATTGGATGCATGACTCAAAAGCCTACGTAATTAGGATTTAGGAAGCTCGAGGAGAAAAGAAATTTCCCTTTCGAGGACAAGGTGAAAACATCCCTTCATCTTTTTCGACTTTTCTTCGTTTGTCCATCCTTTTGTGATCTCAAATTTGACCACCAAGATCGTGTCCATGGTGGAGAATGTCAACCAAACGAGGCAATAGGTACTAGGTCAACCGGAAAATAATGGAAGTTGAGTTGGTGAGACGAAATTCTAGTTTCAATGTTGTCTGAAATTACGTCATGATTAATGATGTATGATGTCAATTGAAGTTGTTGATGGTCTAAAATCTAAATCATAAAGGACATGTACATAATTTATAAGATAATTTATTTTTCGAACTTACAAGTTTGAAGTGTGTGAAAACAATAAAATAAACACGGATGAAAATAAGACTTGTTAAATTTTAAATATATACAAACTATTTAAGAGCAACTTATGATATTTGATATTTTTTTGTGTTTTAGATACTTTTATCATTATAATCTATTAAAATTACAATATAATAACATTGTAACACTAGGGTATAGTACATTGAATGCACAAGATTAAGACATTACATTAAAATAGAGGGGGAAGAACACATTGCTTTGGTTCCAAGTTTCATGAGCACACACACACTGTCCAAATCAAATCTCCCTCAATCAAACCATGGACCATGCCGCAAAATCAAAATACCAAGTTAAATATGAGTTACATGACTGTATAGAGGCCCAAATATTATTCTAGGAAAAGACTACTAGCTAAATTTTCCATGAAACAAAATTATACCAAGGAAAATCTCACTCACAAATTCCTTCCCTTAACCTTCATAACCATCACTGTCGGTACGTCGTTGGATCCTCTATTTTGTGGGACCCATGTTCAGGTGTCAAATGATAAGGAGTGCTGACTCTTCATAGGGAGCGCCACGCGAGCACGGTCACTAATTGGGTGCTGAGGCCCCATGCGTATTTTCACGTGTTGCCCAGCCCCATTTGTCTTCTCGGGTCGGCCCTGGCCCACTTGATTTTTTATGGGGGGACACGGCCTGGCCGTACGCCGAGAACGTGGTGGGTGATCAGAAGTCCGACCGACCGTGATATCATTAGTCAACCTTTGATTAGGACAGAAATCATGGTTTCCCTTCATTAAGCATGATTTGGTGGCCTAGACGAGACAATGAGAAGAATGTCTTGATATCAGTTGTGAGGTTATTCGATTCTGTAATCATGTTGGATTATATTACAGAGAACCAAATATCTTGATTGTCAAGAACATTGATCTTGATTGGTAAAATAAAAAGAGTTACAATCAAGAGAATCATAACAGAGAACATATAATTATCACATTTTTCTTTATCAAAACCATCAACGATTACTGAAGACAATAACTGAAATGAGTTCAACTGTAACCTAACATATACCAGAAATCCTGAAGAAACCACCATTTTGAACACTACATGCTACACTTACCAGCATATATGTACAGGCAAACCTCCACATTTCATTAACAACAAGAAATAACTGACATTATCATAGTCCCTGGCAACGATACCATATTCATGGCTCACTCCGCGACACAACGACACTAAAACCAGAAAACCCTAAACCTTCGCTCAAAGAGGTGGGACAACAAAACACCAACCAAACCTCGAACACCCTCGCCCAAAAAGGGAGGGGACACCCTCGCCCAAAGGAATGGACAATAAACAACACCAAGAACAAAAAAAACAAAACTAAGAAAAACTAAACTGAAAATAACTAAATTTGCCACTATCATCCTCAACCGTCGCCGATCTGCTAACCACCTCTACGGACAACATCCATCACCGTCCCTGCAAAGCCTCCCATACCATGTAATTGATTCGCCACCACAACATAGCCGCACCATCGAGCCAAGCCCATGAAACCTCAGAGCAAAACATGATCTTGTCGCCATTGATGTGGATAGCTATCAACACCTTCATACAAATACATTGCCAACAACTCGGACCTCCGTTGAAACTTGAACTAAACCAAACCCAAAGGCTATTAAGCGTAAGTGAACTAAGATCCGCCCGGTAGCATCCAAAGGATACCGTCGAACAAGAGTTGAGATCCTAAAGAGGGGTGTGCCGCTCTTCAGGAGAGACTAGGGTTTTTTGTAGATAGGTGTGCCGCTGTTTCGGAGAGACTAGAATTTTTGGCTTAGGGGGAGTGGGTTGTTTCCTAGCTAGTCGTGATTGTCAAATTCTAGCTTAGGGGGAGTGGGTTGTTTCCTAGCTAGTCGTGATTGTCATATGTTTAAGTTTATCTAACCGTTTAATCATATCGGACTACATTATAAGAATAACAGAATATTTTGATTGTACAACTATCATATTTGTAAGTTTATTCGACCGTCCCATCGTATATGATTACGTTCAGAAAACATATACTAATGACATAACTTCTTGTACTAGTGGACGTTACATGTAAGACGATTGCTCTACTGGTAGTTCTAATCATATCTAGCTACCATTTTATTTTCAAAAACGAAACACCCTCAAACGCACCACCTACTGGTCGGGGCTTTGGTTTTGAAACTTCAAAGTATAGTATTCCAATGCAGAAGTAGAGTGAGGGGACCAAATCCAGACGAGGCACGAAGGAAAGCAAAATGAGAAACAGAAACAAAGGCATAACATTACAAAGGGAGCTGATCAGAGAGAGAGCTGTGTTGTCACTATATACTAGTCATATTGGATTTGTATCCGTATCCATACCTGTATTCATCTGATCGATATCACGTAGATATATCGATTTTTAGTGATTAAATCTTTTGTTAATGTACTTTGAATTTGCGATTTCTTTAATTAGGTGAAAATATATATGTTGTTTGTTATATTGTATGAGACACAAACAAGAGACCCCTCGAATACCCGTTTTACAACTCGTTACAGACATAATAAATGGGTATGCGAATTTGAGTGTAGAGTGTAGAGCTTTGATCATACGTGCTATATGTATTCACACCAGTGAGAAAATTCGTAGATTCGTGACTGCTTGAACTTCAATCACTAAGCTCGTCAAAGCATGGAGAATCGATTGTCGTCTATGCATGGCTTGGCTTGCATTAAAGGAAGAAAAACTTGTATTTGTGTTGTTGGATGAAGTAGTTTATAGCACGGTAATTACATCTCCTATACCAACTAGGAGTCCTCCCAGTATGCAAATTCTTCCTCTCCTACACCAGCTAGGAGTCTTTATCAATATGAAACCTCATCTGATAGCTCTCCTATAACTCGATAACTCTCAATCTATCTTCTTCCAACTGAACTACAAGATATGCGTTAGTTATGTAAACCGCTCTTATCTCCTTATCTCCAAATTATATATTGTAGTTTCATCTGATGAATGAATATAAATACACAAGCTAAGTGCAGTATTAGCACGGCTTGCAATCTCACAATTCCTCTCTTCTGTAATTCCTTTATAGTATCACAGCCTTAAGTCTTACGACTTTTTTCGATCTTCAAATGGTATCCTCCTCCACATCCTCCACCATCTCCTCAGTTGTGGCCTCACCTGATCAATCACCCAACATCACAAACTATTTTTCCAATAAAGACGGTCGTACCAACTATCCTCTATGACTCGCACAAATCAAACCACTCCTGACCAGCCGAAACCTAATGTGCTATGTTGATGGGAATGATGGCACTTCTGCCTGCCCTCTATGTTTCAAGACCACTGAGGATGGGCAACTCACAGATGAAATCAATCCAGCGTATCGCACGTGGATTGCTCATGACCAAATGGTTTTAGGATGGATTAACAACTCCCTTACCCCTGTTGTCTTGGCCACAGTTACCAGGTCCAAAAATTCCTTTTACACTTGGTCTACTCTGGCTAAGCCCTTTGCATCTCAGTCTCGGAATCATATCCTTCAACTCAGGGGTGAGCTGTTGTGCACCATGAAGGGAAACAAGAGTACTTCAGACTTTCTTGACACCATCAACAACATTGCAGACAATCTCGCTCTTACAGGTAGTCCTATGTCTGATAGTGATCTTGTGTCTATAATAATGAACAATGTAGGTCCATTATATGAAAACACAGTGAGTTCAGCTCAGGTAAGGGATACACCAATTACCTATGATCTTCTTGAGGCTCTTCTCGTATCTGCTGAGCGGCGATTTAAGGACCAACAAGCTTCTTTGAGCATCAACTCAGTCATCACTGCATTGTAGGCAACACACATATCATCTAGGGGTCGTGGCCGTGGTCACCCTTTTCTTCCATCATTTAACTTTCCCTAATTTTGGACGAGGTTTTCTACCACTCAAGGTCGTGGCGCATCTGTACTCGGCCGTCCTCCCACCATAACTTTCTTTGGTAATTCATCTACCTCTCGCCCTATCTGCTAGATATATGCCAAACCTGGTCACACTGCATTGGATTGCTACAATCGTATGAACCTCTCTTATGAAGGCAAGGTACCATCCAAGAAACTGAGCGCTATGGCAGCATCCACCTCTTCCCAAGCTTCACTTCCTTGGCTGCTCGACACTGGTGACAACTCTCATATCACCTCTGATCTGCGTAATTTGCAATATCCTAAGGAATATTCCAATAATGATAAAATTCAAGGCATATGTACATCTTCTCTTCCTATTACTCATACTGGCTCCAACACTCTTCAACTTCATGACACCACTTTCAAATTACATAACATCTTACATTGTCCTACTGCCTCAACAAATCTCCTTTCTATTAATAAGCTTACTTCTGATAATAATTGCTATGTATTAATCTATCCCACTTTCTTTCTCCTTAAGGACATACAGACGGAGAGGATCCTCTATAGAAGACTTTGCGAGAATGGTCTGTACCCTCTACGCCTTCATTCGCATCATGGCATTGATCCACATTATCATCTTGCATATGTTGGAGCACGAGTGTGAGCTCAAATTTGGCATACGAGATTAGGACATAGCTCATCTCAAACTCTCTCTAAAGTTATCTCAAATAAGGACGTGCCTCTGTCCGGCAAATGCTCTCTTTCATTTTGTCATTCCTGTCCATTAGGCAAAAGTACCAAACTTCCTTTTGTAATGTTTGTTTCAGCTTCAATAAATCCATTAGAATTGATACATTCTAATGTTTGGTCTTGCTCTACTTTTTCTACTCAAGGCTTTCGCTATTATGTTTTATTTGTGGATGATTACTCTCGATATTCATGGATCTTTCTTATGAAACGTAAAAATGAAGTGTTTTCTATCTTCAGACAATTTAAGACCTATGTAGAAAACAATTTTCTCGACCTATCAAACAATTTCAAACTGATGAGGGTGGTGGAATACACATCCAATGCTTTCAAAGAATATTTAACAACACATGACATTCACCATCGTTTTTCATGTCCTAAACATCTAGAACAAAATGGTCTGGCTGAAAAAAACATAAATACATTGTTGATACAGGTCTTACTCTCTTAGCTCATACTCATATGCCTTCTTCATATTGGACAGAAGCATTCAATGCTGCAGTATATATTAGTAACAGACTTCCCTCTCCAGTTATCAAAAATGACACTTCATACACCATGTTGTTTCATCGTCCACCAAATTACAGCTTTCTTCACACCTTTGATTGTGCTTGCTATCCATATCTTCGTTTCTATAACAACTCCAAACTTCAACATAGATCCAAACAATGTGTCTTCCTTGGCTATTCTCTTAATCATCTTGGTTACTGATGTTTAGATTTAACAACAGGTCGAGTTTACCTTTCCAGACATTTCATATTCGATGAGAGTACATTTTCATTCAAGCAGACCATTCTCTCCTCTTCAACAGGTATGTCCTCTTTTTCATCCACTCTCCTACACTTCCTACTTCCCCTAACCCCATATCATCTTTAACACCAAATTCACATCCTTCTAGTACCTTACCTCCCTCATCCATTCCCTCTACTACTATGACTCCTACCTCCAATACTTCTCTCTCTCCTCATCCCTTGCATTCTTCTACCGATCCAAGCCTTATCTCATCCACTCCTCATCACCTTATCATGCAGTCTTCTATGTCTATCTCATCTTCACCTCATCCAACTTTATTCCTCCCACAAATATCTCCTCCTACACCTACCCCTCCCCTTCCATATTTAGATACTACAAACATACAAGTCCTTGATCAACCTCCAGATTCCACCAACAACCATCAAATGGTCACTCGCCTGAAAGTTGGTATTGTAAAGTCAAATCTCAAGTATGTCTTAACTGCTGCATTACTTAGTGCCCCTACAGAACCTAAATCATATAGCAAAACCAACAAAGAAGCTTGTTGGCGCTAGGCCATGCAGGAAGAGTACAATGCCCTCTAACAAAATGACATCTGGGAACTCGTCCCATTTCGAACCACAATGAACATACTGCCAAATAAATGGATCTATAGAATCAAACAGAAAACTGATGGTTCAGTCGAACGGTACAAAGCTCGCCTAGTTGCTAATGGATTCCATCAACAAGAGGGGGTTGATTTATTTGAAACATTCAGTCATGTGGTTAAACATTCACTCATGTGGTTAAACATTCCACTATTCGACTAATTCTTGCTCTAGTACTCAGCAACAAATGGCTTCTCCGTCAGCTAGATGTTCACAATGTCTTCCTCTGCGGCCAACTACATGATGAGGTCTATATGAAGCAACCTACTGGTTTCACAGATCCTAACTTTCCTAATCATATCTGCAAACTTAAACGATCTCTCTGTGGACTCAAACAAACTCCAATGGCATGGTTTCATGCTTCACTGATTATTTGGAAGGTCTTGGGTTTCATGAATCTCTCTCAGACTACTCCATGTTCACATATGCACTGGACAATATTTTTCTTGTTCTTCTCATTTATGTTGATGACATCTTAATTACAGGCAATAGTTCTCATCATCTCTTTCAACTGATCAGTGAACTTGGATGACAGTTTTTCATGAAGGATCTCAGACCTATACATTATTTCTTGGGTATCAGAGCCTCCTATGATGGTCCAACTTTGTATCTCACCCAGAACAAATACATAGTGGATTTGCTAACAAAAACGAAGATGCTTGATGTCAGACCCTGCACTACTCCGGTCGCTTCCGGTCAAAAACTAAGTCTTCATGATGGAACTAAACTTACTAATGTCACAGAATATCGAAGCGTTGTTGGTGCACTTCAATATCTCACCCTTACCAAACCTGATATCTCATACTCTGTCAATCAAGTGTGTAAGTTTATGCATGCTCCCACCACAACATATTGGATAGCAGTGAAACCCATCCTTCGATATTTGAAGTTCTCTATCAATCATGGCCTCAAATACCAGCCTGGTTCCCTCTTCATCAGCGCTTATTCTGATGCAGATTATGCTGGTGCTCCGGACAATAGTCAATCCATGGGTGGCTACTGTGTGTACCTAGGACCAAACTTGATCTCATGGAGCTCCAAAACTCATTGTACAATTTCGCGTTCTAGTACCGAGGTTGAGAACAGACAACTTGCATTCACAGCAGCTGAAATTTCTTGGCTTCGTTCCATGTTTTGTGACTTAAGCCTCTTCCTTCAATGTCCACGAATTTGGTGTGATTATCTTTCTGCCATAGCAATTGGCTCCAATCCCGTATTCCATGCAAGAACAAAACATGTTGAGGTGGATTATCATTATGTTAGATAAAAGGTTGTCAACAAGGAGCTTCAAGTTCATTTAGTGTCTACTACTGATCAAGTAGCTCACATTTTCACAAAAGGACTCTCTTCCTTAAGATTTCACTTTCTGGTCTCCAAGCTTCCAGTTATTGAAAATCCTCTCAGCTTGCGGGGGTGTAATAGCACGGTAATTACATCTCTTATATCAACTAGGAGTCCTCCCCAGTATGTAAGTTCTTCCTCTCCTACACCAGCTAGGAGTCCTTATCAATATGAAACTCCATCTGATAGCTCTCCTATAGCTCGAGAACTCATACTATATCTTCTTCCAACTGAACTACAAGATATGTGTTAGATATGTAAACCACTCTTATTTCTTTATCTTCAAATTGTATATTGTAGTTTCATCTGATGAATGAATATAAATACACAAGCTAAGTGCAGTATTAGCACGGCTTCCAATCTCACAATTTGTCTCTTCTGTAATTCGTTTAGTAGTACGTACCACGACAGCGGACAGGTATTAGAATGGCTTAAAGTCATTTTTAATATGCATGTAAGAGTCGCAAGTGTGTGCCCTTAGGTCATGTTGCAACTATATGCTATATATAAATACCTTCCACATTGAACAGTGTCCCCATAATAGAACAAAACAAACATAAAATTCAAGAAACTCATAGTTATATATATATATTTTTCTGTACGTTTACTGGATTTTTCCTTAGGTACTCTATTACTGGTAATATCCGTGCATCTGTCGGAAATTCGTTGAATTTTTTTCCAAGTTTTACAAGACCGAGTATATGTGAACGTTGCCTCTGTTTAAAAGAGAAATCTGCTCTTCATATCCTCATTTCATGCCGATCACCCTCCCAACTACTCACTCCTTTTCCTCATGTCATCCTACGGTCAGAGAATAATCACATGCTATACATATTTGTATAGCAGACGAGTTACTGTTTAAAATAGCCAAAATGAAGATGATAATATTTCAAACTGGTTATGGCCAAAGTTGGGTTCTCTATTTGAAATTTAGTATCAAATTTCATGAGGTTGAATTGACTGACTTGTAAACTAAGATGTTGATTTTACAAAACTTGCTAGCTAGCCATGCTTTTTTCGATCCCCTCCTCCCAATCCTCCTCTTATGTTTGGATTTTCATTTTTGTTTCATTCCTTTGTCTGATGGGATTCACATAGCAAATAGTAACCACGAGCTAGGCTAACCTAGAATTTAGTTATAAATCACTAACTTTCAAATACTAGCATCGATCCATTTTCTAGATATTTGAGTAATTAACTGTGCCACCGCCACCGCTCACCGCCCCGCCTGCCGCCCTCTACGTACAGCGGAACGACTCGCAGATATAAAATAAGATAGTGATGAGAGTATTCATTGATAGGACAGTGTACAATTAAACAGTGTACACAATTATCATTTATAGCATAGGACAGAAAGAGCGATCAAAACCATACAAATATGTACCTAATACGATTAACTGAACAGAGCACTGGCTATAGATATCGGTAACAGAATAATTGTATGTATATGTATGAACTTACAAACCCTAGTTACAAGTAGTGTGAAGAACAACAAAGATGAAATAATGATGATATACGTATACAATGCAAAAAAGATAGATAATAATTTTTTGGCAACTACCCTATATGAATTCCATTGGACACAACTATGAACTAACATGGTCGCTGTAAGAAAAGTTGCTGCAACAAATGAACAAATTGAATCGGCTACCAACAAGTGTCAGATTGTGTTTAGGGTTTTGGTGAAAGTTGTCAGCAGTGAAGCTGCTAAGGATTAGTACCATCACCAACTTGCTTCAAACACGAAGACGACTATCATGTTTGCAGTAAGATTGATCAGGCTCTCACGTGAAATTGATAAACATCATGAAAGGGATACAGAAGCTTGCGAATCGAAATCACACAATAAGCTTGCGAATCGAAATCACACAATAAGCTTGCGAATTTACAATCGCTCAACATAATAAATTTAAACATGACATGAATGCGAACGATTGTAAGTATAGCATGAGTCTATTTTACCGATTCGTATAAAGCTGTATACCGTTTTCGTGTAGAGCTAGTATGCACGTGAGATTGTCAAAATCTTAAACTTTACATAGATGAGAAGGCGCTTAAATGAGAGACGATCAGGGACAGAGCTTAGTAGTGTAGTATGTGGGTTGACTTTTTTGAATACATCTAATCAAATAAATTTAATTATTAAAACCTCACATAATTATATGTAACTAGCCTAAGTTAAATTGTCAAACAATATACTCTCACAAAACATCAAAATGCTTATTTGGTGAAATTAGAGAAGTTATAAACATCTTAAAAGTAAAATTAATGTCCATATAGTTCTTTATTTATTTTCTCGTCAATTAGGATTATTTATTTTTATGAAAAGAGTCTATCGACTTATATAGTTAACTCTAATTCAGTTCATAGCTAGAGTTTCTACCTAGTTCAAACTGATTGAAATCTTCATAGTTCTCAACACTTTTTTATGGATCCATAATTCTCAATTAATGTATATATTCTCTATTACTTTTTTTTTCTTCATGATAAAATTGTTGTTTACTTTATAGATTTGTACAAACATTAATATAATTTGTTTCTCATGCATGAACTATAAGTGATTGGTGATTATAGGTGGGGATATTTGGGTACACTGAAAGTGAATGGGCGGGTAAAAACCTTCGCGTCTCTTTGTACGACAACCAAACACAATGGTGAATTGTATCAGACTGCATGTATGATTAGCCATTTAGCTCCAACAAATATGTGGTAATTGAAGGAAGGAAGTTGTATATTGAATACCTGATCAACTTCCCCAGACAATGGTGGATAGCTATTTAGCTCCAACAAATATGTGGTAATTGAAGGAAGGAAGTTGTATATTGAATACCTGATCAACTTCCCCAGACAATGGTGAATTGTATCAGACTGCATGTATGATTAGCTATTTAGCTCCAACAAATCTGTGGTAATTGAAGGAAGGAAGTTGTATATTGAATACCTGATCAACAAACTTCCCCAGAAAATGAGTGTCCTATCGTTGCGGCAGGGATATAAATTCCTATCAATTAGAGAAGATTTCATCATGATGTAAAACGAATGGGGTCACTTTCTGACAGAAAATAAAGATTTGAGAACCGTTTGATCGTGACAAATTATTTACGGATATCTAAGTTCGTTGGGCTTCCAGGAGACTGTTTTAATTATTTTCAAGTTTTATTTTTATTATTTTATTTTTTTTTATTTTAATTAATTTGTTTTGGACTTTATTTTATTTTAATCTATGGGCTTTCAAGTTTCATTGTTAGTTGACCTAGGGTTTCTTTGCTCCTATATAAGAAGCCTATATCAGTTGTATTTGATAACCTTAATTTTATATAAAAAACCCTTTGAGTTTACCTCAATTCCTGGTGGATTCCAGAACCTCTCGTGGATTCGAGATCAAAAACATATTGGTGGATTCCAATCTCCTATCCCTTTATATTCCGCTGCATCAATTGGTAATCAGAGCTTGGTGAATTCCTGGTGAGTGATCTATCGATCGATTCAGAAGCAAAAAAAACAGTATCAAAAACAGGCGCCGCTGGCCCAATCCGGCGGACGAAGGCGTCCTTCGTCCTTTCTGCAGCGCCACCCCAACCCGGAGCCTCCCCCAGCCTAAGATTACCCGCCTCGGATCCACCTCCGGCAAAATTCCACTCGACCTCGCCAGCCCGACATCACCACCGAGCCCCTGCATCTGTGTCGCCACCCAACCCGACGCCTCCCCAGCCCAAGGTTGCCCCGCTTGGGCTCTGCCTCCGGCCACAGCTCTGCGTCGTTCGACGTCCCAGGAGAAAACCCAGAAAACTGGGTTTTTCTGCAAAAAACCCTACCCGGTATCGCAACCCGGCCTGAAAAACCTACCCGACCCGGTAGCCATCGGGTGACCCGACCTGATAACTACCGACCCGATCCAAGTCAGCAGCCCAACTCGCCCGTCCAAAAAAAACAGAAGAAAGAAGAAGAAGAAGAAGAAGAAGAAGAAGAAGAAGAAGAAGAAGAGGAAGAAGAAAGGAAGTGAAAGAGAAAAAAGGAAAGCTAGCATGGAACGTTGGATATTACCTCACCGGATTTCGACGATTTCAGAACAACATGTTTCATCAAAAACAAGGTATGGTCAACAATAATTGATAGTGATTTGCATGAGAATTTTGTTGCAAGCAAGGTTGTCTATTCCTTTCAATTACATACAATGAAGTTAAACAATCCATTTTGGATTGATGATCGTGCACATGTGATAGATGTTTGTAAAGTTCTCATCTCTATAGGAGAATTTTAAAACGATGAGGTTACTTGTCATGTCATTGATATGGATGATAGTGATGTGTTTTTTGAAAAACCATAACATGAAAACGTCAACGGTAGTTATTGTAAAGATTTAACATATTTATTCATGAAAGAGTTGAACAAGATTCAATCAAGCCTGTAAAATCTAAAGTGTGTGAAAAGAATGTTGAAGAAATCACTTTGTAGATTAAAGAAGAATTTGCTCATGTTGACTCGGTTGTCAGTATTGAAGAAACATCGCCTCATATGACTTTTTCAGAACCAAAACCAGAACCAATGACCATTCAAGAATGCAATTTTAGAAATCATGAAAACTTCTCTCAAGTTACATTTAGCAAACTCATCTATGGTGTTGGATTCATAATTGTGCCTTTAAAGTTTACAGAGTCTCCGACTTCTAAACCACATGTTCAATTAGTGGATTTATTATTGAGTTTGTTTTCTACAAATTATTCATCTTTGTTCAAGATGAACTCGAGGTCGAGTTCTTTTGAAGTGGAGAAGGCTGATGTAGAACGAAGGGGGGTCGCTTTCCGACGGAAAATAAAGATTGGAGAACCGTTTGATCGTGGCAAATTATTTACGGATATCTAAGTTCGTTGGGCTTCTAGAAGACTGTTTTAATTATTTTCGAGTTTTATTTTTATTATTTTGTTTTATTTTAATTAATTTGTTTTGGACTTTATTTTATTTTAATCAATAAGATTTTAAGTTTCATTGTTAGTTGCCCTAGAGTTTTTTTGCTATATAAGGAGCCTCTATCAATTGTATTTGATAACCTTGATTTTATATAAAAACCTTTTGAGTTCCTATCTCTTTATATTCTGCTACATCATATCATCTGCATCAATCACCTTTTAACGATTCATAATGCACAAAATAAAAACGGAACGCGTATGGTCACCTATAACAACTCTATGAAGCACAGTACGTCCTTAATATATTTGTTTCATTATATTAAGAAACCACGTTTAAAATGTGCCATTCTCATTCTGATAAACACACACAATATACTTCTATATGTATGTTTGATCTCTACTTCTCTAGCTATATGCAATAAACACTCGAAGCATAAACATGATATACATCTCCTTTTTTATTTTTTGTTTAGTTTTTGTAAAAATATTGATGAAAATGCATTACTTCAGAAGCAAATATCTAAAATAAAAACATACAAACCTAACTGATCGAACAAAAATCACCTTAAAAACTAGATTAATTTTCATATCGGCATTTTCAGTCGACGAGAAGGAAAATGTTAGGGTTTAGTTTAGGCATTGCCAGATCGATAGCACGATAATTAACTATCCGGTTTACTGTTCATCTGTTACCCAGCCTGGGGTTTATCACTCTTGACAGCTAGAAATTGACCGTTGAAACTTGAAGGGTTAGTAGGAAAGGTTGTTCTTGTAGATCTAAGAGGAGCCAGTTATAACTAGTTTAACTTTTGTGTGTGGTATTCTCATTGTCACTGACTCACTGCAAAGAAAGCAAAACAATAATGCTGTAATGTGCAGAAGTCACCATTGTGCTCCAGCAATATACACACCGGTCCTCCATTGTCGACAGTCTATATTAGTCCCCACTGTGTGTAAAGAAGAGCATGATGCAGGTGCCTTTTAGCAATTTCTGGGTCACTTGATGGTTTATAGAAAAGGCCACAAACTGATCATTTTTTACCAACTGGCAACCAGCAAAAAAAGGACCCCCTAGCTAGCCCTCAGCCAGCCTTCCGCTCCTTTACACCGCTCGATATCAATAATACTAGTCAATAAACGCAAACGCAAACTCAAACTCATACTCAAATCAAACTTTTCTTAACCTATGAATCGAAAGCAAAATCAATCAATTTTCACATCCCAATCATGTGAAAGCGTAAATCCATCACCGTTACAAATTATATCAGCTGAATGCATCGGCTGGTTTTTACCGCGGATAAAGTATTGTGATCAAGTTCAAGACATAATTATGGTGTTACGTTAATTTTATACTTTATTACTATGTTGAGGTTTAACGATATGTTAGTTATAGTGTGAAGAAGAGAGGAAATGTGTTATCAATTGAGGCATAATCATCGGGGGCTGGCTTCTATTTTCACTTTGAGTGATACGCAAGCAATGCAGGGAGGGAGGGAGGGTATGCGCTCTCTTAATTAAACACAATCCAATGAGAAACATTAATATCTAAGGGCCCCTAAATTAGTTAACTATTCCTCACCAATGTATCAAGTATTGTAAATCTAATAATTAAACCTTATAAACTTGGAAACATGATGGAAACCATGGCTGCCGTGAAATTTTAACACACATGACCATGATCAAGTACAAAAACACATGATCCTCAAAGATGGGTGTTACTTGCCCATCGTTCAATTCAAGTCAAGCACTTGGGTAGTTGTAGTACTATGTAAATTTTTTGATTGATTTGATGCAAATCATAAATTAGGCACATGCATTCATTTTACAAATGTACGAGCTCGAGAAATGTTTTGGTAAAAAAATCCATAATTCAATACAGTCGTTTAATGTTGTAAATATTATTTAATTTTGAATATCATAGAGATTGATATTCTAACATTATAAGTGATAAGATTCATTTAAATAAGACTCCGTAGTCATTCTAAATGAACAACCTAGCCATAAATTGAGAAATGCCAGTATAGAAACTCACAAAACTAGATTTGGTAGAAAACAAATATGCTTGGTTCTCATAAAGCCAATTCATATTAACATCATGAAACAGGAAATTATCTCAATTTTGAGCCAAATTCTTGGCACCAAATTCTATTTCCATCTCTAAATTAATCAATTACAATTCACCGCAAAAACTGCCAAAAATCCACATTTATTTTGTTCCCATTTGAGCCTCCCTCGTGTGTGTATCTAGGCATATGTGTATCACATCTCCATAGTATCCGAGACTTTGATTCAAGTGTACGTGTGACATTAGATTGCAATATAAATTTGTATTTATACAAAATTAAATAAAAAGTCTAAAGTGAAAAAGGAAAATATTGGAAGCTGAGAATTCAGACTTAATTGGACTCAATCTCTTACCGTCCACGAACCGCTAATCACGCAAGCTCATTTTGGCAAAAGGAATGCAGGTACTTCATGAATTAAGAAAATACACAAATGAAAATCTCTATTAATATTTCTTAAAAATTAATAATTATACATAGATAAACAAAAATTTATTATATGTATATGACATGATCTTAGTCATTTCTAATAATTTAAATATTTAATCACACATATATCATTTAATATTAACCAATCATATATCTAAATAAATAAACAGTGAACGAAACTGGTCACTCAATTTTCCATTAATTTTACGAGAGAAACTTAATTATTAACTTAATATTGCGATAAACAAAAAGAAAGCCGAGTTTTGCCGGCCGGGAAACAAAATCTTGCCGGGAAAAATCACCGGCGGGAGAAGAAAGGAGTCTCAGTTGGTCACTGCCTACTGTCAACTGCCACCTCTCTCTCTCCAAACAGTCTCAGAGGACCACGAGAGGGTCTGAGCCAAAAATGTCTTGAAAACAGTCATCTGCTTGACACATCATGGACGACGTCGTCTGTGCAGAAAACGACGACGTGCCGAACGTGTTCATCTGGAACAAGTCGCCGAAGTCATCAAACATCAGTGGTCCGGGAACCGCCGTGTCTTCAAAGAACGGTGACTTGTAGAAGAGCGGTGACTCGAAGATGGGGCACTCCGGTATTGGGAACCTGAACCTCTCTTCTTCTTCTTCCTCCTCCATGTACGACAACACCATTGGAACTTGTTGCTCGACTTGACACTCTTGATTATGATTTACTTTCTTGGTTGGTAGTTGTGGTGGTAGCGCTGGTTTCTCCATTTGCTCGGCTTCTTCGATGGAGTGAGTTCTGAACTGTAGGACGGAGGTGGGAGAGGAGAGATGATGAGTATCCTCACCGGAATCATAGCCAGAAACCGATACAGTCACGTTTGGTGTCGTTGTTTCCGGCTCAATCTCGACTTTATTGACTATGTTCTGCTCATCAACCGAGTCAGCAGCCGTTACAACTATTTGGGGCGGCGAAGAGAAATTTGTTAGAGCATCAGGTCCTCGGAGCTTAATGGCAGCATTGTCGTACACCATAGCCGCTTCCTCCGCCGTGTCAAACGTTCCCAACCAAAGTCTTACACGTTTTCCGGGATCTCTAATCTCGGCAGCCCATTTACCCCAAGGCCGTTGTCTTACGCCTCTGAACTTCCGGCTGCCGCCATTGGCCGGTTGACAAGGTGTAGTCTTCTGAGCTGACCGCCTATGGGCAGGCCGTGTCTCTAAGGCAGACCTTTTCCGGCCATTGTTGATGATCACAGGACTAGTTCTCAAGTCGGTTTCTATGCTGATTTCGTTGATATATTTCTTCACTCTCCTGCCACCAAAGTAGAACTCGCCCTCGTCTTCATCGCTGGATGAGTCAGTGGCGTCGTGATCGGTCATCGATATGCGCACAATCTTTGGAGCGGTGGAAGTTCCGGGCTCTACTTTCCGGGAAGGTATGGTTAATTTCTTGGTGGTGTTTCTGTGTTGGGTGTATTTGATGGGGCAAAGAAAACTACTGGACTCCAATATTTCCATGCTTCTTTTCTTTTGGGTTTGGTTGTTTGAATGAGTTCTATATTTGCATCCAAGTAAAAGGAGGGGAGAAACCCAAAAGGGGGGCTAGAAAGAAAGAATAGAGGAGAGTGAAGAAAGCAGAACACAGCAAAACCGTGAGGAAGAAGACTCAAGAAGTTGGAGATAAACAAAGGCCAAAGCAAATTGTTCCAAAAATCTGACAAAAACACATAAAAAGTCGCACAGAGATTGATACCTCTTGGATAATGGACTCTCTAATAGAGAAGGAGGGAGAAGCCTGAAACCCAGAAAAGGAAAATATCACGGAGGACCTTATATGGGAAGAATCAAAGGTAGTAGTAGAAAAGGAAAATAGAGAAGGCCCAGATTCAGTGGTCGATTCCGGAGGAAGGAAATCAGAAAAAGCCGGTAGATTCTGATAATCTCAAGGTATAAAGAGAGAATGAGAGACAGGAGAGGAGTGTGTTTGTTGGTTGGAAGGAGTGCTGGTGAAGACTAGTAGTAGCAAAGAGTTGAAGACCAAAACAATGATCGAAAATCGCTATTATATAGGAACCCGACAGCCGAAATTAGTAAAAGAGACCCAAATACAAAGGCCCTTTCATATTTATTTGTTTTACATTCTATTCCTATTTGATACCTTATTTTTTGTTTTTACATTTGAATATTTTTGTAAATATTTGTCCATAATTACAAAATGAATGTAGGTGACTACATACCGTCTATCCGACGTATCCTCTACTAGACATTTGATTTAGTTTCGATGATCGGAGACCGTCCCGCATATACATTGTAACAGTTCTTGTCATGAATATGTCACAGGGACATTTTATGTCTATGGCTGGCATAATAATGAGTTTGATCATTTTAAATTTAAATTTGACAATCAAGATTGTTCTGGCATACATCTTATAATTTGTTGTCGGTTATGTATACACACGCTTATAATTGTTTAGACATACATCTTATAATTTGTTGTCGGTTATGTATACACACGCTTATAATTAATCTGAAGACTTTGAAAGAAGTTACATAACTGTCCAAGAAAACAATTATGACACTAAGTATTAATGTAGTCATACTACAATTTCTTTGTATGTACCAAAAACAATCAAAAATGTTTCATTCACTAGCTACTATCTCAATTCTCAAGTCTAATGGTGCTAGTCAAAACACAACTAAATTTTGTTGGAATTGCTTCTCTTTAAAATAGCATCAATGTTTGTTCAACACTCTAGTGGATCTAAAGCTCAATTCAGAGAATCATGAGAGTTAAAATGGCAGGAATCACAAATCACAGATAGAGTAACCATTAGAGAAGCATCAGCTATAGTCAAATATCACAAATTTCGGTTCCCACTAACAAAAAGACATTAGTTATATATAACGGATTATCTTCAATACATTGTCGTGTATGTACACGACACATATGAACGGTTGAGATTAAATTATATAATATTGATACATTGATGATTAAACATATAAATTGTTATGAATGACTAAGATCGTGTCGTGTATATACATATACAAGAATTTCCCCTATATATAGTCAAAATTATCATGAATATCGGTTACAAATACAGCTCCGCACTTATATCCTTTATATAACCAGATTTTCTTCTAAATCACATCATACAATGTATATATAATTACAATGATTATTACACATTCAAGAATTTTTTTTTCCTTTTTTTAAAGCCAGAAAGTTACAGCTATGCGGTAACAGATAGTAATAAAAGATGAACCAAAAGTTTTCGAAAAACAAAACATGAACAAAAAAATAACTCCTTCATGTTTGTGTGTGTATGTATAGTCCAAGCCATTAACGTGTAAATAGATGTTTATTATCTAGCTAACTAGTAATTATACTTGCTAATTGATGACATGGTCGTTGTACAAGGATGTTTGAGGATCGGGGATATGTTTTGTCGTAGTAATAACATCAAAATTGTCACCGGCCGTCAAATCACAGGCCGTAACAGAAGCTTCCAATGACTAAGGAACTCAATCATATACAGGCAAGTACCTAAAATACACATTTCACGATATTTTCTTGCTTACAACAATCAAGACGGAGATCGCTTTGATTCAACACTACTTTGACCATTGACAGTTTCCTTTCACTTTCCATAGAAGCATAAGAGCTGATGATAATAATTACAGTTTAATTAGTTTCCTTGTTAGGAAAAAGGGTGTTAAACTTTGTCCTGGGTGTAGGATTAGAGCTGCCAAGTCATACCAACTTTCTTTTATTTTTGAATAAAAAATTAATCTAAATAACCTTAAGTCTTGATTAATAAAACCTAAACATAGTACTCTCTTTCTTACTAGAACTCCTGCCGTATAATCCTGTTGAATACGTGTGGTTGCATGGCAAAGGCTCGGAACTGATAAACAATGATATAAGACATTGGCTCCAAACGGTGAATCAAACAAAAATGGCCGACTGAGCTTGTTTTGGCCTTTGAACTCGAAAAATCAAATACTAAAAGATCACAGAGTTCATGCTACCGGTGACGACCACAGACATATTCATAAGCTCCAGCCATGCACTGTGTCGCTCTGTGGCAGCAAATGATTGGTGGTTAGGCCCTCAAAGTCACAGACGCCCTTCACGGAGTCCACAGGCTGAGGTAGGGTTTTGCCGATGTGGGAAAATGTCGTTTTTGGTTTACATAACATCTGTATTCGTTTGAAAATACATGATGGGTTTCGAAACCGTAAATATAACCAAGCAGTACGCTCAAATTGAGCAACAACGGTCCAATAGAGAGCAACAGTTGTAGAAATGGGAGAGAACTAAAAGGAGAAAGAGTATGGAGGTGATAATGAAAACGGTGGCGGTGATGATGAAGGAGATGACGAACTAGCTCTTACAAGTTTTGATTGTTTATTTTGGTACCATGATGAATTAATATTTCCTTTCTTCACATGAATATATATCTTGGGAAGGTTTGGAACACATTTCTAGGGCTTTCTGGTTGTGGTGTGGGGAACTCGAGCTAATAAGCCTAGTTCGATCATGTGTACTTGTACGTGAGAATCAAGTGTTGTTCGCTATCGGTGTTTTTTGTGTGTGTGGTTTGTTGGAATTGGTTTTCTACCACTCGATGATACATGTGTATAATGTGTATGTTATGGCGATACGTGATGCATTTGATAGCGAATTAGAGATAACACGACATCTATAATGGCTCGTTTTACCTTCAGTTGGTAAATCTGCGTCCACTTAACTTATATTATAATTTGGATGACGAATCGTCTTCTCCAAGCATTACAAAATGTTATCTAGTGTAGTTTATCTGCTTAATCTCAACATCTCTTATAAGGAGGAGTGAGTCTCCTATTTATAGGAAGAGGGGACTCCTTCCTTTTATACATTTCCGATGTGGGACAACATATCCAAAACGTGTTCCGTGAGAGCATGTTGGCGGTGAGGCCGGCAATACGACTTCCCGACATCGGATCGGCTACTTCCGGATGCCGTTGCGTAGTTTATATAACAAGCTTCGCGGTTTATGTCATAATCGAGTCTTGTTATGGCTTGTGGGCAGTGTTATACGTATACTCAATGATGGAGGCGCATAATGCCTACTCCAACATGGTTTGATGAGAAGTTATTTCCTTTTCTCTGTTCTAAACTGATATGTTTTCTTTTTCTCTATTTTCTTTTTAATAAATTTCCTCAAACTTCGAGGTTAAAAAATTTATTTTTCCATACTTCACCTTCAGTTCGTCGCCTGAGACTCTTTTTTACGATAAATCATTAAACACCTCACTCTAACGTTTTAAGAACAGGATATTCAATCGAAATTCGTTGTTTTCATTAAGGGAAATGATGCGTGTATTCGTGTGATTATGAAAAAAAACATGAATTCACACATGCATGCAGGGACTGATACTACAACTCTACAGTGGCACAGTATGGATTAAGTTTGTGAATAGTACAAATCTATTATGATGGAATTCGATCAGAAGCCATTGTTGTATTTATACGTGTATATATATGTGAATAGTACAGATCGATTGTGATGGAATTCAGATGTCATTGTTGTATTTGTACGTGTATATGTGTGTGTATATGTACGTAGTAGTCTTTACAATTGTATAATGTTTCAAAAAAGAAAAGAAAAATCTTTACAAGTGTGCTCATTAAGATTTTAAAATCCAAAGATAAAACACTAGCTCGCTTGCTCCTATTTTACCCATATGAAGAAAACAAGCAAAGAATTACGTTCGACTGTGGTCCTCTGAAAATTGTCCTATTAATTATAAGACGAAGCTAGTCAATATTCTTGTTTGGGGAAGAGACAGAATTCACGACCAAACACAACAGAAAGAGACAGATCGCCACTGCTAGTTTTGGAATATCATCGATACATGTAACTGAGTTCTTAGCTTAGTTCATGAACCGTTTTCCCGTAGAAATATCAATCTATATTTTATGGCTTCCTCAACTCTCCACATATTGTCTCATTTGCTCTCAGTTTGTATATCAATTAGGCACAGACAAGAAATATCATAATTTGTAATCAAGCAATAATTTGGTATAATACTCACCACTTGATTGTTGTTTTGCTGTAATGCAATTTTGGCATTCTGAAGTCGATCCCTAAAAACAGCCTAATTAGCACCAGACTTCTACATTATTGACAAACTTTAGACGCTGAAAGAGGTATCAATTTATACAAGATGCGGTTATTGTCATCCTCCAATCTCAATTTTTCGTTACTAAGACCTAAATAACGGTATTGCTCTCGTCCTCATGCATTTGGCAGGAAAACATGCGTTACCATTGAGCAATGTATAGCAAGTACTTGCCGGATTTAACTTTTAAAACTATGTGTGTTTCAATAGGGAGGTATTCCATCGATCCCATGCTTAGTTGGAAGATTAAAAATAATGATTAGAGAAATATGGATTGGAGAAATTCGACAAAAATCAAAGTAACACGTACGTAGTAGCGCAGGTGGGTGTTGGAGTTTGGCCCGGGGCCATTGAGCCAAGTGAAGCATTATCAAAAGGACAGCTAAGTGAAGAACATCAAGTTCGACAAATCACCGGGAGGCTTGCGTCTTATACAATTCCTTTGTACTTTGTATAATATTTAACATTGGTGTTTGTTTTCTCTAGCTCTTCTCTCTACCAGTGGCATTCTTATTTTTGTTATTACGTATTTGGAATTATTGGTCGTGGTCTTGCTTTGCATTGCCAAAAAAACGAAGAGTGGCAATGTTTGAGATATGTAAGAGTGATGAAGTGAATTTGAGATGTATCTGGTTAATTAAGCTGATTAAGCATCAAGTCCAAGATTCTTGTTTGATTCTTTTTGCTCATTAGCAACGTATCTTCACTCGTAAATATTATGTTAATCCTCCTCGTAATGCCCTAGACCCCTTGGTTTATGTGTTACCGTCTTATCAGCCTCCTCATGTTTTCAACTACTTGCTCATTTTAAACTTGTTACTTGGTGCACAGGAAAGAAGGAAAACAAGCAAGCTAGCTTGCTTCCATTGTATAACAAAGCTTGTAAGATATTTTTAAGCACTTTCACTAATTCAAAAGACATGTTACCCGTTCACTTAGACCTACATTTCAATTGAGATTTTGAAGCTTTTTGCAAGTGATACAAGCTGTGATCTAAATAGAACACCACCTCGCATCTAGCTCTAGCTAGTTATAGTGCTTGCGGTTACGATGCATAGCAATCATATTAACAGGGTCGACAGGATCTGAGATATTCAATGAAATATTGTAGTGATGACGATACTTCACGCTGGAATACACTTCATCTGTTTGTTTCGTGAGTAAATGGATTCACCACATCCGAAATACTCTTATACCAAAGCTTTTGACGGAATTAGAAATTAATTGCTACATTATTGGAAAGAAAATATCAAAATTACAACAACAGGTAAAGCGCTATATGAGGAAAATCTACAATCGATCTTGCCCTAGAAATACATTATAGCTAGATGTTTAATTTCAAGAATCCATAATGGAGTGCAATAATTGGAAATGGATAAAAAGAGAACAAATTATTGTGCCGAAGAATGAATTGAAGTTGTCTCAAAATTTATTAGAGGGATGAATTATTAAGCTGTTTGGGTACGTATTTATTACTGCTACTAATTCCTCTAAACTTGTATAAAGTAGTATAAGCTGGAACAATATCTATTGTGAAAAGAAGGGCCACCCCCACCTCCAGACTCCATACACGACTTCGAAGCAGGAGGAGGGTGTGCCTGTGTGTATAGCTTTATTATTGTGTTGGTCTTAATGTGCGTACGTGTGTTTCTGCTGCAACAAACAACTTTGCTCAGACTTTCATGGAGGGCTTCAAATTTAAAACAGCACAGCAGCCCAGTTACAGCAAGTAGTATAATCTTTCATTGAAGCATGTCACAAGCTTATCTTTGAAGAAAGAGATGTTGGTCTCTCTCTGTTATCTTCCTCAACAAGCACACTCGAGACAATTCGAAGTAATAAAGATATTAGGACATTAATCGCATAGTGATTATCTTCAGGGTTTCACCCGTTGCAATGACAGTTTTTGTGAAATATATGGAGAATCATAGCTTCCATTTCTATTTTCAGTACATCAAGAGTGTAAAAATTTTAATATTTGTTTCACTGCATTCTACTCTCTTCTTGATCCTAGTTAATTAAGTTAATTAATTAGAGATATAAGACTTTCATATACTTCATTTCTTGCAATAGTCATCATACCTTCAGTCAAAACTACTAATACATGAAATCCTGAATGTTAGATTGTAGATATGTATAGATTAAGTAGTAGATTATCTTGGGTTTTCACTTTTATCTCTTTGCTATATATATCCGATAAATACCAAATCTTTTCTACCGAAAATTTGGATGTGTGTATCTAAACTTTTTTCACCATAAGAGAAATTGGCAGATCTTCACTTAACTCGATATCAACCAAGATGCAGGGACAATAACCAAATTGTATTACATGTAAGTGTATAATATAACGTATTTATGTATGTTCGGAAGTGCTTGCATAGATAGCTCACCGTACGTAAAGGAGTGCGTGTCTCGACGTCGAAAGAAAAACTAAAAAAATTACAGATAGCTAACTATCAGATTACTATATATTTTCAGTGTTTTGTCAGACATTGTATTCATATAACTTGGGATTAATTTGTTCGGTCATCTCTTTGGATGCTTGTTCTGCTGCAGAGAAGCATTAAGTTTCCCAGCATGTAGTCTAATATATACCAACCTGCTGTGTTGAAGAACACTCACATGCATTTCTGGATCGATCTTTTTTCCACAGTAACAGAAAAAAGAAAACGAAGAATACTTTGTAAACACTAAGTTGCTGACTCTTGAAACGTGCGGGCGTCGTGTGCAAAGTTAGATATATTCAGAGAAGAACTCCTGGTTTTCTTTTTTCTCCTGATAAGAACACCTGGACTCCTATTTTTCCTAGCTAGTTGCTGAAGTTCAACCCTCACAGATCGACTAATGGCCTCTTCTCATACACGAGCACCAACTCAAAGGGCACTGTAGCAGCAGAACCCTAAAATATCTTCTATGCTTGTGGAAACCATTCCGTTGTCTAATTCTTTATGCATTGTTTTAGAATCTACTATATTATCTCCTGCAAGGTTTAAAAGGTTTTGGGAAAAGCCCTACAGATAAATAAATATTATTGCCCTTAAGCTTCAGCAAGCGTATATATAAATGGAGATTTGTCTCAAGACTCGACTACAGTTGGTGAAGGACCGGAGGGGCATTGCAGTTAGGCCCACCACCCCTGACACTGCTTCAGTCCAGTGACAGGCGGCGTTAGCGGCCATGTCGGTGACCGTAGTAGGGAGGTCACGTGTCAGAGTCCCATGTGGGATGAGGTGGATATCAGTCGGATTAGCTACTAAAATATCACCGGTACAATTACAGAACCTTATTACAGAGATTTTTGTAACATTTGTGTGTATGGGTGATCAACTTCAATCGTACTTGGACTAAAAGAAGATGGAATTTATTCGAGCTTGAACAATTCCGCACCTTTTTGCTAGTTGGGGTTGGAATCTATATAATGCTGGCTTAAGTTCTGACACCTTTGAGGAAAATGAGGAAGGGACTTTGTAGAATGCAAGGCAAGGCAATATTTGTTTTGATTTCGTGTTTTCAACTATAGGGCATTTCGTGGAGGGGGTTGTTTCATCGTTGCAATTCAGAGTCAGCTAGCTAGTTTATGGATTTGGTGAAAAATAGAGTATATAAAATGTGATCTTCATTCCCAAATGCCCCCCAAATGGGGAAAATGTATGAGGGGTTTGGTAGCTAGCTAAACAACCCCTTGCCCGCGAATACTTATACAACCAAGGCTACCAAGGATATGATTTGTACAATGGCAATATGTCACACTATTTTCGTAAGTAGAGTTTAACATAGATCGAAAGAAAGAAGATGACATAATAGACTAAGAAAATGCGAGTTTCATTGAATTTCGACTCAATAATCATAACATATTTCTTTTCATGATCAAATCACATATATCAAATTGATTTCACTTGCATCTGAAAAGCATATGTTCGTAGTATGTATGGTTCAACGGAAAATGATCTTTTCAAAACAAATATCCGACTATTGAACTCATTGCAAATGGGCATAAAATACATGAAAAGAATAATATCCCATTAGAAGCATCCTCGATCATATGTTCATAAATAAGCATATATTTCAGGGATTGAACTTAACCACCGATCTTAGCTTTGCGGAAACACGGTGGACTGCATGAGATGGGCTTAATTAGTCCTTTTGCCAATATATTAGACTGCAATTAGACAATAGTTAGTGAATCAGTAATGACCTGAACCATGATTAACCAATTATTAAGACTAACATATAGAACTAAACGAATATGAATTATTGATAGACATGTTCTGCTTACAAAGTACTGATTTTTGATGCGGCAACAAGTACAACTTGTTTTGACACCTAAACTCCACCAAGAAGTCATGAGTGGAACTCTAAGTCTTTTTTTCGTAAAATAGTAACCGAGTAAGTTATCATTTTAAGGCGTAAAGAGGTTAAATTTTGGTTCTTTTCATGCGTATAAATTTGTTACAGATGATCGAAACAATAAGCTCTTTACTACTAAAAATATCACTCTAACATTTCCCAGTTAAGTCATTCTTTGTTTCTGAGCTAGGGGCCTGTCTTCGAGTATTGTTGCAGTACACAGACAAAGACCAAGGCAAGTACATGAATAAACTGAGATTAGGTAATAATGTTTCTAGCTTTTCAATCTGATTAATGAACCAGATTTTCAGGGACCATGCTTCACTCACCACCCCACTCGTGCCCACGACCAGTTTGCCATGGTATTCTTATACAGATGAAGATTCGACGCGTGTAAATTCATCACTATACTAATGTATCTAACATACTGATATAGGAGGACATGGGTCACCTTCTTCCTTTTGATTTTTAGAGTTTAGTTTTAGAACATACAGTACTACAGTACCTAAAGTTCAATGGACATACCTATTTGTTTACGGGGAACTTGAACTTAGAAGTACATATTAAAATGGATTTTGGCATTCCTAGGTGTTGTTCTTCATTTCTCATTTGTGACTTTCTGGGTTCTTCTTTCTATATTGATTCAGGCAAGATATTAGCAACGATTATTTTCTAGTTTCTAAACGAAGATCCGACGACATGATGAAAGCTCGAGGTATGACTAAGCCCAAGGTTTAATTTTAGTTTGGTATTAATAGTTTAATAGTACTTCAGTATAATTTGAGATACCGATTGTCATATATACATGGCAGTTGACATGTGATTTATAGTATGAAGCAAACAGTGACACTTTTATTTAACTGAAAACAAATCCAAGATTTAATGCAGTCACTTGATATTTTTTAATCCAAGCATAATTCGTCCCTTCTCTTTCTTCTTCTAGGGAAATATTTTTTCCCCTTTTGTCTTGGAAATAGTTTTACCATATTCCTGCTTGATGATGGACATGTATTACTAAGATTCATATTCTCCTTAGGAGCTTGATTTGTGAGGATATGATTAAGAAAGTGATGATTAACAATTGTGCATTAATATTATAGAGAGAAGTTATAATGAAAACTTTTTTGTTAAGTACTAGTTGAAAACTTCTTCGTTTTATGCTATTTTCAATCGTATATTCACATCTTGGCTAGGGGTAACACTTTAAAACCGAAAACCAGAAAAAATCGAACCGAAAACCAGACTGAAACAGTTTAAACCAACTATCCAGAAGAAGCAAAATTTTCGAAAATCTTGTGAAATAGGATTGATTGGTATAGTGAAATAAGAATAGAGTAGAAATTCACTTTAAACCGACAAGATTTGGGTCCCAATCAAAACGGTCAACTCTAGTTACGTTTATGTTTATTTATTTATGGGGAGTCATATTCTCGGGAGGTAAACGTTCTTAAATTTTTTACATGGGTGGTTACATCTTATCTATGTGAGAGTGTAATGTGTGGAAGAGTCGACCAAACTATGTCACATAGGGGTATATAATAACGTTTATGTGTGATAAGTAACGTTGATTGAGGGTTGACCACTTTGATCAAGCCCCAAACATTACCAAATCAGGTAGAATTTATATCTGCTTATATATTGTAGGAATTTTAAATATGATTTCTTGTCAATTTTTCTTTGTTTTTTTAAGGCAAATGTCAAGATGGAGTCGACAAAGATTCAATAGTGCACTGGGGATTAAAATAGAATTTAAATTCTTGATAAACAGACAAAAGTTTAAACTAAGTACATCAGAATTTTGATAAACAGACAAAAGTTTAAACTAAGTACATCAGAATTTTGACGTTGTGTAAAACATCTAATTTGAGAAAAAAACTCAGTGCGACACAAATCCAGAAAATTAAACTTCACCAGATAAATTTGAATAGAATTTACAAACCACGATTGTAACCAAATACTATTACAAATTCTCAACGGTCCAGTTCTTCAATCTTTAAGGATCTGGTTGCGTCCTTAAGATTTCCCAATCACTCTCTATTGACCTTGAGAGAATGATAACCATATAAAACAAAAATTCACGTTAACAAGGATCAGTGAATTTCGACATATCAATGAGTTTTGTAGCAGAAGAACTTTATCTCTAATTGTGCATGCAAGAGGTAGTCAGTCTAGACTTTGATGCACAACTTTTATAAGAGCAACGACTCCACCTTGGTTTAAAATCACAACCCTAGCTAATTGACTTCCTACAAAGAAAAATCTTTAACGTTAAAATCATCAATTAGATATAACTCAATATATTAAATAAAAGAAAATCTTCCTTTTTCTGTTATATAAAATTTGTTATGCAAGGAAGTCTTATATAATTAGGACTTCAGGAGATCCCAACCAAAATAGGAGTTGATAAACTTCACCATTATAGCACGTTAAGTAAAGGAACAAAACACTACAATTTGATCACAAACTGTATTTAGTTTTGTATATCAGTGTCAACACACGCACACATATATATATATGCAGTGACGGATCTAGGATGTGATCTTCACCTAGTCTAAATTTAATTAAAAATGTTTCTTAAAAATTAAACTAGTGAATTTTTAGAGAAGAAAAAAAACGATAATAAGATTTTGAGATATACTAATGAAGCAATGTATAAAAAAATGAGTAAAAGGAAGAAAAAAATGAGTGAAAAAGAGGAAGGTGGAAGCAAAAATTCAAAAATGGCGAGAAAGAATTGAGAAACAGAAGTGAGTAAAAGGAAGAAAAATTGAGTGAAAGAGGAGGAAAATAGAAACAAAAAAGGCAAGATCTGCTTCCACCTTGAATCGAACTGATGTAGAGAGGATGCAACTCATACCACTAAGCCAACTGAGCTATACTCAAGTCTGTCTTGGATCTAGGTTTTCTTTACCTTTTCAAATATTCACCTGGGCTGGATCCGCCCCTATACATATATATCAAAAAGTTTGTTGAATTTCTATCCCTATAAATAAACTAAAAATAAGGATTCCTTAATGGAATGACCCTCTATATATATAGTCCGTTTATATAGTGGACGTCAGTTCCTTAGCTAAGGAACAGATTTCATTATTTGACCCTTTTATTCGATCATATTTTCTCATTTTAACTGTTCAGATTCCATGTATATATGTGTAGATCATCTCTACAAATTTTCAGCCAAATTGATAATCGTTAAGACGTTCAAAATTGATAATCAATGAAAATATAAGGTCAAAATAGAAACTAATCATGAATCCAGTACATGTAAGATATATGCAGTTTTTTGATGATATGATGATTCTCTACATTGGAAAAAATTGTGGATAACATTGATAATGAATATGTGATTGATGAGTTTAAAGTGAGCGGATCTTGCAAGATGAGTTTTATTTTGTTTCCCCCTCTGGTGGTTCCAAACCCAAAAAAATTTATATGCCCTTGTACAAATAGCCTAGACAACTCTCGGATCCTAAATTCCCCACGGGTGATTAGCATTTCATAATTCACAAATGACGGATACTTTGTTCCGTTTCCCATATCTTTTATTATGTATTTCTAGATTCAAGAGTTTGTGAACAGGTGGTAAATCTTCCCCCAAGCTCCACAAGCAGCAGTGTAGCAAGAGGACATTGAACGTGCAAGTATGTGAACTGAAATTTGTACTTGTTTGAGAGTAGTTGCGAGGTATTTTGCTCATGTCGTTATGGACGCTTTGATGGTTATCATAGCCAGTCTGAAAAGCACCATGTATCATTCATTTGTGATCACAAATGAATCTTCTACTTGCAGCTTCAAGTTGTGCATTTTGATCCCTGAGGAGCAAGAGGCCATTGAATGTGTAAGTAATATTTCTTTGGGTTTAGGGTTTTTGTTTTTTACCATAATGGTCCTAATTCTCACTCAACGCACATCTTTTAGTACGCTACACAATTAGTTTTAGTTCTTTATATTTTACTAACTACACAGCTCAAAGAAGCTAAAATATGCATTACTGTGAAGGAATTAGCATATTTTACAATGACTGACCCTAGTGGGATTGCGTCAATATTGAATCATTGGTTAGACTAAGTGGATGAATGTCACCATACTAAAAAGCACCAGTAAAAGTAACTGACTGGACAAGGGTAGCAATCCAAAGACAATGCACCCTACATTATTCTGAAAACTTTAGAATCTAAACTAGCATGAGAATGTCCCCTGGTTCCTTGACCTCAGGATACTGTCCTACTGAATCTCAATTCTACAAAATTTTGCAATCCCATAAATGCAGAGTCAAACATGGTAGCAAAGACCAGATGAATTTTTAGGGGGAGAGATAAGCAAAAAGAAAGGCAATGATCAAACTGGGGGGCACAACTGATTGTTCTAAAGATCCACCATCTAATTCATACAAACAGTAAGAAAACACAACATCCGTTGGCATTTCCTTCCGAAATCAAGTACGTTATGGAAATCTTCTGTAGTCCATTTTAGGGTGTACAAGAGACATCGTTCATTCATACACAGCAGAAACAGTGAAAAGATAAAGACACCCTTGTACCTTGTACGCCACATTCTGCAGCTCATTTTAGCCCATGGCATATTTCTGGGTCCAGCTCCTTGCTGTTGTCTCATACTTGTTCCTGTCTGTCTTGTACATGTGAGCAATCTCTGGCACCAATGGATCATCCGGGTTTGGATCCGTTAACAGTGAGCAGATTGAAAGTAACACCTATCAACAAAAAAGAGCTCAATTACAATACCTCTGAAATCATAACTGTACAGTACAAGCCAATTTTGCTGTGTGCACAACAACCTTATCAATTTATGACTTCAAGAACAGACTATTTTTTATGTTAGAGATTGCACCTTGGAAATGGTTAGAGCAGGACTCCATTGCTCCTTCAAAATGTCGAGGCAAATGCTCCCGTTGCTGTTAATATTTGGGTGGAAAACCTTTGTTCTAAATGCCACCTACAAATGACCATCAACTAATCAGAGACAGATATAAAGAAAGAAGAGCAATATCTTTGTATAGGACTTCTCTACTTTCCCTTTTCTGGAAAAGTTTCTGTCAATGTATCAATTGTACTTAAATACAATAGCTGATAATGTAAGGGGCGGATTTAAAACAAGAGGTGATGGGGGTGGTGAGCTAGAAGAACAAAATTTACTAAGTATAATACAAAAAATTCAAACAAAAGTAGCCTCTCTATTTGTCCAAACAATCAGTAGTTTTCTTTTTGTTTCCAGAGGTTGCTCTAAGATAGTTCAGAGAGCTTTCATATCATTCCAAAATGAGAATTCACAATAGTTCAAACCCAAAAACCCATCATAACATAACCGCAAAGAATTTAATGTTTGAAGCTACTAAGAACAGAGAGAAACATGTGGACAGTTTGAAGTTATAAGAGAACAACATAACTCGTCATTCATGGTGGATGATAATTACCTTTGGTGGCTTAAATGGATAATCTGGGGGGAAATGAATAGTAACTAGAAAAACACCACCAGCATAAGGGCTATCTGGGGGACCCATAATTGTTGCTTGCCAATGAAACATGTCTTCGGCAAAAGGACCTGCCAACAAAACATGCCAGAGATAAGAAGGCATGCCAATAAAAGTATATTGAAAGATAGACTAAACAATAATAGATAGCTCAAATAGGTCTTAGTTTGAGCAACAACAAGTTCTTGAAGAAGCATTTATCTGTCCAAGAAAGGAACTAGTTAAGCACACCACAGTATCCACTATGATACTACAAACAAACAAGCAAAGGAAAAATAGCATTCACAATGCTGTGCAATAAAAGAAAACAATCAAGTCATGCATATGAAGTTTAACAACCAGAACATCTAACCAGGTAGATAAGCTGGACAAATAGAGTCATTTTCAATTTTATAAGTATGAAAATCTGCATCAATGATGTACCAAGTACAGATATCAATCAGAACCGATCTAACTGGGAAACCTAACTCTTTGGCCCTCACTTCCATCTCCCCACATGGAAATACCAATACCGTGTGTACGAATGGTTCAAAAACAAATGTGAGAATAATGGCCAAATGCAAAAAAACTTGACAGCTTAAAAAATCAGATCAACTTGTGTCTATAGTATACCTAAAGGATACAACTTTCAAGTTTCGCCACACAACACAACCTAACAGTTGGGCAATTACACAATGACAACACATTTTCTTATAATTAAGAGCCCTCATTATTCATCTCCACCCACCATGTGCAAACCTACACTCCCTAGCGATACAGCCATAAAATTCGTATCCAACCACGGCTAAAACATCAATACACAGGCACATTTTGATTCTGAACCTTGACATGATTTTTTTGCGGCAATTCGACATTTTCTACTACAAGCAAACACTAGAAATGACATCATCGATTCGGTAGAACTGATATCTATAGCCTTCCAATCAAAAGACCACTTCTTCATCCTAAGCTAACGAATCATAAACCGAAAATTTAACAGATTGCAATGATCAGAGATCATCACCACAATTCAACTAACCATTAAAACAGAAGCTTCAATTTCAATCAGAAACCACAGCAATCAACCAAACCAGAAGCAGCTGAAAATTTTTCAAAGAAGAAAAAATGAACATAGAGATACCTGCGCTGCATGACGTAGGAGGATCCTTCTGCAAATCCTTGAGCTCCTTCAGGATCCGCTTCGACGCCATCTGCGAAACCCTAGCTCACCAGATCCACACTCAAATCATCAAAATCCAAAACCACAAAACAAGCTAACGCTCGAAATTTTCGAACGAATCGCACAGATTGCACGTACCTGATACAGCAGAGAGAGCGAGAAAGAGAGATCGGAATTTGAATAAGAAGAAGAATGAGAATTGAGAATTGAGAATGAAGAAGAAGAAGAAGAAGAAGAAAGGAAGCGACTTTTTTATACAGTGCTTCTCCTTTTTTTCTTCTAGGAATCTAGACTCGTTTGCGATTGGGTCCCGCGCCTGGCGTTTCGCTAGTTGTAATTTCGGGGTTTTCTTTTTTCTTTTTTTTGGCGCCGAAAGCGGCCAAGAAAAAATGGAGGTTGATTCTTTGGGAAGGAGACGGCGTCGTTTCGTATGGGATTTTACCGGGAGAAAAGCGGATAGGCGCGTTGTTTGAACCGGAAACGATGGGCGGTCACGCACACGGTGGCTGGCACCGTCAAACATCGAATCCATCGACCTCTATTCTTTTCATTTTCTCCCTTTTCTTACACATTATTTTTTATTCTTTTCATTAATATCGTTTTATTTTAACAACATTATGTCATTCTTCATTAGGAAGTTAAGAAAATTGATATGTAAGCTTAATGATAAATAAACCCAATTTATAGTTCAATGTGCTCACAAATGGTTGAACTCGGAATTTGGGTCATACAAGCACAAAAACGTAACGAACATTTTCGGCTCGAAGCCGAGTTTTTTATTCAAACTTAAAACAGAGTTTTAAGTCATGGTTTTCTTTAAGAATATAAATTTAATGATTCATGTAAAGATATGATATAGATCAAATTTTCTAACTTGTATTATGTAAAATTAGTTATTAATGTAATAAATAAAATAAATGAGATTAGCATATAAACCATAACGCTACCGACTTATTTTTGAAACAAGAAACTAGTGTAATAACACTATGATTCGATTCAAGAGTAAATACCCAAATATGATAATAATTTTTTTTTTTTGAAAACAATAATACAACTTCAATTCCTATATTCAATTCAAGATTTTTAGAAATTTCAAAAATTAGTCTCCTAAAAAAATATACAAATTGCATCACAGCCCATGACAGTTGTCCTACACAGTTCATCTCTGATCCACAGCAGGAGATTGACGATGATTACTATAATCACTTTCCCTTACCCATAATCTACATACGGTGCACTCGTATGTCGGCCACTAAGCTACGGCTCGACCACGCACCTCCCCTGCACTCGACCACACCCAAAAGCTCCCTCCCAACGAACCCGCCGTGGCTAACGTGCGCCGTTTTCGTAGCTTAAACGATCAATCATCAGATTCTCGAAATCCAAGCTACACACTCCACCACAACCTCCGCCGTACGCCACGCGCCTCGCGTCGCTGACCGTCATAAAACCCGACCCGGCCCGCAAAGATGGACAAGGTCAATCTCCAGAGGCGGGTCAAGATGAACGTATCCAAGTACGAGTTCGCCGACGAAGACCAAACGAAGCCGTCGGAAGGCACAAGGATGCGGCCGTCGGAGAGCAACGTCACCGAGGATCAGGAGCCGTTCATGGGAGTCAAGGTCCGCCGGAAAGCCTCGTTTCGCCGTGAGTTCAAAGGCGACTACATCGACGTTCGGTCCAATCAGTACTTGATGAAAATCCTGGAGAAGCAAGGTGACCTAATCTCTGACTTTCTCGTTCAAATTCTCGTAATTTAAGTCTTCAATTTGATGAATCAAGCTTTAATTTCGTCGATTTTTCGAGGTTTAGGTTCCCAAAAGACTAGAAATGTTGATAATTTGGGGATGAAATCATTGAAATGTGCTGTGATTTGATTCGATTGTGCTGCATTGTGTTTTCTAGGTGATAAGGAGGTGTTGTTTGCTGATAAATTGTTGAAATTCACTAGTAGTGGGAAGATGAAGCGTCGGATTTTGATGATCACTGACTTCGCTATCTACATTGTTGATCCTGAGGCTGATGCGCTGAAGCGGAGGATAGCGCTTGCGGCTGTGGAGAGGGTGTGCTTGAGTGAATTGAATGATAATTTTTTCGTAGTAGTTATTCCGACGGAGTATGATTTGCTCATGGCTAGTACTCACAAGACCGAGATTGTTACTGTCTTGGTTGAGGCTACTAAGAGTGGTTCTGATGATGGAGTTGAAGTTTGTTTCGCTAACAGGTAATGCACCTTTATGCTTGATATGATCAATTTGTTACCAGCTTAGCCTGCGTTTTGTTCTCAACTGTTACTTGCTTCATTTAGGGATGTAGAAAGCACATATTGATATGGTTCACTAATTACTATCAGCATTGTTCGTTTAGTCAAAGTAGCATCTCTGGATATGATTGCTTCAGTTGGACGTGTTTCGACACACATAATTATACCCTTTGTTTTCTACTTGACAATTTTTCATGTTATTTTTTCATGATATTTGTGGCAATTAGAGTGAGTCAAGAGACTTATTTCTTAGTGCAGCATATAAACACTCGTACAACTCACTTCTTAGATGCTGTGAGATGGGAATATCAGCTTTACTTTTTGAGAAGGGGATATTTAGGATATGACATCTCTGGTTCTTATGCGAGTTATATTCTGGGAAAATTAGTGGAGAAAGTGCTTGGTTGGATGGCTGCTTTGGCCATAGAATCTTCATGATATAAGACAGCGATGTACCTTCAATATAGCACATAATCCTTACGGTATTGACCATACCTTTAGTGTGATGTTTGAAAGAATCCTTCTTCAGAAAGCCTAGTTTCTTTTTAGGTCTACTTTCCCTGGAACAATACCCAGTAATACTTTAATGAAGATATTGATTACTTCATCAGCATTTTTCTTATGCCAAAATATTTTGAATTTGGAATTTTTTTGACCTTTGAGTTACCTTGGCAATTGTTGTAAAGGGTGTTATAACTGAATGCATGCTTTCTATTTCTGTTTTGCAGTTTTGAGTATAATGCAGGTGCAGAGTTGGTGAAGGAGGTTCAGTTTGAAGAAGTTGAAGGTAGGACACCTTTTTGTTTCAGGATCTTGTAACTTCTAAAGTAGTTTCCCTTGCTACTCCTGTGATTTGGTATACTGAGTTACATAATACTGAATCGTTTCAATTTATATGAAATTTCAGGTGGTGTTAAAACAAGAATTCTGAGGAAGTGATTGCAGGGCCAGCCAGGGTTGTATGTTATTACACTGCTGGGTTTCAGTTCTGAGCTGTAGAGATGAATCATTCTTTATCTATTGTGTCAAGGTTCTGCTCAGCATCAAGGCCAACCTCACAGGAACTATTGTCTTTTATTCTCATTTGCTTGTGATTCTTATACTGGAAAAGTTAGATGTAATTGTCTGAGACTTCTAGCCAGTTTGATCTGGATGTATGAAATCATTGATGTCATTGAACATAAAATATTTCTGAATGAACAAAGATTGTTTGCCAATTGCAGATTCGGCCTTTCTTCAATCTATTTCTCTCAATCCGAGAGTTCGTGTTATTGATTAGCAAAAGAACCTTCAGTATTACCTTAAACTAAACAAGGAGCAAAATAAAAAACAATGACTACAACTGTTCAACACCAGCTTTCATAGAAATATAGGTTTCATATAGGATCTACTACAAGGAGAAAACCATTTGGCTCAATTCCGGAACTTCAATTAAAATGTAAAAAAATCATAGGATCATAGCTACTAACTATGAAGAAAGAATTTCACTTTGGTGGTGCTTGTACTTGTGCCTGAGCTTGTGGTTGTCCCTGTGTCTGTGCCTGTGCCTGAGCTTGTGATTGTGCTTGTGCTTGTGCCTGTGCTTGAGATGTTGATGCCATGAGCCCTATATCAGCTACTGCTTCTGTTTGTGCCTGTACTTGTGCTTGTGCTGCTTGTTCTTGTGCTTGTGCTTGTGCTTGAACTGCCTGTGCTTGAGAGTTTGAAGGAATTATGGCTGGAGTAGATATTTCTTTTGGAGATGGTTGACTTATTGGAGTGGCAGTATTTACTTGACGAATTTCCTCCACCTTCTTCACGACATCCATCATTTTTGGTCTCTGCTCGGGCAGTCTGGCTACACAAGACATTCCTATCTGTAACATCTCAACCATCTCCTCCTCGATGTTTGGGTACCTCAGTAGCTCCACATCAAATACCTCTGCTGTCCATTCCTCTCTGACCACCGAGTTCACCCATCTCACCAAGTGCACAACCTCTTCACCACCAGCTGTATGTATTGGGCTCTTTCCAGTGAGAAGCTCGAGCAACAGCACCCCAAAACTATAAACATCAGATGCAGGGGTAGACTTCCGAGTGTCTGTCACTTCTGGGGCACGGTATCCTCCATTACGCACTGCTGGTGGAGGCATTGGACTCATCAGTGTCGGTAAGCCAACATCAGACACACAACCATATCCTTGAGGGTTGAGGAAGACATTTGAGGCCTTTATGTTTCCATGGACAAGCTTCACACCATTCTGTGTGTGGATATAAGCAATGCCTCTCGCTACACCAACTGCTATTTTGAGTCGAGTGTCCCAGTCAAGTGGAGTCCTACCCTCTCCTCTTTTAACTGCAAAACCAAACATTAGTATAAACATCATTAATGCTCAAAATTAAGTAGGCAACAATGTTTGTGCTTCAATCCATACCATGTAACATTGCAGAGGTGCTTCCCTGCTCTAAGTAATCATACACAACAAGCTTCTCATCTTTGGAGTAGTAATACGCCCTCAGCGCCACAACATTCTCATGACTGATGCTTCCCACAATCTGCATCTGCTGCTCGAATTCCTTCTTTCCAACACTCACATCCTTCAACCTCTTCACCACAACAATATTTGAATCCTCCAAAGCCGCCTTGTAAGTTGTGCCGAAAGTTCCTTTACCAAGAACCTCAGCAGATGCCCTCAGCAAGTCCTCCAAATCAAATACAAAACTGGAACCCTCAAAGAAGGAAATCCTGTTATCCTTGTCTTCGCCCCCCAAAGCTCCCTTCTTCGAAGACACTTGTTTCTTCTCTGTTTTTGTAACAACCCCATTCTGATCACCATCTGACATCTTGGAGCAGCAAACGATCATGGAAAAGGCAATCACAACAAACCCAAGAACACACCCGCCAATGACAATACCCAACAGTGCAGGCTCAGACAACTTCTTGTGCTTACTTGGTTGAGAAGCACTAGGTGGTTGAACAGGAAGAGCTGGGGGAAGGGCCAGTGATGAAAGATTGTTACCTGAAAAGGCCGAGCTTGGGAACCTTTCAAGAGACTTAGGCACATAGCCACTGAGATTATTGTTGGCTAAATCAAGCTGCTGCAAACTAGGAACATTGAGGTCAGGAACTTGACCCGAAAGCGAGTTGTTAGCAAGACTCAGATATGTCAAATGAGTCAAGTTGGAAATCGAAGAAGGGATGCTCCCACTAAATGCATTGTTGGAGAGATTCAGGACAGTGAGATTCTTCCAAACCGAAAAGTTCAAAGGCAATGGCCCTGAGAACTTGTTGGATTGAAGATAAAGGCAGGTTAACTTCCCAAGTTGAGCAAAATCAGAAGGGAATGGACCTGTCAAGCTATTCAATCTGAGACTCAGAACAGAAAGCGAAGTCAAACGGCTGAGAGTGTTGGGAGGGATTGGACCATGTAGGCCAGCTCCAGGCAAATGAAGCTCTATGATTCTGGACTCATCTATGTTGCAGACCACTGCTGTCCAGTTTCCACATACAGGTGAGTTTTCACTCCAATTTAGAGGGCCTGTGTGAGAAACATTGTGAAGGAAATCAAGCAAAGCTTGTTTATCTTCAACAGGGTCACCATTCACGATTAGAAAGATTGCCCCGATGATCAATAAAGCAAACAAAGCCTCTATTTTCTTGTCCATTTTTCTCAGGCAAGACCTCAATCTTGATCCCAAGTTCCCTACTACATGAATATGAAAACAAATGAAAAATTACATATGAATACTATGCAGAACAGCTAGTTACCAGAAGTACTCCAAACACAGTTGACTAAAAGGAATAGAATTTGGAGATCAGTCAATAAAAGCAGTTATAGCTAAGTTTGAATTAGGAGAAGATCAAATCATATACTTTTCTTCTTTCACCTACTTTGTTAGGTACTTAGCTAAGAAAGCCCCCCACTAATTTTGATTTATATGCTTTCACTTTCACATAATCACATCAATATCAATTACCAAACAGCTTCCAGCTCAAACAAATAAACCCCATAAAATCATTAAAAACAAGAGCAAAAAAGGGAAAAACTAACTTGCTGGTCTCAGATCACACCATAGCTCTCTTTGCTCAACTTTTTTCAGTAGTGGGTTGTTTAGAAACACATTGTAGCTTGTAGTTTCAGGGAAAAAGAAGGATAGAGAGATAGAGAGAGAAACCCAAGTGGGGAATGATGGTGGAGAAGTGATGATTATTAGCTGGGACTTGCTTGCTTGTGGAAGCAGCATGGCCACATGCAAAGAGGGTAGAAAGAAGTCATTAGAATTAGACTATAATTGTTCATGATTGATGTGGGAGAGAAACGATAGCCCAATATAAAAGAACCACCCTCTTATATTTTATAGCGCAGGAACAGGAAGCTGCATGTTGACCATTTGAGGAGGAGACCAAGAGATCAGGGTCAGATAGAGATAGGCTATGAGACATTAAGGAAATCTAAAGCAGGAGCCACTGCATTATATATTATAGAATGACTAGCAGCGTTTCTTGTCTTTAGCAATTGGGTGTTTGTTTGAAACCATGAAGCTATATGAGCTAGGAACTTGTAGTTTTCTGTCTTATCATTTTCGCAAATTACGTACCGAAAGAGGATTTGTATTCTTATTGTTGTTTATGTGATCCGAACATGTTTCTGTTATTGATCGTGGGTGGTGGTGGTGATGATGTATATATACATGCACGCTATAGAAAGGGCAAACGAATCCTCATAGGTTAATTTTTCGAGTTCAAGAAACTATTTTCGTGTTACATGATTATTTGATTACAAGAGATTTCATACGTGGTATTTTAATTTCGCACCAAAAAATAGCATTTTTAAAGTAATGACGTATTATGTGGCATGTTTAGTTCACATCATGGTATGTAGTATATGTAGAAAAGAATGTCGTGTTTTAATGAGTTATCACATAAAGTTCATATCATCGAGAATGTTACTTGCTCAATGACTACGATGGACTACCATTAGCAAACGATTCGATACTGGTGTGGAGTTAGCATATCATCTATGAACACTGAAAGTTTACGCATTGCTAGTCACCACCATTTTGAACGTTAACTCTACTTGCTTTCTAGATGCTAATATCACCTTATTGCTCTTTCTAACTCATTTTCATGCTGTTAATTTCAGTACCTAAAATCATCAGAAATTGAAATCGTTATGACCTCTCAATTCATAGGCCCCCAAACAAAATGGTCACCTAAACATAATAGGGAGAATTCGACACCAACCGAAAATGGCGCCAAAATTTGACCCTTAAGTACCAATCATGGGTGATGTACGATGTGACAACTCCATGTGATGATGCCATGTATGACATGTGTTTCATTGTTAGGAAAATTGGCATCCAATGTCACATATTAAGGAGATTTTTTGACAAAAACCATTAGTACTCAAGTTTGAATGATAAGGATAGATATCTTTCTTTGCCAAGCCTTTGGACAAGTTAAGGATTTGGCATAGTAACACCATTTATTACAAAATTTAGTTCATCTATTTCTAGCAGAACAACAAAAAATACTAGATAAGAAAACATAGCAAAATAATAAAATACACGTGTTTAACTCCTAAAAACAGGATTAATCGTAAATAGATAAATCTAAATACTTAAAAATGGGCTGAGTGAAACCCAAGCCCAAACTTAGGCCCGAATAACCTTAATTGGACCTAGCCCAAGGCCCAAAACGAAGGTGGCGTGCCTACCTCCTCCAAAAACCTCGCCCGTCAACGTCGTTGAGAGCCACCACCAAGACCACTGCCTCTTCGACAACCGCAAAGCATCACAGACTCCCCCATCAAAAAACCGTCACTATCATACGAGACCTGTCAACCATAACCAGCAAGACTACACAAGCCTCGCCACTATCATCAATCTGCTATATCAGGACCCACTCCAGGATTTTCCCGTAAATCCCGAAATGACCCCTGCGAGGACCACCTTAAGGGAAGTTTTATCAAAAATTCGGCAACACCTCCCTTTAAAAATAGACAACCCTTAATCTACACAACCCAACACTTCCAAAACAAACAACCACACAAACTCTTGGAGTCATCATACTCTCCAAAATAAACAACTCCCACAATAATTAACATAGATAACACTAGAAGTATTTTTCCATGAAATACCTCATATAACAAATAATTCAACAAATATACCAAATACTTCACATAAAACAATACCCAAGTTACCAGAGCTCTAAGCGGAAGGAAAAACACGAAGGGCTCAGGGAAGAAACATGGAAACGTTAGAGTGAGTGGACAAAACTAAACTCAATAAAATAATAGCTTTAAACCAAAAATAAATCATCTTTATGCATGCTCATAATAATTCAAATATAAAATTATGGTCTTAAGCCAAACACAATTAATCCAGGTCTGCATCCAAATAATAAACGAAAACAAAAATCCTAGCCTGCAGCTTACTCATCAATAAAAAGGGGAAAAATATCACAAATAATTCATCTCTCATGTCAGGGTCGGAGCTAAGAGCTCTAGCGTACCACCCACCCTCAGTGAGGACGCAATCCGCACTAAAACTACCATCTCGTCCAATAAGAGAGGAGTGCAACAAGTGACGCGCTTCCACTCCACCGAACGAGGAGCGCCGCGCGCTAGCTAGCTAAAATAAATCTGACAACCCTCATATAATAATAAATAATTCAGTGATATTAAATCCAAGTTTTTCCCTTTTTCTCAACTAAGGCCAAATATAAAACATTAATCCAAGTCATTAGTCAATTTAATAAAATCCAAGCCCTTAGCTAAATATAACATAACCCCGGCAAATGCCAAAACTTAAATCTCAGTAAAACATCGGGTTCGATTCCCATCTGTATGACGGGTCTCTCCCGTTGAAAATCATCTAAATATGTCATGTGCGAGCCAAAATACATAAAGCATGAGAAATAAACAATTAAAAATCATCCACTGAGGTGCTCGCATATACCAAGAGAATCAAAATAAACAGAAAACCCGAGAAACACAATTACTGAGAAAATCTTCAAAACCAGTAAATTCACAAATCATGACATGCATTCATTTACGTAAAATAAAAGTTCACTCACAGTACGTGTGCGGTTATGCCTGTCGTCGACCGGTAGACTCCACAGTACGAGTCTCCTCAGGTCCTGTTGACCAAAAATAATATATATAAATATATTTATTTTCGTAACTCGTTAATGTTGTCTCCGGTAAAAAAAAGACTTAACATAACTCTTACATACTCTCTGTTATCTTAACCAAACCTCAACCTACTCTTATTTTCGTACTTATACCAACTTAGGCCGAATTAACATAAAATCGGAAAAATTCTAATTAACCAGCAAAAATCCATTTTTCACTAAAACCTCAAAAACCACACTTTTCCATTTATCTTCTACCCAATAACCCTAAATTAACCTCCACATCAATTAAATATTATAATTCAAAAACCCTAAGCAAAAAGACTAAATTGTCCCTGAACTGTAACCAACACAGTCCAACCGACGATTTCTGACCATCACTAGCTCCGCCTCCTCATCCACAACAACTTCTCTCAACACAACTAAACTCAAATCGAAGCCTACCTACCTCAAACAGTCCATGAACAGTAACTCAAAAAAAAGTCAACCTGGAGTTCGATCTCCTCACCTGACGCGTTATTGGTCGACTCCGTGCAGTTAGAGCTTCTTGGGAGGACGTCAGTCCTTCCCTTACCCGCAAAACTCGGCGAGGTGGTGGGAGGAAACGAACCCAGGCGACCCCCCTCGACGACAGTGTACTGCTGTAGCTTCCCTCTCCCACGTCGGTGCTCCACTGTCGGAAACAGCTGCCTAGATCGATGACGGAGGTGAAGGCGAGTCGACCGGGACCGGTAGCGCGCCAAGCGGTGGCCGGTGGACGGAGAACTGTGTTGCGCACAGTGAGGAAGGGAGAGAGAGTCACGCGCGCGGGATGAAGAAGGAATAAAAGAAAGAAAAAGAAAGAAAGAAAGGAAAAACAGAGAAAAAGAAAGAAAAAAAGGAAAAGTTTCCTGAAACGGAAACTTTTCCAACCCTTTTATCATTTTTCTTTCTTTCCCGACAAAGGAAGTCGGCACCCTAAAGATTTCACCCAAATTTTCTAATTACTTTCTCAATAATTACTCTCTGATAATTTTTTATTATCGACGATCTCTAAAAAAATTATTTTTACCGATAAATCTTAATATCGATAAGGTAATTTCCAATTGTAAACGGAGAAAGTAACTTTTAGTAACTTAAAAAGAGTCGGGGTGTGACATGCTAAGATCCGACCAGTTTCGTTCTCATTGCCAGAATCAATAATCAACCTCAATCGCGCTGCCGCACGACTCATAGGTAAATACCACTAGACTTTGATGTCTTGCACACGCCTACAAGCCGCAGATCCCTTCGCTTGAACCTCGAGCAAAAATGCCACAATCAACACTACTTTGGTGATTGTAGATCCCGTCCGGCAGCCAAATGTCGACGTCGGCAAAGACCAAAGGCCGACCGCAACCAAGATTGACCACCAGATAAGTGAGAGTTTGAGAGAGAAGAGGTAGCCACTCTTAGGATTTGGAGCTATTGTACATAATAAGGAGATGAATCTCAAAGTTATTTATCAAAAGAATAAGATTGTCAATGAGATATAATTATAGTTAAGATTGTCAACGAGATTTTGAGTATTTTACCCTAACAAATTATCTATAATTTTCTTTAAAATAGGAAATTTGAAGAGAGATAACCAAATTTATTATATTTACAGCAAATTTTAAAATTTGAACGAAGAATCTGAGGAATGAACGTCAAATCTTTAAAATAGAGAAATTGTTAGAGTTTGAGAAGAAAAATTTGCTTGAAATATTGATTTTTTCTTCTCAATTATAAAGAAATTATAAATAAGCTATTGAAAGCACAAAAATATGGCTAATACGAGGGTAAAAGTTTCTATCTCTACATATTTAACTATGGTAAAAGCAAAACGAGTACGCGTGTCAGTGTATGATTGCCCTGAAGGACCAGTCCGCGATATCTCGCCAAAAACCGCCTAAAAGGAATTAAAAAAAAAGAGAAAAATGACGAAATTGGAAAGTCGATAAAGCAGGACGAGAAGAGAAAGGATATAAAAGAAAGACAGAGCTTGACCTCCTCCTCTTCCTCCTCCGCGAAACCCTAAAAACAAAATCTCGCGATAAAATTAAAATCCCCTGAAAAATCTGCTCGGCTGCTGCCACCTCCTCCGTCTCTTCCAATCTTCCCTGTAAGTACGTCCACTCAAATTTCTCGTCTCTCTTTTCTTCAGTTTCGTCCTTAATTCTCCGATCCCAATTTTCCCTTTTACTATTTTGTTCTCTTTAAGCAAATTGAATATTTGGGTACTTGAATTCTGGGTTTGGTTGATAACTTTGCCCAGATATAATATGAATTTGGGTTTTTCAAGTTTTTGTCTTTAGTGTGAAATTTGATGAAGGAAACTGAGCTCAAAAGACCATGTATTGGAATCCAATTAGCATTTAACTAATTCTGTGAAAAAATACAACATGGGTTTGGATGGTAATGGGGATTCAACTGTTTGAGAGGTTAATTAGTTTAAAGGGCATTAAAGATTGGATATTTGGATGTAGGATTCTGAATGAGAATAGTTGACGCGAAAAGTTATAGTATGCAGCTATGTAGAACTGTAGAAGCATTCTGGGTTTTAATCAGCATTTGCAGCAGTTAAGAATGATGTTGGTTTTACATTTATCAACCTTACATGATACTTGTGTTGATGTGCGGATCATGTAGAGAGTATTATTATGTAATGGAACTGGTTTTGTGCATGTAGCATGGTTCGAGAGAAAGATATTTGTTGGGAATATGCGGAGAAGCTAGATGGTAACAAGGTGAAATGCAAGTTCTGCCAGAGAGTTCTGAATGGGGGGATTAGTAGATTGAAGCATCATCTGTCTCGGCTTCCAAGCAAGGGTGTGAATCCGTGTAGCAAAGTAAGGGATGATGTTACTGATAAGGTGAGGACTATCATAGCATCCAAGGAGGAGGTGAAGGAAGTTTCTAGTAGTAAAAAGCCTAAGTTTCTCGTAGTTAAATGTCCTCCTGCGAATGTAGCTCCGGTTAAAGCTGTCATGTCTATGGAGACGCCTTCTCCAATTCAGAAGGTTTATCCTAATGTCACTCCAATGGCCCCTTGCTCCATGAATAACCAGGAGAATGCAGAGAGAAGTATTGCTTTGTTTTTTTTCGAGAACAAGATTGACTTCAGCATAGCTCGTACTTCATCCTATCAGCTCATGATTGATGCCATTACAAAGTGTGGTCCTGGATTTACAGGTCCGTCTGCAGAAACTCTGAAGACTACATGGCTGGAAAGGGTCAAGACTGAAATGAGTCTACAATCTAAAGATATTGAAAAGGAGTGGACTACAACAGGTTGCACTATCATTGCTGACACATGGACTGACAATAAGTCGAGAGCTTTGATCAACTTCTTGGTTTCATCACCCTCGCGTACCTTCTTCCACAAGTCTGTGGATGCATCTGCATATTTCAAGAACACAAAATGCCTTGCTGAGTTATTTGATTCTGTCATACAAGATTTTGGCCCAGAAAATGTTGTGCAGATAATCATGGATAGTAGCTTCAACTATACCGGGGTAGCAAACCATATCCTAACGAACTACACAACCATTTTCGTGTCTCCCTGTGCCTCTCAGTGTTTGGATCTTATTCTAGAGGAGTTCTCCAAGGTAGATTGGGTCAACAGATGCTTCCTACAAGCACAAACCATCTCAAAGTTCATATACAACAATGCCTCCATGCTTGATCTGATGAAAAGGTTCACTGGTGGGCAGGATCTCATCAGAACAGGCATCACCAAGTCTGTGTCCAGCTTCCTCTCATTGCAAGCCATTTTGAAGCAAAGATCAAGGCTGAAGCAAATGTTCAGCAGCTCTGAGCTCTGCACTAACTCCTCTTATGCTACTAAAACACAGAGTATTTCGTGTATTTCCATTATTGAGGACAATGATTTCTGGAGGGCGGCAGAAGAGAGTGTGGCCATCTCGGAGCCATTTCTCAAAGTGTTGAGAGAAGTATCTGGAGGGAAACCTGCTGTGGGTTCTATATATGAGCTAATGACCCGGGCTAAGGAGTCCATAAGAACATACTACATTATGGATGAGAACAAGTGCAAGGTATTTTTAGACATAGTTGATAGAAAATGGCGGGATCAGCTCCATTCTCCTCTACATGCAGCAGCAGCGTTTTTGAACCCGAGCATCCAGTACAATCCGGAAATTAAGTTTCTCACATCTATAAAGGAGGACTTCTTTAAAGTTCTGGAGAAGCTACTGCCTTCGCCTGAAATGAGGCGCGACATCACCAATCAGATATTTACATTTACCAAGGCAACTGGGATGTTTGGTTGCAGCCTAGCAATGGAAGCAAGAGATGTAGTTTCACCTGGTGAGTATAGGAATATTTGTACAATAAAATGTTGACATTGTTGTGCTTATGTGTGTCTGACTTATTTACTTCGTTGCAGGTCTTTGGTGGGAACAATATGGCGATTCTGCACCAGTGTTGCAACGAGTTGCCATCAGAATACTGAGTCAAGTGTGCAGCAGTTTCACATTCGAAAAGCATTGGAGCGCATTCCAGCAAATTCACTCCGAGAAGCGCAACAAGATCGACAGAGAGACACTGAATGACCTTGTCTACATAAACTACAACCTCAAGTTATCAAAGCAGACGAGAAACAAGAGCTTGGAAGCTGATCCTATTCAGTTTGATGACATTGACATGACTTCCGAGTGGGTGGAGGAGAGTGACAGTCCAAGCCCTACTCAGTGGCTTGATCGCTTTGGTTCTGCTCTGGATGGGAGTGACTTGAATACAAGACAGTTCAATGCTGCCATATTTAGTTCAAATGACCACATATTCGGTTTATGATCCTGAAAATCATTTCAGCAACTGTTCAACATTCGGTTTATGACCCTCTTTTGTAATGTGCATCTGTTCGTTCCTGATGGAATTTTAAGGTCTTAGGGTTGAGTTGTCCTCTTGAACATCAGATCAGTATGCAGCAGGCTAGGCTTTTAGTGTAGTTCTAGTTTGTTTTCTAAATCATGTTTAATTTCACTGAAAATAAGAATGAGAAAATACTTGTGGCACATTGTACTTTAATCTTAAAATCATGTCTCTCTGTTTTTAATTTAATCTGGTATATCTCTATAATTTTAAATTCTCAACTATATTACTTTGAAGAAAAAAGACTTAAGTTACTTAAAATGACTATAATGCCCTTATAAACAATTATTTATATATATATATATATTCTACTTCTCTTTCCTAATATTAAAAATCAATTTCTAATATCAAATTTTCTTCTACTATTAAGAATCAATTTTTATTTTTCTATTAAAAACCAGTTTTATTTATCTATTAAAATCAGTTTAATTGTTTCCTTTTAATATCAATTTTTCTTCTACTATTAAAAATCAATTTTTATTTTTTTCTATTAAAAAACAATTTTATTTATCTATTAAAATTAATTTAATTGTTTCCTTTTAAATCAATTTTCTTCTACAATTATAAATCAATTTTATTTTCTATTGAAATACAATTTTTCTTTTTTCTATTAAAATTAATTTTAGTTCTTCTATTGAAAATCATTTTTATTTTTTCTATTAAAAATCACTTTTATTCTCTCTTTTTTACTTTTATTTTTTATTTGATAATAAGATTTGTTTTAGAAATAGGAAAAAAAATTAGGAAAGAGAGGAAAAAATAAAAATAATTGTTAATAAAGACATTTTAGTCGTTTTAAGTAACTTAATGATCTTTTTTGATAGTTAACAGTTTAAATTGAAAACTAAAAACGTAAATGATTTTAGAGATTAAGTATAAGATGTCATAAATATTTTCTCTAAAATAGATTTATCTACTTTTTTATTAAATACATAATTAATATGTTACGTTTGAAGTAACTCATGTCACAAAATCACACGGTGCTAACCGATTTATTGATTCTTATCTTCTCAAATTTGCACCGGTTAACATTATTCAATAATTTTATGATCAAACTTCCCTACCCTTATTCTCATCGACTTTCATTTTTTCTTCCACCAAAAATCAAACAGTCAAAATCGAAAACCCTTTCTCCGTCGTCTCTCCGATTACGTCACCAATTTCCGATCCAATGAACTACGATTTCCGTAAAACCTCATCCTACGGCTCACAGATCCCTCCCTACCGCCCCGCGGCGTCAGCACAGCCGCTGTACGGGCCTCCGCAGCCGTCGTCGTCGTTGTACCCCAGGGTCGGTCAACAAGGTCAAACGCCGATCGCTCCTCCTTATCACGACGGCGGAGGTCACCGTCCCGTTCCTCACCACCATACCGCAACCCCTTCAGCTCCTTCTACCTGTGAGTTTGAGTCTTGGTTTGTTCCGAATTGATTGAAGTTCATGTTGATCTAGGGTTTCGAATTTGTGCAAATTTATGAGATTTATGTTGATGAAATTGCAGCGGGATTGGGCATTCGTGTTGCGATTAAGCCAGAGTATCGGATCACTCCTCCGGTGAGTTTCCAAGTTTCAATTTCGTTTTGCTCTAGAAATTTTTGTGCTTAAATTCGATTACTGTTCGTCATTGAGTGGATTAGTAATGAATGAATTTCATTTTGTTGTTTTAGATCATATTTTTGCATTATTTTTTTTGAGGTGTAGTTACTTGAGATGTCTGATATGATTTGGTTGGTGTTTTTTTAGCCTCAATTGTCCACGCAAGTTGGAGACATTCCCCGAAGCAATTTCCAATTCGACTTTGATTTCGAGAGGAAAGTCTTGGTTGAAGCAGAGAAGGAAACCCCGAATTGGAGCAAGCTGGGGCTGGACAACCTTCCACCGCCTAAGGCTGCCGAGGCGCCAGCTGCTTCCTCGTCGTCCTCCTCGGTATAACATTTGTTAATGAGCTAGAAAGCCATTTTTGGTTTATCATCTTGAAGAGGATGTTTCTTGGTGGATATGCATCTGGAAATTGAATTTGAGGGGATGTCTTTGGTATTGCAGGGTTCTATTGGTAACCCCGTCATGAGGAAGTATGTCGATTCAGGGCTCAGCAGAAATGTTGTACCTCGTGCAGTTGCTACTTATGGAGACAATCCTGAGAAGGTTTTCTTTTTGAGCTCTGACTGTGAATAAAGTTTGATTGTCACCACCAATTACTGGTGTGTGGTGCTGGTTGTATTCATGATCTTAGATATATAACTGAATGAATGCTTTTCTTTTTGCTCAACAGGTTCGGGAATTTGTGAATGGGTTCAACTATATACATGAGATGGGGTTTCCTTCAGACAGTGTTGCCGATGCCCTACTCATGTATGATAATGACAAGGAAAAGGCGCTGGCCTATCTAATCAGCAGTCCGTCATAAGGAGGTGTTATGCAGAATCTGTGTTATGTTTTAGTTCTGTTATTGTTATATACTCTGATTGTAAAGAATTGCTTTTGGGCTTCATATATGATAGTCGCCAGAATTCTTATTCTAGGTTTGCCATGTTGTGGTGCACACTAGGGCTGGGCATTCGAAACCGATCCCGAAGGCCCGTCCCGATCCTGTCCCTAAAATTTGAGGGACGAGACGGGACTGAAAATAAAAAACGAAGATCCCGGCCCGGCCCGTCCCTTATTGAAAAAATGGGACGGGATCGGGATCACTTAGTTTAGTCCCGGCCCGGCCCGATAGTATATATTAATACTACTTTTGTCTTTTTAACTTGTATATAATGGCTTCACGTGAGCAGTTGATTGATGAAAGACTATAAAACCTTAAACAATTCAGCTTTAATGAAACAACCTTCTCTTTTCTTTCACGTGCCCTGATCCCTAATTCTCTTTTCTTCCCTCTTCACTTTCTGATAAGCCTCAGCTAACTCTTTAATTTCTGAGGGATTCTTACATAGGGCAAATGCACCAGCCACGTGGTGCGACTGCGCAATCATATGGTGACACTTGTCCTTTTTTCTCCGCCTTAGCTTTCTGATGAGAAGAAAAAAAAGGAAACCGGAGTTTTGTTTCTCCGATCAAAACCAAACCAGCAAGCACTGAGTTCCTCTCTCCCGATCCATTACACTAGACCTCTCCCAGTTCCCTCAGCCCCGTCGCCGGTTTGATCCGGGTTTATCCCAAATCGGAATCAAACCCCAACACTGAAAATTCTTTTCTCTCTGAAATCCTAAAATACCCAAATGCGATGAATTGAAACAGAGGAGTTGGAGGAGGCGGGTTCGATCTAGGTTCGATCCAGGGGCGTCGGTGAGATGAGGGGAAGGGATTGGATGGTGGCGCAGATGCAGAGGGGTCGGTGGATCTGGGTAGGGTTCAGCGGATCTGGGTGTGAGATTGAGGTGGAGTATGGGAGAGGGAGATGGATAACACCTGGGTTTGGTTTGAATTTGAGCTTTGTTGCGCAGTGTAGTTGTTTTTGAATATCGGTTTGGATTATTGCTCAGAGGAGCGAGATTTGGAGATTGAGACTGGTCTGATCGGAGAAACAGAACTTCGGTTTCCTTTTTTTTTTTCCTTCTCATCAGAAAGCTGAGGTGGAGAAAATGGACAGATGTCTCCATGTGATTGGGTGGTCGCACCAGCCACATGGTGCGTTTGCCCCATGTAAGAATTCCTCTTAATTTCTTCACTCTCCAGCCACCACCTGCATCTCTACCATATCCACCACCTACATCAGAGGGCGAAAATTAGATCCTGAAAATCAGAGGGCGCCTAAGGAGATCGAGCATCGACGGTCTTCGGTTTGTGTTCTTTGCCGAACTTTGGCGACGGTGGAGGATGGGCGAAAATTAGATCCTGAAAATCAGAGGGCGTCTAAGGAGATCGAGCAACGACGGTCTTCGGTTTGTATTCTTTGCCGGACTTTGGCGATGGTGGAGAATGGGCGAGCCTTAGGCCTCTGACGATTCTTGCGAACATCGTCGTTTTGGATATGGTCTTCATTTTCAAGGTCTTTGTGTTCTTCTTCTTCTTCGAAATTCAAGTCTTCGTATGATTATGTTATGATCAACATCATTTTATAATTTTTTTTCTTGGTAAAGTTCTTGATTTTCCGGGATCCCGAATTGGTCCCGATCCCGTCCCGGATTCAAGAATGGTATGTATGGTCTGGTTTTAATTTTTTCTTGAATTAACTGCTTTTGTTTAGGATTGGGCTTTTTTGTACGTTTAAACTTTGTCTCTGTTAATGTGTTTACTAAAAAAGGAAAAAGGTATTGAATTGGAATTCATGGATTGAAGGATATGGAAGGAAAATAACATGGATCAAGTTGCTCGTTTTTGCCAAAAGAGCTAGAAAACCAATTGATTCCCGATTAATCTCCCAATGAACCCCCTAATCACCGGCTAGAAAACCAATTGACTCCCGATTAATCCGCCTGTCACCGACTGTCCCCCCAACTAGTGCCTAGCGTTTAGGTTTCATCAGGATTATTCATTTGATTTGAGTTTCTCCGTATTGAGTGTCTCATTTCATTATTATTATTATGACTTTGCTTTGTCTTAACCATCTGATTTTCCTTTTCTTCAGCTAGGCGCTCAGAAGGAAGTAAAAGCGAATTCCGTAAACCAAAATTCGGTCCTGATGATCCTTTACCAAAGGGATATAGTTGGAGTTTTTTTTCTGCGGTGGGAGTGGACGCAAAAATTTTGTTGTTAAGATGAATTGCTTCTTCTGTGACGTGGGTCAGGATCACTGGCCTGCTGACTGTCCAAAAAGAAAGGGCAAGGGTATCGATAAGTGATGAGTTCAAGAGGGAGTCAAGTATTAGAACTGTCCACCCTTATCCCTCCGTGATATCTTATGATCTACCAAGTATTCGGAACTTAGTTATATTTATCTTATGATGTTAATTATGTCCACCCTACTTATCCATCCGGGATGTTATTTATCTTATGATCTACCAAGTGTGATTTTCAGAACTTAGTTATATTATCTTGTGTTTGTGATCTAGGCTTGAAACTAAGGCTCTATCTAATGTAATGTGTTGTAACATGTTACGTTTTCCTTTGCATTGTATTACCTTGTCTAATGATCTGTCAATCTGATTGACATTATGTGGAGTATGTTTGAAATTACCATATTTTCTGCAGCCTCTCAAACAACAAACTATCTGTACACATACAACATGTATGCACTCGGTTTAAGGAATAGGTTCTGTGCAAGAAACTAAAACCATATAAGGCTCTAGACATGGTGAAATTGGACAATGATGAAACTAAAATTATAGAAGGCCATAATCATACAAGGCTCTGGACATGGTGAAAATGTTAACAAGGACAATGATGAGTACGCATTGTTGAGTGATGTGCAAGAAATTCACTTCATCAGCAATATCTTACGATTGAAGATCTGCAACTTACATTACGCTTTAAGATGAATTGCTATGTGTGTGGCGTGGGTCTGGATCACTGGCCTGATGACTGCCCAAAGAAAAAGGAAAAGGGTACTGATGAGTGATCGATGAGTTCAATAGGAATATAGTTCCTATCTAGAGCGGGGTCCCGCTTTAAAATTAATGTACAAGGCTCCTAATTTGACACATTTTTGGGTTAGATTTTCACAATTTCGCATTCCAATGTCTAGAGCACGGTGTGTAGATCATTTTTGCAGAATTTCATCTAATTTGAACATCATTTGAGGTTCCGTAATCGTGATTTTCACGAACAGTTATGCTTGAACAGATTTTATTCTATCGACTTGTTTCATCTAGTTCGGGACCCAAATGATCTTCAAATCAGATGAAACTTTATAGACATGTTATACACATTATAATCTAGACAATGTATAGTGAAGATGTGGAAATCTAACCCGAAAGTGTGTCAAATTAGGAGCCTCGCACTTTAATTTTATAGCGGGGTTTGCTCTGGATGAATCTAGAGAGGTTGAGAGATGGCGGTGTCGAGATCTAGAGAATTCGGCAAGGCCCAGTTCTGTAAGCCTAGCACTGTTAGAGAGCGTGGCAGAGAGAGAGAAATCTTGGGCGAGAGAGTCAGAGCGCGCAAGAAGAATCAACAATTTGAGGGAGAGAGCGAGAAGAATTTATAGTTGAGGGAGGTAATCTCGGGCGAGAAGAGTCCAGAGAATTGAAGAAGAGAGAGAGAGAGTCCAGAAAATTGAAGAAGGTACGGCGGAAAAAAAAACCTTTTATACCCATACCCAAGACCCTGAGGGCAGATGCAAAATTCCAGAAAATCAACAGGAATAAAATCGTCCACGCACTGCCGACATGAACAGTTGTTTATGAACAGTGTACACAAAATAGATATATGTTAAATGACTAGAATTCTTACCTGCGCAGCGTATATATTTATGATTGAGAGCGATCGGAGGAAAAATTTAAGAGACGCGTAAAAAAAATCTGTAATTTCACCATCCAAAAGAGGGCAAAACTGTCTTTTTACTTTTACTGTAACCCTCCTTTAGTATATAGTTAAAGTTAAATTGAGCTTGATCCAACGCAGCCTGGCTAATACAGATCAGGACCCAAAGCCCATATTTGATTTCAGGCTCAAAGCCCAAGGCCACCACCTCATCTATATATAAGATAAAATCGAGACCTCCTCGGATTGAAATCACAACCAAATTGAATGCGACGCCAAACCCTAATCGAAACCGCTATGTTGCACTTCAACCCGGAGAAAGATGATTCTGGGATCTCAGGGCCGAACAACCCGGAGAAAAAAGGGTCTGGGATCTCAGATGCTGAGTTATCTGCAATTTTTTCATGCTTTCTTTGAGGAATCATTACAACACAATAGTGCTCACCATTGCATTTGAATTAATGAATGAATTGATCTAAGAACATAGAATAGTAAACAGAATATGATACTGATCAAGTTTTCCTCCTTTTTGCACTATGATTATTTAGAGTTATGTGCTATGTATCATACATGTGTATTAACTTTGTGAATTCAATGATGATCCCAACACTATGTATCATACATCTGCACTAGTACTACCACTAGTCACTTAAGTTTCTCGACAATTATTTGAGTCGGAAGAGTTCGATGAATCACAAGTTTTAGAGTTGGAAATGATAATAGTCAGACAATTAAGAGCACAAGAATCAGTAAAGTCCAAAAAGCACAGTATTATTTCTAATGTGAGATCTTTCCTCTCTAACAGAATCATGTTTCGTTAACCCTGATGTTTCTGATCTCATAAAACATCCATTTCATTCTCATTACTTTTATGTCTCTTTTTTTGTCCCGTGCAGAGGAGCCTCGTGAACCTGAATCAATGGTGGTAGACCGTAGACCGTAGACCTGAATCAAGAGGTCCGTAGTCTACATATTTTAGCTCCCTAAAGTTTAGATGCTGCTGCAAGTATGAGTGCAACTAAACAATTCCGTAAACTATATGGAGCTCCCTATAGTATAGAAGCTGCAAGTATGAAACCATAAACAATACCGTGAAGACCACAACTTTGAGTGAGTTTTATCACAAAGCAATCGAAACCATAAGAACAACCACATTGTCTGTTGAACTTGTGGTCTATCATTTTCTTCACCAATTGGTCATTTTTGAGGTATTAATTAATGATGCAAGTTTGCAATACATTGCATTGGTTATAATGACCAAAATATTAGAGCAAGTTTGCAAGATTCTACAATCAGTCATCACTGTATCACATCACTAATGAACAAAATATTAGATCCAAATGAAAGAAGGAAAAGGAACAAACCCGGCCCAAAGCCCAAATCCTGATTCTATATATATATATATATATATATATTAAATCGAGGCCCTCAGATCTGAAATCAGAATCAAATCGAAGCGATAAGCGATGACGAGCGTGAGCCCCTCCTCGCCACCGTTGGACATCCCCGAATTGACATCACCACCGTGGTTCGCATCCGCATCGAACCCTAGCCCACCAGCGGCGCCCCAAGACCCATCCAAGAAGACAGCTGACATGCGACAATATTATTTAGACCACTTACCAGAATCCGTAAGAGATCAAATACCAGATGATTTGTTAGCCCGCGTGGGTCTTGAGCGCGAGGATCTATTGCTAACTGATGAGGAACGGATGGACAAGTGTGCCATGCGTTTTTGCCAAGGTACGCATACTCTTGATTTTGCTTTTGAAATTACCAGTTTAGGGTTTCTGAATTAGGAGAGAATCAAATCAATACATTTGAATTAATGAATTCAAGGATCCATCTTTTTGGGTTTAATTATGTCCTCTGTACCCTTACATTCGATGATGTGTTTCTGATTCTCTCATTATTATGACTTTTGCTTCTGTTTTTCCTGGGTGCTCAGAAATGGCTAAATATGGACCTAATTTCTTTCTCTACTAGAGCTTTGTAGCATTTAAACATGGTGAAAGCTTCAGACTTCTCAGTTAGAATATAACTCCACATTTTTCTACTGTAATCATCAATGAAAGTGAGCTGATACCTCTTGTGAATGGTCCGCAAATATCTGCGTGCACCAACTGTAGTTTGTGTGAGGCCCTCCATAAGCTCCTTTTTGGAATTGAGTCTCTTTTGTTTTCCCACCAAGCAATCTTGACACTGTTGCAGATGTTTGAAGTTGGGGCAGTCCTCTCACAATTTTCTTATATTGCAAAGTTCTGAGACCCTTATAGTTCAGGTGACCATAACGGCAGTGCCAGAATTTGCTAACATGCATGTGGTAGAATCTGTGAGCACCATGTTGGCAAGAAGCACAAACATTTTATTTGCAGTCATTAAGGTTTTCATAATTAGCCCCCTGCTCATATGATAAATCTTACAGGCACCATCTTTGATCAGAATTGCGAGATTCTTCTCTTGCAATTGACCTATGCTCAGCAAATTGTTTCTTAACCCAGGAATAAAATAAACATCACTGATTACCTGAGTTAAGCCGTCAACTTCTAACTTGATGTTTCCCTTCCCCAACATTCACTCACTGTGACCCATGTGTGGTGTTATGAGAATGGGCAAGTTGCTGTGGTTACTTTGTTATAATTGATATATGATGTGTTGATAAATACTGTGTTATGATCTTCCTTGCATAAAACTGATGCATGTTGTTTTGTATTGTTAGTGTTTATGTTTAATGATGGACAAGCTATGGATGATGAGCCTCATGCCATACTGAAGCCATGTGAGCTTCATTTGGAGAAACACAGTTTGATGTGTGAAGATATCATCCTTGGGTTGTTTGAGAAAAGGAAGGTTGGATCATATGATGTCGAGAAGGAGTTCGCTGATTGGTAATTATTTTCTTTATTTAAAGTACTTATCTAAATTTGTTCCATACTTTTATCTATAACCGTTTCATGTTTCTATCTTGTAGGTCAGGGATGAAGTGCACATCACGCATGGCTAGTGTATGGGATTATTGGTCGTACCGGATCTTTTGTTCGGATCCTGAAAGTGTCGACCTTGTTCTTGCATATTTTCTGCAAAATCATGTTCATCCACGATACCGGGACAATGGAATCCACCCTGGGTTTGAACATGTCTATTGTAATTTGGGAAGCAAGAGTATTGCGGGACCCAAGACAGTGAGTGCGTATGTAGAAAAATGCAGCAGAGATCTGAAATTGTCGTAAAAATCTGCTGCATTTTCCTACATGCGCACTCACTGTCTTGGGTCCCGCAATACTCTTGCTTCCCAAATTACAATAGACATGTTCAAAACCAGGGTGGATTCCATTGTCCCGGTATCGTGGATGAACACGATTTTGCAGAAAATATGCAAGAACAAGGTCGACACTTTCAGGATCCGAACAAAAGATCTGGTACGACCAATAATCCCATACACTAGCCATGCGTGATGTGCACTTCACCCCTGGCCTACAAGATAGAAACATGAAACGGTTATAGGTAAAAGTATGGAACAAATTTAGATAAAGAAAATAATTACCAATCAGCGAACTCCTTCTCGACTATATCATATGATCCAACCTTCCTTTTCTCAAACAACCCAAGGATTATTGGTCGTACCGGATCCTGAAAGTGTCGACCTTGTTCTTGCATATTTTCTGCAAAATCGTGTTCATCCACGATACCGGTACAATGGAATCCACCCTGGTTTTGAACATGTCTATTGTAATTTGGGAAGCAAGAGTATTGCGGGACCCAAGACAGTGAGTGCGTATGTAGGAAAATGCAGCAGAGATCTGTTGCAGTTTAGACCACGCAACATCGAACCCTAGCCCACGCAAGAGGCTGCCGGCGCCCCAAGACCCATCCAAGAAGACAGCTGACATGCGACAATATTATTTAGACCACTTATCAGAATCCGTAAGAGATAAAATACCAGATGATTTGTTAGCCCGCGTGGGTCTTGAGCGCGAGGATCTATTGCTAACTGATGAGGAACGGATGGACAAGTGTGCCATGCGTTTTTGCCAAGGTACGCATACTCTTGATTTTGCTTTTGAAATTACCAGTTTAGGGTTTCTGAATTAGGAGAGAATCAAATCAATACATTTGAATTAATGAATTCAAGGATCCATCTTTTTGGGTTTAATTATGTCCTCTGCACCCTTACATTTGATGATGTGTTTCTGATTCTCTCATTATTATGACTTTTGCTTCTGTTTTTCCTGGGTGCTCAGAAATGGCTAAGAAGGGTGGTCTTCCTACCGAAATCGAATACCCTGATCCAAAATATGGTCCTGATGACGAATTACCCAAGGGATATGCTTGGGCCTCTTACGTCAGCGGGAGTGACGCCAAAGATTTTATTTTGAAGATGGATTGCATTTACTGTCGTGTCAGCTGTGTAGATCACTGGACTTCTCAATGCCCAAATAAAGAGGGAAAGGAGAATGCGTTCATCAAGTGTCTCGACTTCAATGCATGATCACTGTCCCTCCGTGTTGTTAGTTTTCTTTTTTCTTTTTTGAATAAGTTCTTATGATCTACCAAGTCTGGATGTTTTGGAACTTGGTTATTTTTCTCGTTTTTCTCAACTAGCTAAATACTTATCATCCTTGTGAGACGGCTCCATCTAATGTAATATGTTTTTGTGGCATGCATTGTATTACCTTGTTCAATCATCTCTCGCTCTAATCCGACTGTATGTCTGAAATTGCCTTCGATAGCCTCTCACATGGACAACCATTATACCAAAACCATATCAACTGTGCTCATGCTGAAATTGTTTACTGATCCTGGAGAGCTGAGTGATTGGCAAAGCCAGTATCTGGTAGTTAGTATTTGATTCCGTTATATACTCAGGATGGAGGTTACAGACGCCGATTTCAGCGTCGGATCGATCGTCTGGGTGCGGCGGAGGAACGGGTCATGGTGGCCGGGGAAGATAGTGGGGCCGGAGGAGCTCTCTACTTCGCATCTAACCTCGCCTCGGTCTGGTACTCCGGTCAAACTTCTCGGAAGGGAAGACGCCAGTGTGTACGTCACTAATTTCCTCTCTGCATTTTAATTTCTGTAATTTCTGCTTTTTGAAACGTCTGTGTTTTTTGTTTGGTCAGAATCTGGGCTGTGATTTCGTAGATAGCAATGGAAATGAGGTTTAGGGAGTGTGTGGTAATATTTTGGTGTAGAAAATGAAAAAAAAAGTTGTTTTGGTGTTTTACTTGAGGAACTTAATTGCTCAGAATCGGTCCAGTACGGTTGGAAATACTTCTGTGATGGTTTAGAACCTCATTTTGTGCAGGCATTGGTACACATTGAACCAAATCGTCGAAACTGCTGCTTTTTGGCTGTTTAGATATTGTTGGTGTGTAGCAGTGCATCATGGTATGAGTGTACATATTTAATAAGATGCAGCACCACCATTTCTTTTGAGACATTATTGGACAATGGATTTTAGTTAGATGTGTTATTGTTAGTAATGTGGTTTTTTCTTTTTAAACCGATTGTAAGTAATGCTTATCTGCCTTCCTTTTTCCTGCTCAGTAAAGATATTGTCCTTGTTGTATTTTGTTTTCAGTGATTGGTACAATTTGGAAAAATCTAAGCGTGTTAAGCCATTTCGATGCGGTGATTTTGATGACTGCATTCACAAGGCTGAATCTGCGCAACTGCACACTCCTGTGATGTATATTTTGAGTTACATACCGACAATTGGCCAACACCCATATAATCTTCTACGTTTTTAGATTAACATGTTTGAGTGTACAAGCTATAGATCTGTGCTTTTGTTTATTTTGGGGAATTTTAAGCTCTGGTGTTTCTTGACTTCTGCAGTGTCTCTTTTTTCATTGGTCTTATGGTCTGTACTTTGTGAAGTGGAAAAACGAAAAATTCTGTGTTTCCTCGTCTCATGAAATCATACATGACTTGGCATTAAAAGATGATCTTCACCAGTTTTTTGACATTTACTTCATAAACAAAAAAAAGTAGCTATGGTTCTTGGGGGTTCAAGAAAAGGTCCATTAATGGTAATTAGTTTAGCTATTCCTGCATCAGTGATTCAGTGCACAAGATTTATCCTAAACTGGCCTTCAAAATGAAGAGGAACTTGCCAGAAAGAGGAATATACATAACAGGAGTGTGAGTACCAAAATTAGAATACCAGTATTTACCATTATTGACCATCATTCCAGATGTGAGTACATAGTTTCGAAAGTACCAAAACCTTTTTTTTTGAAAGGGACCAAAACTTCTTTTTTATTGCTTTGAACTGAAATGATCGATGCAACACCCCGCTTGAATCCTGATGGTCAAGACCATATCATTGTTGTTGCAATAAGAACACCCTCTATTACATAGTAAAATTTGTAAACTAAACCTATAAAGCTATACCGACTGCCTTCTGTAAGCATAGTTTGTTAAAATGGGACAAAGCTACTTCATCTGCAGTGTACTGTAATGGGACAAAGCTACTTCATCCGATGGCCAAGACTCGGGATAAATTCTCATTCAGAGCTATGATATTTCCCCAAGCTTCATTTCAAATATATCATGGATGTAATCCATTGTCTTTTAAGCCATCACCCTACATCTGGTTTAACTTGTATCCACGAACTCAAAGCAAACCAAATCATACACCTGTACAAATGGCTCCTGTGACAGCAAAAAGCACCTTAAGAAGTAAATAAACTGAATTGGACCGGGTGGGCACCAATTTGTATATAGTAACTTTTCTGCCTGCGTGCGGTATGTGTTTGTAGAGAAGAGAAATATACCTCCTTTCCAAGAATTGCAGCAAAACTTAGCCGCGAAGATGTTTAACATCAAGCCCAATAATCCAAGATCCTACACTGACATCATCATGGGAGTAGGTACGGAGAACATCTCTGTAGGACAACTCACCAGAATTCAAGTTAGTGCTCTGCATAGTTCTAAATGAAGGAACCAGTTTATCAGAAAGAATTCAGACCAAAAAGAGTTTAGCAGAAGGATGACTAACCTATTTATTGAAATAAATTTGGCCAGAGCTTGAGAAATGACGTACATCTCACCTGAAGCATGGCGAAAAAATCTGATGGAAGCTTTTCAGTATGAACAGGCATGAAATGCATTGCTGGAAATCTGTGACTCGTACCATTAGATTATGCATATTTTATGTCAAGATGTGAGTATTATATGGGTTGGCAGGATATTCAAAGATCTAACAAAACAAGACTGGTTCGTGAACTTGATCAAGATTTGTTGGTTGTTATTGCTATGAAAATACAGAAATTAGAATGGAATGAATGCGCCTATACGTCCAATAGCTAGCATATATCATGATGCTATGCAAAATGAAACCCTTTACCAAGCAATTTTAGTTGAACGAATATGTTGATAGAACTGTAGAAGTGTATACTTTCAAACTGATACATTGGACGTTCTACTCAACAGAATGTAACATAACACCTATAGTTTTCATGAAATCAATCTATGTGAATTGTTCCCATTAGTTGAACATTTAATTATAGTTCTCAACTTCTTTGATAAGTTACAAGTAATCAGGATATGATCCACTTTCAATTACATGATGAAACAAGTTGAAGTACAACTTACGATTTTTTTATCTCCAAACTTCCACCATTGTGGTTCATACCAATTTTGACTCCTGCCAAACACCAGTGAGCAGGAATATGAGACATGAAAAGATAATGAAATACTTATGTTTGTTAATACTTGTTTCTGAAGTTTTAGACTATACTCACGGCTCAGAGAAAACTTTGCCTGACTTCATGCACCCAATATAAATACGAGGTTTGTCCAAATGAGTTGCGAGTGTAGCTACCAGAACAAAGAAGGCTAGTGTGTCTAAAGACAATCGTTGGGTTCAGAAGTGATTAAACTTTTTTTTTGTTTCCTTGTTTGATCTTCAATCTTTGTTTATATTATCTGCGATCGAATCTTATTTCAGATCTAAACATATCTCAACCATGTATTTTCTTTCTTGGATGGAAAATGAGCTAACATATATATGGCGACAGCCGTGTAGAGATGATAAGTTGAACAACCATACACAAAACAAAACCGTACATGATCTGGAAAGAGAGAAGAAAATAAAGAAGAAAAGAATTGAAAGAAAATTATGGTTTGGAGACGCAAAAAATTAATTAAATCCAGATAGACGAATATACCCATAAAGTTTATATCTTCGTTACAGAACTAAGTCAACTAACAGAGGTACTGATGTTAGATCAAGACTAAAACTTTAGACACTATTCTGATGATTTTAGAATGTGAGACACTAAACTGCATATTTTTTGAAACTTGAGACACTGTTAGCACTTTTTTCTCTCTATAAATTGTGTTACATACTTGAGCGTATCAATACATAGGTAATAGATAAAATTAATTCGATACAAAGGTAGACTTACACAAAAACTTATCTATTAATTTATGGAATAATGTCCATTCACTACAAAATTTGACACCCTACTTCCCATTAAAACTTAAAAAACATTGACCATTTAAACTTTCAAAAGAGAATTTGTGCACATTAGGTCTAAATTCTTAAAACACTCTTAAGAACATATATTATTTTAATAACATTATACCCTCATCCCTTAAACATGATTAGAGAAATAAAATGAAATAAAAATAATGTTTGACCGGAACTTAACCGACTCCGATCACCGGTCGCCGGCCGTCTGACTCCAGTCATCGGTCGCCAGAGTCCGATTGTCAGATCCGGTCACCTGCTGCCGGCCGTCGGATTCTGTTCACCGATCCCTAGATTTCGACCATCACTAGTCAGACTCCCGTCACAAGAATTCGATCGCCGAAATCCGGTAACAGAAATTACTAACCCCAATAAGCATGTAATTGTTTGTAATAACATGTTTGATATCCAAATTGTCAAGTTTATTGCACCTAGTAAACTTTAAATGAGGTAAATAAATAACAATACAAATGCTCTACTTTCATTTTCACGACTTTTATTCACAAAATAAACACATACATAACTTTTGTGCATATTTATATCCAAACATTAAGTTTACTGCCTCTAATAATCTTTTTATTAATGTTGATAAACAACTATACAATATCTATATTTTCATTTTGTGTGGCTCTTATGAACAAAATGAATAGAAACTTGACTGTATATGAAAACTTTACTAAGGACACTAAACTTTATGAGTAATTTTACTCATGCTTGCTTAGGCATGAGATAGCCGTGCGGGACGAAACGGCAACATCCGTCCGATTTTTAATAAATTGATCAAACAGACAGGATAAAACAGACTCAAACGGACAAGATCAATTCATTAAAGATCGAACGGCTATCGCATTTTCGTCTCGTTTTATCTCACACGGCTATCCAGCGTCTGAGCAAGCCTGTAAATTTACTAAAGACATTAAACTTAATTGGAGAACTTTACTAAAAGAAGTACATTGAAAGATAATTTACTGCAGACAGTAAACATGTTATTAACTTTATAACCTGATAATAAATTTATTACTAGAGGCACTAAATTTATTACCCATAGTAATAGTAATAAATTTAGTGCCTCAGTAAACATCAAATTTCACTAAAGAAAACAAAACACAGCAAAAAAACTGATGCATCATAGACTTGATGACAAGCGACGGCAAAGTTGGCGAAGGAACCGAGGATGTGTCAGAATTCGAGATTCAACCATCAGCATTTAACCAAAAGAATTGCTATGGGCACCCAAAGGCACCCAGACCTGATTCTTATAGAAGATGATGTCGGCGTAGGATGCTCATCGGAGCTCCCAAGCTCGGATAGAGAATGACAAGTCGAGGTGGGAGGTCTTGCCTGGTTTGAAGGAGGCGGTTGATGACGACCTTGCATACTCTGGTGAAGGAGATTGGTGGCAGACTTCAGGACTCGACGAATCTGAAGGCGGAGATTGGAGGCGGTTGTGGTGCGTGGGGGAGGTCGAAGGCGGTTGTGGTGTGTGGCGGAGATCGACGTGCTCAGCTCACATCGCATCGAAGCTGCTTAGAGATTGGAGGTCGAATGCTAGAGATCGGAAATATGAGGTCGGAGATAGGATCAGATCCACGAGGTTGTTTGGAGATTGGAGATCGGAGATCTGATCAGAGCTCAGTACACCGGCGTCGTCGAGGCTTTGCCCGACTTTAGGTCTCATCGAGGAGAGAGAAATTAAAGATATGCAGAAGAAGAAAGATGTGAGAAAATATAAGTTTAAGGTCAAAGTTGTCTTTTCATTTGTATATTTGTTGGAATGGTTACTAACAAATTTTTTTAGGTAGTGAGTATTTTTTTCTACTTTTATAATGAATGGTCATTACCTATATGTAGTGAACACATTATTCAAGAAAAAAATAGTGAACACAATGCAGCCTTGTCTTTGCTTATGGAGCTACGATAAATGCTTACTCCAATCTTGGAGTACTAGCAGTTGTTACATGGCAGATCCTCTCAACTGGCCTGTTGTAGGTAAAGTGGAGATACAAAATTTGCAGGTACATAGTTTGTTTCTGTAGTATTGAAATTTTCCAAGGTCAATGATAAGGTAGGTTACTAAGAATATTTCATGTCAAAACAGATAAGATATAGGCCAGATAAGCCTTTGGTATATCAGTTTTGCTGTTGAATTGTGATCCACAACATTAACTGATGACATGTTTGCTTCAGTTATGGAAGATGGATCAAACCGGAGCATGTGGCAAAGGCAGTTGTTCTGTTTGGGCAGAGCTCTATTGAGGAGAAGGTCGTGTATTGGTGTTGAAGATCACAGATCACAGCCTAATAGCCCTCACTCTTGCACGCTGGTTTTTTATCTGTTGAAGATTACTTGCTATGCAAGTCAGCCTGCTGCTGCCTGCTGTGCAGACTTCTACCTGTTGCTTGCAGCCAGGAGAAGTGTGGATGAAGCAACTTCATCAAGCTTCCTTAGTTCTTGGTTCAATGTACAGATTCATCATTTAATCCTTTGGTTTTGTGTATAAATTATTTGTAGCTTAGATTAGACCAGTTTAAAGCCATAGGTTAGGTAGAAAAGTCATAACTAGAGTTGCTAAGTAGAAAAGTCATAGGTTAGATTAGACCAGTTTAAAGCCATAGATTAGATTAGACCAGTTTAAAGCCATAACTAGAGTTGCTAAGTAGAAAAGTCTTCTTAGATTAGACCAGTTTAAATTAGATTAGATTTTTAGAACATTGTCTCTTACAAATATAATACAAAAGTTTGATTTTATTCACTCCCTTTAAATAAAGTTAGCGGTTCTTACTTCTTAGTTAGTTGTTAACTAGGTGCACATTATTATTTTCGAGACTAATATGAAGAGAAAATAGAGAATATGACAACTTATAAATATGACAAGAAACAATTACGTGTGCCATGACGCCATATGTGATTCCGACATGGGAAACATCGTCATTTTCCATCTTGTCCAAATCAGTTACACACTAGAATCCAATCCCTTCATGACTCTTAAGCACCACATTGCCACAAACTACGAGTCAATGAGTCATGAACTGCCTCTGGACACTAACAAGTCATTGTTTTACATGAAACCAAAAGCTAGAATCCTTTTCAACGATTTGATTCCATTTTTTGCCTCACATGTTGGATGAGAAAATCCTCACACATCTCTAAAAGCACACGAGTTACATCATGGTTACACTAATATGGGAAACCAACTTGATTGCCAAGCTGAAACGTCAGTGGCATTTCTGATAGTAAGCCTATCCATTTATACACTAGCTGCGTATTACCAGTTGTTTGATTCGTTTTGAGTTGTTGCTTTGGTTTTCTTCCTTGTTTAACTTTACGTTGCTGTAATTATTGGTACAGAACAAAACCAAGAGATTGATTTTCTACTATTTATATGTCCACTGGATCTTAACGTATTATCACGTGTGTATTGTGTCACTAATTTTTATATAAGTTGTTGACCTGTTATTGCTTGTGTCACTTATTTTGGTATTCTCCTTACATGTGTCTACTCATTATGATCAAAAGATTTGTTCCTTGTTGCTTCTTGGTTTTGGTTTTGATAAATCAATCTTTATGCTTTCTGGGTAGTTTTGGTAGTTTTGAGTTGTATACAGATGTTCTTAGTATAGTTTCTTGTGTTCCAGGGTAAGAAGAGCAGTGGAGTTCTAGAGTAACTGAAAAGGATGGTGGAGGATTTATGGACTATGTCTTGTGGGGAATCTGGAGGTTCAGGGAGTTTGGATTTCCAGTTTCTGGTTCATCCTTCTTCATGCGTTAATCACGTGTTGATAATTTTCCTAGACATTGTTCTTGTGGTGCTCTTGTTCAGTATGTTTCTGAAATCATCAAGAACAGCTCATGTTCCAGCACGATTTCGAGGGTTTTCTGGTTTGCAAATAGTCTCGGCCATTTTCAATGGAGGTCTTGGATTTGTGTACCTGTGCCTGGGAGCCTGGATTCTAGAAGAGAAGCTGAGGAATACACACACTGCTTTGCCTTTGAATTGGTGGTTACTTGGTCTATTTCAAGGCTTCACATGGATGTTTTTGAGCTTAGCTCTTAGCATCAGGGTGAAGCAACTCCCAAAACAGCCTTCAAGACTGTTGTCCTTCCTTGCATTTTTGTTCTCTGGAGTTGTCTTTGCTCTATCGCTCTTTGCTGTCATTTTCGGAAATGAAATGTCAGTTAAAATAGTACTAGATATCCTGACTTTCCCTGGAGCAGCATTGTTACTGCTATGTGTTTACAAGGGGTATAAGTATGAAGATGGTGATGAGATCAACAGTGACAATGGCCTTTATGCCCCTCTCAATGGTGAGTCCAATGGCATTAGTAAAGGTAATGATCATGCAACCCCATTCAGCAAAGCTGGTTTATTCAGTAAAATGTCATTTTGGTGGTTAAATTCACTGATGAAAAGAGGAAGGGAGAAAACTTTGGAGGATGAAGATATACCGAAGTTGCGCAAGGAAGATCGAGCAGAAAGTTGTTATGAGATGTTCCTGGAGCAACTGAGCAAGAAGAAACGAATTGAGCCATCTTCCCAGCCATCAGTGTTAAGGATTATAATCCTATGCCACTGGAAGGAGATATTACTATCTGGTTTCTTTGCTTTGCTGAAGATACTCACTATCTGTGCTGGTCCTTTGCTTCTCAATGCCTTCATTTTAGTTGCAGAGGGAAATGAAAGTTTCAAGCACGAAGGTTATCTATTAGCCGGAGCACTTTTTGTGTTGAAAACCATTGAATCCTTGTCACAAAGGCAGTGGTACTTCAGGTGCAGGCTTATTGGTTTGAAAGTTCGGTCTTTGCTGACAGCAGCAATTTACAAAAAGCAATTGAGACTATCTAATGCAGCTAAGTTGACACACTCAGGTGGTGAGATCATGAATTATGTTACAGTGGATGCCTATAGAATTGGAGAGTTTCCATTTTGGTTCCATCAGACTTGGACTACTAGCGTCCAGCTTTGTTTCTCTTTGGTGATTCTTTTCCGTGCTGTCGGCCTAGCCACATTTGCAGCCTTAGTGGTGATACTTCTGAGTGTGATTTGCAATGCTCCAGTTGCTAAGCTACAACATAAGTTCCAGAGTAAGCTTATGAAGGCACAAGATGAAAGGCTCAAGGCTATTTCTGAGGCTCTAGTGAATATGAAGGTCTTAAAGTTATATGCATGGGAAACACATTTCAAGAAGGCAATAGAAAAATTAAGGAAGGAGGAGCACAAATGGTTATCTGCAATGCTGTTAAGAAGAGCATATAGTACTTATCTCTTTTGGTCAACTCCTGTTTTGGTCTCCATTGCAACATTTGGGGCATGCTATTTTTTTAGAATTCCGTTACATGCCAACAATGTTTTCACTTTCATCTCAACTTTGAGACTTGTCCAGGACCCCATTAGAGCCATACCTGATGTTTTTGCTGTTGTGATTCAAGCCAAGGTTGCATTTGGTCGTATTGTGAAATTCCTTGAGGCACCTGAGCTGCAACCTTCAAATGTCCGAAAGTGCAACATGAAGAATGTAGCTAATTCCATTGAAATTAAGTCAGCTAATTTTTCATGGGAAGAGAATGTGTCGAAGTCCATACTGAGAAATATAAATTTAGAGGTTAGACCAGGTGAAAAGGTGGCTATATGTGGCGAAGTCGGCTCAGGTAAATCAAGCCTTCTAGCTGCAATTCTTGGAGAAATTCCAACCGTGCAAGGAAATGTAAGTTGCTAGTTTTATCTGTTGTGTTAGCATGTTATTCTTTCTAAATGGGGACACTCATGTTGTAGATTTACTTTGAAAAGAACAATGTAGATTGTACATAATATAACCATAGCATTTTCTTTATCAACTTTCAGATTCAAGTTTATGGGAAGATTGCCTATGTTTCTCAGACAGCATGGATCCAATCAGGAACTATACAAGAAAATATTCTCTTCGGTTCTTGTATGGATAGTGAACGGTACCAAGAAACGGTTGAGAGATGTTCCCTTGTAAAGGACCTTGAGCTACTGCCTTATGGTGATCTTACTGAAATAGGGGAGAGAGGGGTGAATCTAAGTGGAGGTCAGAAGCAGCGGATCCAACTTGCACGCGCTCTCTATCAGGATGCTGACATTTATCTCTTGGATGATCCATTCAGTGCTGTTGATGCACATACTGCCACAAACTTATTTAATGTAAATTTACTTCCCAAACTTGGGCTGCCCCTTCTTTGATTTACTTATTGCTTATACTGAAAGCTAACTTGTATATTGGCAGGAATATGTAATGGAAGCACTTTCAGGCAAGACAGTACTACTTGTGACCCATCAAGTTGATTTCCTGCCTGCATTTGATATCGTTTTGGTTAGTTTTCTCTAATTCTATATCTTTCATGTGCAAAACCAATATATTTGTTGTTGGGAGCTTCCTGCATGTTCTGTGTTATTCATGAATGGAGCTGTTAGTCGAATGCAATGATTTTATATTTGGATTTTTGTTAACAGTTGATGATGGATGGGGAGATCCTACAAGCAGCTCCTTATCAGCATCTATTGGCTTTAAGCCAAGAATTCCAGGACCTTGTCAATGCACACAAAGAAACTGCTGGTTCCGAAAGGCTTTCAGATGTCACTTCTGCTATATCAACAAGGGAGATCAAGAAGGGTTATGTGGAGAAGCAATTGAAAGAAACTAAAGGTGACCAATTGATTAAACTTGAAGAAAGAGAAACAGGAGACACAGGTTTTAAGCCATACATACTGTATCTGAAACAGAACAAAGGGTTCATGTACTTCTCAATTGCCGTTTGTCTACACTTCACTTTCATTATGAGTCAGATTGCACAGAACTCTTGGATGGCTGCTAATGTTGATAATCCGAATATTAGCACATTGCGATTGCTTGTGGTTTACCTATCGATTGGATTCTCCGCTACATTTATACATCTGTTTAGATCTCTTGCAGCAGTTGTTGGGGGTCTAGAAACATCAAAGTCTTTATTTTCACAGCTACTAAGTTCTCTTTTCCGTGCACCCATGTCATTCTATGACTCAACACCACTGGGAAGGATACTTAGTCGGGTATATATGCATTTCAACTAGATACTTTGGTTTATAGACTAGGAGGAAATGAAAGATACTAATTGCTTTATCTACCACATTTTTTCATGTTTAGGTTTCATCTGATCTGAGTATCACAGATCTTGATATTCCATTCAGTATAGTATTTGCTTGTGGAGCTACCATGAATGCCTATTGCAATCTTGGGGTATTGACTGTTGTCACCTGGCAAGTTCTGTTTGTCTCCATACCAATGGTCTGTGTCGCAATTCAGCTACAGGTAATGCTATATGAGGCTCTTCCATATATTATCTGCATATTTGAAAGAGCAGAAGCAATTTTTTTGTTACAGAACATGATTTGACTGTTTTGACATCACATTTCTTATTTTCAGAAATATTACTTTTCCACTGCAAAGGAGTTGATGAGGATCAATGGAACAACCAAGTCTTTTGTGGCAAACCATCTCGCCGAGTCTGTCTCAGGTGCCATTACCATAAGAGCTTTCAATGAAGAAGAGCGCTTCTCGGCAAAGAACTTTCAGCTCATTGACAAAAATGCTAGTCCCTATTTCCACAGCTTTTCTGCAAACGAGTGGTTAATCCAACGATTAGAGATAATCAGCGCCGCGGTTCTTGCATCTGCAGCACTCTGTATGGTTTTACTTCCTCATGGAACTTTCACCTCTGGTAAGCTTCTCTAAACTTTTCTGGAAGCGCCTTCCTGGAGTTTAAGCTACTGACTTTTTGACACTTCTAAATGTTACTGCAGGATTTATTGGGATGGCACTTTCTTATGGTCTGTCATTAAACGTGTCCTTGATTAACTCAATTAAGAACCAGTGCACTATAGCAAATTACATCATTTCTGTTGAAAGACTAAATCAGTATATGAACATTCCTAGTGAAGCCCCAGAAGTAGTAGAGGGAAACCGTCCACCGGTCAACTGGCCTGTTGTTGGAAAAGTGGAGATACAAAATTTGCAGGTAAATACTGGTGTGTCTAGTATTGAAAACTAATGTTTATGTGAAGAAGGTTACTGAGGCCTAGTTTCGTGTCAAAACAGATAAGATATAGGGAAGACACACCGCTTGTACTTCGAGGTATCAGTTGTGTTTTTGAAGGAGGGCACAAGATTGGTATTGTTGGTAGGACAGGCAGTGGGAAATCTACTCTAATCGGTGCTCTTTTTCGACTGGTTGAGCCAGCCGGAGGGAAGATCATAGTTGATGGCATTGACATTTGCACTATAGGACTTCATGATCTAAGGTCAAGATTTGGAATAATACCTCAAGACCCTACTCTCTTTAATGGGACTGTCAGATACAATTTGGACCCCTTATCTCAACATTCAGACCAGGAAATATGGGAGGTGAGGACCAAGTTCTGTAATATTTGTTCTCTGTAATGTTGATTTTCTGTTGTTTGTTTGGTCTAAACCGAGATTTATCTTATGCATTTTGAAGGTTCTTGGGAAGTGTCAACTCCGAGAGCCTGTTGAGGAGAAAGAAAAAGGCTTAGACTCATTAGGTAAGGTTATATTGTTCTATTAGTACGATCCGTATGTGGTCTGTCCTTTTGCTTTATAAAGCATGATCAACATCTCTTTCAGTTGTGGATGATGGATCAAACTGGAGCATGGGGCAAAGACAACTGTTCTGCCTCGGGCGTGCGCTTTTGAGGAGGAGCCGAGTATTGGTGCTCGATGAAGCAACTGCATCCATTGACAATGCAACTGATACGATCCTGCAAAAGACAATAAGGACCGAGTTTGAAACTTGTACAGTAATTACAGTAGCTCACAGGATACCAACTGTGATGGATTGCACAATGGTTCTAGCCATTAGTGATGGTGAGTTAGTTTGTTTCGATGAACGTCTAAGAAAATCCCTATCTATGCTAATACTAATGGATATGAAGCGATTTTTTTCCATAATTTGCAGGAAACATGGTGGAGTATGATGAGCCAACGAAGTTGATGAAGAGAGAAAGCTCGTTGTTTGCGCAGCTTGTCATGGAGTACTGGTCTCATCTCCAGTCTGCAGAATCACATGAATGAAACATTATTAATTCTTATGTGTCATTGAAAGTAGTGAACCAATGTAAACTATATCAATGCACAATTATTAATCGTCACTTTTAAATTATAGTTTAGTTATCAACTAAATTTTAGTTTATAAATACACTATTTAAATAATATCTTATATTTTTAAGGACACAAATTAACAAATTAGAACAAGGTGATGTTCATTTGTCATCTTTCATTACATATTTTACCAAACTACAATTCATAACATATTATACTGCTACTGCTGAATTAGATATTTATCGCTGCTATTGCTGAATTATATGTATGTCGCTATTACTGTCAAATTGGATGCTCGTCGCTGCTACTGTCTTAGATGCTCGTAGCTTCTACTGGCAAATAGAACGATGTTATTGTTGCTACTGTCATGTCGAGAAGAAATATAGGTGCTACTGTGCTTACAAGACGAAAAAATGTGTTACTACCCTGCCGAGGTATGTGCTACTGCACTGCCGAGAAGAAATGTAAGTGCTACTGCCCTTACAAAACGAAGTGTACATGCTATTGCCAATAGAGAAATGCTACTTTCAGTGCTTTTAAAAAATTTTCTAGCATTTCTCTGAAACCAAATAAAGCTGTTATGTTGCGATTGAAAACCTTCTACTACTGCCCACTGAATGTACAGTAGCATGACTTATATTCGTCCACACTAGAGTTTTGAATTTGCCACATTTGATCTCAAATCAGTGACAGTCTAATCGAAATTGTGTGAACAAGAATCGAATCACTTTCCTCCTTACGTCTCTCATTGTTGACTCCAACCATGGAATTGATTCGAAAATCGAATAGGAAAATAAACAAAGCAGTAGTAGCATTAGATCCCCTTTTGATGCAAACCTCTCCCTCTCCCTCCCCTCCAAACCACCAACCTCAACGCTGAGGCTGAACCCCTTTTCAACTCCGTCAAGACGTTTGTACCACCGTGGTGGCCTAGATTTTGCCTTCCTTGGATGCCCCGTCGACAACCTCGGTGACTTTGTCTCCCTCATCGTCGACCTCCAAGTACTCTCCAACAAAATCGATATCTCTAGCCATCGAGATCGATTATGAAGATGCTCAGCGTGTGCAACGTTGGCGGTCTCGGATCCACCGACATCATTGTCGACGATTGATTGTGATTGATTGCTTCAGTCCACATTTCTTTGGCTGCCTGATTGATTGTGACATAAATGCTTTCCAAAAAATTATGGTAGAATAGCCCTCCAAAGCCATCAGGCCCTGGTGCTTTGAAATCACCAAGTTAAAACACATCATCTTTAAATTCCTCCAAACTTATTTTTCTAGTCAAATCCTCATTCATCTTTGAGTTGACAAGCACTGGAACTTAATCCAATATGTCTGACCAATTCCTTTCACCTGCAGATGAAAAGAGTCTAAGAAAGATGATGCTATGGAAGTTTACTCTAGATATTTCAACCGCTGTGTAGTTGTTGGTGTCATCCCATAAAATAAGCTATTCCTTCTGTGAGTTGAACATGTGTTTGCAGATGATATCAAAAACTCTTTGAGGTATGTATAGTTTGTATATATCTTAATTACATCTTTATTTTTCTTTTCTTTATTTTATTCATTTTAAAATTTCACCATTTACAATTTATATGGACGTATAGTCGCTGCTTCTTGCATAACAAAAATTGGGGATTTCTACTTTCATCGTGTTGTTTGTGGATCAAGAGATGTGGCTATTGCGATCTATGACATTGTTAGAAGCTCCCAACTCAAACTTGATCCTCTGGATGAAAATTTTTCGAATGAAATTTATCTCAAAGCTAGAGTACATGTTTATATTCAACCAAGCTCGGAGGATTGTTAAACCACTTGTGAACCATGAGTAAGAAACAAGAAAAGTTATTCCATAATAAGTTAGAGGTATACCAGAAGTACTACGAGAAGTTTTTTCAGTGTTAATGAGTATGATCAACAGACAACGTTCTTGGTTTATTTGTTTGTCCGTTGATCATACTCAGTAACACTAAAATACTTCTCGTAATACTTCAGGTACACCTCTAACTTATCATGACATGATTTGTCTTGTTTCTTATTCATGGTTCACAAGTGGTTTAACAATACCTCCGAGCTTGATTGAATATAAACAGGTACTAGTTTCCAGATAAATTACATTCGAAAAATTTTCTTCCAAATGATCAGATTTAATTGTTGAGGTCTTTTTTATATTATATTTTCACCAAAAAAGAATGTAAATAACTTTGTAAAATCAAGAGTTAACTATCTAAAATAATCAACAGAACTTCGATGTAATATATGTTCTTCATCCCATCCAGCAAATATGTTACCAACATTGAAGTTAACTCTGTCCTTGTCAAGATTAGCATTTAGATAGCTGACAACCATATCTAAAACATCAACGACTGTCAAACACTCAACCAGTGAGGATGATAAAGTCCAAATCAAATAAGTGGAATACATACAGTTTCTCCTTAATATGATCGAAATAGAGCATGCATGATTGTTGTAGGTATACTTTCTTGGTTCTTTAGTGTGTTAGTCAAATCACTGCAAATTTTGTCACAATCACTGCCATTTTCTGCCAACAAAATACGCATGTCTTTATTGATATGAAATATTTTTTTTGCAATGTCAAAAACTGAAATATTAAGAGAAAAAGTAGGTTAAGCTTAAGAACATAAAAATAAAAGTAGGTAATTATTTTTTTTATCATAAGTAACTAAATACAAGTAAAAAAGAGCTTACATGATTTCTTTGTTGAGAGAATATTATCAGCTCCAAGAATGATGCCCTTCACATGTTCCTTCCTATTGTACCACTCAAAATATAAGGTAACAAGGGTTGTTCCTTGTATTTCTAACATCGATCCCCCAAGAATATATAGAGTATGGAAGACAAAAGTACAATAAAAAAGAAATGATGTTGGTCCATCTTTACACATACATATTCATGAAAACACACGTACATCTATAAAATACAATATTCTAGCATAGATAGCATGGTTGAGTCAGCATATAAACAAGTACTGAAACTTTTTATGCCAAAATCTGGAAATTATAGCATGGACTTCCTAATAAAGAATAAACCCAGTTACTCAATATTTTGGACGTAAAAAAACATAACATCTACACAAATTTCATTATCCAACATAAACTTAACAACAACACATTCATCACCATTCCTGAAAACACAAAATTTACTGAAAGCAACTGAAAGAGAATAAGATGAACAGAAACACCTCCACCACCCATTCCCAAATGAAAACACAAAAGTTGTGGAAGGCATGCAAAAGATAATGTGATGAACTTACATTTTGAGGTTTGAGCTTAGTTCTCGAAGATATGTTGGAGACTTTGAGGTGAATTGAAAGGCAAATGTACAATCAGAAAGAAATGATATATGGACCAACATCATTTCTTTCTGATTGTACATTTGTCTTTCAATTCACCTTATATATATAGAATGACCTTTCACTAATGGATTCCTATTTTTAGTTTATTTATAGGGATAGACATTCGACAAACTTTTCGATCATATTTTCAATCTTAACCGGTCAATTCTTAGGTCTTAATATATAGATCATCTATGCAAAATTTCATCCAAATCGGTAATCGTTAAGATGTTCAAAACTGCGAATTAAAATTATAGGCATTAACGGTTCAAGTTTGGCATATTTGATCAGTCAAATGATTTCAGTTATTTCAAAGCCTTAATGATCACCAAATTTGATGAAATATTGCAAAAATGATCTATATATATACATCTACATATTGAACGGTGGAGATGTTATGTGATCGAAAAGTTTGTCGAATGTCTATCCCTATGAATAAACCAGAAATAGGGACCCCTCAATAGAAGGGTCATGTATATATATATAAAAAGATTCAAGAAAACTGAGATATATTTATCAGACTCAACTAGATAAAATGTTTAAATGTTGGTTTAAATGTTTATCCATTGATCATGCTCATTAACACTGAAATACTTCTCGTAATACTTCTGGTACACCTCTAACTTATCATGACATGACTTGTCTTGTTTCTTACTCATGGTCCACAAGTGGTTTGACAATACCTCCAAGCTTGGTTGAATATAAACAAGTACTCCACCAGTCTCCAGATAAATTCTATTCAGATTTTTTTTCTTTCGAAGGATCAGGTTTAATCGTTGAGGTCTTTTTGTATTATCTTTTCACAAAAAAAATGTTAACAACTTCGTAAAATCAAGAGTTAACTATATATCTAAAATAATCAACAAGACTTTGATGTGATATATGTTCTTCATCACATCCAGTAAATATGCTACCAACATAGAAGTTTACTCCGTCCTTGTCAAGATTAACATTTATATAGTTGACAACGATATCTAAAACATCAATGACTGTCAAACGCCTAACCAGTGAGGATGACAAAGTCCAAATCAAATAAGTGAAATGCACATGGTTTATCTTGAATATGATCGAAAAAAGAGCATGCATGATTGTTATAGGTATACTTGGTTCTTCAGTGTGTTAGTCAAATCACTGCACATTTTGTCACAGTCATTGTCGTTTTCTGCCAACAAAATACATATGTCTTTACCGATACGAAATATTTTTTTCAATGTCAAAGACTGAAATATTAAGAGAAAAAGTATGTTTATAAGTTTAAGAACATAAAAATAAAAGTAGGTAATTAATTTTTTTTATCATAAGTAACTAAATGCAAGTAAAAAATAGTTTACATGACTTCTTGTTGAGAGTCTACTATCAGCTCCAAGAATGATGTCCTTCATATGTTCCATCTCATTGTACCACTCAAAAGATAAGGTAACAAGGGTTGTTCCTTGCATTTCTGATATCGATCCTGAAGAGTACATAGAGTGAAAGACAAAAATAAAATCAGAATGAAAGAATGTTGGTACATCTTTATACATAGAGATTCATGAAAACCCACATACATCTATAAGACACTATTCTAGCATAGATAACATGGTTGAGTGAGCATATAAACAAATACCGAATCTTTTCACGTCAAAATCTGAAAATTATAGTACAAATTTCTTAATAAAAAATAAACCCAATTACTCAATATTTTCGATGCAAAAAAACATAAACTCAACAACACCTCCATCACCCATTCCCAAATGAAAACACAAAATTTAGTAAAAGCATGTGAAAGATAATGAGATGAACAAAAACACCACCACCCATGCCTAAATGAAAACACAAAAGTTATTGAAGACACATGAAAGAGAATGAGATGAACTTACATTTAGAGGTCAGAAATTGGTTCTCGAAGGTTAGAGACTTGGAGGTGAACTGAAAGAGACGTACAATCAGAATGAAATGATGTTGGTCTACATATGCATACATCTATATATAGAAAGATTCAGTAAAACCGAGATACATCTATCAGTCACAACTAGGTAAAATGTTTGTGTCTAGCATCGGTTATACACGTTATAATATCATCTATCACTTTAAGTCAGTAAGGTGCAACTCTAAAAAAACAAATGAAAATTAAGTTGTGATCAATTGAACTATGAGCTCAAATATTGTTCCAGGTGACTTTTAAATGTGGTTGCTCTACCGCCTAGAGCAAATTAAGGCTTTCAATCCACTATCTTGTACTCTAACTTAAACATAACTGTATCAGCATCCCTTATTCAATGTAAATATGAGTTGCATGGGTTTTTCTAGGGTTAAGACAGATAACACAGAAATCCAGGAGCCAAAGGGTGATTGAGAGATCTAGCAGGGAGTTGGGGATTAACATAAAGATTTCAATAAGTACTTGTAATCAAGTTGTTATTCTCCATAATGCTAGTGATTTCTCAAGAGAGTTCATGAAGTGGACGTAAGCCAAGGTTTAGGCTGAACCACTCTAAAAGTTGGTGTGTGGTGTGTTCTGTTCTTCAAGTTCATCTATCTTATAGTTTTGCTTAAATCATATAAAGTACCAGTAAAAGTCAGAAGAGATCCTAAGGCATTAAACCACAATAAGTGATATCAGAACTTAGGGTTGATGAAGATATCCGATTATCTCTTTTTAAAGAAATTTGATCGACATATCCTCTTGTAAAATAAAATAAAAATAAAAACTTCATCCTGCCATCGAAGAAACTTTGTGCCCCACAACCAGATTCCGGTACGTATGCTTCTGATTCAGCCTCCTTGTGTTTGATCTTTACTTTTAGGGATCGAAACTCTAGTTATAATTCTGTATTTATGTTGTAATTAGATAAATAATAAATGTTATTTTGGGTCTTGCTTGGTTTGTGGAACTGAAAGCAGCTGGTTGCGAGGCAAAGGCGTCTCCAGCAATATCATTCTAAGATAGTGAGATTGACCCGAGAATTGGAGAATAGGAGGGACCAAAGGAGGGCTACTCATGGACTTGCTTGCTGCGGTGCGGTGGTCATGCTGATTGTTCACTTGATCATGGTATGACGAGAGGATTTTATGTGCTCAAGAGTTGTGGCACATGTGGTGTATGGGGTAGTCTCTGGTCTTATGAGTGCTCAATCAAACCAACATTTAGATTTGCAAGAGAAGTAGAAAGCGCAGCAGATGCGGATATGGGCGAGATTGAGAACACAAGTAGTTGAGATGAAGAAATTATGGCAAATCTTAAGTTATGCTACTCTGCCGTATTAGCATTGTCTCATTCAGGTAGGAGATTTGTTTCTGTTCCCAAGCATATTCATCACCATACTACTGCATTGGTTCTATTGTGAAACCAAAAGATGCGTTAAGGTCATAATGAACTTGCAGGCGTAACTAAACTCACATGAGGGAAGCTCAAACAAGTGTACTCAATGCTCTCGTATCCCGCAGAGAGAATACAAATAGCAGCTGGTTAGAGCTAGAGACATGTGCCTAAGATTTGGGGCTTGGGAGGTGACATTGACCTCTTTTACTTCCATGATTGACCTCAGATCTTTTGCAAGTTTAGTTGAAACTTTGGGCAGGATGAAACACAACTCTAAACCCTTTAAGATGAGAGTTTCTTTCTGTCGGAAATTCGTTAGGAAACCAAAAGAAAAAAAAACAACAGATCTAGTCAGAAGCTATTCTCATGTTCTAATAATAATATTTCACGTACCCAAGAACCCAGAAAAGGGCTTAACCGATTTGGCTTCTACATAACCAGAAAAGGAAAGGGACAAAAGGGTGATGATTTTATTTCACAAATCAAACCAGATTAGGATTGTGGTGGAGGAAGATTAACTGGAGCAAAGAGGGGATGTAAAAAGCTGAAAAAAGACTGGCAGATGACAATGTTGGTTCAGTGGCTCAAAACAAATCATAAATAGCACAAATATTGAACCAGGAAGATATAGATAGTTCATATTCCTAAAACAAGCTGACTTCTAACATACAACAGTCCATCTAATAGGGCAATTTTCAAAAACTTAAGGAACTCTGGTCGGATTAAGACCCCAAAAGGCTAAAATGTTCAAGTACCCCTTTTTACCCAAAGAAATATCCTACTCTTAATAAGCTGATGGGCACTTTCACAAGATTAGAAAGTAACCTTCACACAAGTCGAATAACCAATGATGTTAACCAGTGCCTTCAGAAGCAAAACAAATACCAGCAAGAATGCTAGTTCTTGTTTTCAGGGACCTCCAAGCACTGCATTTTCGATGTCCTCTCTGCTCAGTGCATAGCTAAATCTCCTCTCCATATCCTTTTCAAGATTTCCAGGTCCAGTCTTTAGATACCTACATCACAAGTCCACTCTTCAACATTTCTAACATTCAACATAGTAGAACAGTCTAAAGAATCAATTCAACATTCAACACAGTAGGGGAGTCTAAAGAATCAATTCCAATCAATGATGTAGAGGCACAGGTAGGAAAACACAGCAGGGGAGTGTCTTCTATGGGCTATATGAGATTAAGATACAGTACTCATCAAGACAGGAAAATTGTGAGTTACCTCAGGTAGCAAGTGACTAAGACATCTTTATTCTGAAATTTTCTCTTTTCTGCAATTATTAGTAGCTCATTTGGAACAGAAATAGTTAATAGAGTACCAAGGAATGGAATCAATTATGGACATCTTGATTATGTCTTTGGTAACAATGAAGATCCCTAATATACAGAATGTGGGAAATTTCGATGTTAAGATAAATACATAAGAACTTCATCATACTTGCATTACTATGAATAGTGGTTCCATGAGGAAAAACTATGAGGCATTAGGTGTACACTGTATAGATGATTTACCATACTTGATTCATAAAGATCATGATTATGTCTTTTTGGTGAGAATTAAGATCCCTAATATACTGAATATGGATAATTTCGATGTTAAGATAAATACATAAGAATTTCTCCACCATTCTTGCATTACTATGAATAGTGGTTCTAAGAGGAAAAATTCTTAAGGCATTAGGTGCACATGTAATGATAATTTACCATACAAGCCTTGTTGTACACAATTATCAAACTGGTATACATGAATGACTGACCCTACCTCTTGGAGCTCACAGAGAGACTTGAAATCAATATCGTGTACAGCATTTGTTTCCTTTTCCTAGGGACTAATCTAAAGACACTATTGCAAACACATGTATAGGCATACACACCATACTATGTATTGTATAACCCAAGTTTTCCTATCTGATAATAAACTGATAGCAAACTCAATACTCAAAAAAGCAATCAAAACTCCATACTACAGAGCCAAAAGGACTGTTAAAAATCAAGATATACTTATTTTCTTTCGTTCTTTTTTGGTAAAGTTCCCCCTTTTCTATAAAGTATTGAAACCATGCATTGTAGTAGTTACACTTAAACCCACAATAAAAATATGGTTTACACCAATCTCTTTCCTATGATTGAAACCATGACTCCTTTCAAGCTTACTAAGAATGATCTAACTCGATCAAGCTTTACAAAATCAGAAATAAAACTGCTACATCATTCCTATTCTACATTTCAGGGGAACCCTTTTCCTCCAGTAGGTGACCTGTGTCAAGCTGATCTAGTAACTCGCCCACTAACACAAATTCAAACTTTGAAATCAATACTACACAAACTAAAGAGAGAGCAAACCCCTGACCCTAACCCTAACGCTAACCTGACATAGAGATCGGTGACGTCGAGCGAGAGCTGCGCGTGCCACTCCGGCTTCTCGATCAGCCAAACGGCGCGGTCCTCTCTGCTCTGGAAGAACCCCAAGCTTCTCAGCCACGCCTCAATGCAAGGCAGACTGTGAGAATACAGAGGCTTCTTCTTGTCCGGCAGCCTCTTCAGCCACTCGTCCTCCGGCGCCGCCGATACCTCCTCCGCCTCCGAAGACTTCGAGAGCACCGGAATTGTCGGCCTCCTTCTCGGAGAGTGAACTAGTCGAAACGGCGTCGCTTTAGGCGGGAGTGAATAGCGGACAGAGTAGTTTGGATTTGAGAGGATGATGAAATTGGAGACGGAGAAGAAGACGGTCGACATTTTAGAGTGAGAAAGCTTTGAAGTGAGTGTACTTGTTATCTGGAGCAGTATTGATATCAGCCGTTGGATCACATTGTACGGCTCTGATCATACGACACTTGTTGATATATGCTTATTTTCCGACGTAATCTTCGTAGCTAAAGAAATGAGGGTGCTGCTGTAGACTTGTAGGCTGTAGTAACAACACGTGATGCGTACGAGACGAAGCCCGCTCATCTGCAGGAAGCGTACGACACGAAACGGTGATAGTTATCTGATCTTTAATGAATTGATTATGTTCGTTTAAGTCCGTTTGATCAATTTATTAAAAATCAGACGGCTGTCGTCGTTTCGTCTTACACGCGTATCCTGCGTCTGAGCAATCGTGGTAGTAACATTTGGACTTCAGTACAAGTTTAAGAGCGCGCTACATGTAGCTAGCGACCGACCATGTCTAACATTAACATTGTAATTTTTGGTTTGACATACGACTCACTCTATCCATTTATACTGATCGAGGAGAAAAAGGAGGAATTACTAATGGATAGTGGCAAAGCTAGAATTTGAATCACAGTGTACGGAAAATTATATGTTTTAATTTGTCTTAACTAATTATTTTTTTAAATAATGATAATAAATCAAAAATAAAGTACTGCTCAAAACATATTTGTATTTCCGATAAAAAAAACATATTTTGTACCAAAAACGAACAAAAAATCAAAATTTTCTTGTAATAAATAAGAGGAAAGAAACTGTAATTAGAACAAAATTTTAGTATTTTTTTGATCAAATGTGCAATTATGCTACAATGTTGCCCTTTCAGTATTTTTTTTTGATCAAATGCACAATTGTGCTACAATACTGTCAGTCTAACTCACGATCTCTCACATAGTAAAAAGAGACTAATACCACTAGATAAAACAATACTGGGCAAAAATTTAAGTATTAGAAAAAGGATAAAAGAACACAAAAAAGAAACCAAAAAAATTCTTAAAGAAATAAAAGGAAAGAATCTGTATTGCCAAAAAACAAGATAAGGGTGTTTCACGGGTTTTAAACCCAAAACCTTACAAACTATAAGATGACAAATAACCATCACACTAGCACTCACACATTGCACAATAGCAATACGGTTTAATATATATCAATGAGACACGGATTAACCACATATTTTGTGTAAAAAGCAGAATGAAACATATGACCCACTCGGTTACTATGTCCCTTCGTCCCTCCGCCAATCTTTATATATAAAGGAAACCTGATTTTTAATGTTTTAATGAACAATAAAATAACGGTTTTGTTTTTTTTTTACATTTTTACAAACCAACTCATCAGTTATTAAATTGACAGTTTTACTCTTAGTTTCAATATAATTACAGTTATGTTACTACTTTTGTTTTTCATAAATTATTTGTTTTTATTTTTTTTTAAATTGAATTGTATGAAAAAAAATTAATAACAATAATATTCATAATACTAATAATATTATAAAAGAAATTGAGTTATTATAAACCTAAATAATTGTATTGATCAATATATATGAATTGTTTAGGGTTTAAATCGCTTCTGTAACTTTTTTAAAATAGTAGTTTTACCTGCGCATATGAGTGTTGGTATGTTGATTTATGTAGGTTAGGTTTTGAATTTAAGTTGGGTTTTGGGTTTCGGGTTTAGAACATCAATTAATTTTTCTATTGATTCAGTTTATTAGTTTCAGCTTATGACATGTTTGATGGATGTTTCTTACTTGTAATTTAAGACATCTTGGTTGTTAATTTAAATTCAGTGTTAACTTCATCTCAATCAATTGTGTTATTTTTATTAGAGTTTCAGAGAGTTGTTGCACAATATTGATCGAACCACCAAAATCTTACAATAATTAATCAAACCTACAGAAACGCACTTCGGCACGTATGACAGCGTGCCAACAGTACATTCTTAATACTATTAATGAAGTATTATCATACTAAAATAAAAATATATCAACTGCGATTTATTTAAAAAAAAAATCAAACCAACCGCTTCTAACAGGCGCGGGTGATGAAAAAAATGAAGTCAGAAACTTACAAAATACTAAGAGTGTGAAGTATACATCAAAATATTGTACAAGCAAGAATATGAGCTAGACCATTTACAATTAAACATTATAACTCAAATTACCCAAGTATGACAATGAACCATGCTCGTCACGCGCTACGATTCAAGTGTTTATAAGCTGCTCACAAGTCTGTATGTAGAGCCGGCAGTGTAAAATAATAACCGCGGTTTTGATATCACCCGTTGGATCATATACACGGCACCGAACTTGACCCGCCAAAGCCGCATTCCCAACTTTCATTTCCCACCAAAAACAAAACCTACACGACGCCGTTTCGCTTCAATCCCATTTCTTCTTCTTCAACCTCCAACCCCATAGTCGCCTCAGCTCAGTTCCATTAGTCTCAGATGCGATGGCTTCCGATTCAAATTCCGGCGACCCAATCTCCGAATACACCCAAACCCAACGCATCGTCCTCCTAATCGACCTAAACCCACTCCTCCATCTCCAAGACTCAACCCAATTCCTCACCTCTCTTCTCTCCTCAATCAAAACCCTAATCTCCTTCCCTTCTCTCTCCTCCTCTCTCTTCGCCTTCAGGCCCTTCTTCTCCTCTCTCTCTCCTATCCTCTCCGCCTCCAACCTCCCCTCTTCGTCTCTAACCCTCTCTTTCAACTCGCCGGAAGCTACTTATCTAACGGTATCTCAAACCCTGGCTTCTCTCTCCTTTGACCGGAAGTTGACCGGGTCCGATTTGCCGCGGGGAGCGTTTTTTGCGGCCGCGATGCGGCAGCTGGTGCATGATTACGCTTGGGAGCCGGTTATCTGCGACGCGGCGGCGAAGGGTACGTTTTCGAATTGTGGTGGTTTGAGGTCTAATTTGGTTGTTGTGTTTTCAGTGGTGTGTGATTGTTTGAAATCTGTGAATGAGTTTTTGAATTGTGAGGGTTTGGGGGATTTGGATGTGTTTTATGAGAGGTTTCGGAGAGTTTTCGAGAGTGTGGATGTGGCATTTGTAAGTAGAGATATTCAGTTGAGCTGGGTTGATGTGAGGTATGAGTCGGAATGCCGTGAGGATGAGGTGGTTGGATTGAAATGTGGTGTTTTCGAGAAGGGGGTGAGGAGTTTAGGGTGGGGGTTTTGTTCATCTGATTCGATTGTGCTTGGTTCGGCTATTGTTCCGTTTGGATTGATTTATCCGGAGATTGGGGTGTCGTCTAGGATTTTCGGGTGTAATGATCGATGTAAGAAGGTTAGAGGGCATTTGAGTCTTGAGATTTTGGATGTAAAGGGGATGCCTTTGGAGTGCAAGTTTTGTGAGCTTGAGTTGGCTGATTTGAAAATGTTGCGGAGTAGGAGTGATGATGGTTTGTTTTTGGTGGAAGGCATGAACTCGCAGACGAGAGGTCATGAGGTGAAGAGAATGTTCTGGAGAAGTGTTGGCAATGTAGTGTCAAAGATTCAGGTTAAGGCTTTGCAGAAGGATAGTGAGTTTGGGAAATTCAAGGGGGAATTGTCGGATCCGATTCTGGTCTATGAAGTTTTGGGAAAAGATGGAAAGGAAGTTTCTGGTGGTTTGTTTGTTGATAAGGTTCTTGAAATGCTATCTGTGGAGTTGGGTGAGTTTGTACCAAGGAAATTGGTGCCTGTTTGGCAGATTCTCTTGAGTTTTATATACAGGGAGGGTTGCTGGGCAATAGTGTCTATTTCAAATGATCGTGGTGTATCACATACTGGAATCCTCAAGCCTTTTACAGTTTCTTCGGCTCTTCTGTTTATTTTGGATGAAGGAGTTCACCCTCACAAAAAATGGCATGGCATTGGTGCAGTGAATAAGGGTCAATTTCATCCAAAGATGAACAATGAAATGTGTAAAGCTGATGCTGATTTGAACGACTTTTGTGGGTCGCAAACTGGGCCTTCACCATCTGATAAGCATGCTGCTGAGATTGATGGAAAGAAGAAAAGTAGCAGAAGAAGTTCACATTCACTCGAAGATCTCACCTGGAGTTCTTTCTGTAAGGCAGCATTCAAATTTTCTGACTTAAATTTGGAAAAGGTTTACTTTGCCAGGCAACCTAGCAGCTCAAAAAAGCTGAAATTTCTGAAATGCTGGATGAAACAGATTAAAAAACTGAAGTATCCAATAACGGAGGAGTCTAAGGTGCAACAGGAAAACCAAAAGGAGATGAGCAATAGCTTGGATTTGTTGCACCAAGAGAGCGAGCAGCCAATGTCATCGTCTGGTTCAGCTGGAGAAAATTCTTTCTCTGTGGCTTTTGGAGTACAGGATGAAGCTGCTCAGGAATATAGATTACAAACCTCGGAAGATTTTTTCAGTAATTTGTCCAATACGATCCAACAAGGGCTAGAATCTGAAGCAGTAGACTTGGGGGCATTTGCACATCGGCTTGTGAGTCAATCAATATATTTCTTGACTCAAAAGCATAGCACAACAACCCCTCCGGAGGGTCAAAATCCTGTAAAATCTGACAATCTTGATGATTTGGTTACTTCTGAGCTGTTAAAAATTTTACTCAGAGATCCCAAGGATATGGTTGCAAGGCACAAAAGCTATGATCCATCTTCTCAAGCATCTGATCCTGGATCTGAAGGCTTTACTTCAGAGATAATAGTTCGAGAGTATCCTTTCATTTATCAGTTGATCGTTTTATTTTCTTTTATACTGTGCATAATCAATATCACATTAATTCTATGTAAACTTTGCCCCTTGTTACTGTTACACTTTTCCTTCACTAGCACAAAGATATGAATTACAGATACTTTTCCGGATGGAGATTTTACATTCAGAAGCTGGAGCAAGTATCAAAGATGCTGTGAAACAGAAGTTTGTGAAACATATTTGCACGCTTTTGGAGACCATTCGTGCTCGGTGTCATCTGGAGGGAGGCTTCTTTGGTGACTGGACCCTAGAAAATTATGCTGGAAAGATTATAAAAAACAGGTAAATGAGTCGCATGTATAATAAATCTAATTACCCATAACTATTATTTTCTGTTGAAATTAGTATTTATGAACACTGAAATGGTATATACTCAGTTATTTACCATGGAACTCCAATATATGTTTATGTTTTGCCTGTTAATGATACTTTTATCAGTACTTTGATGAAACATATAGTGTTGAAACAATTATGTGGTTGATTTGTATGACCTCCAAAAGGCCTGGGGGTATTAAGAAGGGAGACATATTGACAGTCAAAATATTTTCTTATTTTACGTACAAAATTCATCAGGCTGTTGAAATAAGGTAGGGTTGAAAGAGAACAGAAAAGCTAAATACCTCCTTTGCATAATTTCATATGGCTTAAGTGACTTTCCTTTTTAATCTAAATTTGCAACCTTGTTTTTCTGACACTATGTATACATACAACTTTTGCAATAGTTCATTCCATTGTTTTCCAGACCCCCAAAAAAACTGCCCAAATTCATGTGAAAACACTGCATTTTTGTTTGAAGAAGGATTAGGCAGCTAGACTGATGATTCAATTCCCAAATTTTCAGGTACTGTCAGACTCTTGAAGACGTGGTTCATAAAATCTACACAAAAATGGATCTGTTACTGTTTGATGATGAGGAAGAACTCCCTAATAATTTAATCACCAGCGAGGATAGCAATCATTCATACAAAGAAAAACCAGGGAAAGATGAGGTGGGTGAAAATAGTAGAATCAAGAAATTGGTATCAGCAGTAGATGAATCCCCTGATCCACAGAAACATTACAATGGAACACCAAGTGCTCAAATAGTTAAACAAGAGGAGCATGCTCGCAAGTTGATGAAAGCTCAAGAGAGTAGAGAGAGGGCTAGGAGATTTGCTTCTTTTACAAGTAGGGTAGCTGTTTTGCAACGTGTTTGGGCCCCGAAACAGCCAAAGGCGTTCAAGCCAAAATCAAATTCTCTTCCAAAGCCAGCTAAGAGGAAAAACCATACAGATTCCTATTGTGAGAGAGTGTTGGAAACTCCAATGACAGAAAATAAACGAATCCACTTGGATGATGATGATTACCGTGACTATGGAAGCGGTTCTGTTTCTAAATCATTGTTTCAGGATGACTAGTAACTGGAGCTGTAGCCTCTCCTTAGATGCAATGGCATGGAGCTTTTCCAGGTATATTGCTAAATAATCTCTGGAAGCTATTAGGAAGTTTAACTGAAGTTGGTTCATCATAACCATTTCGACTGTGATAAAAAAACTGAAAAATGTGATTTTACTCTGTCAACTCTAATAGTGTTATCAATTTGCTGTAAATGATACGAATTGAGTTTTACTTTAGTGTGGTACTAACATGCAAGTGTGGTTTCTCTCAGCTTGTAGTTCATTTGTTCAGTCCACGCATCATACTCTTCTGAGCAGTTAAATTAAGCAGAATATGCTACTTGCTCATTTTCCCTGCTTTGTTAATAGGAGGATTTTGGTTTTATAATGTACAGTGTTCAAGTCTAGCAATTCATTAGTCTCTTCAGACTGCCTAGACATGAGTACCTGAATGTGTGTCCTTGATATGAGTTTTCAGACTGCATAACGTGTCTTGGTTTGTTTACGGCTGTTCAAACTTTTTTTTCCTGAATGGAGTGCTTAAAGATGCTGGTGATTTCTATATTACTGCTAAGATAGAGGATTTGCATAATTATGAGCATACTATGGGTGATCTAGTGCATATAAGCTCATCTCTAGATAGTTCAATGTGAATATGTTATGGAGATTTTTAGAGCCTCGCCTTCATTTCTGGATGACGATACAATCATGTGGAGTATGGACACAGTGGAATAGCATTACTCGTCTTTAGGTCAACCCATCTGATAGCAAATCATTTTATCCGTTGAGGGTGTAGCAGCCAATATTCAATTTTGGTGAGTAGCAGCCAATATTCAATTTTGGTGAGTAGCAGCATATTTGCCACTACAGAATATCAACCTACTGAACTAAATAAAAGCCAAAAATGGCTGGCGCATCATCAGGTCAACTCTGAGCAACTCCAAACCCCTAAAAAAGCAACTGCTATCATCTACATCAGCAAGAATGGCTATGTCTCCTCTTGTTACCTCGTTGCTGGTCCTGATCTCGCTGCTGGTCCTTATCAAGCCCTCTCAGGCTGGTGGCATAGCCATCTACTGGGGGCAAAACGGGAACGAAGGAACCCTGAACCAAACCTGTGCCACTGGAAAATACAAGTACGTGAACATAGCCTTCCTCAACGTCTTCGGCAGCGGCCAAACCCCACAAATCAATCTAGCAGGCCACTGCAACCCAGCCTCCAATGGTTGCGCATCCGTCGGCCCTGAAGTCACTTTCTGCCAGAGCCTAGGAGTCAAGGTGTTCCTCTCCCTCGGTGGCGGCATCGGAAACTACTCTTTATCCTCTGCTTCTGACGCCAAAGATGTAGCGGATTACCTATGGAACAGTTTCCTGGACGGAAAAGGAAAAGGTAGAGACAAGTCTACGACTACACGTCCCTTAGGAGATGCCGTTTTGGATGGGATAGATTTCGACATAGAGCAAGGAGCAAATCCATATTGGGATGACCTTGCACGTTATCTGAAGGCGTATAGCAAACCAAGAAGGGCTGTGTACTTGGCTGCAGCTCCTCAGTGTCCATTTCCTGATGCGTTCGTCGGCGGTGCGATTAGTACAGGGCTTTTCGACTATGTTTGGGTTCAGTTCTACAACAATCCGCCATGCCAGTATACCTCTGGTAACACTGACAATATCTTGAACTCGTGGAATAAGTGGACTACGTCTATACAAGCAACGAAGGTATTTCTGGGGTTGCCGGCGGCTCCAGCAGCGGCTGGAAGCGGGTTCATTCCGGCAACTGTTCTGAATTCTGAGATACTTCCGGTGATCAAGAATTCGTCAAAGTATGGTGGCGTGATGTTGTGGTCAAAGTATTATGATGATCAAAGTGGCTATAGTTCCTCCATTATCAATAGTGTATGACTTTCAATTCCTGAATTATGTGGATGAAAATAAACAAATTGTACACTCTAATCTTTCCAATATACTTCTACCTGGTCAAATTCAATGTTAAAATCATAATCATTCAAAAATGTCAACTCGGGCTTCTGGTGTGAGTGTGCGACTATTATCAAATTAGAGAGGTCTAAACATTTCCAGGGGAGCAGAAGAGGTCATGCATCTTTTACCTCTTCTAACGCTCTTCAGCAATCCTTATACAGAAATTTAACATTACCTTACAACAACATAGAGCTATATTTCCCTCGTCTATATTATTACTTGAGAGAAAGTTCAGAAAATCTCTGAAGCTACTTTCTGTATACTTGGCAGGCTGTTCGTCACTCACAAGCTTCTTAGCAGTCTTCATCTTGTCATCAATTCCCAAACTGTGGAAGCTAGCAACCGAGATTCTGGTCCTTTTACTGTTCATTGTCGCCCTGTGCACAACACTCTTGTACAACCCATTGCTTAGTACCTCAAAATGGTCACTCACAAGGACTTGAAGAGCATTCTCAAGTTGCGGAATCAGTTTCCATTTTCCGACATCAACGTCCATAATTTCCAGTCCAGCGGAGCTCTGAAGCAGAATGGTAAAGCAGCTGTGGTCCGAATGAGGTGGCGCCCCTAGCGGCATTTCTGGGTGGGTAGAAATTGACTGCAATCACTTGCATTCCGTTTTCTATTTTCTTGGTTAAGTAAGTTGGACCTATGCCTAGGCTCTCAGTGATGGCACTTGTTACTTCCAAGCTCAGTTTGCATTACTTCTTTACAATACTCTCCCATGGTTTCCCTGCGAAAACATGCATGCTTACATACATATTAGCATGCAATTTACTAATTACAAAGGGGTGTCACCTAGCTAATTATGGAACCTTATATTTTGTGCAAGTATACCTGTAGCTGGGTGGATTGTTTGGCCAAGAATCGATCCACGTTTCCAAGGGGCGAGCTTAATGCTTGAGGAAGAATCTCCAGGATTGAATCTTATCAATTCCATCTTTTAAGCTTGTTTCATACCTCACTGGTTTGTGAACATCGTTAGACATGAACTTTGCCTTCTCTGAAGATAGCAATAAAAAAAATTAGCGTAGCTAGCTTACTTCGAAAGAATCCAAGTTGATGATGTAGGACGAGAACAAGTTCAAATTAGTGGGAATACGGTTCAAATAATAAGCATCGTAGAACCAAGAAGAATGATTTGAGAATTGGTAATTCACGTACAAAGAGGTTGCTAGCTGCTGGCATATTGAAGAAATTGGTATTTTGGACTTTTCGGGTTGCCTGTGCGAAAAGTCAGATATTAACCGTAAATCAGATTTGGAGCAGCTTTTGGGCAGAACGTCCGTTTGGGAAGCATGATACCTTTCCGACATGGGAACGACGAGATCTACAAGAGTCACTAAAGTGAGCCCTGTCAGATTTAAGCCAAATAATATCGTTTTCATAATCTGATTCGGGATTTAATGTTTTTATGTTTTATATTTCTATTCGGATTTGGTTTTAACTTATTCCTTCGGCTTTTAGGCTTGGTTGTTAGTCACCATAGAATTTTGTTTCTCATATATAAGCACCCTTATGGGTAGCTGACATAGAGTTTATCAATTTTAATCAAAAACACTAAGAGTTCTTCTCTTATTTTCTGGTTTACTCCAAATTTATTCTATAGAGTTCTTCACTTGAGATCTCTTCATCTATTGGGGTGTAACGCTGGTTAGCCCTCCATACTCTATCACGTCAAGTGGTATCAGATCTGGCCTTTACTGTCTCTTTTATCCTTTATGATCAATGGGTGACGAACCAATTACCAAAGCAGATCTATATGGTGTCACTGCGGCTTTAACTGCAGCCCTGATTGCTTTGACTACTCAGATTACTAATCAGATAACTGCTCAGACAGAAGATTTTTGTGGGTTCCTGAAAGAGAATAATAAATACATCTACAAAAGAGGTGGGCGAGAAGAATCCAAGAGCAAGATGAATCACGTTGCTAATCATGATTCCAAAAGCATGGTAGATATTCCTTATTTTTCTGGCTATATTTACGAGGTAGACTTTCTGGATTGGCTGGTCATAGTAGATAAATTCTTTGAGGTCATGAAGGTTCCAGAACATGAGCAAGTAAAGATTATTGTTTCGCGTCTCAAGAGCACTGCCGCTTTTTGGTGGGATAAATTACAAAGATCAAGGAAGATGCAAGGTAAGGAGCCTGTTAGGTCATGGAGGAAGATGATAGGTCTTCTTATAGAGAAATTTCTTCTTATAAATTTTTCGATTGAGAAGTACTCTTCTAAGGTTTGTGAGGAAAGCTTGAAGCCTAAAGAGTTTTCATTGCTTGTTGAGGATAAAATTTTAATTGAAGAAAAACCAGAAGATTCTTTTATGGAGGCAGCTTCACAAGATATCATCCTTGACTTCCACGAAGTGATTCAAGAGGATATTACTCATGTTGACATGGTTACCAGTGTTGAAAAAGTGTTGGAGCCTCAACTTAATTTCTTAGATTCAGAACTGGATGTTGTCCAAAAGTGCAATTTTGAGAGCCTAGAAGAATCTTTTGAAGTTGCCGATGACAAACTTGTCTTTGGTGTTGTGTTCTTAATTGTGCTGTCAAATTATGCAGCAAATCATGTCAATAATTCACAGGTTCAATTGTCTAAGTTTATATTGGTTTTTTCATCTACATATTCTTATTTACATTCAAGATGAACTCGAGGTCGAGTTCTTTCCAAGTGAAGGAGACTGATGTAGGACGAGAACAAGCTTAAATTATTGGGGAAAAAAGTTAAAACAAAGAAGCGACGTAGAACCAAGAAGAATGACTTGAGGATTAGTAATTCGCGTACAAAGAGGTTGCTAGCTGCTGGCATATTGAATAAATTGGTATTTTGGATTTTTCAGGTTGCCCGTGCGAAAAGTCAGATATTAACCGTAAATCAGATTTTGAACAGCTTTTGGACAGAACGTCCGCTTGGGACGCATGATACCTTTCCGACATGGGAACGACGAGATCTACAAGAGTCACTAAAGTGAGCCCTATCAGATTTAAGCCAAATAATATCGTTTTCATAATCCGATTCGAGATTTAATGTTTTCTAGTTCTATTCGGATTTGGTTTTAATTCATTCCTTAGGCTTTTAGGTTTGGTTGTTAGTCGCCTTAGAGTTTTGTTTCTCATATATAAGCACCTTTATGGATAGCTGACATAGAGTTTATCAATTTTAATCAAAAACCCTAAGAGTTATTCTCTTATTTTATGGTTTACTCGAGATGTATCCTATAGAGTTTTTCGTTTGCGATCTCTCCATCTTTGGGGTGTAACGCTGGTTAGCCTACATGACTTTCTATTTTCTTGGATTACAGTGGCTCGTTCTTCATCAGAACCCTTGTTGAGCTTACCAAAATCAATGGTGGGTACATTTGCCACTTCTGGAGTTAAGCCCCTCTCTGGTTCAGTCGTCCCCATCGGAAATGAACTCGAACGGCTCCCATGTTGATCTCCCATCTTCGAGCAATTCAGACAGATAAAACATAGAAGGAAATTGATGATCGAGTATCAACAGTATGAAATGAATTTGACAGAAGCTGTAACATATGAGGGTTATATAGCAAATATTCAGTGTCACAAAAGTTTTATACTATCTGGTAAGTTTTACAAGTCTAACAGAATAGAGAAATGCCACTTGGGGCTATAAAACAGTATGCCACTTGGATCATATTTGTCACCTCTGATGGACGGCAATAAGATATGTTATATCCCTAATTCTTAAAAAGAAATGGCTGATTTTATATTGTTTTAGTGCAATAAATCACATAGGCCGTGCTCAGTTATAAGCAAGTCATGTTCTTATAATGATTTATATATTGTTTAGGGTTTATAAACATATTGGACCTAACATATATATGGTTTTGTCATTTCTAATATATGACATTTCATATTAGAAATGGCATATGTGGATCTACAATTACTGTTACTTATGAGATTGTTGTGCTCTGCTGAGTGATGAAAGTTTTGATGTTTCATCATGTTGTTAACTACATATATATGCCAAGTTGGAAGACATCGTTTGAAGATTGTACAGTTCAATCAAGTGTTACTGACAGTTGGTAGTCAAGCTGCTGAGAAGGAATTGGTGCGTATATTGAAGCAATACCATCGCTTCAAGTTTCAGACTTGTTTTCTAAGTACACCCGTGTAACAATCCTTTTGCATCATCATCACATAGAGAACATAGTCGTACCATGTTTAGAAAGCAAAAATGGTCCTCTTGGACAGCATCTTCATGATCTGAATGTGACCTTGTGAAAAATACTTGAAGCAGGAAAGAGTTTCACACTGGCTGCTGATTCAGCTATGCCACCGGTTCCTGCTAACGGCAGATCTCCACCCCACTAGGCGTGCCCACGGCCTTCATCACATCTTGATCGTGGACGTTGAAGCTAGCAGGAAGCTAGTAGTTTACTATTAGGACGTCTGGATCGCAGACTATATGTACTGTGTGGGTACATGAATGCTGTAGTGTAGACTCTTGCATGATGTTCTGATATTCAGAATGAAGAGTGAGGAAACCACATTTATGTAATGGAGGATGAAATTGTTTATCAATAAGTACTTTTGGACATAAGGATTTTAAGATTGGGTTGCTCAAACAAACCAATTAAGCAAATAGGCACTAAAGTAAAAGTTAAGAGTGCTACTCATTGTGCTGCTACAGCAATATCACAATAAACTAAACGTAAAAACAGCAGGAGTACATAGATATAGCACATCAGCCAACTTCCAACGCACTTCTTCCATTGATTCCAATGGAACTGCTAGAATCATAAAAATCATCGTGGTGCAGACAGAGATAGCAAAGTTATGCAGGCATCTCCTATTTCAGTTGAATCTAGACTTTGCGCACTTGGATATTGTGAGTGGACTGGAGCCGCCAAATGGGCTGTCTGCCACTCTGAACGAGTGCGACCTCTTCTCCTGCCTTTACCATTCCTTGCTTCTGTACATAAAATAGAGAGAAAATGAATGATGTGGAGTGGATTAATTATACGGTTGACATGTAATCCATTTGTCTGGGGTTTTAGATGGTTGACTTTGCTAAGTTAATTCAAAACTACAGCATTGGTCTTGGCTAAAAGTAAAAGTGTCAGCGAAGAATGACCCTAATATGAACATGCTTACTTTGATATACTATGTTATCTTCACATACAAGTTATAGTTTATGGAAAACACAAATCTAATTTATGTTCTATCTACACTTTACCTGCAACACGGTCAACGCATTAGTGAAGCTCTTTTCAGCATCTTCTGCGAACTCCATGTATATGGGACATACACCTTGATACAGAGCCAGTCTCTGTTGTATCCTCTTACTGCATGGTTATCAAAATACAGGTATTGCAATCAGTTAAATATCAAATTCATATTCCTAATTACTGAAGCTTATATGATAATGTCACAGACAATGCCTTTGTGAAGAATCACAAGAAACTTACTCATTTGTAAAAGCAAATATTGTCCCTGAAGGACGAAAATGACTCAATAGAATAGCCATGAAACCAGTTCTAGTGAACACGACTAGTGAGGTTCCGAGAGTATTGGACATCATGGTTGCATGGTAAGCAAACATTTCGCTCATATGATTCTACATAAATGAAGGGAAGTCTAGTCAGTTTTCTGTATACCAAATATATGGGAGCATAAGATTTCAAAAAAAAAGTTCACATGGAGGACTCTGCAGAAAAAAACTGAATGAAGACTTATATGTTCCCTAACCTTAAAAGCTTTCCCAAGATTGGTTGGCATTTGACCAGGTACAACGGTTACTTCTGTTCGCAGAGCAACAGTGTGCATAACTTTCACGGCCTTTAGTGGATACCTGCATGGATATGAACCCACTGTATTGAAAATCCCAGTCTAAAAATTACACTATAATCCAAAGCTTTTCCAGTAAACATAATTCCATAGGCCAGGACAACTTACTTTCCATTAGCAGTTTCTCCTGAAAGCATAACTGCATCAGCACCCTCTCGGACAGCAATGGCAATGTCTGATACCTCAGCTCTGGTTGGGGTTGGGTGAACAATCATGCTCTCGAGCATGTTTGTTGCAACAATAACAGCCTTCCCCATGCTACGGCATAGCCTGATTATCTCTTCCTGCATTATGAGTGGAGTTAAAAATGCAACATCCTACATCAACTTATTGCTAATATCAACCATATTTGTGTGTCATGTTTGTGGTTAAATACCTGCAGAAGTGGGACCTCTTCAACAGGGAGTTCTGCACCAAGATCTCCTCTTGCAACCATGGCCTAAAGTATGAAGAGTATATGTTAGATAAATCAGGTATGTAAAGTGGTATAACCATAATTTATAGGTTTAACTTTGCTAACCATACTTATAGTTTTGCTCAAATTAGATTCCATAAGAGACAAGATTGATAATCTATTCATCCAAGTTTAAATTTGGGTTCTTAATAAACAGATAATCAGGATCAGGAGAAGAGCTTGTAAATAGTTTTCTGTGCATGAAGTTTATACCCCATCAGATGCTGTGATAATCGAATGTAAGTTTGGGATCGAGTCTGCACTTTCGATTTTTACAATAACATGTATATCCGCGTTACAGCCTGCAACATGCAATGAAACATACAATTATATGTCAGAATCAAGTAAAGACTATGGCATGCAAATGTTTTCGAATGTATGATAGTTTATTGGAATATTTACTTTGCAGATAATTCTTCAATTCATGAACAACTTGTGCATCTTTAACAAACGAAACTGCATAGAAGTCAACTTGATTGTCCACTCCAAATTTGATATCTTCCCAATCTTTCTCTGCAACAAAGGGGTTTAGACAAATGAAGTCCGTTAGCAAATAGAGAACTCCTGAACTTGCAAATTCTTATAAAATAAAAGGAAATAAACATATTATAGAATATAAAGAATATAATCAACAAGTTAGGAATCGAACCAGTGATGGAAGCCAATGTTGCACTTTTCCCTCGCACATTCAAGTGCCGCCTAGACTTAAGTTCCCCTCCATCGACAACTTCACATTTCACTGAGTCTGCTGTCTTGGACTTCACCCAAAATGACATCATACCACCTGTAGACCAAGTCATGAATCAGAACTCAGAATGCATATAAAAAACCATGATCCTAAATGTTTAACAGAAAACTAAGATTTCGCTCACCATCAACAAGGAGCATGTCACCCACTTCTACATCATTAACAAAATCATCATAGTTCACACTAACACAGTCTGCCGTTCCAACCCCTCTCTGAATTGTAAAAGTAAATTCCTGCCCAGGGGCCAAATTGATTGGCTGGGGCAGGTCACCACTCCTAACCTCAGGGCCCTGATACATAAGAATACTTTTTCTCAATAAAATAACCAAAATCATATGAAAAGTATGAAAAGGTAAGACTTCATATGAAAAATATAAACTAATACCAAAATCACAGACAACAGTCTACCTTGGTATCAAGCATGATTGCAATGATATTGTCTTTATGTTGCTCATTATACTCCTTAACCAGGTCGATAACCTTCTGATGCGACGCGTGATCTCCGTGGGACATATTCATCCGCGCAACATTCATCCCTGCCTCAGCCAACTTCCAGATCATCTCACGAGTGTTGGTGGAAGGACCAATCGTGCACACAATCTTGGTCTTCCGCCTCACGGTAGGCTTCGACCACATCCCCACGGAAGTATCTCCATACTGCTGAATCGTCTGTAACTGCTGGAATTGCTCCTCTATCTAACCAGAGTAGCACATAATCCAGTAAGCTATACATTCCTAAATCGCAACATTCACATCCAACTGGAATAACAAGCTCAGCATCTAGCAACCAGCTAATCCACTATCAATTCACCTCCACTCAGTTTTAACACTAATAACAAACTAAACCGAAAAATCATTTTCAATTCTATAATAGAAGCAAAAACACTGACGATTGAATATCCAAGTTAGCCATACATCCTAAATCACATTCACAATAACCTGAACTAACCTCAATTCTAACGCCGTACTAACAAACTCATCCTAAGTCACATGCACAATCCACATTCGCATTTCGACTCGAATAACAAGCTTAAAATCTAACAGACCAGCTTATCCACTCTGAACTAACCTCAATTCTAACGCCGTACTAACAAACTCATCCTAAGTCACATGCACAATCCACATTCGCATTTCGACTCGAATAACAAGCTTAAAACCTACCAAACCAGCTTATCCACTGTCACCCCACCTAGATTCTAACGCCGTAACAACAAAACTAAACCGCAAAATCAACAAACTCTTCAATTCAAAACAAGAAAAACACTTGAAATTGAATGAACGGCGGAATTTACCTTGGGCAAGTCCTCCGGCGACACCGGGACCACCTCCGTCTGTAACGGCTGTTTCGCGGCGATCTCGGACCTCATCCTCCTCACCGCTCTCCGGCTGCCGCTTTTCTTCTCAAGAACTCTGGAAGCAAAGCTCGGCGGCTTGAGCTTATCGGAGCTCCGACCCTGGGCGGATCCGGACCCGAGGATCGAGCTCTGAATCGCTCGCATAGCTACGACCTGAGCCATTTTGGTTTCGGTTTGGGAGAGAAGAGAAGTATGGAGGTGTGGAAATGAGTGGAGAGAGTTAAAAGGCGAGAGGTGGTGGTGGTGTTGTAGAAGTCGCCAAGAAAATTTGGCGGAGGTTTTAAGGGGGGCTTTGGTAGTATCGAAGTTCTTTCTTGCTGGAAGCGGTTTATTACTGGAGATCTTTGGGGGCGAGAAGCTGTCTGCGGGGCTACTTGGCAAGTGGTAAAAATTTGCAAGTTTTTGGTTTAACCCTAATTTTTGGTTCGAGTGAAATTTTGAAGGGAGAATCAAAACTCTTAACTGACATGGTAAGTTGGTAACTAAGTGATATTTACCTTGAAATAGGAACTACCCATTTTTGTTGGGATTATACTTTTGAAATTTGGGGTGTTTTCTAACTTTTATTTGTTGCGCGTGAGTCAAATCATATACTATTATAGTTACGTATTATTAGAAATATTTAGTATAGTTAGTTTCATATTATGATTTGTGTAATTTTGTATATATACTCTATTCTTAAAGGATGTTAATACATCGTAATATTCATATTCTTCTGTCTTTTCGTCTTGGTATCAGAGCTAGGACGCGACGACTATTATTTGTTCGTTGCAATTTTTTCTTCTTCTTTTGATCGATTCTGTTGGAAGTTGGGGTTTGTTTGATCTTAGAGTTGATATGTTTGTTCTTTAGGGTTCTCTTATTTACTTGGTGGTTGATGTCTGCGTTGGAGTACTTGAGAGTACCGTTGTTTGTTTGGGGTTTACTCGGTGCCTATTTTCTTTTAGGGTTATGTTCCATTATCTTAATTGAAGGTTCTTTTAGTTTGGCGTGATTGACTATTTTTTGGTCAGTTGGGATTTGTTTTTTGGTTTCTGAAGTTTTCTTCTGGTCATTGGCAAGATAATCTTGACAAAGTTTCGGTGCATCAATAAAACTTTTCTTTTAATTAGTTGAGTTACTTTTGTTAATCAAAGTGATCATCGATCCAGGGACATCAAAAATTTGTCTCAACTCCATTCATTCTGAAAGTTTGTTTGGTTTGTTCGTTGGTTGGAATAGTTTAAAAAACAAAAGGAGGAACAAGAAAAAAATGGAAGATCTGAAAGTAATCGAAGGGAAGAGTGAAGGCTGTGAAGTTTTTCTAAGCATGCCTTTTTATAGCATTGGAGGAAAATATTTCACAAGGGATAATGTTTCCTTAACTAAGGAAAATCAAGGTAAATTTGGTATGGCTTTACATGTTGCTAACTTTACTGGTGGTCACACTTGGATTATAGATTCGTGGCTTTCTGATCATATGACGTATGATAATTTTTTTTGTGACTATGTTATCCTCTTCTATATCTCATGTTTCAAATGCAAATGGTGTCTCTTCTATTTTGTGAGCTAATTTTATTTTGAGTCCCACTTTTACCATTAGCACTGCTAAACCCTAAACTCTATATCTTAGGGTGTCTGTAACTCGTTCTCTTAATCTCTTAACATCTATAGCTAATTGTCTTAAGCGTAGGACATATATTTGAATTTGTGTTTTGATTTTCATTAACTGTCTGATTGGTAAAAAGATGTAATTCTCTTCAGGATTAGCTGATAGGGGAAAATGAGAGGCACCCTAAGATATAGAGATCTACTCTCCTTGTCTATATGTTAGAGAGTAGAGATCTCATATCAGAAAAAGTGACAAATAAAATATAACATATTTGTGAATGGATCATTTATAATTGTACCAAGGCTTTTGTAGATAATACTCAACATCTTTAAGGTGGTTAAGTTGGGACAGTATCGGTACAAGGATGATTCAAGGGTCACGCTTATCACTCGCGCTTTGATATGGTATCAGAGTGAGTCCCTCTCTAGTTGTTTCACCATGAGCTCGGGTGCGTTCTTTCAGATGTCATGGCTTTAGTTTGGTTCTTTAGGAGTTTGAAGTTATTTCATAGTTTGGTTTGGATTTCTTTCGGAGTGGCTTCGGTGTTTGAGGTTCTGTCGGAGTTTGAAATTTGGAGTTCTTTCAGTTAACCATGGGATCTGCGTTCAGTTTCTTAATCAGTTTCACGTACAGATCTAAAAGTTAGGTTGCACGTGAATGAGAGTGTTAGAGATGAGAGATCTCACATTAGAAAAGTGACAAATAAAATATAACATATATGTGGGTGGATCATTCATAATTATATCACGACATTTTGATGATAAAACTCTACACCTTAAAGGTGGTTAAGTTGAGACTGATAAAGTCCGGGGTTCACATTCAAAACCAATTGATAATGGATAAAGTGACTCAACCCTTTATAAACCTACAAACAATGCCATATTTTTCCAATGTGTGATAGATATCTCAACACGCCCCGCACGTGTGGCGACCCTTCAAGCCTAGCACGTGGACACATTAGAGATGATGTTGAGTGTGTGTGGACAGTAATGCTAACACACTTTAGTGTGGGTAACCCGTTCTGATATTATGATAAAGTAGTCTGAGGTTCACATCTAAAAATAATTGACAATGGATAAGTGGTTCAAACCCTTATAAACCCACAGATAATGCTATATTTTCTCGATGTGAGAAAAATATATCAAAATAGACAATATCAGTACAAGAATAATCTATCAACTTGTCCCTCGACATGCTGAAGGAACAAAGCAATTCACATTACTTGAAATTGCTATCGAGAAACTATTGTATAAGCGACTCATCATTATTGTATAGGTTTGAATAATATTTCCCAAATGCCAATTTTATTTTAAGTTTTTAAGCCATATGTGCTGGACCGCTGGTGTGCTGACGCCTCTAAGTAAACCACAGAAGTTTGATACCTGTATGTGAAGAATGATCATTAGGTTTCAAAAACAAACAGTGAAGTTAACTCAGAGGGGTCCAACTAGCTCTTCAATGTTCAAAGTCATAGGCTCATTGTTATGAATCTGTTACAACAATCTCAAGTCAAGATTGTTATGAATCTGTTTTTACAATTAGATTCACAGTATTGTGTGTTAAATCATTTTTTGTTACAAGTGCAAAAATTAACAACTTTCAGCTCACGCTGCCACAATGGCATCAACTACCAATGTCAAAGAATCGGTATCCTCTAAATAAACGGTTCAATGATTTACACCCGCACATAATAGTACAATGGTTCGAATCTGTAATGAACACCATTCAGCCTCAGGAACACGAAGAACAAAAAGATATAATCCGAAGCCCTTATAATATAGATGTTACTCGAACAGAGTTATCCGCAGATCCTGTTAAGAATATGGGCAGTGTCGGGTGCCAATCTACAGTAGTTATTGCAGCACTGTGTGGGAGAGTTTTCAACCCATTTGTAGCATGACCTCTAACCTGAGCCAAGTTGAGGAACAAAGACTTGATTAAACATAAACATCACCTAGCATCCTCCAATTCTAGTAATCAGGTAAATCAAAAAACAATTTGACTTCCAAACCACAAACAAAAGCGATCCATATTTCATTGCAGGCTAAAAATGTTTTGCAGAAACTGGTACATACATTATGCATGAAAAGATACTATGTAATAAAGGCGTGGCGGAGAGAACAACCTGATAAATGGGTGCTCTTACTGAAGTAGATGTTACCAACAGTCTCCTCCCATTAGCATCCAAAGCCATTTCATGTCTGCGATCTTTTGAGCTCTCAGGGCCACAAAACCTACGGTATGGAATAGAGTTATGTTAGAGTATCCATGTATATGAACATATATTATGTTGATAGGATCATAAGACTGGTGTGCCACCAATATTTAACTCTTAATATTGTTGTGGTAAATTATACAGTACCTGCTACAGTTCCTCGACCAAAGAATTTGACCTTGGTTTTGCAAGCTCCATTCAAGAATCTGACAGTGCAGACCAAATAAGTGAGTTCAAATAATAAAGGAACAACAACTTCAAATGCACTGGTTTAACTTCATGCCCAAAATGACTTTCAGAGTTCTTGCCTTTCCATCTACTCCCAAACTGAAAATGCTAGTCTCATCAGGCCCAAAAAGAATCGAGCTTATAGCAGAGTCGTGTGCAGGCCACCCAGTTATTTGTTGACCGGCAGACATATCTGTGGCTTGTTAAGGAGTTCATTATTAACATATATCTACAGTTCTAAACTGATGTAGCAGTGCATGCAACATCAGCTGTGCAAAATTTGAGCATTCACTTACCAAGACAAAGTATTAGCAACTTGGGCACTTTGCAGGAGGGTGCTTCAAAATGGAACCCCAGTAATGCAAAGGTGTCCAAAACAGGGTTTTATATTCACGTAAATAATTAACAACCCAATTTCAGATACTATAAAAAGCCCTAACATAAGTGTGAGGATACCAAACATGTGAATCATTCCATCAGTTGCCGCAGCTGCTAAGATCTTCCCATTGTGATTGAAACTGAGAGATGTAATTGCGGGTGGATCTTTACCAAGAGGAAGGATTGTCTTCATGAAACCCATAAGGTTATAAATATAAGGGAAGTAGCAAAGTAGCAAGCAGCACACGATTTTGGTACTATCGAGAACATACCATGGCCTTCCATGTCCTCATGTTCCACACAGTTAATGAAGCAAAACCCAGACTATCAACATAACTTGATCCATGCCTACAAAGACAGTAAAGTCCTGTGTTAGATATTCATGAAGATATATCAATCAAAGACATGCATAAATGCACACCTATCTTGACGTGAATTGTAACTAGAATATTTCCATGCCAAACTCTATCATTTCAGCAACAAGTGCTCATATTTTACTAAGTTGAATAGAGGCAACACTTCAGATAAAGACAGTGGTAAGAAATAAGAGATCAGGAAAAGTGTATACCCCTTGGATGCTGCAGCAGAAACAAAAATTGGCTCTACAGGGCTGCATTTTATATCCAACACACTGCAGGAGGGCAAGAAAAGGTAAACAGAAGCACCAAGAAGTATAGGCTTGTAACAATGGTAACAAGAAGAACCTTGGAAATTCTTCGCTCGTCTGAAGATCACAGACAACTCTCTTTGCATCAACATTCCATGCTTTAATGCCTCTATCAGCAGTGCCTATGAGAAGCTTTAGTCAAAAAACAAAAAGAAACTTAAAAATCCATATAGTAAAACTCAAATAATCAGAGATGATTCCAATGATGAGCAATACATGAATGAATCATGAAAATCTAATCTGCATACCAATCGGTCAGATTTACATTCCCAGTCAAGTGACATAATCTTGGCTCCACAATAAATGGTTGCATTTCTGGATGCTGGAGTTGATGAGTCATATGTCCATATCCTACATTAAGTCATTAAATATAAAATGGGAAAGTAAATACACACTGTAAATATTTATAATCAGCTAAAAGCAGAGAAGTTGAACAATACAGTAGCATCATGATGGGTACATAACATGACTAACCAAGTGTGATACCTAGCCAACAGAGTGAGGAATTGAGATAATGATATAGTGACATATATGAAACACAAAGGAAATTAAAAACTTGAATTATACCCCCATACAAACTTTAACTACTGTATCCATATTTACCTCACTGTACCATCATCAGATGCGCTGGCTATATTATTTCCAGAAGCAGAGAACCTGCAGCAACTGATTGGACTTGTGTGGCCCAAAAAAGTCTCCTGAAAACCATGGTCATCTGAAAGTTACAGTCTTTAAATAAAAGATAAACTAGTGAAAGTAGCAGAAAATCAGTTCTGATTATCAGGAAGCAATGATGCTTAAGAAAATTTACTTGAAAGTCAACTTCAACTTCAGGTAAATCTTCTACACGACTTTCCCTGCCATTTTCTGCCATATCAAATTCAATTGTTATACCTATGATGACATATGAAACAGCATTGCACTGTCCTCAATTCACAGAGGAGAAAGAAGTCAGGGATAGAGGTTAACTACCATCATTAGAACCATCATGGAACAGTTGAATGGTATCACCAGTTCCACCACGAAGACTTGGTGGACAACTCAAGTCATTATTGGACTTGGATATTTTTAATTCTGATTGAATTCCAATAGATCCAGCACTCTGATCTCGATAAACCTCTGCTTCCCCAATTTGAAATGTAGCAAGAGCGCCAGTTTCCTCAGCATCTTTAGATGTAAGACGATTTTCCTCAGGCACTACACTTGATGAGCTCTTGGTTCCTTCAGTGCCTTCATCCAATACTGATGACGCATTACTGAGCTCAAAAAAAATTAATTAAAGATTAATACATAAGCCTGCCCCAAATCTATACAAAATACTGGAAAAATGACTCTCAAGAGATGAAAATATGGAAACTATTACCTTCTTAACTGGTATAACTGACCATCTCTTTCCTCCAACAAAGCTTGAAGTTCTGACAACTTGAGATTCAGTTGCTTGATGTCTCTTTTTAAACGGTTGACAGTAGTCTTCTCTGAGCTAATTTTCAACAAAGCTGGCAGGCGTGGTTTAGTTAAGGGCAATTTCGTCATATCTTAGTCACAATGTGTTATAAAAAGGAACAAATCAGTGAAAACCAACTGTGATTCATCTATTCATCTAATGATTCTAATCTATACTGGTTTTGATATTGGAGTTGGGAAGTTCAGATTTATGTATGGAACTTGTCCACACATGAACTCAGTATCATTAGCAGCATGCTCTCAGATGACAAAAAAAGTATATATGAATAACAGAAATACTATATCCAAGGATATGAATACCGTTGAAAATCTCACTAAAAAAATTCCTCACAGACAACCGCAGAGCCTCATACCATTCCTTTGAGAAATATATACGAAACTCAGGATCAGCGCTTGGCTGCTTTACATACGGAATGGCTGCACCACACAGAAAAGAACTTAAATCCATGACAAAACTAGTTCATGAAATCGAAACAAACAAATGAACGACAAACCTACCAAACCATGGAGTCCAGTCCTGGCTCCTTTGCAACAACTCATTCCCCTTCAGACCAAAAAACTCCAAAACCTTCTCCCTCCTCCCTGCATTCAAGGCATTCACAACATAGTACCGCAGAATTGACACCTCCATCTTCGACAGTGTAGCCAATAGCACAGTCTCCGAAGACGAAGACAGACACTGCTTGAAGAAACTCAACAACCCAACTAACTTCTCCGCCTGAAACTTTGGTACGTACACCGAAAAAATCAACTCCATTATCTTCTCCACTTGAAACCCCTTGCCAATATCCGTTGACAACTCAGAATCAAAAGCTTGCAAGGTCTTAGTGAACCCCCTAAACACTAGAAACTCCCTCACAAGCTCCTCAGCATATTGCATATTCTCCATCTTACCCCCAGCTACACCATCAACACCAAAATGCTCACCTTCTCCAAATCTACACTAAAATCGTAAATTCCATCACTAAACTCACAAAATTGATGATCAAGCTCTCTATTACATAATTGCAGAAAAAACTCTAATTGCTTCAATTTCAGCTCACATTTATAAACAAGCAAGTATAATAAGTTCTGGGGATCCATAAATCAATGACCTTGAAGACAATAAGATGCAAAGTTCGAAGCTTTAGGAGTTTAGAGAGATCTAGGGTTTACAGTGATTGAAAATTGAAGGGGAGAGAGAATCGTACCTTGTGGAATTGCAGACGTGTATTTTGGGTTTGCAGCGAAACTGGGGATTTTGCGCTCTGGGTTAGGGATTGAGCACTGAACTTAAAGGTCTGATTTTTACAACGGAAACTGGGTTTAGCTTTCACAGGAGTTGAGAATTGGGGAGTAAAAAGATTGGATTGGCGCTTAAATTTTTGCTTCGGTAACTGGTAAGTTTTTGTTTACCTGGCCAATTTCTCAAGATTTTTTGGTCCATTGGTAAAATGAAAATGGTTTTATTTACCAGAGGTCATTTATTTCAGCATTACATTTGGATCGGTTTAGTGGAAGGTCTACTCGTGGTTTTTTTTGGTAAGAAAAAGTTTGGATAAGAGGGAGGCTTCCCTACTTATCAAGGCTAGGGCAAACCCTGCGACCTAGGCCCGGAGGCTTTCGGATTTACTGACTGGGGGGGAATTTCACCCACGTTTATTGAGAGGTGGCACCCTCTTCAAGAGCCCGGAGGCATTCCTCGAAGAGACCACACCCTCACCCAGCGGCCCAAGGGCTTTACAGCCTAAGGATCCAGGGACATTTTACAGATTACCTACCAATGAGGGATTGTTGGTAGCGGGGATCGAACTTGTGTGGGTTTACACCTCAAGTCCTCCCATAGCCAACTGAACCAACCCTAGAGCATCTCCACCAACTTCTTTTAAAAAAAATTAAAATAAAAAAGTAAAAACAATAAAATATGATATATTATAATTAATTATGACCAAAAAAGACTGTATATTTTATTGTAACAATAAAATAATTAATAAAATATTTTATTTTGTAAAAATTTTGTTTGAGCACGTGAATAATTGAATTTTGAGGAATGAAAGCTTTGCTACAAATTTAGGGAATGAATGCTCATTTTTCTTCTTCATCCTCATTTTCAGGAATGAGATGAGAAAGCTGTTGGACCTAAAAAATGCTCAATATTCTTCAAGTTTAATAAAAACAAAAAAAATGAGAAAACTGTTGGAGATGCTCTTATGTTTTTCTTTTTTTCTTCTTCATAAAACCAATAATTCAGGTTCTAGGTCTTTTTCCACTAGATGTCCGGAATGGCTCTTGAGTTTTGTTAAATGTCATAGCTTAGAAGTTTGACTGTAAGAAGCGACCCTTAAGTGACCGAGCGGTTACCTTTGCCGGACAAATGTTTCAAAATCATTCATTCATAATTATTGATAATAAATATATTTGTGTGTATTGTTATACTTCCAATAAATACATCGATTATGAACGAATATTAACTCTAAAACCAAGATCAGACATCAAAATTAAAATATCAGGCTCAAAAATTTCAACCGTAAAAAATGTAAACAAAATTGAACAATGCCATGAGAATCACGGTAAATTAAAAATAGTAAGTCTTACTTTCACTTTAGTTTTCATGACTCTTCTTACCGATCCAAAACACTCGAATCAAATCATAAGCCTTTTTTAAAGAGGATTAAAGCATTTCAATCATATCCTCATGATAACTCGAAGTCATGACAAAGATTTCAATTAAATCATAAGCCTATACCTTCTTGGGTTATGAAAGTTTGTAACAAATCATAAGCTAAAAGTACACTTACCATGTGAACTCTACTACATGGCTAAAATTGATGAGTCGTATGTCCATATTCATTGGTCAATTACTTACCATGTGAACTCTACTATATGGCTAAATTTGTAACAAATCAGAAGTTAAAAGTACACTCATCACCTGGCAACCATATAACATATACAACAGCCTATCAAATTATCATTACAATTCCATTTACAACAATGGAAAACAAAAATGCATGTTCATCTAACGTTAGTTGAAACATCATGCCTCTCAAACGGGGCATAGTATTCTGCAATGGATCCTATGAATGTCTCATTGAGAACGAAACTGTCATGTAGACCATTGAGCAACACCTCCAGAAAGCTTCCGAGACTTGCCTCAACAATACTAACAAGGCTAAGCGATGTATTTGAATGCATGAATTTAGTAACTAGTCCAGCTAGATGTTGATCTCACTTCGCAAGCTCTGAAACAAAACAGGGAAAGAGTACTCTTCAAAAGAGCAACAAGGATCTCTCAATTTCTCCCAAAGCACTGTTTCCTTTCTGTCTCTGGTTTTGTAAAAGAGCTGCTTGACACTTGTGGGATAAATCCCAACAAAATAGGATATAAAAGAGAACATATTACCATAGGAAGAGTCGGAGATGATGGGACTATCCCTTTTTTGAATAAAGGATTAGAATGGTACCCACCTTATAAACCTCATATTACATGGAGCACATTAAATCTAAACTTCATACTGTAAGAATACTCTAAAATATTAGACATATTTTCAAAATCTATGCATTCTAACAAACATCATTTAATAAAGAACTCATCATTGGCTACTCCATTTGCTTTACAATTTTGACTACATATCAGAAAAATATTGTTCATGCAGAGTCATAACTTACTATGTCTATCAACTTTCTGGTTATGTAACTATTAGAAATTACTAGTGACCTCAAATTTCATCTTTTTACTAGAAGACTACGACCATTTGACGAAACAAACAGCTCGTCGTCTCATTAGAACAAACATGACACGTTGCGTGCACCTAACAGAACATAGCCCATCTCTTTCCACTATAAAACCGATAGGATTTTATTGCTTGCCTACACAGCTAATAACCAAAGAAAAAAGAAATATTAAAATAAAAAGAATTACAGCCCAAAACACTGGCCCAAATGTCAATAAGCCCGTCTGAAATAGATATGGAAGATGGCCTCATACCCATCCGATCTAAAAATCCCTGGTCGTCCCATCACCTGCAGTCGCCTTGTCATCCTCCGCCGCTTGCCGAACAAACACATGATGTCTCTACCCCATGCCATAATTTTCTGAATGCAAATAAGGACTCTAGCACTCCCAGCCATCCAGACATTCGAATCTGATCCTATCAACCCAAGCTAGATCGATTTTTGCCGATCGGATCCTAGAGCTGCAAATACATTCTTCATTGCCAAGCCAGTCCATCATGTTTGCTTTGTTCGCTTGGGAAAGGATCTAAGGTCCTTTCGCCGATCCCCACACAACACCATCCACCTTCCCCATCCAGCCGCACCCGCCTCTCGACAACGGAGACAGAGGCCCGCGTCGACTTGGAGGGCCGGACTAGAAAAGAGATTGAGCTGAAGACAAGGTTTAGAGAACGAGAAAAAGGTTTCATCGTTTCGGATCACTTATTTATAATCATTGATAATAAATATGCTCGTATGAACAGTTACAGCTACAATGAAGTGAAAATTAATGATACTAAACCTAAAATCGACAAAATGATACGACATCAAAATTATGAAAATATATTCAAAATCCTTCAACCGTCAAAATTATAACAAATTAAACACTAATAAGTAAACAATAATAAGTATTTTGCTTTAATTTTCACGAATCTTATTACCGATTTTGACCAATCAAATCACCACCAAAAACCTTTTTCCCATCGTTGGTCGTCTAGTCCCATACTATCACAAATCTTGTTTGCCACATGAACAAGGGATGTGATTAGAGGTGGCAAATGGCCCGGCCTGACCCACTTAATCAAGCTTCGAGCCATGTTTGAGTCGATCAACAACGACCCACGTCTTAACAGATTCATGTTTGAGCCGTTCCATTTACTCAAATATAAGGTCCAACCCATAACATATCATGATGTGCTCGGGCCGACCCCGTTTCTAATCGAAAATTGAAAATAATCATAATTTTGATATTATAGTAAACCAAAACAATATCAAATGAAAACCAATTCACATTTTCTATTGATCTTTTTTTTTCGTCAACAAACTAAAGAAATATGTGATGTATGAATCATATGATCATTATTTATAGTTAATAATATTTTAGCAATAACTTCTTAATATGTCTAAGAGAACCAACATAATAATTTTTAGTATTTATAAATTATTGTTCACCCTTAAAACGAATTTTATATATTTATAAATACATATTCTTCATATTATAAAGAATATATATATATATATATATATATATATTAGAACGGGCCAGACCGTAGGCTTTTATTTGTCATGCTTGGACCGTGCCGAGCCAGGCCCATATGCTTATTTTTCTAACCTGACCCGATCCGATCCGATCCGATCTATTAGAATAACATATTTTGGCTATGCCGAACTGTTAACATGCTCGTATCGTGTCCGTGCTTTACTGTCCGTTTGTCACTTCTTGATGTGAAAAAATCACAAAAAGATGAAAATACAAGAAAGGCAAAAACACCTGAAAATATAAAATGGAACCACCAATAGTCCAATTCATCTTTTTGCACTCTAGATTTACACTCTTTTTTCCATTGCACGTTCCTACAAGTACAAATACAGAATCCAGAACAAAAGCGAAAGCCGATTCCTTCACCAACACAGACGACGCCGTTTTAGTGCCCTAAGAACAGTTACAAGGCAGTTCCTTTGTCCCTATATATCTCTGCAATTTGAGAATTTGGTATGCGATTTCTTCACTTTCGGAGTAGGAAAGGCTGTTCCTTTTCCCTAATCCCAAAGAGAATCGGAAACCCTCAAATTTGATTGCTCTTTACCGCGAACAGATTTCGGTGTTGGAGTCCATTTCGGATTAGGGTTTTGGTAATCAGGTTATGATTTGTGAAGTTAGGTGCTGAGTGGAAAACTAAGATGAATACTGATAGTTGGTTTGAAGTTTTGGGTCTTTTGCTGCTTATTGTTGCATATGGTTTAAGCTCTAATTATAATGTGAAGAAGCTTGAAAGTCTTGTTGGTATAATTGCTCAGCACAATTATGATACATCTGGATTATGCTCGGCTCTTGGTCTCGGAGCTAAGGCACCTGGTCAGGACACACCAAGTCAGACACTTCGAAAAGTAATCTGAGCAGCATCAATTGTTCCCCTGATACTAAAATTGAGAAACCTATAATTATCCCCTGGCCAAATCTAGCAGACTACCGCCATGGATACATATGTAATGAACTCGCGGGTGTTACCAAATGAGCATTTGACGACTGGGAATCAATTGATGATTACAGATGGTTCATGTCAGTCACTAAATGGTTTAGCAGGTAAAGTGCTTGCAGCAGGTGTAATCTAGGATCTTATTGCAAAGAAGCAACTGCTCGAGGCCGTTGTATTTAGTTGCAACCTCAAGTTCACTGACATGTTTCCTCCGGTTCCACTCTTAAGAGAATGTGCAGAGGGTGTAATAAGGAATGGCTCAAAGGCAGTAGATCACCAGATATCTGTCCTGGTGGAAGTGATTAGATGCATCAAAGATTACAACGTAGAGGCGGAATACGCATCCAATAACATTGAATTGCAACTTCGGAAGCTGGAGTGCCTAAAAGTGGATGGGCAAGCTTAATGTACTGATGCTAAGCCACTTGGTAAAAATGCCAAGAAGAAAAGATGGAGAGATCGAGATAGCAACTCTTATCTCTCTGATTTGCACCACCACAAGCGAAGAAGAAACACATAAAGTGTTACTATTGCAATGAGTCGGGTCATGTAGTGACCAACTGTCCCCGAAGATGCCGAAGGCTCATAATTGTTGGTAGTTTGGTCATAATTTTTATTGGCATAGGGACAGAGAAAGTTTTGGAACTTATAACGTACATAAGTACTGAACAGGCTTAGTGTAACTAACGTGATAGTGTTTACTTGTAAGCTTTCTTACATCCTTAGTGGGATTTCTTTCCTTCTATGCTACCCAGTTAATTCGTTCATTTCTTTCCTAAATCTTAAAGGTCACTGTGACAGTGTGACCCTTATACCAAGGGATCATGCACCGAGTTCAACTCGCAAATCAAGTCGTGTCAAGCCAAAGGCATCAAGGTCATACTCTCTATTGGGGGAGGTGCAGGAGGCTACTCTGTAGCTTCATCCGAAGATGCCCGCCAAGTTGGCGTGTACTTGTGGAACAACTTCTTGGGAGGACAGTTCTCTTCAAGGACATTAGTGTCGCATTCCGGGACTATTTTCGGCCCGAAACACGGGAATAACCGCCGTAATTTCGGACTAGTGAGTAATCAATACGTCATTTGACGTATTGACTACTCTTCAGACCGAAACTACGAGGCTATGAATAAAAAATAATCATCACACAACAATATGAATGTCAAATATGAAATGACAAATGTGCAGATAAGTATTTAATTATTTTACAAGCGGAAGGTAGCGAATGAAAATACACGAGACAAATATAATACAATGAATGTTTCGAAATAAACAAGCCCGAAGGTAGTTTTTAGTGTGTAACAACTTATTTAAAATGTCAGATACGGAGATCACGAAAAGTGGAGTCCACACTAGAAAAGGTGTCCCTGAAAACAGAAATGCACGATGACCGATGCCAATCCACGAGCTCCTAGTCCAGCTCCTTTAGTAATGGGTGTTGAATACTTGAAAAGATGTAAGGGTGAGCAACTCGTCCTCGCTAACCCAAATGGGGCCGAAGCCCAACCAAATCAGGGTTTAAAACCCATGAGAAAACATATAGCTCATATATGTAGATATACGTATAAGTATATGTCTAGGGCATTTAAAACATATGCAGTAGTCACGCACACAAAGCTAGAGTAAAAGCATGTTAACCACACATGAAAGAACTTTCTGGATCCAAGCGGCCGAAATCTCGGGTTTGTCTTCACAACAAACCGGGGTCCACTACCTATGCGACTGAAAACAAATAGTAGCGAGAGCGTCCATTTACAGCTAATGCCTAACAAATTTCTCATAACAACACACCGCACTTATGTCTCGCTTCACTCTGTGCGAGACGAGCGTAAGTGGGAAAATAAAATAAACAGGGCATTGCCCTTCCGGAGGTTCACAGTCATCGACACCGTAGGAAGCGTAGTCTAAACACTAGGTCCCGTCGCTCTTAGACCAAGCACCGGAAATCAGGACAGAGGTAATACTTTTTTGATCTAAACACACACACGCACACTAATGCTATAAGAAGCGTGTGATCATACAGTAAAACAATGCAGCTATATATATATATATATATATATATATATATATATAAAGAAAAACCACCAACCCGGGAGGGTTACGGCTCACCCATTGGGCGTGCCCCCTACTACCTGATATGACGATACAGATAGCTGCGCTCGAACTCCCGATCCTCTTGAAGCCGACGACGATGCGCTCCTGGGTCTGTGAGAGGAGATAATAATGACATAGTCAGACAAATGTAATTCAAGGATTTACTACGATTTGATAAACATTTTCTGTTTATCTTTCCGACATAAGAGTCTAATTTATTTGACACTCCGATTCTCGAACCGGCAAGAATTCAAGATTAATTCATATTCGGTACTTACGTCGTTTTCGTCGCTTATTTAATTCAAAAACCTTTAAATCATTTAACCTTAGCGATAAAAACGTAAAAGTAAGTTATCTACAGTCAAAGTCAAAGTCAACATTAGAATAGTAAAAGTCAATATTAAAGTCAACTGATAAACAGTCAAAGTCACCCAATGATAGTCAAAGTCACCCGCGGAATAGTAAAAGCCAACATTCAAAGTCAGTCTATGAATAGTAAAAGTTAACAGTCAAAGTCAACCGGTGAATAGTAAAAGTCAATAGTGAAATAGTAACAATAAATGATAAAAATAAACTGTAAAGGTAAAAGTAAATCTGTTAGGAGTAATTAGGTAACTTTACCCTTTCTATAAAACAGTAAAAGGTTAAACTGACGAGGTAAAAACTTTGGTTTTACCGTGTCGTCTCCGATCGACTGTCTCGCCAGAAAACGAAGCTTTTCCGGCCAAATCAAGCTCCTACACCTGTTTTTCCAACTTCTAAACATCCTAAGCAGCTCAACAACACTTCAAATGCAAGAAAAGATCGAGATTTCATACCTCAAAGTTTCCTCTGATTTTTTCGACATACCTCCTCCGGCGGAGCTTCACTGGCCTCCTCCTTCCTCCTCCTTGCTCCTGTGCAGCTCTTGGTGGTGCCTAGGAGCTCCTTACTTTTCTTATGGACTGGTTCAATGTCGAGGGTGAGTGAACAGTCCTCAGATTCTTCCCTCCTCGGCTGGGCGGCGCTCACGGTGGCTCTGACTTGGCTGGGGGCTGGGCTACGTCGTCGGGTGCACTGCGATCCTGGTGGTGGTGACGGTGAGGCAGGACGCGCCCTGGTGGTGGAGCTCCTGGATCGTCTCAATGCTGCTCGAAGGAGAGAGTGGGAGAGAGAGAATGTCGACCAAAAACGGAAAGAAGGAGAAGCAGACAGAAGAAGAAGAAAAAGGAAAGGTGGAAAAGGAAATGAGGAAAGATAAGAAGATAAGAGAGAGAGATAGGTTTTTATAAGATTTTCGACGGTCACGATTCAACGATTGAATCAATGACCACGATTTAACCGAACCTTAAAATAATGTTAAAACCAAATTCATTTTCAGAAAATCATTTAAATACGAATGAAACGACAAATTAAATCGTAAAAACTGTACGAAAAATACGTGGAGTGCCGGAAAATATTCCGTAAATACTCTCACGCATGTGGCGACGTGTGTTCTAACGTAAAAGTGTTAGACAAAGTTACAACGTACCGAAATTAAACCCTAAGTGTATCAGAAAATTAAATAAAATTATCGAGGTCTCATAATTAGGAGATGCAGTTTTGGATGGAGTTGACTTTGAGATTGAAGAAGGGAATGATCAGTACTATGATGATCTTGCTGTTGGGGAAAAATAATGCAATATAGGTGACAACTCAAACACCATAAATGATAAATATGTAAAGATATAAAGGATAAAGAAAATGAACACCAGATATAACGTGGTTCGACAATGTGCCTACGTCCACGGGGCACAACAACAAGAACTTCCACTATAAGAATGGGTACACAACAAATACACAACTTCAAGAACACTACTTGAAGGAAACACTCTCAACTTGGTGTGGACACTCTCAACTTGTTTTCCTATCAACTACACTACACTCTCAACTTGGTGTGGACACTCGATACTTATGATGGACCAGATTTATTGGCTTCAATGTGTTGGAATGAGCAAATGATTCTCATTTTATAGGCTAAGGAGGAACCCTCATTAGCACTCTTCTATAATGGTGCTCCATGTAACCCCCGTAACTCATGACACAATAACTCCAAATAATCATCTATTTCCTTTGTGTAACTCCCGCCTTAATATCTTATAACCGAAGAGCTATTAACTCTTGTAACTTATGAAACCACTAACTTATGAACATTTAAGTTATTGGTCTGGATATTATAACAATCTCCTCTTCCAGACTAACCCGAGGTAATACGATATGAGACTACTACTTAAAGTCCATCCCAGCAGACTTGCAGCAATACTCTATCTTCTGTTGTGGCACAACATACCCAAGAAAGATACATGGTATGACCTTGTCATCTAGCTTCAATCTATCATTCTTTGAGACATGTGCAAATGCTTTGCACCCAAACACTCTCAAGTGTGAGTATGAAACGCTCCTACCAGCCCATACACTCTCTGGGGTCTTCAGACCCAGCGATACACATGGTGTTCGGTTTATCAGATAATATGCGGTTGTCACAGCTTCGCCCTAAAACTTCTTTGTCAGGTTCGTTGTCTTCTGATTTCTCACTTTCTCCACAATGGTGTGGTTCAACCTCTCCGCTACATCATTGTGTTGTGGGGTGCCGGGCACTGTCTTCATATGTCTAATGTCATGCTTCGAACAATAACCTTTGAACTCATTCGAAGTGTACTCTTCACCATTATCACTGGGGAGACACTTGAGGGTTAGCTCTGTTTCCCTCTCAACCATGACATGAAACTCCTTGAAGTTTTAGAGCACCTGGTCTTTTGATTTTAACAAATAAACCCAAACCTTTCGTGAAGTATCTTCATGTGGCTAAAGATACCATAATAATGACATTTTTCATTGAATCTTGTTCTCGAATGACTTGCATTCCTTCCATGATTTTTAGGTCCTCTAGTCTTGCTCCTTCCTCTCTTCTCTGCCATAAATACTTGGCTATTTTCAGACGTTAAAGTTTATCTTCTAGTCTCTTCATTCAACATGTTATTTTTAATATTATCCATGGTTAATTTACCATCTAGAGCAGAGTTACTTATAGTGACTACAAAAATCTTCTAATTATCCGGCAACGACCCCAACAACAACAGTGTTTGTAATTCATCATCAATTGTCATGCCCATGGTAGTTAATTGATTTGAACTTTGTAAATCAAGTGCTCAGTGACCCTCACGTCATCATTGTACTTCATATTGACAAGCTCTTTGATTAGAAAAGTTTTCTTAGCGGCGGTCTTCTTCTCAAACAATGACTCCAACTTTGTCCACAACTCATGCACATAGGTCTCATTCGCCACATGGTGGAAGACACTATCATCCATCCACTCTCGAATATGACCAATTGCTTTGCGGTTCGTCTTCGTCCAATCTGCATCCGAGGTATCTTCTGGCTTAGCCTCAGCTCCTTCGATAGGCTCATGCAAATTTTTGCAATAGAAGATATCCCCCATTCGCGGCTTCCATGTGATCCAGCTTGTGTGGTTGGGTCGAACCATGGTACTCCTTGAACTTTTCATTTTACACTCACACCCTATAAACAGGGCTCTGATATCATTGTTGGGAAATACAATAGAAGTGACAACTCAAACACCACAAAGGATAAATATGCAATGATATAAAGGATAATGAAAGTAAACACCAGATATAATGTGGTTCGGCAATGTGTCTACGTCCACGGAGCAGCAACAACAAGAACTTCTACTATAAGAATGAGTACATAAGAGATACACAACTTCAAGAACACTACTTAAGGGAAACACTCTCTCACACTTGTTTTGCTATCAACTACACTACACTCTCAACTTGATGTAGACACTCTTCTCAACTTGAAAGATGATACTTGTGATGGATCAGATTGATTGGCTTCAATGTGTTGGAATGAGCAAATGACCTCTCCTTTTATAGGCTAAGGAGAAACCCTCATTAGTACTCTTCCATAATGGTGTTCCACGTAATTCATGACACCATAACTCCAAATAACCATCTATTTCTTTTGTGTAACTCTCGCCTTAATATCTTGTAACTGAAGAGTTACTAACTCTTGTAACTTGTGAAACCACTAACTTATAAACATTTAAGTTAGTGTAAGTTATTGTTATGAAAATTATAACACTTGCTAAGTACCTTTCGACGCAGAGAAAGAAGGGCGGCAAGAAAGTTTACTTGACTGCTGCTCCAGTGTCCCGTTCCTGATGCTTATATTGGAAATTCACTTAGACAGGCCTATTTGACTATGTTTGGGTGCAATTTTACCAATGTTCTAAAAAACGTTAGGCGCTAGTCGGGCGGACAGCCGGTGATTAGCGTCTAGGCGGGCTAATCGGACGATTAATCGGTTTTCTAACTATTTAGACCGAAATAGTAAAACACCGCCTAGCGCCTAGACGGAGATTAATCGACTTTAGACGGGAATTTTTAGAATACTGAATTCTACAACAACCCTCCTTGTCAATACACTTCTGGTGATGTCACTAGTCTCGAAGATTCTTGGAAGCAATGGACGTCAGCCATTCCTGCACAGAAAATCTTCTTAGGACTTCATGCTGCACCTCAAGCTGCCGGTAGCGGATTCATTCCTGCTCCTGCTCTCACTTTCGGGTATCAAAACTTCGGCTAAATATGGCGGTGTCATGCTTTGGTCAAGTACTATGATGATCTTGATGGATACAGCTCCTCCATCAAGAATCATGTCTAGATTGTAAATAGAAAAGGATCCTTCTGTATGTGATTAGAAATCCTATATGGAGGTTATGAATGATAATTGAATAAAAATGCGGTTTGCAAGGCTCTTATGACTTTGCAACTTTCAGTGGCTCTCCACTTGTCAGCTCCTACAAACATGATCAAATTCATTACACACTACTCTAAAAAAAATTAAAAAAAATCATTTATAAGTATAGTAGTTCTGCAATTCTATGTTACCTTGAAAGCTCATCCAGGGTAAAAGAAGTCATCAACATCAAAGGACATGCCAAGGTTTCTTCTACCACCAACGATCTCTAGGAGAAGCATGCCATAGCTATAGACATCAGCATTCACAGTTATAGGCCGGTTCACCCACTCTGGAGCCAAATGGCCTCTAGTTCCTCTGAACATGGTAACAACCTGTGAGTGCTCTCTTCCCATCAGCTTAGCTAGTCCAAAGTCAGACACTTTGGGACAGAAATTTTCATCTATAAGAATATTTTCTGGCTTGATGTCACAGTGTATGATTCAATCTCGACATTGCTCAGGAAAATAGGCAATCCCTTGTGCAGTCCCCACAGCTATGTTAAATCGAGTTTCCCAATCCTGCAACTTATCTCTGGAATAAACCGAGGGAAATATCCATTTGTCCAATGAGCCATTTTCATGAATTCATAAACCAAAAGCCTGCAATTTCAGCACAAGAAAATATGCTAATGAGATTCTAATGATGCTATACACTATGCAATTCTTAATGCAGTAATGGATGAGAGCATAAGTTGAAATCAAGAACTACCGCTCCACGTTGTGAAGCCTCGGAGCAGTAGCCATATAGCCAAACTAATAGGTGCATAATTATACTTTGTATCAAAATCTCTTATACTTTCGAAGTTTGCTTGGTGTGTTTTGTTATTTACTTTGTTTTTTTGTTTTTTAGATGTTGCAAAGCAAATAAGAAGAAAATAAGAAAGAGAAACATTGGAAGACAAAATTCTAAAAGAGATAGATCCGTTAAAAGATGGAATTATCATCTAAGTGCAATAAGACGCATCATGTATTTGATACAATATAAAAGACTTGACATCTCATTCATTATAAAGCTAAATATAGCTCTGCGCCCACGCAAAGCCAATAGAATGACATAAGGACATCCTTTTAATACCTTAAGGTAATTGGGCTTATTCTATCCTTACATAAGAAAGACACATTAAAAACGATATCAGAATCTGTCAACTTCCACAAAACCTACAGGAATTCTCACTCACTGGAAAACAGTAACATTGGTACCTTTAGAAAGGCTTATGTATCTACTTTTTAGGGGCACTAACCATTTGATCATAGTTATCATATTGAATAAGTTATGACAATTTTCGTAAAGAATGACAGATTTGTCCGAAAATCTGATTTTTCCAAAACAGTCAGTCGACTTCGACTAGACATTGTAAATATCTCCGGACGAAGCAGAAGGTGTGTCACATATGGTTGAAAATGTACGGATGTCTACTTTCCAGAACCGTTTACGGATCGTCCATATCTCTTTCCTACAAGAAGTTAAAACTGTTTCATTCCCCAAAAGTCATGCTGCGCGAGAATCTGAATTCATGCGTGAACTTATGTTTTGAGTTCTCAAACAACATTCTCCTCCAGGTCTAAGTACAAGATCATGTTGAGGACAATATGACATGATATAGATAGTCATTGCCCAATGCCACATTTGAAGACATGTTTAAAAGACATTGATATGCTAAGTTATCTGAACCCCTATGAATGATCTAAAGATTAGGGGGAGATGCATACTTTAGAGAGAGTCTAACACATACATGTCATTATCAAATGTGAAAGGTGTACTTGTACTATTTTTCCCTTATACCAAGACTTTTGTCCCACCGAGTTTTCTCTTAGGAAGGTTTTTAATGAGGCAACATCACATGCATCACTTGTCTCTTGTAGACCATTGATCAACATGAACTTGTTCAAGAATGATCGAATACTCAATGAAGCAGTTGGTGCGTTGTACTCTTTTCTCCTACGATCAAGGTTTAATTTTTATATAGGGTTTTTGTTACTTGACGAGGTTTTGACGAGGGAACATCTGAAACACTATCTGCATGGAAGCGCGTGACACAAGGGAGAGTGTTTTAAGATATTCTACCATGTGTGTCTTAACCTAATGTCGTTAGGATATGTACTTATAATATGTCTATGTATTTATTTCTAGTGCCATATTGGTACTTTGTAATATATTATATAAAGTGCCTCATATTAATGAATATAATGTTGATTCTTCTTTCTATCTTCTCACACCTATTTTTCTGGATCAATAATGATAATAATGCAAATTAAAAATAATGAACCTGCCTGAAACAAAATCATGAGCCTTTTGGGCCTCGGCCAAAATAAGTGAGCGAAAACTTGGGCCGAAAGACGGCCTACCACGTTTGGCGTTCTTATCCGCCAACAATTTAAAGACGCAAGACGACGTTGTCTCGCTCTTCACCCTAGGGTTTAGCTTTTCTTTGATCAAGAAAAGTTTAGGTGAGAGCTTGGTTACGCTACACCACCATCGTCAGGGCAAACCTGCAACCTTAACCCTGAAGGACTTACAGTGGACACGTACCTGTCACACTAGCCTCCAGATATGGATTTCCACAGGAGAATTTATAGATCGCGAACCAACGAGGCATGTTGGTAGCGGGGATCAAACAAAGCTTTGATGGATGTTTAGCTTTTCTGAACCCCCTTATTCAACCCCAGATAAAAAAAAGCCAAACGAACCTCCTTTCAAGTTTCATACAATCATCGATTCCATGTAATATCTCTCCCTCCCACAATATAAACTTCCATCCAAAACCCTAAACCTGAAATATTCGGTTTTGGATATTATTCTGTACACAAAAGAGGTATAATTTCTAACTCCAGAGATTAGAGCAAGTTGGTTTTTGTTGTTGTTGAATTGAAGCAAGCCTTTTGTTTATTGCTAATGGGTCCTCAAATTCAATTATAATGATATTTTGATTGATCAAGAACATTCTTTACGAAACTAAACTGCATTATGAATGTGGAATCTCTTTGCATTTGCCTATTGTCTCAAAGAGGGGACCAATTGGTTTCAAGTCACTCCCTTTTCTGGGCTGTCACCAAAAACCTCGGTTCTTGTCAATCTCTTTCTCCGACACCATCGGGAACAATGTCTGCTATATTTACCTGTTTTTTTGTCACTTGTTTATCGGATAAACACTGTTTATATTTGCTCAATTTTTGAATGATAAGGATGTGACTCTCTCTAACATGCATGTAACTTGATCAGCTTGAGGAGAATCAGTAGTATAGATAGTGGATGAAAACGCTTGAGAATTCCTTACCAAGAAAACTATCCGATATTATTGTTGTGCCTGGATTTGGATAGTTTTAACCGATGCGCAGACAGATATAGAGCTACCTATGATGATGAACAACACTTGAATCAATCCATTTGTGGTTTTGAACTGCTCGAATTTATGTTCATTGTCTTCTACCTATTGTGTTTGTTTTGATGTTGTTACGTATTGGAGGACCATGAAAATCATTGCCTGGAGTATTAACAAGGGAAGGAAACTTCAGTTTCTGTTTCCTTCTGCAGGGTTAGAGAGTAATCTGGTTTTACACATGTTATGAATAACATTCAAATGGTTTAGACACTGAAGTTAAAGCTTAAAAGTATCGGATAGAATATAAAAGTTGTTGGTGAAAGTATGAATTCCTGAAGAACAAGACCATATTGTTAAGTGCCAAAGACAATGATGATGTTTGATTTTTCATTTCCTTCTCTTTTGTGTTCTTTACTTTTCTTTTTTACTAGCTAGGTGTGGGTTGAACCTACCAAATTAAAGGAATCGAAACACACCAAGTTATGGTTTCTCTTTCTCCATGCTCATGGTCCAAGGTTCCTATCTATTCTTAGGGTTGCAGGACTATGAGTCTTTAACATGGTAAGTAATAATCCAACACACTTGCTAATAGTCAGTGCCATTTTAAGGCCTGCAATAGTTCTGTAACCTTTTCTTTTATTTCTGCTGATTTATGATTCATATAGCAACTAGGTAATTGTTTAGCTAGTTACATCATAGTTTGATACTGGTTTTACTGAAAGAGGGTAAGGCCAGCCTAGCTTATAGACCAAGTAACACTAAAGCATAATGACACCCACCATTCCTATTTACTGGTTCACCCTCTAGAACTTACAGCTTTGCTACATTCATAATAATTGTAGTGCATATGATGACTGTGACATAGTAGAAGAATATATTATGTCATTTAGGTTGAGCATTGTGCTAAGGTTGTTAGGAAGTGAGCATCACATGGTGAAATCATCCTTTCAAACTGGTCTAACCTCTCCTAATTTCTTTGATAAATACAAAATAACCTCAAAAGAGACAATGACAAAGAGTAGCCAAGCTAAGCAATATCAACTCCTTTTTTCAGAACATGTATAATAAAGGTTATGACTTGTGAGAGAATATTCTGAAGTAAAGAGAATGCATGAATGTGCTTTTCTTAGAACCAATTTTCTAATTCTTACCTTCTATGTATGGAATGTTCTTAAGAAGTTCAAATTGATGCATATGAGCCTCTTAATTTTATCCTCATTTTAATCTAGCTTCTAAAGCCATGCTTTGCAATTAAACTAATGGAACATGCATGAACCTGATTATATTCTATGCTTTATAATATATCTTTTATTAAAAAAATAGGTAAAAAACTAAAAAAGAAATGAATCTTATTTGTGAACTTTTTTTAGAAGATGATTAAAAGGAAATGTGGGGATAGCTTGTGATGCAACAGTACATTATGGATGCTTGTAAGGGCTCACATTTCTCTGTTTCTTTTCTGCTTTCCTCTTTTCCAATTATCAAAATCCAGTGTCTCTTGCCAGACAACCACATACCCAATTGTTGGAGAGAGAAGCTAGCTGAGAAAATATTAAGGTATATATATGTAGTAGAGATATGTTCCACATGCAATAGGGCCTCTTCTGCTAGCAATTTCCCCACTTTGTATAACTCTATATTCCTTTCCCAGCTTCCCTTCTTGTTCTAAGCATTTATTCAAAACAAGGTGGAAGCCATGGAAACATCTCAGCAGCCTTTGTCCATTGAAAGCTTTTCATACAGTTGGTTAGTGAATCTCAAGCCTCCTTTCGAAAGCCTTGACAGCTCCCATAGGACTTCGCTAGATGCATCCGATGAAGCCTCTTTCATCGAGATGGACCCAACAATGCCACCCTCTCAGAGATTCTTTAGGATTTCCCAGCAGGATTTCAAATTCGACTCATCACACTCTCCTCTCTCTACTCTTGTTCATGCTGATGAGCTCATTTCCAATGGTTATCTTTTGCCACTTTCGGTTGATGATCCATTGAAGAACATACAGTCATACGACGATTATTATGATCAAGCCTCGGATTCTAGTAACCTTCCGGTCTCTTCATCAAAAGAAGCTTCTCCAACAGATAATAAGACTGATGCAGATTGCTCTAATTCCTTCAGAAGGTGCAGAAGATTATCGAAAAGAATATTCGAGAAGTACTTGGATTTTCTCAAGCCCTTGTACAAAAGGATTAGAGGAGGACATAAAGCAAACAATCCTAAAGCAGCTGGGAATCATGCGGACAAAAGGTTCCATTCAGCAAAGAACAGCAGCGTGTATTCATCAGAAACTGCATCTCCGCGAATAAGTGTAGCCTATTCCGCCCCCGATGATTGGCGAAGGTCCTGTGATTCCGAGAGCTCTATCTATGAGGCAGTTCTTCATTGCAAAAGATCGATAGGTATGTTCTTCCAAACTTGCATGATCATTGATCATAGATTATAGTTACTTCATGAGTCTCATCTAATATTTTTTGTTGAAACTTGGTTGATGTTTTCAGGAAACTAAGTCAAGTGGTGCAAATTAAGCAGTGAAAATAGAGGAAGAAAGAGACAGAGAATAAAAGGATCGAATGAATAAAGGAATACACATGGAAAGATGATCAGCCACTTGTTGTCAAACCTGTCATCTTCTATCTTATATAGCTTTGTCTATATAATTCTTGGATGATATCTCAGAACTTATGTGGATGTTCTTGATCAAAATTAATTTCTGACTTTGTAGGAAGGAGAAATTAGAAAACACACTCCTTAGTTTTGTTTTTCCTCTTGTCTTTTGCTCTATGTGGGAGCTGGGAGAATTCTCTAGCTTCTTTGCTTATATTCCTGTAATATTAAACGAAATGGGGATTATTTTGATCATGCAGTTCCTCAGTATCTGTATTGTATATTCAAATTAAGCCTTTGGAAATATACACAAAAAATGGGTGTAGCCAATATTTTACAATCTGGTATGGCAAATCCATCTACCTCATTTGATCAATTATTTGATTTTAAAACTTTCTGAGTGTTGGTGTTTCTCTTTCAGTGCCTAGTCAGTTTATTTTGTTCTTCATCTCTTCCAAGTGCTACAGTTCACATATTTTTTTGGATTAATATGAACCCAACAATCTGCAGAATATTATCTTTAACAACAAGCCTGTCAATTGTATGATACTATACGATCGAAGAGAGTTTGATGTGAGAATAATGGATTTTGCTAGCCATGACAACTATGGTCCCCTACATATATATGATCGTATTTGGATTTTTCATCATGATAAATTTGATTGATTTCCACTGAAAATATAATCAAGTATATCTATCAGTTGGAAAAGCTAACCATTTTCTATTAGAAACCCTTTGCATGATACATACAGGTGAGGGATATAGATCACATTTGATCTTGCTATAGATCACAGACAAACGTAAACAAGAAAGAAGATAGAAATAAGAGGGAAGAGATCGAATTGAAAACAGAAAAATAAGCTGCAATATATCTATCTTACTTACGCGCACCAACAATTTCATCTGAAATATTACGTTATACACATGCAGAGAGGATAACATTCAAATTTTACACCACTTCGTCTTGAAAATTTGTGTTCTTGAGCAATAAGTGCGCATTAGATACATTATACAAGGTTAGAAATGGCGTTATTTTAACTTATATACGATTGGTGTTTCATTTTCTAAAAATTTTAACTTTCGAGATCGACCAAGTAGTTGCATACATGATACATACTCAAGGGAACATATATAAGCTTCGAAAGACATGCCAAACTTCAAAACCTTCATTTCTGTCTATCTTTCCTCTATTAACTTGGTGAGAAGCTAGCTATAGGGCAAACTATATATAGCAACTGTGAACCGTGTAGCAACAGCAAGAGTTAAGATCAGAAAGAGATGGATCGATCGATTTGTGAGATATATCACATTGATCGATCGATTTGTATATACGGAATTTTGGATTTGGTTTCATTTCAATCTTCAAGTCATGAAAGGAATAGTATGTATGGTAGACCCCAAGCTAGCTCCTCTTGTTCACACCAAAAGCCCAAGGGATAAACATGCATTTTTGATGCATGCTACTTTGTGAAACACAATCATGTCTATGAGATCCGTTTGTAGCAACATTGTAGCTTACATTAGGGTATTCTGCTCATATATTATAGTGCATAATATGCTCATGTAGGCTCGTAAACAGACCAAACCACCCAATTTCATGCTTTATTTTGGTTGATTACATATTATTGTCTTGCTTTGGAGATCGTCATATATACCCATAGCTACATAGAAACACTAGTTACCTATCTATATTATGCACCCCGAATGGATATTTATATAGGAACGTTCTCAAAGCATTCAAAATCTTGTCTTACACACACTTCTGTAGTCCTATAGTTTCCCAGATTCACTGCTTAATTTGCTGATGAATTATTTGCTAATGCAAATTAAGGAACTTGTCCGAGGGTCATCACATCGGTGATGGGATTAGGGTTTAGCGAATTACCTATAGTGAAACAAACTTCGTTGTAGATAGCAAACTGGTCCAGAAAACGAAAAAGAGCTTAGGCAAAGCACATGCAGATATATGAATGAATGCCCATTTCTGTACTTTGATGATCATGAAGCTAGCTATAGCTACCTGTAATTTAGGTCGATTTTTTGAAGCTTGAGATTGAACACAAAGCTAGGTCGACCCTTGTGGGTGGCCTAACATCGATCACTACGTGCTCGACGTCTTACATGTGAAGCCAAGAAGGATAGGGAGACATGGACAAACTGTGCTAGCATGAAATGCCAAAGCCGGATATGACATCCGTTGTGTGCTTCTCTCTATTTCGCCCTTTTGTCTTCGGCTTTGGATTTCTGCTTCGTGGCCAAGGAAGCACAACTACAGAGTAGGCTAATTGTATTAGCTTTATGGTTTTGTTTTGCCATTTTAGGCTAATGGACTGCTAATAGCTATGTGTATCAGATTAGGATGCTCGGGGACCAGGAACTCTCATACATGCTGCTGCTTGTCCTCTGCTGCAGTTGGTATATATCTTTAGCACGCAATCAAGTGTTAAGAGCTTCTTAAGCTAAGTCATGCTCATAAGTCATAACCACGCAAACCTACTTGTTTCATCAAAAAATAAAAACCGAGCAACTTATCATTAACATGTCTCCTAGCCTTCACATTCATCCCGCAAACAAAAAACGGCAAGTTTTGGTCACAAGCTAACATATTAGTTACTATATAACAGGATGGGAGTACTACTGTTCACCAATGGTACCACTGAAAATGTCGGTTTTGCCCCTGTTATTTTAAAAAATTACACAGCTGCTCTTGGATGCTTCACATACGTGTCTTCCACAGCAACTATGTCTTCCACAGCAATTATTGTTCACAGTATATTCATCTGCTCCCAGATACATGTTGTGGACAGCATGGAGAGCAGATCGGTCATCCCATGTATGTTGCAAACTAATAATCTTCACCTGGATATGCATTGCATTAGAAACAATAGGCTTTTCATTGCATGCCTAATATATAAGAATATATTAAGTGGCAATAATTGCAAGACTGCCTTCAGTTTCCAGATGTCAATCTAGGGTGTTGCATGTTAACATTTGTTGCCGCGTAGTCTGACATATTTATTCCACGAAGTCTCTGCTCTTCTTAACCATTCTCGAAGCCCAAGTTTTTCCATTCCTCTCTCCGTCTCAACAATCTGTTGCGCGCCACACCGAAGACGAACAAAAGGGATTATCAATTCCGATCAAACCCGAGCCAAGGTGAAAGAATATGAATCTGGGTAATTGGTTTTCAGTTCATTTTTATGTTTTTGAAGTTTCTTACAATTGATTAAAGCCAGATATGCTTGGTTTTGGTGTGATTTTCGTTTTGAATCTGAAATCACAAAATCAAACAACAGACTAACCAAAGGAACGACATCGAACATCAAAGTATCTGAGCGAATTGGATGAAGGCCGAAGAAGGTAAAATCAATTTTACTACCGAACACAACGAAAATTATCAAACCATTCGACATGCAAATAGAAATCGGAAAAAAAAACCATTGAACCGTACCATTGGAAGGCAGAAGAAGAGAGAAGCAATCCCATACAAATCCACCAACCACGCCGATAATACTCAGATACTTTGATGTTCGATGTCGTTCCTTTGGTTAGTCTGTTGTTTGATTTTGTGATTTTGCTTACATGTTGGTTATTCATCATAATGGGTATCTGGCTCTTTAGTAGAGGCTTTTAAAATTTTGATGAAAATAGACTCGAGATTTTGGCATTTACATATTATGCGTGACTTCAAGTTCCCCCTGCTCTAAATTTCTGCATATACAATTATACATACATATTCCTTATCCATATATACATATGAAGACAGAATGTATCAGTATAAGTACATATGAAGCTCAACCAGCAGATTATTTTACAAGAAGGTATGTGTGCTTCATTTGTGTTAGTATACCCAGACGACTCGGTGATATCCCAAAAAAGCAACAGAAAGGATTTGGCTGTATGAAGACAGAATCATTCTGTAATATAAAGCTCCATGGTCAGCCAACATACTTGATAGATATCCCATCAAAGCTTGGATATTTGAAAAACTTAGTTTAGCATTCCTAATTAATACCTCTTCAATTCTTTTGAAATTTGTATATATTTCACATTGATTAAAATCCTTGATAAATTTTTATAATTGGCCAATTGGGGACATCAATTGTATCTTCATATGTGATCAGACCAAAGTAGTCTGTCGATCATCAATATTTAATGTTAAGACAAACTGTTACACACTTATTTTCTATCATTAAACCGAAACAGTTAGTGAATTTTAGAATACACAACATTCTAAGATTAGATGGTTTAAACTATTTTGGTGCATGCTTACTATCATGATATCTACCGAAAGGTTAATAATCATATTGATGAGCCATAAAGAACAGAACATTTCATGTACATAATAAAAATTGATATATTTTCATGTTCTCTTTGTTTAAATTCTTCAGGCAGCCGCTCTAGAAGGCAGGAGAGCAGTGTAGTTGCTAATTATATTTGCAAGGTATCATCTTCAAATTCATGATCATTTCAACTGGAAGATAACTGAAGAATTTAAATATCTGCGTTATAAATTAATGATTACAATTCTTCTACATTTTGGGACTTGAAGTCTGTAAACTAAGGTGGATTATGAAATGGTAAGTGGCATCTAGGGCGGAGATAGGAAGTTAGTAGCAATAAGTAAGACACTAAATAGTCAACAAATCTTTCTACTGCATTCAAGGACTCCTCTCAGTATTTTTTTGTCATGGAATGGCGAAGTTTGGTGAAATTCTTATATAGGAAAGAAAATTATTGCTTTTTTGAATTCTAAGTCTATTGCAATTTTACCAATTTTAAAATTGTCTTATGCATAACAGGCTTCCGTGTTAGGCCAATAAAGTTTGCTTTCGGTTCTGGGTTGGCTTTCTCTATATCTGCTTACTCACTTCTCTGTCTCTTATCTGGGTTTTTAGGGCTAATCGGAGTGGGGTTTTCTCTGTTTCTCTCCGTTTGATTGTTTGCTATCATTTAATTTAGTGTCTCTGTTTATTTCTGTTTCTCTCATATGGGTTTGATTGTTTGTTTTCTACGTGTTTTTGCAATTTATTGAGTTTTGTTTAGTTTATATGGGTATGATCTGAGAATTTGGGTCTGATCGGTATTGTGGTGGTTTGGGTTGAAATCACTATTTTTTAGTTTCCATACTGATCTCTTTTGAATTCGATTTTATTTAGTGTAAATTGATGTTTTTAGATTTGGGTTAAGTGTTTATATTTTCAGATTTGGGTTTTTGTTTCAAGTTTGATGTTATGAGATTAGTTTTGTTCTGAATTGATGGATAATTCATAAATTCATTCATGGATGCAGGTTGTCCTCAAGATCGTCAAGGCAGTTATTAGGTAAGACTATATGTATCCTGCCTTTTAATTGATCTTTGACGTTCTCTCCTCTTCCTATGTGCTTTTCTGTTGGCTTGAAGTGATTGTCTTTCTGCAAAAGAAATAAGAATTAGAGCGAGGCTCACTATATGTTGATTCGATCAAAAATAAGTTAGCTAGACACTTCAAAAATTTACAACGGATGGGTATGACATGTTGGCATAGTAAGTTGATTCGACCCCGTAAGCACAGCGTTGTTTGATTTTCCATCAAACTATCAAGTATAACTCATCATGCAAATTATATATTTACCTGTAGATCGTATTTGTAATGTTCTTCCTAAACCACTTTTAGTATTAATATATACAAAAAAAAAGGAAAAAGAAGAATGAAATTGGTGACTGATACATAAACCAATCACACCTATACACGTATCACCATAAATATATTTCTCCCTTTGTTCTCCAAAAGAAAATACATTTGCTATGAGTTCTTTTATTGCATTTGGTTTGGAGGCTTGCGTCCTATTGATGCATTAAGAATTTTTATGTTGGGTATTTGAAGGTTGCTTATCGATGTATGTTTCTTTTTCTTCAATGAGTTAGGTCTGTGTTTTACTTTTTCCTGTGTTTTGTGTTGTTTGGGCTCTCATGTGTTTCTTTGTTGTGTATTATCAGGTTAAGATGGTTCAAAAGCGAAAGAAGGCGGATGAGATTAGCTCATCTTCTTCGTTTCATCGAGCTGGTCAGGGACTGTCTTGCTTGATTGCATCTGTTTCTGATCAGGTTAATTATGAAAATGGTGGCAAAAAGACTAGACGAGGTCATAGTATTAGGTTGGCTGCATTGCAAAAGGGGTGCTCATCTGGTGGGTCTGTAGCTGACACAGATGGTGTTTCTATGGATGGTTGTAGCAATCCTGTGTGTGATAGGGGAATTGATGTGCTTGGTGCTCATGAGGTTAATATTGGACATGCAGCTTATCAGAAAAAGAGAAGAGCAAGAGGTCTGTTTATATATGTTGTGCTATGACTTATTCTTTTGTGATTATTTGTTTGGTTTATGTCTTCCTTTTTCCTCTGTAGGTTTGGCGTTCAAATATGTAGATGTTGGGGATATGAATTATGTCTGCGATGATTGTCAAGCTTTGTTTTGGTTACCAGAATCAAATTCGATTCCTCAGAATGCAAGTCCTATCTACACTGGGTGTTGCCAAGGAGGAAGAATTAGATTGCCATCTTCTCGGTCGACTCCGGCTTACTTAGATTATTTACTTGATCCTGCCAATGGTTCAGATAGTGTGGAATTTAGGAAAAATATTCGTGCCTATAACATGATCTTTGCATTTACGTCATTGGGTGTCAATATTGATTCATCTGTTGCTAATGGACGTGGTCCTTATGTGTTCAAAATTAGTGGACAGATATATCATCTTATGGGTTCACTTATTCCTCCAGAAGGTCAGTTGCCTAAGTTTGCACAGTTGTATATATATGACACTGAAAATGAAGTTGCTAATCGTCAACGAATGCTAGCAATGAATTGGTTCAGTATTATCGGTCAATTCGAGCAAAGTATGATGAAGATGCATTGCGTTCTTTCAATTTAATGATTATTGACAATGAGTCAGTTCAGGATAGACAGTATAATGCTCCAAATGTTAGTGAGGTTGCTGGTCTTATTGTTGGTGACATAGGTTTGTATGAACCTGATAGAGATGTTGTTGTTGCCAGTGTAAGTACTGGCCTTCAAAGAGTGTCAAGATTGCATCCGAAGTTCATGTCATTTCAATATCCAGTTTTGTTTCCTTATGGTGAGGATGGTTACCATGCTAACTTGAAATTGCTATCCGCAAAAGATGGCGTAGTTGGTAAGAGGACTAGAATGCCAATGTGTGGTTTTATTTCGTACCAAATACATGAACGTCTAGATGAGTCGTGCACTCTGTTTAAAGGAGGACGGTTGTTTCAGCAATTTTTAGTTGATGCATATGCAAACGTTGAGGAAAATAGATTGTTTTTTGTGAGACAACATCAAAGTGATGTAAGGAGTGATACATTTGAGGGTATATGTGATGCTGCAGTGGGAGGACAACATGATGGTGAAAATGTGGGAAAAAGAGTGATTTTACCAAGTTCCCACACAGGAAGTCCGCGTTATATGATTAAACATTATCATGATGCCATGGCTCTTTGTCGAAAGTTTGGTCCTCCTGATCTATTCATTACAATTACCTGTAATCCAAAGTGGCCAGAAATTATTAGAGCCTTACATAATAAATATGGTAGCAAACCTGAGGATCGTCCAGATATTGTCGCAAGAGTATTTAAAATGAAATACGATGATCTTATTGAATATGTAAAGTCAGGAAAACCATTTGGAAAGATTATTGCAGGTAATATACAATAATTACTATTTACCAAGTTTATGTATATTGTTATTTAATATGTTTTTGTTGTTGTCGTATAATATTTTGTTTTTACATATGCATGCATGGTTTTTTTGCAGATGTAGCAACAATTGAGTTTCAAAAAAGAGGTTTACCACATTCACATATGCTATTTTGGTTAGAAGATACTAATAAATGTCATTCCAGTATTGACATTGATTCAATAATATCAGCTGAAATACCTGATAAGGATTTAAATCCAGCTTTGTATGACATTGTTAGCCAATTTATGATTCATGGTCCATGCGGTGTATTAAATCCTAAATCACCATGTATGCATGATAGAAAATGTAAGAAATCATTTCCGAAAGATTTTACGGAATCAACCTCTTTTGAACCAAATAAATTCCCTGTGTATAAGAGACGTGATGATGCATCAAAATTTGTTGTTAAAAACAATGTTCATATAGATAATGGTTTTGTTGTTCCATATAATGCTGAGTTGTTGTTACGATATAATGCACATATAAATGTAGAATCATGTTGTCAGTCAATGTTGATAAAGTATTTATTCAAGTATATAAGCAAAGGACCTGATAGAGCAAGAGTTGGGTTTCAAAGTAATCATCATGATGAAATAGCAATGTATTTAAATTGCAGGTATATATCTCCACCTGAGGCTGCATGGAGATTATTTGAATATCCTATTCATTCTCGCCATCCGCCTGTTGAATTATTGAAGGTTCACTTGCCAGGACAACAAAATATAATTTTTGGTCGTTATCAACCGCTTACATCAGTTTTATCACATCAAGGATCAGCTGACACTATGCTTACAGCATGGTTTAAAGCAAATGCAGATGATGATATTAAGGACATTGCAAATAAGTTAACGTACGCCGAATTCCCTTCTCAGTTTGTGTGGGACAATGATAAAAAGATCTGGAAAATTCGACAGCGAGGCTATGTTTTGGGTAGATTAGCAAATGTGCGTCCGACAAGCGGAGAATTGTATTATCTTCGGCTGCTTCTAAATATTCGTAAGGGTTGTATGAATTTTGATTCAATCCGGACCATATGTGGTATTGTTTATCCAACGTATCAGGATGCATGTCGAGCACTTGGTCTATTAGGCGATGATAAAGAATGGAGTGATGCCTTGACAGAAGCGGTAGCGACTGCAACGGCGCGTCAACTGCGTCATTTATTTGTGACAATTATGGTGCATTGTGATGTGTCAAACCCACAACGGCTTTTTGAAACATATTGGCGACAAATGTGTGATGATATTTTATATAACACGCGAGCTGAATTAATGATGCAACACTTGCAATTACAAGAGGTTGAATTACGTAATGCATTGTTGTTTGAGTTGGATCAACTTTTTATTAATCTTGGATCAACATTGACAAAGTATCATTTACCTTTGCCAAATAAGGATAAGATGCTAGAGTTAAAAAACAAGCAATTAAAAGAAGAATTAGACTATGATTGTGAAGCTTTAAAGAAAGAACATCGAATGTTGGTTGCAGATTTGAATGATGGTCAAAGAGTAATATATGAAAATGTTATTGATGTTGTTTCGAATAAACGTGAAGGTTTGTTTTTTGTGTATGGTCATGGAGGAACGGGGAAGACATATTTGTGGCACACAATAATTAGTAAATTGCGATCTGAAAGAAAAATTGTGTTAGCAGTTGCTTCGTCTGGCATTGCATCATTGTTATTACCTAATGGTAGAACCGCTCATTCTAGATTCAAAATACCAATAGATTTAACTGATGGTTCAATTTCAACTGTGACAAAAGGAACACATCTTGCAAAGTTAATTCAAAAGACTGATTTAATAATTTGGGATGAGGCTCCTATGACAGATAAATGTTGTTTTGAATCTTTGGATACAACTTTGAGGGATGTATTATCGTATCGTTATGGTGAGACAGATGTTCCTCCTTTCGGTGGAATGCCTATTATTCTTGGTGGAGATTTTCGACAAATTTTGCCGGTTGTGACTGATGGAACAAAAGCAAAGATAATTGATGCAACATTAAATAGTTCTTTGTTGTGGCCATTGTTTAAAGTTTTTCACTTAACTCAAAATATGCGACTTCAAAAGAAAGGAATGAATGAACAAGAAAAGCGCGAAATATTGGATTTTGCAAATTGGTTGTTACAGGTGGGTGATGGCACTATTTGTTCGATATATGATAATGGTAATGATCGAGATGCAACATGGATTGATATACCAAATGATATGCTGATTAACGATCATAGTGATCCAATTGATTCTATATTTTGTGCGACATATCCAGACTTCACTAAGAATTATAATTGTTTTAGCTACATTAGAGAACGAGCAATTATTACACCCAAAAATGTTACAGTTAATGATATTAATAATCATGCGATAAAATTATTACCTGGTCATACTGTTAGTTACCTAAGTTGTGATTCAATTTGTTCATCTATTGATAACGCAGCTAGCTTAGCTAATTCATATCCAATTGAGTTATTGAATAATATTGAAGTCAGTGGACTACCATCGCATAAATTAGTTTTGAAAAAAGGTATGCCTGTTATGTTAGTCAGAAATATGGATCCTTCAAATGGTCTTTGCAATGGAACAAGATTGATTATAACAAATTTATTTGATAAGATTATTGAAGCTAGGGTGTTAACAGGAACTCATGTTAATAAAAAAATATTTTTACCAAGAATTGTTTTAACTGCGAAGGATCTAAAGTGGCCATTTATTTTAAAAAGGAGACAATTTCCAATTCGAGCATGTTATGCGATGACAATCAATAAAAGTCAAGGTCAATCATTAAAACAAGTTGGTTTATATTTACCGCAACCAGTTTTTAGCCATGGTCAATTATATGTTGCGTTGTCTAGAGTTACATCTAGACAAGTAATTAAAATTGTAATACTGAATGAACAAATGCCAAAAACATATACAAAAAATATTGTGTATAAAGATGTGTTGCGAAACCTGTATGCGTAGACCTTAGATCATGTTATTTATACATAAATAGTTGAGTCTGTAACAATTTTTAAAATTTTGGAAGTTTTTGAAAATTGTGAAATATTGTGTGGATTTATTTTCCTAACAGGATATTTTGCTGCAAAATTTTGAAAAAATGCATCTGATACGAAATCATAAAAATATTAACCGGAGTGTTGTTATATGCATATATTTTGGGGTTTTAAACCTTGCTTTTTCTAAAAAAAAAGAATAAAAAATAATTTAGTTCATATAAAAACACGAAACTAATAACAGTACCATAACAATGAACAAATTAATGGCAGTGCAAAAATCTGTCACCAAACTTAAATTGCTTTTTTCCTTTTTGGTAAAACAGCCACAAAACTTTATTTCCATAGAAATATAGACTGAAATTTAAAGAGGCCAATGAACAAAATTTAGATGGCAAAAAGGGAACGAAAATTGGAATCATTCAATGACACACCATCAGCTAGCTAGCAAGTTAGAATAGTGAACATGGAGAGAATGACAAGCACACCATTCCACCTGCACTAGAAAAAACAAAAGAGAAGTATCGTATGTGGCGCATTGGCTATGGCAATAGAGATGACTTTTTGGTGAAGGATGTTTACCCTGAGACAGATGATAATGCACAATTAGCTTTGCAATATGCAATGCCTCAAGTTGAAACCCCGGCAAAAAAATCGATGCATCCAAAAAAAGAAGCAACCCTTAAGGAACTAATGGATGTTGAGCTCAATAAGAAGCAGAAAAGGTAACAAGATATAAATTGATTTATAGGTCTATCTCAGCTCCTTTCATCAGTATTATTCATAACTATATATGACTAACATATTCCACTTGCAGGAAAGAAGAACCATCAACAAACAAATCAAAGTAATCATTCTTTTTATCCCTGTCTATGCATTTGTTTGTACCAAACCAAAATGGTAATGTCAGTTCTTGCTGTTTAATTTTAATGAACATACAACAGGGTTGAAGCAAAGAAAGCAAAGTCCAAGAAAAAGCAAGAGTAGATATGGCATGTTTTGCTCCTTTTGAGTAATCAGCTTCTGAGCAGGGCCTATATATATGTAGTTTTTTGATGCTGATTCACTATACTTGAGAATGACTGAAGATCAGCATGGTCTTGCAATGGGAATTAATTTGTTTTAGAAGCTGGACGTTTATGGAACTATCTTTTCATATCCTCTATTACTTATTCTGATGTATAAGCTAGAGCCCCTAGAGGATCATAAATAGAGGGATATGTGTTCTACTGTTATGTAAAAATATAAGTACATCTATGTCCGGTTTATCTTTTAGTTGCATTTTCCTTTGAATTTTATTTTCTTTTAACAGTTCATCTATGTAAACACTTTTGCTTTGCATCACCAACTATTTTGAACATTTACATTTCTAACTGTGTTATTCTGATATGTACAATATAATGAGTATCATTTATCAGAAGAGCTTCCACATCACATTAAAACTGATCAACACAGAAGCATTTAAAGTAGAGCAATATCGGTCATCGCAACCCGCAGCAACGCGCGGGCCTCATCTAGTGAAGTAATATTCATCCTCGCTTCTTTAGAGAATACTTCAATACAAATTTTTCGACCACTTTTATCTGTTCACCAAAATGTTCACTCTCTTATTTTTGTCACATATCTCTTCAAATAGTTTAACTTTATTGTTGATAATAAAATGACGTGTTTCCTTGCCTATGTCCTGAGAGAGTTTTCATCTTCACTATGAGAGAATTACACAAATACAAAATACACCACTCAAGTTTATACTCAACCCTAACTCATGCATCCAAAGGAATACACCACTATTGTTTTAGTAGGTTTCCTCTATCAATCTATTTTTGCCTCGGCTCACGCATCGGGCTCTCCCTAATACACCACTCAAGTTTATACTCAACTCTAGCTCATGCATCCAAAGGAATACACCATTGTACACCCTCTCAACCTAGAATATCACTATACCTCAGAGTTATACACACCCTTAAACACAGCTCTCTAGAGCTACATATACCCAAGAGCTATATGCACCCTTGAACACAACTCCCCAATTCTTCTATATCTTGAAGACATGCTCTTGGAGTTCTTCCTCTTTTGTTGTGTTCTCTCATTATCTTTTGTTGTTGTGATCCATGAAATGAGCAAAGCCCTCCTTATATAGCAATTGATAGAAGTCTCTAGATTTGCTCCATCAATGTTCATTCATGACACAACATTCAATCTTCCATATTATCTCCATGTAACTCTCTAGGAAGAATAAGAAGCATAACTCACTAATTAACTCACACATTAATTCTTAACATATCCACTTCACTGTGCATCAATATCATGCATAACTTACCGTCATGAATGCAGAAACTAGTAACTCTTACGACTTTGAAGCATCATCGGCATGAAGGAGCGCGACATAAGGAGGAGTGTTCTAGGATATTCTGCCATGTGTGTCATTAGGATATTCTAGGTACATATCCTAATATTGTTAGGATATGTATCTAGAAAAAGACTATGTATCAATTCCTATTATCAGATTGGTATTACGTAATACCCTATAAAAAGAGTTTCATATCAATGAATATGATAATGATTTTTCTCATTATCTTCTTGTCTAGATTTCAATTTTTTCCTTTTTAAAAGTTACTACTTTGAATAATGCCAAAATTTTGTCAAAAAAAGATAAGTTGTGTTTCATAAACCATAACCACTCCGAATGTTAAAATAAAATTACACGATATTGTTGTTCTTGTGTCATGCTCCATTCTGGATAGCTTGATCAAAGGACTCTCTATGTAAATATACGAGGATTTGAGTCGCTACATAAACGTGAAACAATTTCACTACTTACATAAACTCGCCTGAAGCATGCACCACCGCCATGTCTTCCAAAAATAAGCCAGGTTTCTCATCGGTGATGTTAATAGTTTGTTGTTTACGTATTCATTAAGGCAATGAATCAAGCAAAATCATCACACACAAAACTCAAAAGCACCCAAAATGCTACTCTACACATAATTACATATGCTAGATTTGACATATATATTCAATGTCGGCTACTGTTTCGGCTGGTGATGAAGAAACCATCATATTGACTGACCTAGGGTTTTTAGAGTCCGATATAAGATGTCGGACACTCACATTGGGCTGAACTTATTTTAAGGCACGCTGACCGCCTAAGTTTTGGGCTACGGAAGACCAGGGGGAGGTGTTTGGGCTTGATTCTTTTTGGGCCCATCTTACTACTAGATCTTGTTTTTATTTTGACTTTTTAGCTAATTTGCTACCTTAACTTTTTTTATATTACCAATTTACTACCCAACCATATATGCATTTTTCTGTTAGGTGTTCCGTCAATTTTTTTTTCCTGTTAAGTGTGTTTTTCACGTGAGAGAATTTTCATAATTTTTAATTCAAATTGGGTTATTTAACAATTAATTGAATGTGTCTCTTTAAATTCTGAGTTTTATTCAGGAAAAATAAAATAAAATAATACATGGATTCCGATTAAAACGTAAAAATAACAGACGATTCAGTTTTCTCTTAGGACTTGTGAAAGGCTAATAGCACAATACCCTTCTTTTTTTTTGAATAGGCATAATACCGATCTTTTATTGATTCAGATTAGGATGCAATAATGTTCAGCTAGTCACATTTTATATAAATGATGGGTATGAACTTGGAGAACTTTGATAGAAATCTAGAGCTAGAGCTTGGTAGTTTTGATCGAGGAATCTTCAAATTGCGAATCCTTTTTCTCTGTTGATTGAAATGAATTCTCAATGTCTTTTGGACACGAAGAGTTGTCCTGCTTGAGATGGTACCACTTTTGTTGCAGTTTATTTGGGTTTCTGTCACTAATGGCAATTGCAATGTCATTGGGGAAGAGGTCACGGAGCACAAAGGCATGCAAAAGCGTCACCATAAAGAGACCAAGAACTGTGAATGTGGCAATGAGAGAGAGTATCATAGCCAAAGTTTGAGTTGCTGCATTCGTCACTTCATTCGAGTACCTGATGGTTGCAGTGGCAGCACCAGTCATAGGGAAAGTGTATGCCCACCATGCCAATGAGAACCTATTTGAATCCATGTTAGGATGTACACACTAATGATAAAAACTCACTTTCACTACTCTAAAAAGTAATCAAATCAATATCTTACTTGAATCCTCGGAAAAAATTGACTCGAACTACCTGTACATGCAAGCGCAGAGAGAATATGAGTTAGGAACACTCGTGTTGAACAAAGTGAATATCTTATCCTGCAAGCATGTTGGTCCAATATGATCTCTTAGTACTAAATCAAGTAATGCAACATAACTTGTAATGCATCCTATGTATACTTACCAATGAGAGATAAAGGAACATGGCGATGAAGTAGCCAATCCGCGAGCCATAATCGAAGGAGCCTTGGATTCTAGCCCACGCCATTGAAGCTACGCTAGGTGCTGCAACAAACAGAAAGAACACAGGATGGAGTTCCCTTGGGATTACTGACTCATTTGTTGGAAGTCTCTGGTACAAAGTTACAAACAAGACCATATAGTGAGCCATCCCAACAGCAAAAAAGAATATTGGTCCTTCTTTGAGTCCCATTGATGCTCCTAGCAATGCCCCAACAAAGTTGCCAACAATGGACAGATGGTTAACAGGATTAGCTACTTTTGAAAGCCGGCGTTGTCCTCCTGACATCCACTGCCCATAGATTTTTAGCTCAAGACATAGTATTGGTGCCATTAGGATGTACCAAAGAGCTGGATTGAGGTTTGTACAGATTGAAGGTGGGACTCCAAGAGCTATGAACAATAGGGTTATAAACGGTGAAAAAAAGAAGTTGATTCGGATTGGATGGTAATACTCGCGACGAACTGCTTCAAAGTAGAAGATGATTTTAAGAATGTAGATGCTAGCAACAATAGCAAATAGAGCAAGAGAAATGAACCACAGAACCAAATTTGGCATTAAACTCAGATGGAGAAATTTGGTTGAGACAGAAGTAGGCAAGGTTTTCCACAGAATAGCTTGGCTGCTAACACCAAGACAGATGCTAAATGAAGAAATGGGATACCGGAGAAGAAATGGCCACTTCTTATCTTCTGGAAGCAGAATTTCCTCTGAAGCCTATTCAAGTAGAAACCGATTTATCATTTGTAACTTGTAAGATAATATGAAGCACATGTTGATACTGTAAAATGAAACTAGATAAGATATATTACCCTAAGCGTGTCCAACTCAGGTCCTTCCAATGCATCAAAGTATCTGTCTGCAGGTAAAGGGTCAACTTGATCTGTACTTAGCACAAAATCAATCTCTGGTTGATCATTTTTTCGGGGTGGCTTATTTTCCCTTAGTAGTGAAGCTAGTGATATATGCCTTTCAAGTTTCCCTGACCATGTCTTGAAATTATCAAACCTCTTATCTTTCAGCCTTATGATACTTGGTTGATAAGGAAAATGTCCAATTTGAATGGCCTGATCTTCAAATGCAGAGTTTTTTGGCTGTGGCTGAGAGTGAAACTCTGCTTCTTTCTGTAGTTGGCTACTACTAGCACGCTTAATAGAATCTGACATTCCATTGTTGAGATCTGTTTCAGGACAGAAGGGGACTTCTTTAGTGTGCTGTAACTGATCTCTCATTGGTGATGGTGGCATGCTAAGGGATATCATACCAGCTATCTCAGTTTTCTGTTATAAAGATCATAGCAGAGAAGTAATAATCATTGTTAACATTGGCTTTGCTTCTAATTGATCTCAGTATCAGCCACAAAACAGACATATATAGCACAAGAAATTAACACATGGTAGAAATTTTACTCTTCAAGACAAAATTACCTTAGCTGATGAGTCAGTTAGCTGATTCTTGTCCTTGAGCAAGCTATGCTCCTCAACATTATCAAACTGAACCAGTTCATTTGATGATATGTTTTTCATAAGAGATGGAATTTGAAGGGAAACATCTACCTCAGACCCCATAGTTTTCCTGTTTCAATTTTGTCGTGTACAATAGCAGAAGAAAATTTGGGCACTACTAACTTCTCATGCAGATGCAGACAACCAGGTTCGATCAACTAGGTAGAATGTAGTGCTAGTTGTGTCCGTACCAGTGTGATTCTATTTGGATTGGAGCAGATGCGTATCGAAGGAAGTACAAAATAGACCATATATATAGACGAATACAGGGGTGAATATGTAAGAACAAAGAGCAGCTACCAGCTATCTATTTACAGTCATTCTCCATTTTAGTGAGGACAATATTGCTGTATATATATATATATATATATATATATATTCTGGTGATTTGACACCAGAACATGCAATTAGGCTATTGGCTGTTGCAATCAATGATTGACTTGACATGAACTGTGATACACAACCTTAAGTTTGACAAGAGCACTCACCTACCAAGTGGGATTGGACACAGAAACACACAATGCTACCAACCATCCTATAAAAATATTAGAGACAGAAACTAAGAACTGTGCCAGAGTTGGAACAAAGTCACTACAAGAAAATGATACACGCGTAAAAAAACTACACAAATGTTATCGATCTTGATATATTTCACCTTAACATCATAGAACTTGGGCATCATCAATGACTAAACGCACACTATCCAACTTCATCAACTGACACATTCTGCAGCAATAAGATAATTCTGCTATATGTAAACATATATAATGGATTAATTGCTCAAAAATTGATATCTAATTCTATGCTAAATGCTTATTAGGAGTAGTGGAAGGTGCACTTCAGTTACTTGAGTTCACACTTCACACTCAAGTTTCCTAACGTTTATGAGAGAATGATATCTCTTATGATAAAGCTTGGATTCGAGTCCAACCAATTTCTTGGCTTGTAAGAAAATGCCGAGGTGTGCTTAAGTGCATCGTGAAAGTTCGCAAGATATTTAGACGTACTGATAGTGGAGTCACTATTTCTTACTCTGACATAAATAAGTCAACAATTAACACCATGATCTCTCCTTCAAACTCCACTCACCGATCATCTGTATATTACGTGTTACTTAGGTCAAATGACTCAAATCATATCTCCCTTACCAGCCTATTTTGCCTCAAAACGTACCACGACTTCGAATTTGTAGTTCAGATCCGGTACTTCGAACTAGAGGTGGGTATAAAATCCCGTAATCTCGAACCCGTCTCGTTTCGAAATTTATCAGGACGGGACAGGATTTAAATCTGAACAAATTCGTCCTGTTTCATCCCTAAACAATGAGACTGCACGTGAGACGGATAATTCAAGTTTCATTTAGGTCTGTCCCATCTTGACTATTTAATAATTGATTTTGTATTGATTAAAATATTATTTAAGCCTTTTATTTAAGTGTTTTAATCTTAGTTTTTGATTTCATTAAATTACTAGATTACTTCTCATTAAATAACAATGATGTTTAATACTTTAATTTGTTGATGGTTTTTGACTGTCTTCTTCTGCCCTAACTGCACGTTTGGTGCACGGACTCTAACCCAGGATTAAATTCACAAATAGTCCTACACTATCACCCATGTTTGCTGCAAGCAAGGACTAGTCACCCCCCTCTCTCCCTCTTCAATTTCTTCTAAACTTGTGGTTTCTCCTCCTGGGTTCCCTTCACTCCAAGACCCACCATCACCACAAAACCATACACCAAACCAATTTCCACAGTCAATTTGCATAATATACAGAGAAAAGTTAATAACTAACCCTCCAATGGCAGCTCACGAAGATCATCATCAACCCAATAAGCCCATCCAGTTCTCTCTCGACGCCTCCGCCTACGAGATCCTAGCCGAGATCAAAACCATGCCTCCGCCGCGAAACCAAAACCATGACCCTCCTCTCCCACCCCAACATCCTCTCCGCCCACTGCTCCTTCACCGTCGACCGCCGCCTCTGGGTCGTCATGTCTTCCATCGTCGCCCACTGCTCCCTCCAATCCATCATCTCCTCCTTCTCAAACGGCATGTCGGAGCCTTGCATCGCCTCCGTCCTCCACCAAACCCAAACACCTTGTCTTATCTCCATGACTAGGGACACCTTCACCGCGACTTCAAAGCCAGCAACATCCTCATGGACTCCGACGGCTCCGTGAAACTCGCTTGGAGGAGAAGAATGAACGAGAGACACGATGAAAAAAGTAGAAATGATCGAGCGCTAGAGTCCCATGAAAATTGGGGGGTTTATGTAAGAAGGTGTTTTGAGGACACGGGGACTACTATGCTCATTTAAGTTGGTCCTCAGCTCGAACAAACATGGGTCATGTTTTAATTTTTTAGATAAGCCAGTCCAAGCCCAGCCAGCTAATCCTATGTACCAAACGTGCAGTGATAATAGGTTTAGAGAAAATAAATAATATAAACTCTTTTATTACATCGTGTTATATTTATAAATATGTTACAAGTACTTATTAATACTTAATAAAATAGATAAACACTATAAAATTATGAAACTATTTCTTTTGCTTACAAGTTTACATTCAACTTTTTATATTCAAATTTATATCCGAGATTAGGCTCGTCTCATATTCAACTTTTTATATTCGAATTTATATCTGGAACTAGGCTCGTCTCATCCCATTCCAATCGGGATAGGCTAGGGCTAGGGTGAGATGAAAACTAAAAAACACAAATCGTGTCCTGTCCCATCCTATTTTCAATGTTCGGGACGGGACGTGGGATTAGCTCTATCTCTTCTCATCTCGTCTTATGCTCAGCCCTACTTCGATCTTTTCATCTCTCATTTCTCCTTCGGTTGTTTCTTCGTATATAAGAGCGTCGAAGTGGTTGGTTTTGTCGTCCGGAACTATGAAGTACATAGCTTCCACCTTCCAGGGGTATGCCGGTGTGGAGAAGATTCACACCACCGGCGTTAGGGGTAGGGTTTAAACAACGGTCACGCCAAGTCGGCAATCATCTTTAATATGCTTTATAGAGGATTGGGCCAACTGAGAATATTTGGTCCAGGCCAACCTAGCCCAAAGAAGCAATGGGATCGATATTGGTATTTTCTGGAGATCAAATGAATCGTTCCCTTCCCACAAGAGTGTAGGCACTCTTTCTTCCATTTACATTAGTTTCTAACTATAAAGAATTATTAGCTTAATTTCAACTAAATTCTTGGTCACATCAACACTTCTCTTAATTTGGTGTGAGATTGTCAAATCCCAACTTGCCTAATTTATACCACGCCACCGCTACTAACATAGTTATCATGACCTAATTAAAGTGTTCGATAATTAGGCAAGTTGCAAGACATGCAATTGAGAGCGGACTTAGTTGTAGCTTTTTTACGCTGTAATGTTTATTGAGCTAAGTAGTTGATCAACTTGTTTCTTCTTTCATGAACTATATGTAAGTCCTTGCTTAAATATCGAATGCATTCAAGAAAATGGTTGCCTCAAACTTAACGAAGAGTAACGAGACATTATACCATCGAATTACTGGATCTAATTATACTCAGTATAATAGTCGAGGGAGAGGAGTTGCCTAGCTGCAATCATAGACTTCGCCAGCCAGCTCTTCTGAACTTCATCACCTCGATCTGGTTTATACATCAGTGAATTTTAATATCCAAAAGTGCTATATGAATATAAAGGCCAGCAGAAAATCTTAGTAGGGAAAACGATAGATCTAAGCAATGTGGTTAAAAGCTTATAGAGCACTTTCATCTGCACAAAGCTAACCATTGCAACTTGGCATGAAAACAGTGAAATTTCATAAGCAAGCTTCCAAATTTAATTTCGTGGAAATCAACTTGAGCTAGCATGGATCGATGATGATGGTTGGTAGGGTCTAAGTTTTGAAATTTGGAGCGCATACAACATGCACAGCAAGCACGCGAGCTTGGACAGGACGATCATGGCTCTTAAGGAAATAGGAATTACCTATGGAAGGAAATGATCATCACGTGATCACAGTGATAAGGGATAGTCAATAGTTTCCTATTGTAGCTAGGATATTGTGACATCAAAGCCTTATCACTAAAGACTAGGATAGTAAATGTATCAGGTATCTTAAGGTATTTAGGTTTTGTACCAGATTGTATATATAGCTTGTATCACAGCCTTTATAACATAAGAGAGAGGAATTACAGCCTCCTTTGGTTTCAGGTTTCTTTATGATACTAGAGCAACACCGATCTTAAAACACCACAAATCACAAAAACGTGATCTTCAAATCTCAAATATGACCGGCGCCGAACAAAATGATGTGAAGCCTAACACTTCTGACTCGAACGCACGGAATCCATGGGATAACACCAGCCACGCTCTTCACCTGCACCACTCGGACCAACCAAGCAATGTTCTTGTAACACAGACCCTAATGGAGGACAACTTCACCGACTGGTCGCAATCCATGAGCGATGTCCTGAAAATCAAAAACAAATTAGGGTTTGTTCTCAGGACTCAAACCAAATCTAGCATCAATGAGAAAGAATTACAGCAGTGGGAACGCTGTGACACCCTTGTGAAAACATGGCTCGTTGCAGCAATGTACAGGCAAATTGCGAGTAGCGTCCGACACTGCAAGACTGCAAGGAAATGATCATCACGTAATCACAGAAATAAAGAGTAGTCAATAGTTTCCTATTATAGCTAGGATATTGTGACACTAAAGCCTTATCACTAAAGGCTATGATAGTAAATGTATCAGGTATCTTAAGGTGTTTAGATTTTGTACCATACTGTATATATAGCTTTTATCACAGCCTTTATAATATAAGAGAGAGGAATTAACGCCTCCTTTGGTCGGAGGTTTCTTTATTACCTATATATCGGAGGTTTCTTTATTACCTATATATACATGAACTAATTAAGTTAGTTGATGATCGAATGAGACGTAGCATTGGCTTTGCTTCACAAAAGTGATCGAGATCCTCGATGGTAGTTGTCAATCTGTCATATACTTGTTTGAATATAGCTAGCTTCTGCTGCCTTTGATCGAAGACCTACTTAGGGTGAGCCCAGGCCAGCTGCTTGCTTTCTTTGTTTCTATGGATGTGTCACTCACGCACTCACCGCCACAAAAGCAACAAGAAAAAGCCAGTCGGCTGGGCCAACCTGGCCAAACTAATATCGATATAGATACATCTTGCTATAGTGTTCTTGATCGATCTGGATCGATGATGATGCATTTTCTTTTTGTTAAGTGAGTGTTTGATTAATAATAAGGTCTTACAGCTATTGTCCGTGGGTTGGTTTAGTTTGGGGCTTCTCCACCCACATGCATAACAGAACAAATAATAATGTTTACTTATGTCTTAGTCTGAACCAAGAAAACAATTTCGAAATCTCTCGTTTCTATAGCGCTGCTACAATTAAACAATTACGTGACGAATTTTTTTGTTGTTGCATGAGTTAGTAATTATGCGACATAATTGATTTTATTGCATCAGTTTGAACCTATGCGATAAAAAAAAATTGATGCATAAATTCTAACTCATGCGACGAAACGTTTTATTTCATCGCATAAGTTCAAACTGATGCGACAAAATTTTATTTCGTCACATAAATGCTAACTCATGCGACGAATTGAGATTTAATTGCATAAGTACTAACTCATGCACTGAATCTTAGCTTTTCGTCGCATAAGTCATTCCGTCAAAATTTTTCACTCATGCGACGAAATCTTAAATTTCGTTGTATAGTTATTACGTAAAAAAAAAATTAAATTTTAAATCTTTCCGCCTAAATTTCCTCCCTCTTTTTCTTCCTTCTTCCACCACCACCACCTCTCCCACTTTTCTTCTTCTTCTTCCAAGCCACCACCACTACCCTCTCCCCCACTTTTCTTCTTCTTCTTCTTCTTCTTCTTCCACTATCACCCTCCCCCACTTTTCTTCTTCTATCTTCTTCTTTCACCACCACCACCCCCTCCCCCCACTTTTCTTCTTCCACCACCACCCCACGTTTCTTCTTCCTCAGCCGCCTCCTTCGGAAAAAAATTTAAAAAACAAATTAAGTCCATGTGACGAAAATTTTCGTTACATAAATTTATGCGATAAAAAAAATTCTCTCTTAAGGGGTATTTATGCAACGAAAATTTGCGTTTTCGTCACATAAACCTAATGCTACAAAAATTACACGACGAATTTTTCGTCGTTTAAAGTCTTATGCGACAAAAATGCCTCTTATGTGACTAAATGAAATCATCGCATGAGGCTTTTACTCTACTAGCGTAGTGTCTGCTTGAAATTTACTTCTTAATCGAAAGCAAAGAAGTTTATTTTGAAATTTGTTGGCCAATTTATAGTTTTCTCGTCTTAATCTTTTTAGACTACAATTATCAAACATTTTGAATTATCTGAAAGTCACGACTCTAAGATGAGCGAAACAACATAAATAAAGTTAGGTACTACTCAAATTGATTTGAAAACATGCTCTAGAGTCTAGACATATTCTGGTAAGGGGAGCGTATGGGATGGACTGCAGTCCATATGGACATCATTGCAGCCAACCCGTTTTTAGCCCATGCAATTTCCTACAACAAGGTTTTTAGCCGCTACAAGCAGAGGCGTAGTTACATGGTGACTAGAAGGGTCAAATGACCATTTTCATCATATTTTCATGTGTGTTGTGCTTCAGATTTTTACTTGTATATTAGAGTAATGTAAGCTATTTGGCTTATTTTGCCTCTTGACAAAGTAAAATTTGTTCCCTACATAATTAGCTTGTCTAAATTGACCTCTCTTTGTATACTTTCTCGCTACGTCACTGGCTGCAAGTCCTTCGAAACAAACAACGAGCTTAAATCAAAAAGCGATGAAGCACAACTAAACTAAAAAAACAAATTTACCTAAATGCACGTATGGACTGCGGTACATACCAGAATTTTCGATAGTGCTTATCATCGATCTTTCGTTCTTTACCTACTATATATTTAAGTATATTTGTTAGTTTCCCAGTGTTTTTGCTTAAAGTGGTGGCCTGGAATGGTAGATCAAGATCGAATGGTGTTCATTATTGGTGAAAGGTCGATCTGCAAAACCCACTGGTTGATGTCGGTGAAATATCCGGTTCATGTCCACATCTATAAAGGATCTATTCAGACTTTCTGTAAATGGAAAGTATATATTATTTAAGTCGCAAAAAGGCCCCCTTCACAAGGTGCTAATCGATTTTGGTAGGTAGCTGAATACATATACATATATATATATATATATATATATATATATATATATATATATTTATTTACGTGGTTAAATAGTGAAAAAACAAAGTGACAATAACTCGAAACCAGCAAAACATGGAGAAAGATTGTGGATCTAAGCTTATAATCACTATATTACAAAGCTGAAAAGAACTCCATTAAGCATAACTAAAAGCAATATATAGATGCATGACTACCTAAAATGTTAGCATAATATCTAAATTTTGCCATCATTTCATTTAAATTCTGACTGAAAAAAGATACACACTTAGCATGCTTAATTAGAGGGAAAATTCATGCTTAATTAGAGGGAAAATTTTGTTATACAGTGCGGTATAACATACAGATCAAAAACCATGACACAAAACACCACTGTCTCTGTTGGGCTCCTTATTGGACCAAAAACCATGACAAAAAAAGAAGTCTACATGCTGCAAAACAAGTCTTAATTAGAGATTCATGATCAGATATGCATGCAGAATATATAATTTTTTTATTGCATATAGTACTCGTGGAAGGAATAAATATATAATTACAAAATATGAAGGTAGGAAACATGGATAATTAAGAAAATAGTCAAGCAAAACCCATAGAATTGAGTAAAAAGAATGAAAGAATGTTTATTGACCTAGACCTGGACCACAATATATACATGGGGTGTTTGTAAAAGGAAAGTATACTTCATCGATCTATGTATGATCTAAAAATTCTATTTAATTTCAATTATTTCTTAAGCTAAACTGCTAAAGTATTAAGCTAAAAGAAGCTTTTGTGTAATATTGTGGACTGTGGGGTGTGATTAAGTGAGTACTCTTAATCACAAAAGTCGATCGAGGAGGGAAAAGCTCTTGCAAAGTGGCAATGGCGTGTAATCCACCAATCAGAATATATACAAAAGATTTTGTGTTCTGCATAATCATAACTCTAAGTTTGTGTCTGTAAGAAAGGAGGAACCCTAGCATGTGGTGCTGATGTGTAAAAGACCTCAAAGAAAAGACAGGGAAGATGCTCGGATCGAGCTGGGAATCTCTGACTCCGTTTTGGCTTTCTTTTGTTAAAAACCCAGCAACAACTGGGACCAGATGATCATCGGTGTCGAATTGAAAGAGATCGATGCTCTTATTATGAAGTAGATAATCGAGTCTGATAAGAGCTCTAACTGCTCACACATATGCGCTTCGCTTTCTTCCTCCATCGATCATCAATTGCTTCTTTTCCACGAGTCCGCGACGACTAATGTGTTGTAGTTTTTAAACCCTTAAAGCCACGCACCACTTTCTTATTCGACTTTGCCTTTGCATTCGAGTCTTTCACACCACAAACTCCTTTCACCATTTCAAGCTGTGACGAATTGGAGTGTGATGAGTCAGTGGCGGCAGCGGATCATAATTAGAACATATATAAAGTAGTGCAATGTTCAACAAGGAAAGTAGCAGGGGAGTAAGTCTTTTCTATGGAATTGTTTTCTCATTTTAGTGTTCACGCAAAGGTATTGAAGAAAAGTTGGTCATTCTGAAAATTTGAGAAAATGGTGTAGCTTTACGTGCAAGATAAGGAATTCCACAGACTGACCTATTTTGGGTTGTTAGATTGTGAGGGTCTTATTTCATCACGAAGTTACTTTGTGTGGATATTTTTGAGAGACTTCGTATTGTCACACATTGAGTGAATAAAGTGAACATTTTCGAATACGTAGTAGCCTACAATCAGTTTTGTTCATACCAGTTGGGATACCGGATCCTACCGTGTAAAATGAACCAATGTAAACTACGTCAAGTTGTTCATAAAGAAGTTGGTCATAATAAACGTGCTAGTAATGCACTTACGAGACACTTATATTGCCTTCCGTTTTTTGATTAATTATATTCCAAGCAAGTAAACATATAACTAATGTAGTTAATTACATATACACATAGTATAATCAGGTGTGATAGAGATCCGTGTAGTGCAAGATAAGTGTCGATATTAAGTTAGCAAAATGTGATGTTAAAAAGTAGGGGCAGCCGCCTCTATTTAGTCTTGTAGCACTTTCGGTTTAGTAGCAGCTTAATATTTGTGGAAAGCAATAAAATTCCATCCAATACCTTTTGAATCATGTGCTTTTAAAATCAAATGTTCATGTTTAAAAATTAAAATTTATGTATGCTACGTGTATCATTATATAAGACACTAATAAGAGAAATTAGGAAGAACATGCTTCTAAATTTGGTTGTTGGATCCAACCAAAATACAACTCAGAGCTATGTATGGCTTTAATTATTATCTCAAGGACAAAATGGAGCTGTCAATCCAATTCATTCAGCCAAACTCTCATTCAGATCTCAAAGACAGACCTAACAAAACGAGCAAGAACAAAAAGGGCAGGTTAAATTGTATTATTTGCTTCCTCTTTTTCCAAATAATAAATATTAAGTCTTAATTAATTAAACTGTCGAATGTTTAATTTTTAATTGTAGTGCGAATTATGTTTTTGTAAAAAGTCGAGGGAAAAGGCAAAGCCCCCAGATTTGAAGTGTCACGGATGAGTCAAATTCACAGCTACCAGAGGTGAGAAAAAGAAATCATGGAGTCGTTTTCATGTGGTTTTCTGTTCTTGTGACGTCCATTAGTATTATGGCATGCTATAAATAGCACACAAGGGAGGAGAAAGAAGAAGAGTGCCAACAGCAACACACATCGTTAAGCAAAAAACTCATCACACATTTCCAAACACACCAAAAAGCTTTTCATTCCAAAACCACCCATCTTCTCAAAGTTGATGAATCTGATCGCATTCGGGGTGAAACAAGACACAGAGTTTGGATCTTTGGTTTGGTTTCTGAGGCTTTTAAAGTAGAAAGCTTTGGTTGGGAAAGGTTGGTGCTTTGGAGTTTGGCTTTGTTGATCAAGATAGGTGATCATGGAGCAGAAGCACATTTTGTTGTCTGCTTTGGGTGTTGGGGTTGGACTCGGAGTGGGGTTGGGGTTAAGTTCCGGCCAGGGTGCAGTGAGTAAGTGGGTGAACGGAAACAGCTCGTCGGATGAGGTCACGGTGGAGCAAATTGAGCAGGAGCTGATGAGGCAGGTGGTGGATATGAGAGACAGCAAAGTTACATTTGAGGAGTTTCCTTATTATCTGAGGTAATTGCACAAATTTTGTCCTGTTTTGTTTGTTTGTTTGTGTTTTGTGTGTATTAGTTTAGGAGTTTTGACCAATTTTGTAAGAATGTGATCAGATGATCAAGTATATGTTATAAGATCATCTGCATAAGTTTTCATCGTTTTGTTTACTTTCTGGGTAAAAAGTTTTTGTTGCCAGCAATATTTGGGTAATTAGATGATCTTATTCTCATGGAATTTGTATAAGTAGTTTTTGTGGTTTGAGTATGTTGGTTTTGTTTTTGAAACCATATTTTGCCTGTCTGAATTTGTAAATCAAATGCATTTTAAGCCCTGTTTTCCATATCAACTCATCAAAAAACATCTGTCAAGTTATCAGACAAGTTGATAGAAGAACAAACTTTGAAGTATTTTGTGCAATTAAGTCCCTTTTGTCACAATCTTCTTTTGTCATCCTCTAAAGAATTGCAGGAGATACCATGGGTTATTACTGTTTTCCAGTCTAGGCTGCTAAAAATAATAGCTGCAATATTGCTTTATCTGCTTTGTAATTTCATAGTGGATATAGTGCTCCACCGAGTATCATCGCGACTATTGTTTTAGTAAAGCATATCATAGTGGTCTGATCTTCTCCTGAAACTTGCTTCCTTGTATTCTTTAAAGAAGGAATTGTTATACATGTGACAGCAACTATAAGAAGCTTGTGAGTGGGAGGCATATCATTTTGCTGAAAACCTCAGTTCATGGGAACCATCTTTTCTGAAATTCATGCCATACACCGTGAAGAAAGTTGTGTCCTTGTGGACTTCGGATGTTTAAGATGGAACTTCCTTGAAAGTCCAAAGTACTTCCATATCTTTCTAGTTGTATAATCTGTAACATGAACTTGTGTTAATGCAATACTTTCTGCATATTTTACAATTGTTGGTTTTGTGATGGCAATGACAGGGAAAGAACTCGGATGTTATTAACAAGTGCTGCGCATGTTCATCTAAAACATTCTGACTTATCCAAACACACCCGGAACCTTTCACCTGCAAGCAGAGCTATTTTGCTATCAGGACCTGCAGGTATGCTATTTGAAAATGACATTTAGTTTTTCTATTTTGCACTGACATTATTTGCCTCATTTTCTTATGGCCCTGACCGCATGTTTGATTTCCACAGAACTATATCATCAAATGCTCGCCAAGGCTTTAGCTCATTTCTTTGAATCGAAGTTGCTGTTGTTGGATGTTACAGACTTTTCGATGAAGGTAACTACTTGCAGCTTTAGTATCCAATAAACTTTGGCTCATCATACAGTTATACTTATATGCCATTTTGTTTGCATTTTACAGATTCAGAGTAAATATGGGTGTACCAAAAAAGAATCGGTAAGCATTCTCTGCCCTAAATGTGTCTTTGTTACGTTGAATTCCAATCCTGTTGAATGGGAGATTTTACCAATTAGCTCAGTTAGAATTTTCCCTAATTCATTTGCTACTTTTTGTAGTTTCATAAGAGGTCCATCTCAGAGGCGACATTGGAACGGATGTCTAGATTGTTTGGGTCCTTCTCGATGCTCCCATCAAGTGGAGAGACTAAAGGTATGGAAGGAAGAAATGCTCCTATTCTCAAGTCTCATCTCATGTTCATATTCTCAGTTGAGTGACAATTGGTGATGTATAAACCCTACTGTTCTTATTGTAATTTGTTATCTTGCAGGCTCCTTAGTTCGGCAAAGCAGTGCTGCAGATCTCATATCAAGGTACATTATGATGAGTCTCCTTTGCTTGTTAAGGTAAATGTGCCACTGGCTCCATGTAACATGTCGTTTCTAAAGCACCACTACTTTATAACTGCAGGAGTTCTGAGGGACCAAGTAACCATAGGACACTTAAAAGAAACGCCTCTTCTATATCTGATATCTGTAGTATCAGTTCCAAAAGTGCTTCGGCAAATACAGGTTTTTTATACAGACTAGTACTATGTGTTTAAATTTCTATCTTCTTAAATAGCTACATAGGAAAGTGCTTCAGAAGATGCTTATTTTCCATTTATTTTGATTTTCCAGCTCCTCTCAAGCGAATGAGTAGGTGGTGTTTTGACGAGAGACTTTTTCTACAATCACTTTACAAGGTAATGCCATAATACATATTCTGTGAATGTTCCACAGATGTGTTTCATTTATGAATAGTGTTTCCTTAGTGAATGAAAACCATAAGTATATCGATTGCAGACTTGATAGTTCTACAACTCCCAAGTATTTAAATATCATATTGGTATAGTTCTAAATGCAGGACTATATTTTCCTTGTAGGTCTTATCTTCCCTATCAGAAAGTGGTTCGATCATTTTATACCTCAGGGATGTGGAGAAGCTTTTTCTCCAATCAAAACGGTTATACAATTTGTTCAGTAAAATGTTGAACAAACTCTCAGGATCAGTGTTAATACTCGGTTCACGAATGTTAGATGCCGAAGATGACTGCAAAGAAGTAGATGAGAGGCTTGCTGCCTTGTTCACATACAATATTGAAATCAGCCCCCCTGATGATGAAACTAATCTTGTCAGCTGGAAAGCCCAATTGGAAGAGGACATGAAGAGGATCCAGTTTCAAGATAATAAAAACCACATAGCTGAGATGCTTGCGGCAAATGATCTTGAATGTGATGATCTTGGTTCAATCTGCCATGAAGACACTGTGGTTCTCAGAAATTATATAGAAGAAATAGTGCTTTCAGCAATATCATATCATTTGATGGAAAATAAAGATCCCGAGTATCGTAATGGGAAGCTTGTTATATCATCAACGAGGTACATACCAACCTTCTGTGTGCATGATTTTTACATAATATAGTTTCCTTGGTTGTATCTTTCTGCAAATATACAGCTCTATCTAATTACTAGTCAGCATGTGAAACAGTTTGTCCCATGGGCTGAGTATATTCCAGGAGGGAGAATGTGGCGGCAAAGATTCTCTGAAACTGGAGACGAATGCTGATTCCACCAAGGTCTTTATTTTCTTTTCTTTTCTTTTCAGCTCTTGATATTTCTCATCTCAACTTGAAGTACTATTAACCATCAATGTCTTATCATTTGTCCTCAATTTAGGGAACTGAAGAGGTCAGTGCAAAGACTGAATCGAAGTCTGAAACAGCAGAGAAAAAGGAAAGTGAAAATCCACCTCCACCAAAAGTTGTAAGTTCAATTCCTTCAGTACTGTAATAACATCCACCTGGTTAACTATACATAATTCCTCCATATATTCTCTGTCTCACTGAAGTTTCATGGTGTTGGTGCAGGAAGTTCCTCCAGACAATGAATTTGAGAAGCGCATAAGGCCAGAGGTCATCCCTGCAAGTGAGATTGGAGTGTCCTTTGCAGATATTGGTGCATTGGATGAGATTAAAGAATCACTTCAGGAGTTAGTCATGCTTCCTCTTCGAAGACCAGACCTTTTCAAAGGAGGGTTACTTAAGCCCTGCAGAGGCATATTACTTTTTGGCCCTCCTGGTACTGGAAAAACAATGCTTGCAAAGGCCATCGCAAGTGAAGCGGGAGCAAGTTTCATCAATGTCTCAATGTCAACTATCACTTCAAAATGGTTTGGAGAAGATGAGAAGAATGTTCGAGCTCTCTTCACACTTGCAGCAAAGGTCTCGCCGACTATTATCTTTGTCGACGAAGTTGACAGCATGCTTGGGCAGAGAACTAGAGTTGGGGAGCATGAGGCAATGAGGAAGATTAAAAATGAATTCATGGCACACTGGGATGGACTCTTGACAAAGTCTGAAGAGCGTATTCTTGTTCTTGCTGCAACCAACAGGCCATTTGATCTTGATGAAGCAATCATTAGGCGTTTTGAGCGCAGGTATATATAAAGGCATATTCATGTTGAAGTCAATTCTTGTGATACTTTTTGTGGATGAGCTTGAAGCTAATAGCTTTTGGTGCTAAATTGAAACTTTTTATTGTGTTCAACAGGGTTATGGTTGGCCTTCCCTCTGTTGAGAATAGGGAAATGATCTTGAAAACTCTTCTTGCAAAAGAAAAGGTTGAAAATCTAGACTTTAAGGAGCTCGCGACCATGACAGAAGGATACAGTGGAAGTGATCTGAAGGTTTGTTTCTCTACTAATGGCATAGTTTATTGATACATAATCAGTATAATTTGCTATGAAACTAATGAACGAACTATTGGAAAAACAGAACTTATGTGTAACAGCAGCTTATCGACCTGTAAGAGAGCTTATACAACAAGAAAGATTGAAGGATCAGGTAACTCTCTTCCTCTGTTTGTATTATAATTTTAATTTTCCCTTTCATATACAGCAAGTAATGCTGAATGATTACTGAAAATTTTGAACTGTAGGAAAAGAAGAAGAAAGCCGAAGCAGGCAAGACCAGGGAAGATGCTTCAGACTCGAAAGAAGAAGAGAAAGAGGAGTGTGTAATTAGTCTGAGGTCATTAAGCATGGAAGATATGAGGCAAGCAAAGAATCAGGTAAGTTCAAATTATTTCCTGCATTTGCTGAAAGAAATTACTATTTTCATTCTTATGCTTACATGTTAACATGCATAATGGGGTATTGCAGGTAGCTGCAAGTTTCGCTGCAGAGGGATCAGTAATGAATGAGCTGAAACAGTGGAATGATTTGTATGGAGAAGGTGGCTCAAGAAAGAAGGAACAACTGACTTACTTCCTCTAATTTATGTTCCCAGAAGAATCAAGACACTCATCAGGTTCGTTTTATGAATCAGACAATGTGAACGGTTCTAGGAAGATGGAAAGTCCACTTTCAGGTTACAGGAACATTTGGTGGCACGGACGGACGATGGTAATGTAGAAGCTCTAGCTCATATCTTCAGATGAAGAAGACCTTACAACCCGATGAAAGTATACAATGAGTGTCGAATGTAGCTTACAACTTTATCGGTTTGGCATCAGCGAGGGTTCTCGGTATTTATTAGGCTGTCTTGCAAACAAATCACCACCAGCTTCTTGGGATTTCTATCAGATTGTGCTATCTGGAGATGTGGGATTTTAGAAAATGGGTAGATAAACTTGTATCTGATATGCAGTATTCAAGTTACAGTTAGCATTTCATACATTGTTCAATCTTGTGTAATTCATGGTACAGTATTGTAATATAAATTATATATATATATATATATATATATATATATACATGTTGGTCTTGTAAAGTTTGCTTTATTATATGATATATATGAAGTGAAGCATCTATCAATAAGCAGAAAACACCAGAAAATATCATCACAGAAGTCCCAAACCCATAAATTTTCAAGTCAAGTTTAGAACTACAGCGACCATTGTCCATAAACCCTAAAACCCCTAAGCAAAATGTTGCCTGCCTCATAAACCCTAACCGTTAGACCGTTGTCCATAGATGACTTGAACCCCTAAACCGTAAAAGCTCAAAGTTGCTTGCCACATAATGTCATAAACCCTTTACCCTAGGGCTGAATAAACAACAGAGGCCCACCGGCACCTTCTGTATAGCATCGTAGAGCGAGTCCGGCCCAAGCGACTCGACGCGTTTACGAACTTGAACTTCTTGAGACGTTGAAAGAAACTTGAACTTAACTTGTTCTTGGTTTTCTGATTGAACCCATTTCATGTTTTCATGATTGTTTATTTCGGTTGTTTCTAATTTCCCAAGTTCTGTATGCAAATTTCATTGTTGAAATTGTAATAGTTTGTTTTAATTCCGCTGAGATATAAATTGGGATATTAAGAAACGTCAGTTAGCTTGAATTACATGGACAATTTGCTCTGTCCTATTAATATTTGTGGTCTTAATCCTTAGCAGATAATTTGCTCTCCTTTAAGCTTTGAATATACACATGATGAATTCTTACCATTAAATCTGCTTGGATTTCAGGTAATAGTTCATCAGAGAAATTAAAATCCAGTAGGGGATACTGCAAGACAATTGTTTGGCTCGATAACATGAAATGTTTCAATGAACACATTGGACTAAAAATCCTGAAATTCAGAAAATTGAGCCTGTATTACCTAGTCAGGTATTGTCTTACTCTGTACATTCTGGTTTTCCATGACAAAGCTTATATAGGATGCACAGACAATAATCATATTCAGCATGTTTCATTATCCGTTTGACACTCAGAATTTGTAATAACGAGCTTCAATCGATTCAGATGAACTTCTCTGTTTTGATTTAGGGCAAACGTAAAATCATTTCTCTTTACACTTCAGCAGTAAGAAATTTGCAAAAATGAAAAGACATTTGAATGAAGATTATAGTTGCTTGGCCAAAAAAAAGGACAAGAAACGGTAAGACAGTAAGTGCAACTTTCTAGAATAGATCCAATGTAATAGACAAGATTCATGGCATCTAAAGATGAAACGGGCATCCAAACTCTTATATTCATTAATCTGTGCGCTCATTAAACCAGTACAAAAATGAAACGGGGATAGAATTAATCTAACGGATGATGATTCTGGGCTAAAACCGCAGTTACTCGATGTAAAGCCTAGTAAACAGAATTAACTCCAGCATGAACGAATGATGGTTCAAAACTGGACTAAAACCATGCAGTTACTTCATGTAAAGCCTAGTAAACAGAATTAACTCCAGCAAGGTGTCAATGGTGTGTCTCTAATCCCTCTTCTTCTCTTTCACCGGACCCTTGGGTATCTTACTCAAAACCTTTTCATCAAACACTGCATACTGCTTCTTAAACTCGATCCATGCCTTCTCAGCAATAGCATCAATCTGGTCCTCATGTTTCTCATAGATCAGCGGAGCCGTGTGCAGCAAGACAAAGGCTATCATTCAAATTTGACGATGACGTCAATACCGGCAATGGAAGTTTGTTAAATCTAAATACAGAAGAACTTCAGAAGGAACAAAAGATTAAAAGCAATACTTAAGTAGAATAAGGTCAGGAAGCTGAAGCATTTGCCAATCACTGACACAACCCACAAGACAACTATAACCTGATACAGAAACACACCTAATGATTAGGTTATCCTGACAATGCATAATTATACCACCCAACTATGAAGGAAATATCAACTTACACCAAGGAATGTCTTCAAATCTCTCCCAGATACAATTTCTCGCAGAACATGGAACCCTTTGTTGAATTCAGTCCTCAGTGCAGAGGCAAAATCAAGAACACACTTCTCCGGGATTTGAACTTTTGGGATTTCTGGTGGATCCCTGATCCAGCAACATAATGAAGTCAGGGCCATATGATGTTGTTACATCAATGACTATACACAGAGCATCAAGAGGATCAAAGAACTTACTTGTTGATAAAGGAAGATCCATTGGACCACAGGAAGAAGACAGCCAGAAAAAGTATCATTATATGGCAGACCAGAGTAATCAAATGGTATTCAAGGCACTCAAAGAAAATCCAGAGTACAGTGGCTGCACCAAGAACACTTGCAGATTCTTTCTTGTCCCTCCAAAGGAGGACATCAGCAGCTGCAATAAAAGACTGACATTAGAATCTGAAAGCATTTCCACCCGAAATCCCTGATCCATAACTGAAATCATTTCCGTTGAAATGGCACTTACACATCACCAAAACAAGAACCAAAACGAATAGAACAAATACAGCTATTGCTCCATTCAAGAATTCAATTCTCCGAGCACATAATATCTTACCGGAAAAAAAGCAACCTGCCTACATTGGCCTACCGAAACCTCGAATATCAAGCAATCAAAAAATGTGCGTCTCTTAACATAACACAATGAGCATTAATGGTTTAATACATATACAAGCATCACTCCAATCCAATTCTTGCACAACAATGATGATCAATACAATAAAACAATAGCAAAACCTAACAAGATCATCAACAAGGCGAATAAATCAAAATCGAAACAATGTGCGAATATATCAAAATCGAAACAATGTGCAATTTACTAAGATTAGTCTCAAATAAAAAACTCTTCCTCAAAATTCCAATTCATATTCTTATTCACTTGATTTCCAAATTTTTTTTCAGATTCTAGGTTTCCGATCAAACAAAACAACAACGCCTCAAAACGATTCAACAATACAGATACCAAATCACACCGAAAGAAATATAAAAGAGTGAGAAAGTGAGTACCTTTGCCGCCGCCGAGGACCTTGTGGACGGGCTTTTCACGGCCGAGGATCCTGAACTTGTTGGACTTCAAGGAATCCTGCGCCTTGTGGAGGACTTGCTCAACCTCGTGGATGACGTCATCGTCGGAATCGGCGTTCTTGGACGGCTTGTGGTCGTCGGAAGAGGACGAAGACGAGGAGGACGAGCGGGTGTGGGAGTTGTTCTTGTCGATGAGCGACTCGCTTAGTGTCTCTTCTGGCTCGGCCATGGCTTCTCTGCGTTAAAATCGAACAGTTTGAGAGAGAGAATGAGGAGCTATTTGGGGGTCCGAAGCTGAGGCTCGGAGGAGTAACAAACCAAGGGTAGGAAAGAAAAGAGAGTACGGGAGGGCGGGACTGTCTCGCCATTAATTCTAATTGTCTGAGGCTCTGTGACCTCTTAATTGTCTCACCTTTAATTCTTTTTTCATTTTAAATTTTATTTTCCGGTTATTAATTTTTTGCAATTATTTAAGACGGTTTCCAAATTTAAGAGGAAATTAAATGACAATTTTCTTTTAAAAAAAATAGAAATACGAATTGAACCGACCGAATAACACGGTCTTTAAATGAAACGTGGTTTCGTTTTCATGAAATTGACATTGTTTTTAGAAAATGTTAACAAACAAAAGTTTACATAAAGACATTCAGTTAAGTTTTGTATGATGCATTTATGTTGTGTATCAGGTTTTTTTTAAAAGAGAATCAAATGATTTCATTCATACTTTTATGACGACTCAAATTCATGAGTTTATTAATAAATAATGGGATACGCTTATCCCTACGCAATAATCAGTAATTAGGTTACTTGAAAAATGGCAAGCAGTTTTTGATTTACTTGTAGCCTCAGTTTAACCCGACAGCTTTTGACGATGGAGGGATGCCATGCTGCTCGAGGCTAAATGGTATATGGCATGCAAAGGATTGGAATCTTGATGATTATATGGGCCTGGAAAGTGCTCAAATAATTGGGCCTGAAATCACTCAATGAGATCAAGCAGACCAGCTAATGGGCTAGAATGGGACCAAGTATTATAAAAGCACCATAATCAAGCTCAAAGGCCCAACAAAAGGAGAATTTTTCAGCTGTTTGATGGCAAACATTCATGATTCATCTAATTTACCAGCAGCATGTAAGAACTAGCAATCTTAAACCAAGGTGCTACAGTTACTGCAAACCTATAGAGATATTTCATGCCCACTGATCAGAATAAGATCGAATACTTACCAGTTTCGACATAGCTTGATGTGGAGTACTGCTACAGGTGATTCTTAAGCAATTTAGCTTGTAATTCATTTGACACCACCACACTGACATCTTGGTTTCCCTACTTCAAACTAAACAGAATTTTGATCAGCATTTTCATAACAAACATGAAGATTCCACCAGTGACATTTCTTAGTGGACTAAGGCACTAAGCCATCTCTATGAAAAAAAATTCAATGACCAAAACCACAAACAAGCACAAAAGAAAGTGATGCCAGACACTCAGGTGTAAAATGAATTTAGATGGGGACTGGTTTGATCCTCAACCTGAGATGACAACAAGAAAAAATGAAAAACCATTATGCTGGTGGAGGGGTCATCATTCATTCCTGCTTTGAAATAAAATAGCAAAAGAGTAAAAGATAAAAAGTAATCATGGTAATTTAGGGTGCAGAATCTTACATGTTAATGACAAATATGAAATATGTTGTTGTATGAGAATATAGGACTATTGTTCCATTCTATATACAATATGCTGTGATTTGATCCTAGAATATAACTTATGATTAGTATAATCGACTGGTAGAGTCAGCTTAAGCCTTTTGTTAAAGAGCAAGCCAAACAAAGCTGGAAAAGAAAAGAGAAAAAAGAAGGGAAAAGTCAGCTTGAGAATTGGCAAGGTCTCAAAGCTGTGTCGTGCGTTCCATGAAGTAGAGACGTTGATATTTTTCTTGTTCTTGAACAGAGAATAAATTAAATCGGGTTAGCAATTACCACATCAAAGACTATAATTTGTTTTGGTAGACTGTAAGTATATGACATAAATATTTTACCTAGGTAAGTATAAAGAATGTTTAAGTATATATTCGTCGAGTTATAAGTGCATGCAAGGTTCGTTCGTCATAGTCAGGAATGTTCCAGTATACATTCGTCGAGCTATATGTGTCTGCAAGGTCTATTCGCAATATTTACAAACAAGCTTTGTAAAGAATGAATGCTTCCTGGTTTACTTAGGAAAATTGAGTAAATTGACTGTAAAACTAGTTTTGATGTTAGGTATAAAAGGTATGTTTCTTCTCTATTAAAAATGATAGCAATTGAGATAATTAAGGTAAGATATGAATACAAAATTATATTTGTTGCTAAGTTAAAAAATCAGATCTATTATAAAATCATATACGTTACTAACTTGAAGGGATTTTTCAGAGCTAATATTTTATGCAGATCCTTAACCGAAATCCATAGAGATTCTGTTGAGGGGGGAGATCTCATCTCCTCCCATGTATACACCTTGAACTTGGGTAAAAAAGTTGGAGTTCTCTGGCAAATAATAAGTAGGGAAAATTATATAAACAGTACATCAACTTTGCTCCACTCATAATTATGGTGCCTGAATTTTGTTAAATAACACATTAATACGTGAACTAACAAGTTAGATCTAATTTTCGTACATGCAGTTATAACACTGTTAAAAGTTACTGTTCATTTTTTTTCTTTCTTTTAAAGATGATCGAAGGATTTTACTCATACCCCCATTGTGACTCGAACCCATGACTTCGTCAATATGTAGTTGATTAAGTGTATTTTTATACACGTAACTACTACCTTAATGACTATAATTTAGCTAACTCTTATGTCAATTACTATGTAATTAATCCAATTTTATTTATTTATAGGTAATAAATTGAATTGCGGAAGACATGAGAAAATGAAGAAAAATGCGAGAATAATAGTGTTTCCGATAAAATGACAAGTTTGTAGATGTGGTTGATTGTGGTCAAACATAAAGAAAAATATTTGAGAATATTGAAATAATTTAATTATGGTTTAAGTAATTAAACTCATTATTAACTTGGTCTAGCACGTGCAGCATCAAATCCACACCTCATTTTTTCTTCTCCTCCACTCAGCTCGCGGCATGTGACAACTTGCTTTCGTTCTCTACCACCACCCACACCGAGACCTGACAGCTATCTAATTATACATTCATTATCTCTTCTCGGGAGACGCAGCCACACTCGAAGAAAAGGAAATATATATTTTGTTTGTCTTTAATTTAGTTGATTCCTCATTCAATTTTCTTTTAATATTTCAACTCGTAATTACACATCACTAGGCATTTAGTTTTGATTAGGCTTTGATGAGAACTAGAGCCGAACATTACTAAGGCTTGGTGCCTTAATTTATCATTTTCTATTTGTTTTATTTTCTTTGCTAGGTGATTTTAGCTCTGATTAGCCTAGGATTGTGGGTTAGCCACTAATCCCTGAGATTCGATAACTTGGGGAATTATATTTTCCTATCTTGATAACGATACATTTGCTTGCGTGAATTGTATTCAAGTCAGTAGTGGATGCGCCTGAGATCTCTCTCTTATCAATTCTCTAATTAACCTCTCTCATATAACAATTATTTAGAATTATTTCTTCCTTATATACCAACAAGTAGCAATCCAAAAAACAGGGGTTAAATTGTAACCAAAATAATTTTTCTTCTAGGTGTCAAATCGGTTAACCTATTTGATTGTTAACACCTTAATTAGAAAAAAGATTCTTTAAAAAAAAAGTGTGGATTTGACACTGATTTAACACATAGAAGAAAAAAGATTATCTTTAAAAGAAAAAAAATCTCAGAAAAAAGAGATCTCAGGAAAAAAAATGAACAGTAACTTTTAACGGTGTTATAACGACTTATACGAAAATTAGGCCTAACTTGTTAGTTCATTTACTAATGTGTTATTTAACAAAATTCAGACACCTTAATTATGAGTGGAGCAAAGTTGGTGTACTGTTTGTGCAATTTTTCCTAATAAGTATTCATATACTGCAATAATCTGCAGGTTCAATACCAGAACTCAAGTTTGTCATTTGTGTGTCTCTCACTATGTTCTTCATTCCTTAGTGATCTAAATTAGTGTTGAAGAAGTATTGAAGGAGTAATTAGTATCTTCAGTTTCAGTTTGTTAGTGCGTAGATTAGGGACCTCAGTTGTAATAAATCAATATAGTATTAAGACTAGTAAAGTGATAGTGATCATTGCTTGATGAACTTTGATTGATTACTCATAGCGAATTGATTCGAGTTTAGACTATTTCAAAATCTCGTAGCGATGTTTCCTTATGTGAGGATTACACTGTAATAGACAAAATCTCGTGTTCATTTTCTCTCTTGCAATTTGTATTGTTAAGACTTAAAACAAACAACACGTCCGTACATATTTTCATAGTCGCTAAACAGCAAGTGCTAGTTTAGTTGATTGGTATGAGAAATCAACACACTAAGAGCCAAATCGCATTTAAGGAATTTAGTAAATAGTGTGAAATTTAAAAACTCTGTTGTGTTGTCGTTTAATATGCTTTGTTATTCTTGATTTAATGTATGTTTTGAAACAATTCGTTGAACATTTTATCTTAATTTTTTTGTGTCGCTCACTCTTCAACCACATCATGTAACCCAAACAAGTGGGAAATTGTTTTTTTTGACAAGTGAGAAATTGTACCACTACATTTGGGGAAAGGAAAGTGAGTGCAGCGACGGAGCTATCTCTGTTGTATTATTCTGCAGAACACAGCTAGCTAGCTCAAACACAAACCCAAGTATACAAGTCAAAACTTTCCCAGGCCAGCAAAGATTAATGGCAAAGAACCTAATCTCTTGTTCTTGTGCAACCTAAAAAGAAAGGACTTGGAACCTCTTAAAGGGCAATAGAGGGGTCCCTATAAGCTGAAGGGAAGCGTGCCCCATCTGCACCATTGCCTTAGCTTGCCTTGTAAAAGAACCCAATTCTCTTTGACGTTACAGATCTTTTTGAAGACTCCCAAAAGCTAAAGCTTCTCTCTTTCTTTCTCTCATGTCTAACATAACCCAGAAGAGGCTAATTCTTTTTGGCCTTTTACGCTTTCCTCTAATTCTTTTTGGAAGTTTCTCTTTACCATTCTTTTTTTTCTTTGCTATCCAATACTTGTTCTTCGTTCACGGTCACACTCTCTTCTTAAAAGGACTAACAACCTCTCATGGCCATGGATGGAGTAGAGTGCTGTAAAGACATAAAGCTCGTTTCTCACTTTGTCCGGTCAATGTGTAACCTTTGAAAACAAATGTTTTGCTTTCATGGAAATTTTAGACTTTTAACATGAAGGAAGATGAAGTTAAAGATCCACTCTACCAACTTTAGTTCAGCCACTTTACCTACAATTTTTCAATGTAATGTTATATTTTGTGTTTACGCTTGTATTTGTGTAATGTTAACTCGATTCGATTAATAATTTCACGACTTAATTAAGGGTGTTTTGAAAAACCTGTCACTTTCTTTTGATTAGTCAGTTTTAGAATAGATCTAAAAGGTAGTGAAATCAAAATTATAGAATCCAAGGTTCCTATCCCCTTAACTTCTTGTGATGTATATACAGTGACAGATTTAAGATCCGAAATTTGTCTAGGCTAGTTAGAAACACTTTTTTATAGGTTTATAACTCACTTAAAACTTTGAGAAAATGTTCATTCACTACAAAATTTGGCACCATAATTTCCATTCCAACTTTTTAAAAAAATATTGACCATTTGAACTTTCAAAAGAGAATTTGTGCCCATTAGGTCTAAACTCTTAAGACACTCTTAAGAACCTATATTATTTTAGTACCATTATATCCTTCACCCTTTAAATATGCTTAGAGAGAGAAAATGCAAGAGAGGAAAGGGTTGACCGGAACCTCATCGACTCCGGTCACCTGTCATTGGACACCGATCACCGAAATCTGATCGTCAGCTGCCGGACTCCTGTGACCAGAATCATGTGGCCGGAATTACTGACCCTAGTAAACATTCAATTCCAAGTTTACTACTCCTAGTGAACTTACTTCTGTTCCCAAAAACCATACTCAAAACACCAAAACCAAGTTTACTACTCCTAGTAAACTTACTTCTGTTTCCAAAAACCAAACTCAAAACACCAAAATCAAGTTTACTAGGAATAATAAACTTATTTCTAGAGTCAGTAAATATCAATACACATCATAAACAACAACATTCATATCCAGTAACCTAAAAAAATCCTAGAATCAGTAAAAACATAAACCCTAAAATTTTCTACACCGTGCCCCATCTCGATTCCGGAGCTCCACGAGTGCTCACTCTCAGTCCAATTGAGTTCGACGTGGGTACCTAATATTTTTTTTGATCTAGGCACCCACCAAACGCGCCTCCTCACCTCGCCGGTGTTCTCTACCATGCTCACCACACCATCTCCGACCGGGTAAGCAGGCTCAGCCACCTCCGAGCTCAACGCGCCTTTCAGACAACCCATACCGCTCCAGACCCGGGTCACACGTAGACCCAGTTTTAGAAATTCCATAGTCGAGTCTGCAACCCCGCTGCCTTACGCGCCGCTCTGGTCTCGACCCAGCATCCACGCAGAGCCTCTGATTTGAGGAAGCTAGCCTAGTGACGTGAGCAGCCGAGCATGGCCCTTGAGATATGTGGGGTAGTTGCCATGGTTGTGCATCTGAGATTTGGATCGGGGTGAGAGAGAGAGAGATGTGGTCTAATGGATGAGAGAGAGAGAAGAGAGACAGAGATATAGAGAGAGTAAAATTTAATTGAATGAAAAGAGTATAAATGTCTTTTTATCAGAAACTATTGAAATTAGTAGTAGTAAACTTTTTTAGATCTAGTACACTTTTTTTTGTAGTGAATGATCGTTTACTCTAAAACTTTTTGTCATTTATGTGCAGTGACAGATCCAAGACCCGAAACTTGTCTAGACTAGTTAGAAACACAACCCACTTAAAACTATTAGAAGTATAAAATTATATGAGAAAAAATTTTGAATTTCTTATTTTAAGAGAGAAAAATGAAAGATAGGAAAAATGAGTATTTTTTGAATTTCTTATTTTAAGAAAGAAAAGTGAAAGATAGAAAAAGGAGCAAGTATTAAGAATTGTGTTCTTTGTGGTACCAAAATGGGAAATTTTAATAAAAAAACCAGATCTGCTGGTAAGAGAAGTCGAACATGCGACAAGCAAGAAATGATTTGGTCAAATTGCCATTGTTTTTCAAGTTTTCAACTCGGAGAACTAGGACTAACCCCATATCTCCTATTCCATAATGAAACCTCTTTGAACCCTTCAAAGTCGTGAAGATGGGCAAAGAAGGGGCGGCGCGTGGGGGCCAAACAATTAAAAGCTTCCTACAGCAAGCTCTCAGAAATTGCCTAAACCCAGCAGAGACCATAAGTCTGAGAAATCTCACATCAGCATTCGTAAGCCTATGAACCTCTGAACCAATTCACTTCTCTTCTCACATGCCTACAGTACCAAAACCACACGTCATAATAATGATGATAATCCCAGTCAAATAAAACCAAAAAACCAGAGGAGAAAAAGAAGCTCAGAAAAAGCAAAAACAAAAGCTCTGTTTCCTGACTCAGAGTCTCCTACACATAAAACGAAGCATAAATTTTTCATTTTTCTAAAGAATTTGTCTCTTTTTATTTTTTATTTTCAGTCAATATGTTCACGCTACCCCAATCAGTCTCTCTGGTATAAAAACCCCAACAGAAACTCTTTACTATCCAAACACAAAGCTCCAATCTTTTTAGCGTTCTCTCTCTCTATTCTCTCTGTAACAATGGAGACTCTGTACTTTCTTAAGTTCTGGAAACCTAATCCATCCACCATTGCAATCCCCAGTCCTGTGGTGGGAACAGACATTGAGTTTGAGGTGGAAGAGGAGGAAGAAGAAGACTCGTTCTTCGATTTGGAGATTAGTACAGAATCAAACATCACAACCCATCAAGAAAGTTCCAAGCTTTACTCAAAAGAAGCCAAAGCAGAACCAACCCTTGTTGTTTCTTCTCCTGATCCGATATCCAAAAGGAAAGTCCTCCCAATCGAACCCATTTCCAAGCCTCAGTCCCCCATTGCTCTACTCAAATCAGCCCCCAAGTTTGGGGTTTCCATTTTCAAAAAACCCAAATCAGCTTCAGCTAAGAAAGCAGAGAAAAGTACTCTGCTTTCTCAGAAAACAGGGGAAACAGAGTCCAGCATTTTGGTGGAGACCCAGAAGCAGAAAAGGCCGGAGGTCAAAAGCAATGAAGCTTCAAGCCCTGCTAAGCTGACCAGAGAAAACAGCACGGAGAAAACTGGAAGTAATTTGCCGAGCAAGAGCTCTGATGATTTGAAAACAGAGCGATTTTCGAAAGATGTGATCAACAAATACCTCAAGCTAATCAACCCTCTATACATAAAAGTTTCCAAGAGGTACGGTGACAAAGTGAAAGCTTCCGGCGACTTGCCGATGGTATCGCCGACGTCGTCGCCGGCAGTGTCTATGTTCTCGCCGAGGAAGGTGAAGCAGGGGAACATTCCTGCCGGGATTCGAGTTGTTTGTAAGCATCTTGGGAAGAGCAAGTCCGCCACGGCGGCGGCGATGGCGTCTCCGGTTAACCGGAGAGACGACTCGCTGTTGCTTCAAGCAGATGACATTCAAAGCGCCATTCTACATTGCAAGAGATCATTCAATTCTAGAGGTACTGAAAGTTTCATTTCTTTTTTCTTTTTTGGATTTTGAAGCACTTTTGTAATTTTTAGAGGTACTTCTTTATACTAACTTGGGTTTTAAACTTTGATTTCAGATTCTTCCTGCCTATCGAGATCAACCAGTTGGACTAGTTTGTCCATGAACTCATATGCTAGTGGTAAGAATCACTCTCCCTGTTTACAAATTTTGAGCAAAATGTGTGTGATAATAGCAGGAAAAAGTCTCTTATTTTTCGAATTCTTTTGCAGATTCTTCTTTCTTATCACGGTTTGCGATTGAATCCCATGAGAGATCTGCCAGAAGCTCCATAGAGGAAGAGCTTGCATGCTTCTGAATGTGATCAAGCTTTGTTTACTTGGAAAAACAGAGCTTAGTGGCTCTGTTTCTTTTGTGCTGCAGTAAAAACAAAGAACATAAAAGGAATTTTGCGGTTTTAGCAATGAAGCGTAGGGGGGTTTGTGTTTTGAGATTTCTAGGGTTTTAGACTTTTAGCTAAATGATGACCAGTGAATACCATTAGGGTTCTTCACTTGTCTGTAAAGTGACGGCTCAGGCATTATGAAATCTTGAAGGAAATGTGATTCTGGTTTGTGTATCAATCGAGGTATTGCTTTAATGTTACTTTTGAATGAGTATATTTCTTCCACCAAATCTTTTCAAATCAATCAGAGATAGAAATGTGACATTATTGATTGGACTCATCAGGTTCCTTCATCTTTAATTTTTTTTTTCTAGGAGAAAAATAGAATTACACAACATTGAAACTTAAATGAGTTAAATCTCATTGAAGATTGATTTCCATCCGTTTGTTATTTGATTCTGGACAGCAGAATTGATGCTTTTCTAAAAAGTGCTTTTGAAATGCAAACGAAGCATTTTGCATTTCCAATTTTTTTGCTGGATTTTTGGTTCAAAGTGAAAAGGCATTCAAATAATCAGATGTTCTCTTACCAACCCGGTTTGGTCTGCAGAGATTCAATTCAATTTTGACCGCTTGTTGAAGCTATGAAAACTGCCATAAAGTCATTCAAATCTGGGTTTCTCTGTCTGGATTTGTTGTTACACTGAGCTATAGCCATAATTTTTCACATTTACACATGCAGCTCAGTTTAGTTTTCACCCCAACTGCCTATGGGAGACCCCAGAGACATTTCTTTGAGTCATAAATGAAAACAAACTAATACCTGCATTTCTTTCACTACAGTAAGATTCACATTTACATTTTCAAATTTTAAGCCACTTATTTGATAGATTCTACAATTTCTCGTGGATTAATGGAGTTGCTCATACTTTAGCTCGATCTTTGGAATGCAACTATCCAATGTCTATGTCTTGACACGGTCTTTTATCGGTAAAGTAGAGCCTAAATATACGATAGCATCTCAATATAACTCCATTTACATTGTAGGTTATTTTTATTTTTCCAGATAACGTCACAATGTCACATTGTAGGCTAAATGATTTGAATTGCAACTTCAATCCATAGATTAGTTCGTCACAGAATATAACAGTGGATTGCATAGGCATGCACTGCAGCAGCGCACTGTATTACTGTAACCCCTTAGTTCACAGATTTCAGACACCATAGCAAGCTTCACGGTGAACCACATCACAGACCTGGAAAAGGACAAAGGAATATCACATTGCATAGTGCAGACATTTGGAAATGGGGAGTTTAGTTTTCAACACCATCTCAATGCAAGGAACTGTTTGGATGAGATACGCACATAGGTTTTGATTTGATTTGAGGGATTGCGTCAAATACAATTGAAGTTTGGCTTGGCTAAGAACCCCTATGAAATCTTAGAATGCTTCCAAGTCTAAGCATATAGTTCAAAGCTTTCACATTGAAATGAATTTGGACTACGACGAATGCAATGCACCGAAGCACTAAAACAAATTCCCGACATCTTTAATTCAATCGAGGACCCATATATTTGCTCTGTTTCCTTCCTCTGCTGAAAGTTATATATTTGTGTCTGCGGGTGATTAAGATAATCTCTAACAAACCGATTCATGCCAATTGCATCATGATTCTTCATGTCTTTGGCACATCACATGTTAGGTCATTTTCCAATGTGAGTTTTCTGTTTGGGGACAACAACATTTTGAGGAAACATTACAATTGGAATTTGAATCTATTGCTTCGGTTCATTGGATCTGTTCCGATCATCGTCCAAGTTTTAAGGAATGTGTTCCAAAGAAGTTAAATTCGATCACCATGGTGTGTCACTGTTTGCATAAGCAGTGATCATGGTATGTGAGTCCATTGTGTGACCAAAGACTTCATAGTCGTTCTTCAACTCTATCGGTAGGGAATATAGGAAGTGAATGTTCATGATGTGTTGTCTAACTGATCTCCCGTCTTCAATTCCATCAAGTTTTTTTGGTCACCGTGACATTTTGCATTGGTTTGGTCTAATGGTGATCAGGTTTTTACTATTAGATGTAAATCTATGGGTAGTGTAAATTTTGAATACACGCGTATAATTACACCACACCATATAGATGGTTAAAGTATTTAGGTATGACTGTTGTACAGTGCGGCATGCCATGCGCATAGAAGAGAGAGAACTGCATGTGGGTTGTACGGGGGAGGGGAAAACTAAACAGGAAAAACCAGTCGGCATACCTATATGATAGAATTACTTAAAATTTTTAACTTTAATATACATGCATGATACAATATATAAATGGTCAGACACTCACGCTGTATATATAAATTTTTTCCCATTTTTCATTATCCAAATTTTGGGTGAGCACTGTAATGGGAATGTAGGCCCAAATTAGGAGCTTTGCACTCTAATGGTGACACTTTTGAGCCCAAACAGGATCGGACCGATTTTGGACCCAAATCAAAACTAAACTGTATTATTCGGATTTCAAAAATCTCAACCTGAAACTGGATTATGAACACATTTGTCTGAATATTCGGGTGGCCCAAATTTTTGGTTCGGGTTCAGGTCAGATTCGGTTTTGGGCCGAATGTGTAACATTTCAGCCCATTCCATAAAACCTAGATTTTTTTGTAGATTTCCAATTTTCACATAAATCCATAACATCACAAATTCACAATGTTCATCAATCATCACAAATAGTTGAAAATCTAAAATAAGCAAAGTCATAAACTCATAGACTGATACTCAGTCACTTAGTTACACATTACAAACCATATCCAAAAATATATAAAAGCATAGTTCATGACATAAAATGGCAGATAAGGGTAGTAGTGTAAATTGTTGAATCACCAAATCCCCACTAGGCATCAACTCAGTTAAATGGTCTCCTCATGTGCATTGGTGACAACAGATTCTACACAAAACACAAATAACTATAGCAAACTTATAAATCATACAAGCCTACAAGGTGTCAAAACTCAAAACAAACAATTTATAAGCTAAAATAGCTGAACAGAAAGTTACCAACTGTAAGTTTTTCCAATTCTGAATATTGCTCCAATTCAACCTTTACAGGCTCACAAAACATCGGTTTGCTACTGTCTCTCAACCAGTCTTTAGCACAAACCAGAGCCTCAACCATTTTTGGTGTCAGACTTGCCCGAAATGGATCAATGATCCTAGATCCAAGGTTGAAAGCACTTTCGAATGCTATAATTGATGCAGGTATAGCAAAAACATCCCTAGCAATTTGAGACAGAATTGGAAATCTTGAAGAATTCTTTTTCCACCAACCCAACAGTTGAAAGTTAGGGTTTTTAGGGTCCTCAGATGCATCCAACACATACTTGTCAATCTTAGTCCAGATCTCCACCACATCTCTCTCTTGTCGATGCTTTAAAAATTTATTCATGCTTGCAGAATGACTGTCCTCGTCCTCAACACTTATGTTTGAGGCTGATTGTGGTTGAGTTGAATTGTAAGATGCTAAGGCAGTCTCAGGATCATTTGATGCATACTCATTGAAGAGCTCTTGCAGTGTGCTCTTCACATTAGTCACCATCACAACCACTAAAGTCTTGTCTTTCATCAACTTAGGGAAAAAGAAATCCAATTACAAAAACTTTAACCTGAAACAATAACACATGTAAATATTAAGCAAGTGAACATATATGAAAACAAAACACAATTAACAAAACAATAAGAAAAGTAGCAGTCAAACTTTTTACAGTACTTTGGATCAAGAACAATTGCAATCAAAAGAATTTTGTTGAGGTTCTCAACCTTTCCCCAATATTTGTCGAATTTCTCATTCATTGATTTAGCAATGATCACAAGCAATAGATCATTACCTTGCAAAAATAAGTATGAGAGGCGATTAATAAAACTGTTAAAGACATAAAGGCAATGTAGGTAATGCCTTTTACAAATAAGTATGAGTGCCCTAAATTCCCTAGTTTTTTTACATATGCTTAGTCGTGATATATGATCATTCTAAATCAAATATCTGTGAAATACTGGAAATTTATCTGACAAAAGATCAATGTATATTTCTTCCAGAAGAGAACGTTTTAGTATTGCATCCCTCCCACCACGTATATATGATTATCACCGGTTGATTTTCTTATCCAAAAGAAGAATTTGTTTGCATAATAATCATCATCATCGATCAAGTACAACAAAACAATGATAAGGTGTATTTTCTTGTAACAAACCAACATAAAACATGAACCAGAACCAGAACCAGAACCAGCCCAGCCACAATGGACCAACAAGACTATATTTGGGCTGAAGCGATGAGTATCCTTGACCCAAAGTGACCTATTTCCCACACCTTTAAAAATCATCACAACAAATTAACCCATTGAACAAATGAAACTCCAATAACCATGGTGTATCACTGTTTGCATAAGCAGTGATCATGGTATGTGAGTCCATTTTGTGACCAAAGACCATAGTCGTTCTTCAACTCTATCGGTAGGGAATATAGGAAGTGAATGTTCATGATGTGTTGTCTAACTGATCTCCCGTCTTCAATTCCATCAAGTTTTTTTGGTCACCGTGACATTTTGCATTGTTTTGGTCTAATGGTGATCAGGTTTTTACTATTTGATGTAAATCTATGGGTAGTGTAAACTTTGAGTGCACGCACGTATAATTACACCATCTATATCACCATATAAATGGTTAAAATCTTTGGATATAGCTGTTGTACAGTGCGGCATGCCATGCGCATATATAGAGAGAGAATTGCATGTAGGTTGTATAAGGGAAGAGGAAACTAAACGGAAAAAACCGGTCGGCATACCTGTAAGATAGAATTACTCAAAACCTTTAACTTTAATATACATACATTGATGATCCGGTATATAAATGGTCAGACACGCTGTATAAAATTTTTCCCATTTTTCATTATTCAAATTTTGGGTGAGCACTGTAATGGGAATGTAGGCCAAATTAGGAGCTTTGCACTGGACACTTTTGGGCCTCTTTGTATCAAACTGCAATACATCAAATCATCCCTTGTCTTAGCCTATTAAACATATACCGCCCAGCCCAAAGACCAATTTACTAGGAAATGAATCTGTTATTTATAATTCATGTCTTGCGGGTAAATGAAACTTTCATAAACATAATTCATCAGTACCGACTAAGAGCATTTCTAACAACACATGTAAAACTAGAATAATCTTTAGTTTAGAGAAAAAATACTATTTTTTTGCTGTAACAGTTCATGTAAAACATCCTCTATTTTTCAAAAAGTAGGAAGAGAGAAACACATATCCTTTATATTTATAGAATTCTCAAAATTTATATATTCAACTAAAAATCTCTAAAATGTATTGTTTTGCCTCATAGAGTTCATGATCTCTCATCCAAAAAATGAAAAAGTCAAAAAAATTAAAACATTTAACATTAATTTTGAGGTTTAATTTAAATAATATATAATATTTAGATATTTTGTGGTTTTCTTCTCTAGAATAGATAAAAGATTTAATAAACCTTTTAGATATTTTGTGGTTTTCTTCTTTAGAATAGATAAATTATACAAGAGCTGTTGGAGATACTCTAACGCGATGTGGACTGAATATATATATATATATATATATATATATATATATATATCCACATTGATTCATTTCTCATATTTATTTGATTTTTTTTTGGTTTGTAATGCCTTGTGTGAGCTAATGATATATATATATATATATATATATATATATATATATATATATATATATCATTAGCTCACACAAGGCATATATATATATATATATATCTCATTAGCTCACACAAGGCATTACAAACCAAAAAAAATCAAATAAATATGAGAAATGATGATTAATTCACTTGCATACTACATTAGGTCCAAACGTCCAGGTACCTCACTCAAATAAAGAGAAGAAAAAACAGAAGCTGGGTGTGTGGGACTGTGGGGGAGCTTCATCTCAGGGAGATTAGATAGGGGTTAATTAGTACTGGAACAACTTAGATAACATAGAAGGTGTGGTTTCACATATTCTGCATAAGAAATTCTTATTATACTGTAGATCAACATAGGGAACTAGGGAACCTTAATACTAATAATCAAATTACTTGTCGATAGGTGGTACTTTTTATTAAATATTTTCATGGAAGACTTATCTGCCTAGATGTTATTCATGCTATCCTCGATTGAGTTGATCATATATAACCAATCTTATTTTCCTTTCCACAACTGAGCCAACTCGGCCAAGGAAGCAATAGAAGACCCACCTTCTTCCTTGGCCTTCACTCCACCATTTCTGAACTCCAAAATCCTCCCTCTTATCTCCTCACCTCTCTCTGAGTTCATCAATTCCCTCACTTTCTTCTCCAACTCGTCTGCACTAACGAACCCGGTCTCCGACTCTTTCACCCCTACAGCCACTTTCATCTCCTCCACCAGAAAAATTCTGCTCAGCTTCTGCTCCGCATACAAAGGCCACGCCACCATAGGCACCCCATTGCACACTGCCTCCAAAACCGAATTCCATCCGCAGTGAGTCACAAACCCTCCCACCGAGTCATGACTCAGTACCTCCACCTGAGGCGCCCACTTCCTCACCACCAGTCCCCTCTCCTTTGTTCTCTCCACAAAACCCTTTGGTAATATATCCTCCAAACTAGGGTCATCTACTCCCAACTCTTCTATAGGTGGATTACGTACCACCCACAAGAACCTCTGCCCACTTTTCTCTAACCCTAAAGCCATTGCCTCCAATTGTTTGATACTAAAAACTCCCATGCTTCCGAAACATAGAAACACAACGCTGTCTTTAGGCTGGTTGTTTAGCCACTTCAAGCTTTCATGCTCGTCATTATCTCCACTCCTCCCGGAGATCAACGGTCCAACGGTGAAGATTGGAGGTGTGTGCTGATTAGGCAAGCACAGTCCAGCCCTCAACGCCTTTAGAGCTCTCTCTTCAAGCAAATCAAACGTGTTGAGAATGATCCCGTCCGAGATTGCCATGTGAGTTGACATTGACAGGAAGCTCTTGTAGAAATTAGTAGAGCGGTCGAACAAGAGCTTAGGCAGTGTTGTGACAGGAAGGGGAGGCATGCCGGGAATGGAAATGGGGGTGTCGCCGTAGTCCGAAAGGCTGTTGACTGTGCGATGGAAGGTAGGGATGTTGATTAGGACGGCGAGGCTTCTTCCGGCTGAGGTGTAGAAGAAGAATGTAGGGATGTTTAGGTCTTTCGCAACGTCAAATAATGCGTCGCAAAACATGTCGAGAATAAGGGCTCTAGTGTTTGAGGTTAGGGTTTGGAGGATGTTGGGGATTTGGAGACGTGCATATTCGAAAGGGAGGTTTTGCTTGTCGACGTTTTCAGGGAGAGAAATGATTGGGAGGTGGTGGAAGTTGATGGCGGGGTTGGCAGCGGAGACGGCTTTGATGTAGTTTGTTAACTGATCGTTGGAGCTGGCGACGAGTTTAGCGGTGGCGGCGATGGTGGTTGGGGCGGTAGAGGCGAGGATTGTGATGGAGAAAGAAGGGTGGTGAGTGAGTAAGAGCTTGCCAAGCTCTACCATGGAAATTAGGTGGCCTAGACCTGGATATGGATACAAAACAATAGCATCACCTCCACCCATTTTACGACCGACTGTTTATGTGAAACTGGATTTCTATGATGGATATTTCATGGTTCATCTCCATTGATATATATAGGACCTACACTTTAAAGACGTACATCCTGTGTCTTGGCAAGTCACCGTTCATTTTGCATTCACTTTCCATTCAATATAGTATGAGCTCGATAAGAACATGCTTCGCTGCCAACTAAACTTCTATTCACATTCCATTCAACATATGAAGTTGATATATGTAAAAATGTATAGAGGATTAGAGGGTTGAGAAATCTTGATCGTCAATCAAGTACTTTCCAATTTCCTACGAGTACAAACTCAAGCTGGGAGCTGTCGAACAATGTTGGTAGGGTTCAGATCATACGTCTATGTTAATGAGTTATACGAACTCAAATGTTAAAAGTTCTAGAGTTGTCTATATTGTTTCAGGAATATTAAAATTTCGGAACTCCAAGTCATTAGATTAGTTCTTGCTACAAACAACATAGCCTTAACGGTTTCTTCATGAGTATTTTGGCATAGTTGCAAGATTTCCCTTTTAAAGGATTTACCCTTGCTGAATTCCATCAAGTTGCACCTTATACTAAAGGCTTGAGTGATAGTCGAATCCATATCCGGCAGAGTAAAAGGTATGGGCAAGGAATTGGGTAACCTATCCAACTCGGGGGGTAACCATCATTCATAGTTGACCTAAGTGAAGCATTGCTGCACCAATAACACCAGCTCTGTCATAAGAAAGTTAAAGCTATTGAAACTCATCTTATTAGCTTTCGGCCAAGCTAGTACGATTAACTTCCAAGCCGGGTATAGAGAACTGACTGTCAATTCCAATGATATAAACACAATATGCTTCTAGATTACACCGAAACTACACAAACAGCGAATCACATGATCACACGAAACGGCTAAGTCCACATCAGTGAAAATAGTAAAGCATTCCTATTTGTAGAACGTATATAATGAAGTTGCAGACTGCATAAGTAATTCCAGTGACCTCCATCTCAAACAAAATGAACACTGGCTACAGGGGTAATGTTGACGTGAGTCCTAATCCTAGTATGATTAGAAAGTATAATCAAACTAGGATTGTGTAAGTCTTTCTGTGTAATTAGTTTCCTTCTAGGATTACAACTATTCTTATATATAAATAGAACCCTAGAGGCATAGTTTGAGTAGAGTGGTGTGATGTAGATCGTTAAGAGTTCTGATCTAAGGAGCTGAAAGCTATGGTAGATCATAGTAGATCTGTCCTGACCTGAATCTGATTTGTTCGCATTAATTATTGAATTAACCTGAATTGAAGTATTCTTTTCTACTTGGTACCAGAGCCTAGGTTTAAAACGATCTTGGGCGCCGCACCACCGATACACGCCGCACCATCACCATGGGAGAGAAGACGGCTCCTTCTATTGTGATACAATCTGAAGGTTCTGGATTCAATGCCGGAATAACCCTGACTGAAACAATCAGAAAGTTTTTTCTGCAAAACAAAACAGAATAAGCCTTTCTGCCTATTATGGCGAGTTGACGGAAATTTTCAAAGAATTGGATCATCGAGACAAGGTGATCATGAAAGATGCTGATGATATCGAGTTGTACCAGAAGTCCATTGAACGTCAGAGGGTGCATATTTTCCTGGCCGGATTGGATTCAGAGTTCGAGCAGATTCGCGGAGAAATTCTGCGGAAAGATCCGGTCTCAGAGTTAGAAGAAACATTATCCCAGACCTTGTTTTTGAACTTGGTATCCCAGACCTTGTTTTTGAACTTGGTATCCCAGACCTTGTTTTTAAACTTGGTATCCCATACCTTGTTTTTTGAACTTGGTACCATTGAAATGCAACCATCTTGAAACCCTGAATTGAAATCCTGAATTGAAACCCTGAATTGAAACCCTGAATTGAAACCCAGAAAGCCACCACCACACTGTTTAGGAAGATTGCTGCAGCTTTACCAGGAATGGAAACACTCTCTTTCTTTATGATTGATTGTGTGATCGATCGATCTGAAATGGCGCCTGTGTCAGCTTTGGCGAAGTACAAGCTGGTTTTTCTGGGCGATCAGTCCGTCGGCAAACCAGTATCATCACTCGCTTCATGTATGATAAATTCGACAACACCTATCAGGCTACAATTGGTATTGAGTGAAGAAAAAGACGATGAAACAAGAGATGAAGATAAAGAAAAGGGATGGAATGAATGAATGAATGAACGATATCACCTGAGGTCATAGTTATGACATCTGAACTTTATTACTCAGGAGGAGTTTCAGAGTCTTCCCTTCAAGGAGAGAGCAAGTATGTAGGAAATCCTCTGAATATGGACGAATTTAAAGAGTTGAAGAACCTGGAAAGTCAATTTGATTTGAATTGAATTATCTGAGTTCCTACAACCCCTTAAGGAGACAGCCTGTCGTTACTTTTGACTTCAACAACGGAGCTGAACGGTCTTCTTGAGATTCTAGCTCATGCTTTAGAGTTTTCACAGCTTTCCATACGAACTGGAGAGGAAGAGGTGATCCAAAGGTTGATTAATCACCAGAGATTGTCTCTAAGCTTACTAAAGCAGCTGGTTTGGCTAGTATGATTGTTGCCTTGCGTATGGGTATTGATTCCGCTGATGAATATGTCAGGAACACTACTGCTAGGGCGTTCAGCGTTATTGCTCATGCTGTTGGTGTTCCTGCACTCTTGCCGTTTGTGAAAGCTGTGTGTGACAGCAAGGAATCGTGGACAGATGTATGATTTGCCCAAGGAGCTGCCGGATGGAGTGCCCCTACAGCAGGGGGATTAACAATTTTTCAGGCCATTGATGAATGAGGTAGACGATGAGGCATTGTCAACGGAGGAGGCGAGAGATAGGAGGATTATGAAGCTTTTATTGAAGGTGAAGAACGGCACGCCGCAGCAGAGGAAGGCTGCATTGAGGCAGATTAATCTCAAAGCTGTTGAGTCAGTGTCGACCTGCCGAAGAAACATGGATGATGACAATCATCTGTTCGTTTCGCTCGTCTTCGAACGGAGAAGCGGCACAACTATGTGAGGAAGACAGCTGAGCTCGTCACACAGTTTTTTATAAACGCTGCAACTAGCCAGCCGAATGTTTCAGGTTTGATACTAGCTGGATCAGCTGACTTCAAAACTGAGCTTAGTCGGTCGAATATGTTTGATCCTCGTCTGCATGCCAAGATTATGAATGCTGTGAATGTTTTATGGAAGGGATAATGGCTTTAATCAAGCTATTGAATTATCTGCCGATGTTTTGTCCAATGTGAAGTTTATACATGAGAAGAAGTTGATTGGAAAGTTCTTTGAGGAGATTAGTCAGGATAGTGGTAAGTATGTTATTGGTGTGGATGACACACTTAAAGCTTTGGAGATGGGTGCTGTGGAGATACTTATTGTGTGGGAAAGTCTGGACATCAATAGCTATGAGCTGAAGTCTCTAATGGAATCAATGGAGCAGCGATTTAGTATTGGCGAAGTTAAATACCTGATGAAAAGGCTGCTAGAGGGTTTAAAATATCTTTATGACAATTGGATTCTTCACAAGGATCTGAAAACCTCAAGCATCCTTTTGAACGAGGGTGAATTGAAACCGTGGGATGTCACGCATGTATGGGAGTCCTTTGAAGCCTTATACTTCCCTGGTGGTCAGTTGGATGTATAATGGCTGAACTTTTGACCAAAGAACCTTGCCCGACACGTCGAAAGGAGGAGAATTGAATACTGATCAACTGGTTGTAGATGAGTTTATACTGTGAAACACAATACAAATGGCAGCAGTCTGAGAGAGCTGGAACTTGAATCTAGTGATTATGAAGTTTGAAGAAATGTGTTTGGAGTCTACCAAGGCAGTTTCGTCCAAACATTTAGTGACTCACTTGACAAGTTGGGCATTCAAGACTTGTATGCGCCAACTTGAGGAGGAGTGTTGACGTGAGTCCTAATCCTAGTATAATTAGAAAGTATAATCAAACTAGGATTGTGTAAGTCTTTCTGTGTAATTAGTTTCCTTCTAGGATTACAACTATTCTTATATATAAATAGGACCCTAGAGGCATAGTTTGAGTAGAGTTGTGTGATGTAGATCGTTAAGAGTTCTAATTTTAGGAGCTGAAAGCTATGGTAGATCATAGTAGATCTATCCTGACCTGAATCTGAATCTGTCTTGAATCTGAATCTGATTTGTTCGCATTATTGAATTAACCTGAATTGAAGTATTCTTTTCTACTGGTAAGGCAAATGGTGCAACAAGAACCCGAACAGTCAGTTTCATGCCCAAGATGAAGCACTTGCCATACCATGAGCTCTTAGGGAATGCTCCGGCCCTTACATATACTGGTCAAGAGTTGTATTGAATAGCGTACTCCTGCAAACAATATTAGGATTTAATAAGTTTATATTATGAAACCTTACAAAGGATACAACATCCAGATATACAGTTCATCCTGTACTGAAATTACATAAAACTAGAATACGGCAAAGTAATATCACATGATAGAACTAGAATACGGCAAGTATTTGAGGTGCCTAAGACTAACTTGAATCAGCCTCATTTTCTACTGATTACACTGCGACGTTTCTAAAGAGGCCAACTCAGTTTTATTTAGCTTCATACATATTACATTACAACAATCAAGCACTAGACCTTCAACCTGCCCTGGTTCCATGAATCAACCAGTTTAGCTAATGCGACCTTAGATGACCCGCCTTCACTCAATGCAGCATTTGCTTCACTCCTCAGCGTCACCATCCTCTTCCTGATTGACTCTCCTTTCTCCGAGTCCATCAACTCCCTAACTCGATTCTCCACCTCATTTGCACTCACAAACCCGTTTTTCGACTCTTTCATCGGCAGAGCAATCTTTATTTCTTCCACCAAAACAACCCTATTGATCCTCTGCTCTGCATAGAGTGGCCAAGCCACCATTGGCACCCCAGCACACACCGCCTCCAAAACCGAGTTCCATCCACAGTGACTCACAAACCCACCGACTGAATCATGATTCAAAACGTCAACTTGTGGCGCCCATGACTTCATCACTAGTCCCCTATCTTTCGTCCTGCCCAAAAAACCATCAGGAAGCAAATGATTCAAGTCAGGGTCAGCTTGGCCCGCAATGGCCACGCTTTCATTACTAGACGGTGGATTACGGACCACCCACAAGAACCTTTGGCCACTCCTTTCTAGCCCCACAGCTATTTCCTCCAGCTGCTCCTTTGTAAACAGTCCTAAGCTTCCAAAGCAAAGGAACACCACACTTCCTCTTGGCTGTGAATCCAGCCACGTTAAACACTCATGCACATCATCAATATCTTGACCTTTTCCGTCTCTCTGAGAAATGATCAACGGTCCGATGGTGTAGATGGACGGCATGGGAATGTGGTCATCGTCAGCCGAGCATTGCCCATCTGATATTGCTTTGAGAGTTCTAGGCTCCAGTGATTCAAATGTGTTCATAACAATCCCAGCTGACTTCAGCAAGTGTGTTGCGATCTCTAGGAAGCATTCATAAGCCTTATCGTTGCGTTCAAGAAATGGTTTTGGCATATCTGAGGAATGTAGTGGTGGTAATCCTGGAATAGAGAGAAAGGTGTCAAGGTCTTTGATGCTCTTGTCAGTGTTCTTGTGTATAGTAAGAAGGTGAAGGAAAGAAGCTAGGAACGCTGCACCGGAAGTTAAGTAAAAGTAACCGGGAATGTTCAGATCATTGGCAACCGAAAGTCCGAGGCCGCAGAAGAAGTCCATGACGAGAGCTTGGACAGTGAAGCTGTTGGAGATGGAAACGAGGGCTTGGTGGACGTGGGGGTTACTTAGGCGGAGGACTTCAAAGGTTAGGGTTTCATGGTGGCGTGAGGCGGAAGTAATAGAGGGAGGGAGGGAGACAGTGGGGAGGCGGTGGAAGATGATGGAAGAGGTGGTGGCGGAGACGGAGGCGATATACGGGGCGGTAGTATCGGCTCGGTAAGGTGGAGTGGCAAGGAGGATGTGGATGCTTAGTGAAGGATGGGAATTTAATATGAGTTTGCCCAACTCTACCATGGACACTAAGTGGCCTATAGGTGGTGATGGGTATAAAACTATAGCCTGATTAGCATCCATGGCTCTGGTCTGTATTGTTGGTGTTGATGAATTACACTGCTCCCATAGCCGGTTTATATAAAACATTTCACGGTAACTTTGATGAATTACATGCAGTCTCCATCAGGGTAATATCAGGCCGACTTGAAATTCCAAAACAGGAAGTAAATTAAGTAATTAACTCAGGGAAAATTATGTTCTCCAACACATTCCCATCATCTGTTGGGTCCCGCTGCTCTCCTCTCTAAAATCCGGTCAGTATGTTATACCGGCGGTATAACAGACGTTTCCAGAATAATGGAAGATTGGTGGTTACTGGTTAGTATTATTCTTGAAAACTATGGCAATTGCAGGACCACGTTATAATGACACCTAATAACCAAGCGTCTTAATACATGAGTAACATTGCCAATGCTTCACACTACATTGAACTGATTGAAATATTGAGCAACCTTTTTCTTTTTCTTCTGCTTCTGATTTTTTTTTACAATGAGCTAAGAACGGCTCTGATTTTCTTCTTCTGATTGAAACATAGAACCAACGTATCAGAACCAAAAATGGATTTTGAATGTCATTAATACACCTAAAATTCCACATGAGTGATAACAGAGGAAATTTATGAATACATTTTTCATTACATTGTCAAATTTTACCCTAATTTGAGAGTAACGCATGCAGTTATACTAATTAGATGATAAGGGAAGCTAACCTTTAAAATAGAAGGGGTTTAGCGTGAAACTAAAATTGTGCATGTTGCCCCCAAAGCTGTGAAGTAATAGCAGCTAACTGAGAACCTTCTGGATTCTGTTTCTCCACATTAATTTAGACCAAGAAGATTAGGTCTTCATTTTTCAAGATAAAAAAGACCAACGAATTGTCAAAGATAAAAAAGACCAACGAATTGTCAAAGATCAAAGACCAACGAATTGTCAAAGATCAAGTTTATAAGGGATCCATACCCGGTGGGGTCCATCTTCGCCGTGGAGTTCTGTTGTTCTCCGGTGCCGTAGGCGCCGGAACGAGATTTGCTTGCATATTCTCTCCTATGATCAGAAGATCGAACCCAAAGAAACAGCATATAAAAGAAAATGGAATGTGTTGGGTTGATTCTTGGGCTTAGGACTCAATAACGTTTTGATTTCATGCCTTGAAACTATTTGTTACATGTTGCCTTGTTGGATTCAAGTTCCTCTATGTATATACGGCTTTGCAAGAACACTCATTTACATAAATAGAGACCTTTCCCTCGAAAAAAAACATACATAGAGACCACCATGCATGTATATTAGTGTCACATAATTCAAGCATGTGTATATCATGTACTGAAGGCCCTCTTTTCAATCCAAGGCAAGAGGTTTCCAAGGTGTCTCTTGAAGGGTGGGTGCCATTACTAACGGAAAAGAAAATGAATTTTTAGAGAGGACATTTTCATTCTCCTCTAATTTTTGAAAAATATAAATAATGATAAATTGATACTCAAGCCAGATATATTGATACTCAAGCCAAAAAAGATCATTACATATCCTCCCTCTACAGACTATGGATAGATAAAAAGTTTGTGATACAAAATCACAGTGATACATAAAATATATCTAATCACTAAAATATTAAGGTGCTCTAAATTAAAGAGCCAACGAACTAATTTATTTTATATTAGTAAGCTTTGTACTAATTTTAGGCGTAATTGTTAATTTGTTACCTTAATTTTCATATTGGCATCAATTTGCTACCTCAACTTTCATTCCAGTAAGTTTACACCCTAGCTTTTCTAAATTAGCCAATTTGCTATTATAATTTTTATTTCAGCCAATCTGCTACACTTCCATTAAATTTGTTACTTTAGATTTTCAAAATTAACCAATTTACTTATCAAAATTTTAATATAGACGAAATGAACTTTAACCTTCGGTTTTTTAAAATTAGTTCATGTTTGTATAAAGAAATGAACAAATTAAAATGACTTATACGTAGCAAATTGACTAATTTTGAAAACATAAGGTAGCAAATTGACAAAAATAATAGTTAGGATGGTAGCAAATTAACACCAAGGTAAAAACTAGTAGAAAATTAGCTAATAAGCCCTAATTTTATTGCCTTGACAAAATCACATTACAATATATTTGAGATGTTAAATCCACACCTTAAATTGTAATCCACACATATTTTCTATTTTTAGTAAACACTCGTACATAGACAAAATTTAAATTACTAAAGATAAAATTTAAGTTACTAAAACTAGAAAGTGAGTACGAATTAAAATTTAGAACGTGAAATTCAATTCCCTTTTATAATTGAATTAATTTCTCATTCCGGATAAAAAATAAACTGGGAATGTGAATGATTCATTTTCTGTCTGGTTCTTTCTTTCCCATTCTCAAACCCATTACCCTTTAGTAAACGCCGCCAAAAGTTTTTTCTACTGCTATGACCACATCGGTGTTGAATGCAGTATAAGAACCTCCATGTATCACGGTCAGACCAAAACAAAATATAGAATCAATGAGAAATCGTGGAACATAACGGTAATATTAAACACTCGAAACAAAATAACAAAACACGAAGCAAAAACCTAGTTGATCATTGGCAAAAGAATAGACGCTAACTGAAAAGCAAACTAAACAGCGTCCACCAAAACAAAAGGTACTCCGAATAGGTTACAGAATGTCCAACTTGAGCTTAGTACTCCCATTTCTTCACCTCCATGCCATCAGGGGCACTTCCCTCAACCTTCTTGGTGCCCACTTCTTTCCAGTTTGTCGAAAGCACCGTCCCATTGGACTCCACCTAGTACAGTTTAAAAACAAATATCACTATGCAAATTTTCAACTTACATAGAGATGGTATCTATTTTGAAATTAAACACTAGATAAGAGTGGCTTACAAAAGATTTTCTCATGGCCCTTCTTGTGTCCTCATCAGCATCCTTGTATATGTCTTGGAAAAATTTGTTCAAAGCTGCATCACCATCAAGCTTCTCATCTTTTTCCTGGAAAAAAGAGTACACAGAATATTAACCCCAGTGAATTAAGTTAAGATACTAATGAGAATAAACAAGGTTCAACAGCAAACCTCCTTCTTCACTTGGGCCTCGAGCTTGTCCCAATCTACCCGTTTTGGTTTGGAGGATGGGTAAGACGGCCTTTGCGCTGCTCCAACTGTGAGTAGTTACATCTGATTAGCACCAACTTTACAAAACTGGAACCGATAACGGACAGACCACAAAAAACAAAACCACTGATTATAGGAATATTAAAGTACCTGGGGCATTAACTGTTATAGGAACAAGTCTATCCTTCCTAAACTCAAGAGATGTCCAATGTATAGGTTCAAGTTTGGCCAGACGAATTTCAACTTTGGTAGACAAAACATCAAATCTGCACTTTTCAGGAATTATCTGTTTTCGAAAAAGAAAAGAAAAAATAAATACAAAAACAGGGATTAATCTCTCCTCTAAAAAAGTAACAGATGAAAAGGATATGCCTTCCCTAATGCATATGAAAACCTAGCAAATGGCTCAAGGGAATTACAAGTACTTGGGCTAGAGTAAAGGCAAAGGATACTGTGTGCCACGCATTCATATATTAAATGAACAGGAAACTCCAAAGAAAACTATCTATATATACATGACCTGTTAACAAAGAAGATTCCTCAGCACTATAAATAGATGCAATACCTTCCCAAACAGGCGAGGATAAAAATGATATGTATCTTCCCCAGGAACATCAATGCTGACACTTAGCTACAAACCACAAGTATACATGTCAGCATAAAACTTGTAAAAAGAAACCAGAAGAAAAAACTGTATATTTTACGAGTTTGATATTCAGAAAATAATGGGCAAGAGCATACAATTTGTTCACCGAAGTCAACAGCAACATCTTTGGCTGGTATACCCTTTGCAAATATAGTCACAACCACTTCTTCAGGCTTCTGGTAGAATTCATGCCTGAAATACAAACCATGAATCTGAGTGACCAGGGATCTTCTCTAAATAGAATCCGAGCATCATAACACAAACTAGAACCTATAAAACAAAATTATGATGCAGGAAGCAGAAATTGCGCATAGAAAATCGTATGCTCCTTGAAACTAAAAGATATGCAACATGAACTAGTTGGTGGTCACTGACCTGAATTTTGGTTTGGCAGGTTCTACTGTCACCTGATCAGAAGGCGCAGTCACTGGCTGAACATCTTTTGAGGATGTAACAATCTCAGTAGTCGTTATTTCTATTGGTTGCTTTGGTAGCTCACGATTTTCCTCTGAAAGGACATGAAACAGTACTCAATAAGACAAACAAAATGTCACCACCAACCAGCATGTCAAAGAGTTACTTCCTACAATACAATTACCAAACTAACATATGAGGACTAACTATTTCATAGCAAAACAATTGTAGCAATCTAACTACTCACCTGCAATGAGTTCATCACACTCTTTTATCAGATTAGCAAATCTAGATTCCCCTGGAGCCAATGAAGCCCCAAGTTCCAAAGCCGCCTTTGCAGTCTGATATTCCTCGAGCTTCATGCAGGCAATTCTTGTAACACAAATAAAACAAGAAAAACATCACTAACTGTAACTTCAAAGAAACATCACATGAAATTGCAAAAGTCATGAATCAATTTCAGATAAACTTGCGGCGTTGCTTAATTTCAATTTCCATGTAAAATGCTGAGCAGTAATTAACAATTAACACAATTCGATGCCGCAACACAATCAAATCGATACAATCCTTCTATAGACGTTTATAGTCAACAGTTACAAGCAAATAACCAGAACTTAGTTCCAAACAAACTCGAAAACTTCACACAAATCGGCATTATAAATAGCAACAAAACACTAGAATCATGAGCCTGCGCTGCAGAGAGTACTCACCCCTTGCGCAAGTAGGCCTTGTACAAAGACGCGTCCAACTCAATCGCTTTGTTCGCATCCGCAACCGCCTCTGTTACAAAATATCCAGCTTTACAATTCTAGGCCTCAGAAAAACAAAGACGGCGACAAAGAAGAGTCGGTGAAATTGCGAGAGATAGAGGTAGTTACCGGTGAGATTGTTGGATTTGATGTTGGCCTGAGCGCGGTCGGAGTAGAGCTCGGAGTTGTTGGGGTCGATAGCGATGGCCTGGGTATAGAGGTCAACGGCGAGCTCGAAGTGGTCGTCGATGAAAGCCTCCTTGGCCTGCTTTTCGAGATCGGAAGCCATGGAAGACTTCGGGAGATTGGAAGAAGAAGAAGAAGGGTCTAGAAAGTAAACAGAGAGAGAGGAGAGAGAAACTGATTGACTGACTTGTGGTGGTGGTGGCAATACAGTGGTTACTATATTCCATTTCTCAGGGGTCCGATAAGCGAATTTCGTCATCTGGGCTTTCATATTGGGCTGGGCTCTGATGTTGCATTGGGCCCATTGTTACCACTGCCCAGATGGAATGTCGGCACATGCGGTAAACCAAACATATTTCATTTTTATAAGTGCGAAAATTATAAGGTGTAGCAAAAGGACCTCAGCTAGGTTGGTGCGCAACACTGAGAATACAACTGTCACTACAAAGGCAAGTGTAACCGAAAAAAAACAGGAGAGTTCCAAGAGAAAGATGAACGTTCAAATTTGGGATCTAAGGTTCCTCGAAAGACAACAAGCAGATCCTCAGGCCTTTGATTCAGAATCAATAGAGGTAGGTTTAGCCTCATCCAACTTTGTTTGGTCTGAACTAATACCCTGCAGCGTTTTGTATCACCTCACACTCGTAATCTTCTGGTACACCCCAAGGATCCCACTCTGCAATACAACACAATATGCAATGCAACTCATTACAAACAATCCATCCCTTCTCATATATTCAAGGAAATAAAGAGCAAATGACAGCATTACGACTAAAAAATGCAATTGTACTTTGACAAACAAAAACTATATTGTTTGCCTCAACACACACTTCATAACAGACCAAACAAGGAAAAATAAGAGCGTCTAAAACAAAAAGCCCTGTGTAAGAAGAAAGGACGAGAAATATACATTTTGACAACAGAAGATGCAAACAATATCGAAACAAGAAAACAGATAAACCAAAATTGTTACTTTTTAAAGGAACAGTTGCAATGGCTAGTAAACATCATACTCCCACACAATCTAATATCCTAATCTGTTCAGAGGTGAAATCCATTCATATCAAGAATATAGCATTTCCTTTGCATCCCTTCCACTTCCACTTAATGGCGATTAAATAGTTTAGTTATTAGTATTATTATTATCATTATTTTTAACAAGAATGGTGATTAGATAGTTAAAGAATTCCTCTCATAAAATTACTTTTGGAACCAGAAAACATACAGATGAACTCGATACAAATGATTGGCACAACAGGCAAACCATATCTAATGACCAACTCATATTTTGAGTGACAAACTTAGCATTCTCAAGTAGTATTTACTATCGCATCCCCTGGAAAATCATAATCTTAATCAACGCTGACAGTAACATCACATTGCAGCTATATAAGCAAAAACCACATGTCCAGACAGACCTAAAATCAGTAACAAGTGATGTACCAAAAGAACCGTAATCCAATCTGACGGCCCAACACATGTAAATGAATGCCTAAGCTTGAAACAAGAGACGTATATCATCGGAAACACACAAACTGTACAGAAAATCTTGAAGTAAACGAAACCTTAACACTTTCAAGTGAAATTTTTGGCAACATATTATTTTTAAAACTAACAACTCCAATAAAAACTTGGCAACCAATAAAAATTTATAATTTGAAGTTCTTCACACGCTTCTCCTTCACTAGATGAGCTTAGAAAAGCAAAAAAGAACTCTATAACCATCAGAAAACCAGCAATGTCGCACCTAATCACCGAAAATTTCCCCTCAATTTGCAATTTATTAACCATCACGAAACATGTAATGCCGGACCTAATCGCCGAAAATTTCACCTCAATTTGCAATTTCCAATCACTAATTCTACTCAACTATGCAAACCACAAACAGTCCAAACCAGAGAAACACACAATCTATGCACTATACACAGCACTCCGATTTCGAAACACACATTCCAATCCAAATACAACATAATCCGAGCACAATAATAACTGACCGATCATCTTTCCGATGAGCGTGAGCTCGTCACGCGCTCCTCGACCTGGCCGCAGCCAAGCCTCTTCTCGATGGCCTCCCAGTCCTCCTCTTCACGGCAGACCTGAAGGCGCTGCATGGTGAAGCTCTCGACGGCTTTGCGGTAGCCTTCGTCCTCCGGGACGGCCTCTCCTTTAGGGTTTTGGAGTAGAGCTCGATAAGGACCTTCCTCGCGTTGGGGACCCCGTCCAGACCTACGATCCCCGTCGTCTGCTTCACCCGGGCCATCAGCGGCCGTGCGATCGCTCGGAGGAAGATTTTTCCCGGTTAGATTTGTGATTCTAACGGCCAAGCTCCGACGGTTCTCTCAGCTTCCTCTTAAATATGAATATATGAAGATGGAAATGAAATTCCAAATAAGCCGAGGAGATGAGAGGTGAAATCTGAAAAGGGCTAGATTTTTGGGCGTAACGTAGGTAGTCCATATGGAGAACGCCATAAGCCCATAAATTATAACGAGGCCAATTTATCTCAGCTTCCTCTTAAATATGATTATATGAATGAACCCTAATTTGCTCTCTCCACACCCAGTCATAAACCTGAAAGTTTATGGAGGGAACCTACAAGACAAGATTGAAGAAGCAAGTAAAGAAAAATATCCGAAACCCCAGAAAAGAATTGAGATCGTCATCCCTATTGTAAACAACTCGATCGATCGGGTCTCAACCATAAACCCTAGTCGGTCAATATGAAGAAGGGTGATTCCTCATCACTAGCAGGAGCAGTCGTCAACGTGGAAGAGCTCCTTGCACGCGCCATTAGAAATCCGAAGAGATATTGACCATTTCATACAAATTAGAAAAAAAAGTGATCATTCCAACTAAAGTGTTTTACATTGTCCATTCTAACTTTTTATAACAAAATTATAATTTTATCCCTATTTTTTTATTAATTCTCTCTCCTCATCCCTCCTACCATTCTTCCAGATCTAATCTCTCTCTCTCTCAAATAATCGTTGGCGGCGATCTCACCCTTGCCTCCACCAACGATTATTTGAGAGAGAGAGAGATCGCCGCAATACGATGTTAAAGTTTCAGTAGAAGTTTATTAGGAGGTAGTAAAATTGGTTGTGCAATACGAATGAGGTTTAGGAGTTCAGTGAGAGTTTATTAGGGGATACGTAGTAAAAGTTGGCTATGTAATATGAATGCAGTTTAGGGGTTCAGTGTGAATTTATTAGGGGGTAATAAAGTTGACTATGACGATAAGAATGTGGCTTAGGGGTTTAGTGAGAGTTTATTATGGGGTAGTAAAGTTGGTTGTGACAATAGTACTGTGTGGTTTATGGTTCAGTTTGAGTTTATTAAGGGTTAGTAAACTTGATTCCAGATTTCGTCGAGATTCCTGTGACTGGTAACCGGAGACTGACGGCCGGTGACCATATCTTCTCTTTCTTCTATTTTCTCTCTCTAGGTATGTTTTAATGGGTTGCTAATTGGTTTAAAAAATATGTTTTAATGGGTAAGAGTAGCATGTGTATTGAAAAATATAGGATGTTTAGAGTTGTTATGAGTTTTGTTAGAATGGGCACAAATTAAAAAAATTGAAATGATCAATTTTTTTAAAAAAAAAACTGTTGGAATGAGAAATAAGGTCTAAAAAATTGTAGAATTGTAGTAAGGATATTGCTATTAACACACCTCTTCATGACGTGGACCAATCATAAATCAAATTTCAAGGACAATTTTATAAACACAATCAAACTTTTAATGCTAGTATTGTGTAAATAGTAAAATATGATGCTTTAATAGACATTTTCTTATATCCTAATCCGCTTTAAACGTGTCTCCAAGCAATGGCATTCTCTCATCTCCAGTCCTAGCTTTCAAAACTCCCACGCTAACTGTGTCCACACTAAAATCCTGTTCATATGTACTTTTGAGAATCACGGTCACCGGTTCAATCGATACCGTGTTCTGGCAATCAAAGTGAACGACTTGTTCTCCTTTTTCGATACCGCTACACTAATCACCATATATCCTCCCAAATCAAAATCCAAGTCCAAGAGCAACGTGATACGAGAAGTTGCTCTTCTAAAAGGCTATCCCCAATTCCCCAGTGGTTCAGTTCCCAGCGATATGGGGGTTGGTGTTGTGAGACCCCGCATGTTCTTACCGTGGTTAATGATGAGTTACTGAGATTTGAGTCGCATTTGGTAACTTCGCGAGTTAACGACCACGTTCATTTTCGAGTTTTTCTAAATTCTTAAAATCCCTCATTTAAGGACTCGATGACATAATATGTGTCGACACGAGTCTCCCGGTATTTTCAGAATACTTTTCAGAGCTTTCGTTTATTTTCTGTGAATTTCTGAAGTTTCTGGTAACTTTTAATTACTATTCTGGTAAATAGTTTTTACTATTTACCTTTTTATCTTCTTTGAATCTGGGTTGTTGGATTGATCCCAAATTGAATCTAGACAGTCCATTTTCCTATTAATATAGGTAAGACGTTTGACTCGGTCAAACCTCTCATTTCGAGTCAATCAGAGCTCTCTCGAGCTCTATCTGCTCCGCTTTCCTCCGTCTGGCACCGGTGATTCCCGCCACCACTCGCCGACAGACCACCTCCATTCTCTTCCTCTCTTCCTCCTCTATATAACCCAGTCCTCCAATCCACCATGCATCCACTCTCGGTGGAGATCGGATGGCGAGGAGCTCCGCCTGTGTTGGCTGGATTTCCGCCAGTTCAAGCAGCGTGAAGGCGCGTGAGTGGTAATGTTCTTCTCCCATATTCTTCTTCTTCTTCCTTTCTTTACCATTTTCTTGATCGATTCGAGCCTTAATTTAGTTACCCTTTTTCTGGGTTTTGAGTTCTTGACCTCCGACGGTCTGTGTTCTTGGCTTTCTCGGCGTCCTCCCTCTCTCCTGGTAATGACATGGGCACATGGATGAGCATGGTTGGTGAGAAGTGAAGCTGCAGCAGTGACTTGGAGGAGACCCCGTGGAGGTGTGGTGCTACCTTGATACAGATGGTGACCGGAGAGGCGTCTATGAAGGTTTAGGGGGTTTTGTAAGTCGAGATGAAGACTGATGAGCTACTGGATTCTTGTTTTGGAATAGATTGAAGGAAAATCGAAAATCTGAATGTTACTGTGTTATTGAATTGTTAATTTGTGATTAATTGTTATTGTGGCTGAATTCGTGTTATTTGGATTGTGTTTGTCGATAACTTAGAGACGAAGAAACGGGAGAAGTTATGATGAAATTCCGGCAAGTTGACCGGAATCTGGTGACTGTTCGGTGAGGTAGTGAAATCCGACAGAAATGCCGAGGAGGTAGTCTTCGAATCCCTTTTGAATGTGTTGTTTTCGTTTAATCGAGTTAAGAGTCGTAATCGGAAATTACGTATAAAGAAACTTGCTAAAAACGGAAACTAACCGTAATTTGAATCTTTTCCATTTTAGGAATCTTTCTATGTTTGGAAAGCTACTAATTTGGAAAACTTTCATTTTTGAGAAAGTTTCTAGTAAGGTAAAGTTTCCATTTTGGGAACGTCTCATTTTTTAAAAAATGGTTTAGTAAAGATTTGAAGTTCGACAAAATTCGGTAAAGTGTTGAATTGTTATCGAAAAATGATAACTGAAATTCTGGAAAAAATGTCAAGTTGACCGTTTTATGAAAAATTGGTGTTTCACATAAATCGATGTATCGACTCTTAGAAAATAAATTGGTTAATGTGACATGTTAGGTGTCCATAGTAATTCAACGAATTATTATGTGACACCCTAACGTTAAATTAAAATGGTAAAGGGAAGTTCGGAAGTTAAGTCGGACTTCCGGTAAATAAACAAAGAGTCGATAACCGGAAAAACAAGTTAAAAAGGTTAAAGAGTTAAAAAGGAATTGGTTGGTCAACTTAGTCAAGATAGTTATTCTTGGTCAAACTAGGAATACTGAGGTCAACGTGACTGTTATTGTTTATTCGATGCTAAGCTACTCTATTATATAGTGATTCATTGGACGAGAAAGCTTACGCGATGACCTCGGTTTATCCGAAGCGGTTCCTGGAAGCTTGGAGCTTACGTAAGGAACGGCTATTCCAGGTAGGGAAGCTACACCCCCTTTGTTAGTGGTTTTGCTTGATATATGAATGTGCATGATTTTGTATGCTCATGGTCGATGCCTCGAAAAATATTTCTTTATATTATGTGATAAATGATTTATGATTGGGACAAGAAAACCCAAGGCTAGACGTAAATGATTTTTATGTGATGACTCTGATCGAAAAGTAGTACCGTTGTCTTGATTTCCGGTGCTTGGCCTGAGAGTGACGGGACCTAGTATATAGTACTCATACGGTGTCGATGACTGTGAACCTCCGGAGGGGCAATGCCCTGTTTATTTTATTTTTCCACTTACGCTTGTCTTGTTCAGAGTTAAGCGAGCCGTAAGTGCGGTGTGTACTACGAGTGATGTGTTGGGCAGTAGCTGTAAATTGACACTCTTGCTACTATGTGAGACCCCGAAATTTTAATTTAATTTTTCGACACGTTTAGGGTTTAATTCTGATTTCTTTTCAGTACGTCGTCATTTCGTCTAACGTTTTTACGTTAAGACACGCGTCGCCACATGCGTGAAAGTATTTACGGAATATTTTCCGGCACTTCACGTATTTTTCGTACGACTTTTACGTTTAAATTTGACGTTTGGTTATTTGAAATGAATTTTCGAAAATGGTTTTGGTTTTGAAATTATTTTGGGATCGGGAACGAATCGTGGCCGTTGATTCGATGGACGAATCGTGGCCACTCCTTTTTCTTTTTATACCCTATCTCCTTTCCTTTTCTCTCCACCCTTCCTTTTTCTCCTTCCTTTCCGCTTCGGTCCTTTCCTTTTCTCCTCACTTTCCTCTTTCTTCTGCCTTCCATTTCGAGCGCTCCTTCTCTCTCTCCTGCCCTCGACACAGCAGCGCCACCTCCCTCCGCTCCGGCGCGCGTCAGTCCTCACCGCCACCACCATTGGCTTCGCACAGCCCCGGCGACCTTGCCTAGACCACCGGTGAAGCCAGCGCCGCCGCCAGCGCCGCCCAGTCGAGGAGAGAAACCAGAGATCACTGTGCAGACGAGATCGAGTCAGACCAGCCCATTTCAGGAGCTAGGGACCTCCCAGGCGCCACCAGGAGCCGCCCAGGAGCAAGGAGGAGGAAGGAGAAGGCCGGTGGAGCTCCGCCGGAGGTATTTGGCCGGAAAACACAGTGGAAGCTTCAAGGGTATGAAAACTCGATCTTTTCCTTCGATTGTGATGTTGTTGGATAGCCTAGGATGTGTAGAAGTTGTTAGGAGTACTCAGGGGACTCGATTTGGCCGGAAAAGCTTCGAAATCCGGCCAAAACAGTGGTTAGAACCGGCACGGTAAAAACCCTGGTTTTTACCGTGTCAGATTTACTTTTTACTTTAACCCAGGGGCAGAGTTACCATTTTGCCCCTAACTGTTTAAGTTAATTACGGTTACTGTTTTTACTATTTACTTTTACTGTTTACTGTTTACTGTTACAGTTTTACTTTTACTGTTTACTTTTTACTGTTGACTTTGACCGGTTGACTTTGACCGGTTGACTGTTTGACTTTGACTTTTTGACTTTGACCGGTTGACTTTTTGACCGTTGACTTTTTTTGACCGTTGACTTTTTTGACCGTTGACCGTTGACTTTACTGTTGACCGTTGGCTTTTACTATTCCAAAGTTGACTTTTCTTTTATGCCGTAGAACACCTATTTTACGTTTTTGAACACTACGGTTAAACGTTTTAAAGACTTTTAGCTTGTAAACGTGGCAAAAACGACGTAAGTACTGAATAAGAAACAATTCCGACTTCTCACCGGTTCGAGAATCGGAGTGTCAAACAAGTCAAACCCTAATGTCAGAAAGATAAACAAAGAGTGTTTATCGAGTCTTAGTCGTAGTTAGTAGATCCTCAAGTTACTTATACCTGACTATCACTGTTGTCTCACCCACAGACTCAGGAGCTCGTCTACGCAGACTTCAGGTGGACCAGGGATTGGAGCGCAGCCAGCTGTACCATCATACCAGGTAGGGGGAGCACGCCCATTGGGTGAGCCGAAACCCTCTTGGGTCGGCGGCTCTTTTACTTTTACGTACTAAATAAAGATGCATTGTTTTAAGCTTGACCACATGCTTCTTATAGCACTTGGTGTGTGTGTGTGGGTTATGGATCGAAAAGTAGTACCGTCGTCCTGATTTCCGGTGCTTGGCCTGAGAGCGACGGGACCTAGTATTCTAGCACTCCTACGGTGTCGATGACCGTTAACCTCCGGAGGGGCTATGCCCTGTTTATTTTCATTCATATATCCCGCTTACGCTCGTCTCGAACAGAGTAAAACGTGACGTAAGTGTGGCCTGCTATTTGTTGGGCGTTAGCTGGAAATGGACGCTCTCGCTATTCTGCGCACTCGGGCGCTTAGATAGTTGGCCCCGGTTTGCAGTAAAGACAAACCCGGGATTCGGCCGCTCAGATCCAGACAGTTCTTTCATATGTGGTCACATGATTTACCGAGCTTTGTGTGCGTGCCGTGCATTTACATTTCCACATGCTCTTTCGTACTTACGAGTACATATACATATATAAGAAATGTTTTCTCATGGGTTTTAAACCCCGACTTGGATGGCTTTGGCCCCATTTGGGTTAGCGAGGACGAGTTGCTCACCTCTACATCTTTTCAGGTCTACAGCACCCGACACTAGAGGAGCTGGACTAGGCCGCGGAGCGTCGGTTATCGTGCACTTCACTTTTCGAGGACTCCCATTCTGGTGTGGTTTTCATGTATCTTGATTTCCGTATCTTTATTATTGTTGTCTGTTGGATACTCTGAGACATTTATTCGGGCCCAGTGTACCGAGACTTTTTCATGTATTATTTCTGTCTCGGGTATTTTCTACTATCTTCCGCTTGTAAAACATTTGTGTGCTACTCTGATCATTTGTAATTCAGTATTTGACATTCATATTATTATTCATTTGTTGTATGTTTCATTCCTAGCCTTGTGGTTTCGGTCCGGTGAGTCATCAATACGTCGAAAGACGTATTGATTACTTGCTAGATCGGGGTCACGGCGGTTACCGTCGTGTTCCGGGACCGAGAATAGTCCCCGGGATGCGACAGTAATTACTTGGTATCAGAGCATCGTTTTGGTACCTTCCATGTCATTAGTGTACGACCAGTTTGTTTTCTTCGAGTCGTATGCTTCGAGTTATTTGTGTGCGATGCTGACGTCATTGCATGATCTCATGATGTATTCATTCATACGGAAGTCAAAAGTTCATTCATGTTCCAGTTGTTGCCATTCTCATTATCTTTAATCACTGGACATTGTTTCGATGACTAATCCTTGTTTCTTTTCAGTCAGTCACGATGCCGCCGCGCCGTGAGGTGGATGAGGTCACTCGTGCGTTCCGAGCCATGGGGAACGTACCACCTCCGACTCCGCAGGACTTGGAGAGGGAGAGGAGGTCCAACTGCTTGGCGACCTTCCTGAAAGTTAGGCCACCTAACTTCACCGGTCTTACAGAGGCCGTAGATGCTGAGATCTGGCTCAAGCATATCAAGAAGCTGCAGGGGACGGTCAACACCCCTATTGAGTACCGAGTAGCTTTTGCAGTTCACTGCCTCACAGGAGAGGCTGATAGTTGGTGGGATACCGTTGCAGACCGCCATGATCCCGATCAGATGACTTGGGATCAGTTTGAGGACTTGTTCTACGAGCAGTATTTTCCCCCGGTCTTGAGAGACCAGAAGATTGGCGAGTTCTTCGGCCTTACACAGGGGAGCATGACAGTCCACGAGTATGTGGTGCGGTTTTCTTCTCTGCAGAAGTATGTCCCAGGCCTCACCGAGAAGGTGAAGTCCCAGAGGTTTGAGTTTGGTCTACGGGACTCAGTTCGCCGCGAGTTGCTCTCTAATACCACTCGCACCTACAGGGAGATTGTGAGCGCAGCTTACAAGATTGAGGCTGATCAGGCGACCTTTCCTCAGGGCAGAGTTGACTATGGCGGTAGTGGCAGTAGGTCCCACTCTCGGAGCAGAGACAGGAAGATGACCAAGAGAAACAACAGGAGACCTTTCGGCGGAAACGTCAGTGCTGGCAGTAGTGGCAGTGGGTCCTCAGGAGGCCGGTCAGGGCCATATACTTGCTATGAGTGCGGTCAGGTGGGACACACCCGTTGGCGTTGTCCCAACAGAGACATGGGTACGGCTTCAGCTTCAGGTTCTTCCGGCCGTATCTAGCCTCAGGGTCAGCAGCAGTATCAGCAGGGATCGCAGCAGCAGTCTTACTCCCAGGTCCCACAGCAGCAGCAGTATCAGCAGGGCTATGCACAGCCGTCTTACCCTCAGGCACCTCAGCAGCAGCCTGCCCCGAGTCAGGGCAGTCAGGCTAGTCAGAGTTCACGCACTAGAGGCCGGAGTGGACGCAGTGCTAGGGGACGTGGACAGGTCTATGCTTTTGCAGGAGGTCAGCTAGCTCTCGATGCCTCGACAGCTTTAGATGGTACGATCATTGTTTCTAATTCAGAGGCTAGAGTATTGTTTGACACAGGGGCTTCTCATTCTTTTATTGCCACGTGGTTTGCGGATTCTTTGGGATTAGAGTCCGAGTCCACGGGTAGCACGTATTGTTTCAGTTCTGCCCTTGGAATGGGGGCAGCCACAGACAGGATCTTTCGCAAGTGTCAGCTGCTGGTCAACGAAGGAAGGTTACTAGCAGATCTTTACCCGTTAGACATTGATGGGTATGATTTGATACTTGGGATGGATTGGTTGGAAAAATACCGAGCCCTCATAGACTGTGAGAAGAGGACAGTCACAGTGAGGACTCCAGGTAAGGACAAGGTGATGGTGATCAGGATGGATGAGCGACTCACACAGCCGAGTCCACTCTTGCGACCATGTTTTCGTGGGAGGAGGACTTTGACTTGCTACAGTATTGTGAGATCGTCAAAGGAGAAGGATGAATCTAGTGGGGACAGATATATTCCGGTTGTTGATGAGTATCCCGGAGTATTTCCTGAAGATTTACCAGGATTACCGCCACATCGGGAGGTAGAGTTTCAGATTGAGTTGGTTCCAGGAGCCACACCGATTTCGATTCCACCTTACCGTATGGCACCAGCTGAGTTGCAAGAGTTGAAGCTTCAGTTGGAAGATCTCATGAGCAAGGGTTTTATCAGGTATAGCTCATCACCGTGGGGAGCACCGGTGTTGTTTGCCAGAAAACATGATGGAGCCCTTCGTCTCTGTATAGATTATCGGAAGTTGAACAGTGTCACTGTGAAGAACAAGTACCCACTTCCGAGGATTGATGATTTGTTTGATCAGCTTACAGGAGCTCAGTTCTTTTCCAAGATTGATCTGAGGTCCGGTTATCATCAGCTTCGGGTACGGGATAGTGACATAGAGAAGACAGCTTTCCGTACACGCTACGGGCATTTCGAGTTCCTCGTCATGTCGTTCGGGTTGACGAATGCACCCGCAGCTTTCATGGATCTCATGAACAGAGTCTTCCGACCATACCTGGATCAGTTTGTGATCGTGTTCATTGACGACATCTTGGTCTACTCCAAGACCCAAGCAGAGCATGAGTATCACCTTCGCACCATTCTCCAGACTTTGTGGAATCACCAGCTTTTCGCCAAGAAGTCAAAGTGCGAGTTTTGGCTTTCAGAGGTGCAGTTTCTTGGGCATGTAGTCTCAGGAGCAGGCTTGTCAGTGGATCCTTCCAAGATCGAAGCAGTTTTAGATTGGGAACATCCTCGAAATGTCACAGAAGTGAGGAGTTTCCTTGGTTTAGCTGGATACTACCGTCGGTTTGTGCAGGACTTCTCAAAGATTGCCACGCCACTGACCAACTTGACAAAGAAAGGAGTCAAGTTTGAGTGGAGTGACGCATGTGAAGAGGCATTTGCAGAATTGAAGAACCGGTTGACCACAGCCCCAGTCCTCGTTCTCCCCAACGGTGTAGATCCGTACCAAGTGTATACGGACGCTTCAGGGACTGGTCTAGGTTGTGTACTGATGCAAAATGGTGGGGTAGTTTGTTATGGCTCTAGACAGTTGAAGCCACATGAGAAGAACTATCCTACACACGATTTGGAGTTGGCAGCTGTTGTACATGCTCTAAAGGTCTGGAGGTGTTATCTCTACGGAGCCACCTTTGAGATCTACACGGATCACAAGAGCCTACAGTACATCTTCACCCAGCGTGATCTTAATCTACGGCAACGGAGATGGATGGAGTATCTTACGGATTATGAGTTCACCCTACGATACCATCCAGGGAAAGCAAATGTTGTTGCCGATGCCTTGAGCAGGAAGCCGAGGTATGAGCTTGCGAGTATTTTCCTCTCTCGCATGGAGGCTTTGGAGACACTGGAGGATTATGAGTTGGACGTACGGTTTGGGGATTCTCACGGATTCCTGGCCAGTGTGTCACTTAGGCCCCACATCCTACAGCAGGTGGGGGAGTATCAGTGGAATGATCCAGAGAGCCACTTGGTTCGAGCACAGGTCTACTCAGGTGAAGCTGACAACAAGTGGAGTGTCAGTGATGATGGGCTTATCAGGTACAAGGGACGTGCCTTTGTCCCCAGTGATGATTATATCCGGAAACTAGTGTTGGAGGAGTCACACCGGACTAGTTTCACCATGCATCCAGGAGCCACCAAGATGTATCAGGATATGAAGCGTCAGTTTTGGTGGAAGGGCATGAAGCAGAGTATCGGAGAGTATGTGTCCAGATGTGACGTGTGCAGGCAGGTAAAGGCTGAGAACAGACATCCAGCAGGACTTCTTGAGCCTTTGGCAGTTCCACAGTGGAAGTGGGACCACATCACCATGGATTTCGTCACTGGCCTACCCCGTTCACGGGAAGGTCATGATGGGATTTGGGTGATAGTTGACAGGTTGACGAAATCTGCACACTTTCTACCTGTCAAGATGAGCTCTCGTACTCAGTACTTTGCAGATCTGTACATTAGTGAGGTGATCAGACTTCATGGGATACCCAAGAGCATCATCTCAGACCGTGACCCACGTTTTACTTCCAAGCTCTGGAGGTCGTTGCAGAGAGAGTTGGGTACCGAGTTGCATTTGAGTTCAGCTTATCATCCACAGACAGATGGACAGTCCGAGCGTACGATCCGTACCTTAGAGGACATGCTTTGTTCCTGCATAGTTGATTTTGGTGAAAAGTGGCATGAATGCCTATCTCTTGCAGAGTTTGCCTACAACAATAGCTACCACCGTAGCATTGGTATGGCTCCATTCGAGGCACTGTATGGACGACCATGTAGATCACCTACATGTTGGGTGGACAGAGAGGACAGAGTTCTACTTGGTCCAGATGTGATACAGGAGACTTCAGAGAAACTCCAGATTGTCCAGGAGAGACTTAGAGCAGCCCAGAGCAGGAGCAAGTCGTATGCAGATACACGTCGGACACCCCTTGAGTTTGCAGTGGGAGACTTTGTGTACTTGAAAGTCAGTCCCCGCAAGGGAGTTAGACGATTTGGGGTTAAGGGGAAGTTGGCCCCAAGGTTTGTAGGGCCCTTCCAGATAGCCCAGAGAGTTGGATCAGTTGCATACCGGATTCACCTGCCACCACGACTGCAGCATATACATGACGTGTTCCACGTCTCACAGTTACGGAAGAGCCCACCGGGTGCCCCACAGAATGTTATTTGGACTGATGTACAGCTGCGCAGCGATGCTTCGTACGAGGAGAGACCGTACCGCATCTTGGATCGTGATGTAAGGAAGCTCAGGAACCGAGAGGTTCCAGTGGTGAAAGTTCAGTGGGATCACCATAGTGAGGAAGAGGCTACTTGGGAGCTTGAGTCAGTCATGCAGCAGGCTCACCCACACCTCTTCTGATGTCAGGTAAATTTCGAGGACGAAATTCAATTTAAGGGGGGTAGAGTGTGAGACCCCGAAATTTTAATTTAATTTTCCGACACGTTTAGGGTTTAATTCCGATTACTTTTCAGTACGTCGTCATTTCGTCTAACGTTTTTACGTTAAGACACGCGTCGCCACATGCGTGAAAGTATTTACGGAATATTTTCCGGCACTTCACGTATTTTTCGTACGACTTTTACGTTTAAATTTGACGTTTGGTTATTTGAAATGAATTTTCGAAAATGGTTTTGGTTTTGAAATTATTTTGGGATCGGGAACGAATCGTGGCCGTTGATTCGATGGACGAATCGTGGCCACTCCTTTTTCTTTTTATACCCTATCTCCTTTCCTTTTCTCTCCACCCTTCCTTTTTCTCCTTCCTTTCCGCTTCGGTCCTTTCCTTTTCTCCTCACTTTCCTCTTTCTTCTGCCTTCCATTTCGAGCGCTCCTTCTCTCTCTCCTGCCCTCGACACAGCAGCGCCACCTCCCTCCGCTCCGGCGCGCGTCAGTCCTCACCGCCACCACCATTGGCTTCGCACAGCCCCGGCGACCTTGCCTAGACCACCGGTGAAGCCAGCGCCGCCGCCAGCGCCGCCCAGTCGAGGAGAGAAACCAGAGATCACTGTGCAGACGAGATCGAGTCAGACCAGCCCATTTCAGGAGCTAGGGACCTCCCAGGCGCCACCAGGAGCCGCCCAGGAGCAAGGAGGAGGAAGGAGAAGGCCGGTGGAGCTCCGCCGGAGGTATTTGGCCGGAAAACACAGTGGAAGCTTCAAGGGTATGAAAACTCGATCTTTTCCTTCGATTGTGATGTTGTTGGATAGCCTAGGATGTGTAGAAGTTGTTAGGAGTACTCAGGGGACTCGATTTGGCCGGAAAAGCTTCGAAATCCGGCCAAAACAGTGGTTAGAACCGGCACGGTAAAAACCCTGGTTTTTACCGTGTCAGATTTACTTTTTACTTTAACCCAGGGGCAGAGTTACCATTTTGCCCCTAACTGTTTAAGTTAATTACGGTTACTGTTTTTACTATTTACTTTTACTGTTTACTGTTACAGTTTTACTTTTACTGTTTACTTTTTACTGTTGACTTTGACCGGTTGACTTTGACCGGTTGACTGTTTGACTTTGACTTTTTGACTTTGACCGGTTGACTTTTTGACCGTTGACTTTTTTGACCGTTGACTTTTTTGACCGTTGACCGTTGACTTTACTGTTGACCGTTGGCTTTTACTATTCCAAAGTTGACTTTTCTTTTATGCCGTAGAACACCTATTTTACGTTTTTGAACACTACGGTTAAACGTTTTAAAGACTTTTAGCTTGTAAACGTGGCAAAAACGACGTAAGTACTGAATAAGAAACAATTCCGACTTCTCACCGGTTCGAGAATCGGAGTGTCAAACAAGTCAAACCCTAATGTCAGAAAGATAAACAAAGAGTGTTTATCGAGTCTTAGTCGTAGTTAGTAGATCCTCAAGTTACTTATACCTGACTATCACTGTTGTCTCACCCACAGACTCAGGAGCTCGTCTACGCAGACTTCAGGTGGACCAGGGATTGGAGCGCAGCCAGCTGTACCATCATACCAGGTAGGGGGAGCACGCCCATTGGGTGAGCCGAAACCCTCTTGGGTCGGCGGCTCTTTTACTTTTACGTACTAAATAAAGATGCATTGTTTTAAGCTTGACCACATGCTTCTTATAGCACTTGGTGTGTGTGTGTGGGTTATGGATCGAAAAGTAGTACCGTCGTCCTGATTTCCGGTGCTTGGCCTGAGAGCGACGGGACCTAGTATTCTAGCACTCCTACGGTGTCGATGACCGTTAACCTCCGGAGGGGCTATGCCCTGTTTATTTTCATTCATATATCCCGCTTACGCTCGTCTCGAACAGAGTAAAACGTGACGTAAGTGTGGCCTGCTATTTGTTGGGCGTTAGCTGGAAATGGACGCTCTCGCTATTCTGTGCACTCGGGCGCTTAGATAGTTGGCCCCGGTTTGCAGTAAAGACAAACCCGGGATTCGGCCGCTCAGATCCAGAGAGTTCTTTCATATGTGGTCACATGATTTACCGAGCTTTGTGTGCGTGCCGTGCATTTACATTTCCACATGCTCTTTCGTACTTACGAGTACATATACATATATAAGAAATGTTTTCTCATGGGTTTTAAACCCCGACTTGGATGGCTTTGGCCCCATTTGGGTTAGCGAGGACGAGTTGCTCACCTCTACATCTTTTCAGGTCTACAGCACCCGACACTAGAGGAGCTGGACTAGGCCGCGGAGCGTCGGTTATCGTGCACTTCACTTTTCGAGGACTCCCATTCTGGTGTGGTTTTCATGTATCTTGATTTCCGTATCTTTATTATTGTTGTCTGTTGGATACTCTGAGACATTTATTCGGGCCCAGTGTACCGAGACTTTTTCATGTATTATTTCTGTCTCGGGTATTTTCTACTATCTTCCGCTTGTAAAACATTTGTGTGCTACTCTGATCATTTGTAATTCAGTATTTGACATTCATATTATTATTCATTTGTTGTATGTTTCATTCCTAGCCTTGTGGTTTCGGTCCGGTGAGTCATCAATACGTCGAAAGACGTATTGATTACTTGCTAGATCGGGGTCACGGCGGTTACCGTCGTGTTCCGGGACCGAGAATAGTCCCCGGGATGCGACACAACAGATATGAGTTAACCCTGACAAAGACCAATCTTGACCACTGCGACCCTTGTGAGTCGTCCAGACCTCCATCGTGATTCAATCCACCATCCGGCAACCAATCCCGACCAGTGATAATTCCAACCTTTACTGTAAAAGCCCAGCATGGTGCACCTCTCGATCTCACCATCGACGCAGTCATAAACACGATCGATGAGATGGAAACACCTCTCGTCGCCTCAATATGGACATCGCTGAGTTTCTCCCACGCCACCACCAATCTCACAGCATGATCACTGCCTTCAAGAGAGTGCCACCGCTGACTTTGAACCCTAGGGTTCTGTTGAAGATAGCTCCAACTAGTTCTGAGGCACCCCATAAGATTGAATTTGGGGCATGAAACTCTAATAAATTGTTATATTCAATTTATAATGATACTTAACTTATAAGAAGTGATTTTATGCCAATGTTTCCTTCAGTTTTTTTTTTCTTTTTATGTTCACATGGAGCTATAAACATTATCAAACCACACTATGAAAAGCACTATCTATGCTCATCCAAATAAAGCACTACACTGATATATAATTAAGGAAAAACCTTGTGAATATTTCTTTTTTAGGGAAGAAAAGACCAGCTAAATTAACAAAAAAACTCTCATTATGGTTGGAGTATTGGACATGGAAGAGCTAGAGATTCCTCCCTGCTTTCTATACAATCTTATAATTAATCCAAGTATCCAACCCCTCTCTCTTCAGACCAAAAAAACCCCTCTCTCTCTCTCTAACACAACCTACCTACTTACACTTACAGCTAAGCACAATTAAAGAAAGTAACTCATAAACTATGTATACCCCCAATTAACCTGTCGGCTAGCTTATTAATCACTTAGCAGCCACCACTGACGGGGGATCCGGCCGAGGAGGAGCAACCAGCCCCCCAAGAAGGCTCCAAATTGGACAGCTTACTCGAAAAGCCATCACCAGAATTAGCTGCAGCACCCAAAGACCCCAGAGTGCTTCCTCCAGAACCAGTTCTACCTAATTGCTTCATCCCCAAGAATATGTCCTCCGACGACACCACAAACTCCTCATCGTCCTCATCTTCATCGATTTCCTCATCCTCGGCCTCCTCGCTAGCTTTGTCCCCTTCGCCGGAGTTGTTATCGGCAGCTGCTGCTTGTTCATCATCATGATCATCACCACCACCTTGAGCCGCAGCTGGCAACAATTGAACCGGGGGAGACGACTCGGGTAATTTTGAAGTAGTCGTTAATGCCGTCTTGTTCCTGGTGCTTCCGGCGAGAGAGTTGCGGTGAGTCGGGCGAGGATGCGTGTGGTCTCCGCAATATGTGACCACAAACATGTAAGGGTCCTCGTTGCTTCGCTCCACTTGCTTTCTTGCAGAGCAACCCTTTGAGCTGCTGCAGCGGTAGTAGTTCCTGCATACAACAATCGCTAGCTGCTTGTTTCCAAGAGAGAAACTCGCAAAGAAAAAAGAAAAAAAAACCGAAAATTCTGACAAACAAAATAAGGAGATAATGATAAACGTACCTCGGATGTGGTGAGCCCTTGATAGGTTTCTGACCATATTTCCTCCACGCCCACAAATCCGATGAGTTGAGATTCTCCGCTGTCGAATGGCACACCATCTTCTTCACCGGGATCTTCCTATCAATCAAACCATTAGTTTTCCATTAGAGAACCCGAAATGAGAAACAAATGAATAGCAAATGGTTTTGAAATATATACCTCTTCCTTGGTCGGATGAGGTGCGATGGGACTTGCATGGTTGGCATGGAAGGACCAACCAAACCGACCGGGTTGAGCATCGTAATCGCCTCTTCCAGATGCTCAGACTTTTCGAGCTTGGGATGTTTTAGCAGTTGTTGTTCAGGGAATCTCCCTAAACCTGAAACGGGTGCAAATCCGGGGTTGAAATGAGGGCTCATGGTCTCGGCAGGAAGGAAATTATTCTGCTGTTGTTGGCCACGACTAGTAGATCCTCCTCCAAAGTCAGAGATAAAGGAGGTAGAAGAATTTGGGATAATAGTACCAGCAGGAGCATAATTACTAGTAGCAGTGGTGGTGGAGATGGTGGTGCTATCAAAGTTGGAGCTTGGGAGAAAGGGTTGGTAAAATTCCTCCAAGCCATGGAAGGCAGTACCGTCTCCAGACTCGAGATTGGAAAACTCGACTTCCGGTACATGAGTCTTCACCACCTCCTCTCGTTTCAGCCAATCCAACATCCATGACCGCTCAACGTCCTCGTGGTGAACCAGATCGGATGTTGTTGAGGTGGTGGAGACTCGAGCGGTGGTGACAGCTTTACAGCTGCGCACTACCGCGTAAAGATCCCAATCATCTTCTGCCATTGATTTCAGAGCCAAACTGAAAACCAGCTGTATGGATGGTGGTGCTATTCAGGCTGGTTGTTTGAGCAGAGTACGACGGCGCTGACTTTTCTCAGTGATATCTACGAGAAGAAAGAGAGAAAGGAGGCAGAGACATGGACATGAAAGATAGATTGTCTATTAGCTGTGAGAAGAAATGATGGAGCACTGACTTGGTAAATTGTTTAATTATTTATACTGCAAAATAGAAAATATTATCAGAAAAAGGGGAAGAAAAAGAGCGTGGTTTTCGGGGGGGTCATGGATTTCTCTCAGAGACACGTTTGCTTGACTTTTTAAGAATTGTCAATGGGGGACCCGAGCAAGGTGGCAAGCTCAAAAGACAATTGGCAACCCTGTGCTAGTACAGTGGATAATCCCACTCGCTAAGATTGTAGTGGCGAATATAATCGCGATTTGATTTGTCGCTAAAATTGTTCTTCATCGGGTTTTCGAGCGGTGGAGAAACGACGAGGCGTGTGTGCGCGTGGGTAATGGTTTTAGCTTTTGACGTCGTAGCCAGATTTTGTTTACAAAAGCCACCCACCTTTAACGAGTGGTGGTTTCGAGTTTGTGTGCACTTAAGGGGGAGAAGAGGAAGGTTCCAGTTCTCAGGTTTGGTAAGATAAAACTGTAAAAATAAATACTTGTATGATTAAGTACATTTTTTTTCTAATAAAATGTGATTAATTAGGTAAAACCCAACCTAAATTGGCTCACTAAGTTGTGGTCCTAAATGTAGTGTTGATCTAGCTAATAGAAGTTATGTGCCTTCTTTTTTCAAAGGACAAAATTGATGGTGAATTGTTTTACTTTTTTTAAGAATATCGATAATGATATATTGATACTCAAGTTAAAAAAAAACCGTTACATATCATTTCTCTACCATTAAAGGATATATAAAAAATTTGTAATACATGACCATAACGATACATAGGAGATATGTCTAATCATTAAAACGTTAAGCTGCTCTTAAATTGTCTACGAACTTAGTGTGACAAGCAAAGTTTCAGACAAAATAAATAAATAAATTAAAAGAACATGGGTCTAATCAGCTTCTCCACCACAGTAGGACCCAGATGATTAATCTTATTTCTCAACTTTCTACCAATCGGCTTTCGTTTAGGGTGTCCTAAAGGCTTCATCGGTCCAGGCCAAGGCTCAAAAGCCCAAATCCTAGAAACCCTAGTGCCTAGTGGTCCCCTAAGGGTTTTCAGCTGCCACCTTCATCATTTGGCCATGATTAGCCGTCGTCTCCTTCTAAATAAAGCAGCCATCCCAATTAGCCACAACCTCACCATCTTCTTTTGGCAAAACCTTAGGCCCAGTCCAACATCCCAAGCCCAAAGTTGTCCAACAACACCCACATCCTTGGGTCCACTACCAACCCAACAAACCAAGCCCAGGCCCGACCCGGCCCAACAGTCCACCCTAGAATACCTTTAGGGTTTTCCGTCGTCACAACCTGAGCTCTAACGTCGTCCACCGCCAAGTGTCCGACCACCATCACCTCATTCAACTCCACCACCATTGAAAGCGGCAGAGCCTTAACCACTTTATAGCAAACATGTCGCATTCCAGAACTATTTCCGGTCCCGGAACACGACGGTAACCGCTGTAATCTCAGTCTAGCGAGTAATCAATACGTCATTTAACGTATTAACAACACTCCGGACTGAAACTACAAGGCTATGAACAAAATAATCAACACACAAATATATGAATGTCAAATATGAAATGACAAATGTGCAGAATAATATACAAATATTTTACAAGCAAAAGATAAAAAATGAAAATACCCGAGACGAATATAATACAAGGAAAAGTCTCGGAATAACAAGTCTGAATAGTGTCTCAAAGTACGTAACAGATTATTAAAAACATCAAATACGAAAATCATATGATATGGAGTCCACACCAGAATGGGTGTCCCTAAAAGCGAAAGTGCACGATGACCTACATCGCTCCACGAGCTCCTAGTCCAGCTCCTCTAGTGATGGGTGATGAAGACCTGAAAAGATGTAGGGGTGAGCAACTTGTTCTCGCTAACCCAAATGGGGCCGAAAGCCAACCAAGTCAGGGTTTAAAACCCATGAGAAAACATATAGCTCATATATGTAGATATACGTATAAGTATACGTCCATGGCATTTAAAAACATATGTCATATCCACGCACACAAAGCTCGAGTAAAACATGTTAACCACACATGAAAGAACTCTCAGGATCCATGTGACCGAAATTCCGGGTTTGTCTTCACAGCAAACCGGGGCCAACTACCTATGCGTCTAAAAATGAATAGTAGCAAGAGCGTCCATTTACAGCTAATGCCCCAACTAATCTCTCATAACAGCACACCACACTTACGTCTCGCTTAACTATGTGTGAGACGAGCGTAAGTGAGATAAATAAAATAAACAGGGCATTGCCGCTCCAGAGGTTCACGGTCATCAACACCGTGGGAAGCGTAGTCTAAACACTAGGTCTCGTCGCTCTCAGGCCAAGCACCGGAAATCAGGACAACGGTACTACTTTTTGATCCAAATACACACATGCACACCAAATGCTATAAGAAGTGTGTGGTCATACAGTAAAACAATGCAGCTATACTTTTATATACATAAATAGAGAAAAGCCACCAACCCAGGAGGGTTACGGCTCACCCATTTGGCGTGCCCCCTTATTAGCTGATATGATGATACAGTTGGCTGCGCTCCAACTCCCGATTCTCCTGAAGCCGACGTCGATGTGCTCCTGAGTCTATGGGTGAGATAATAATGACATAGTCAGGCAAAAGTAATTTGAGGATTTACTTTCTACAATTACGACTTGATAAACATTTTCTGTTTATCTTTCCGACATTAGAGTCTAATTTATTTGACACTCCGATTCTCAAACCGGCGAGAATTCAGGATTATTTCTTATTCGGTACTTACGTCGTTTTCGTCGCGTTTTTAATTCAAAAACCTTTAAATCATTTAACCGTAGTGATTAAAAACGTAAAAGTAAAATAGTAAAGGTTATTCTATAAATAGTAAATCTGTCATGGGTAATTTGGTAACTTTGCCCCTTGGTAAAACTGACGCGGTAAAAACCAGAGTTTTTACCGCTTCGGTTTCCGATCGACTGTGTCGCCGGAAGACAAAGCTTTTTCGGCCAAATCAAGTCCCTAGGTCTGTCTTTCCTTCTTCTACACATTATAGGCTACACAACAACACTAAAATCATAAGAAATGGTCGAGTTTTTGTACCTCAAAGATTCTCCCTGGTTTTCCGACAGACCTCCTCCGACGGAGCTCCACTGGCCTCATCCTTCCTCTTCCTTGCTCCTGGGCAGCTCTTGGTGGTGTTTGGGAGCTTCCTTGCTCTCCAAATGGCCTGGTGTGGCTCGATCTAGAATGTACAGTGCTCTCCTCCTTCCCATGGCTACTGGGCGGCGCTGGCGTGGCTGGTGACCTAGGCTGGGTCGCCGAGGCAGGGCGAGGCCACTGGTGGTGGCGGTGAGGGTCGACGCGTGTGGATGGAGGAGCGCCTGGGTTGGCCGTCAAGGAGAGAGAGAGAGAGCCTGTCTCTCTCGACCGAAGCGGAAAGGAGAAGAAAAGGAAAGAAGATAAGAAGATAAGGAGAGAAAGTGGATTTTTAATGAAAAATCGACGGTCACGATTCGACGATCGAATCAACGACCAAGATTCAACTAAAATTTTAAAATAATTTTTAAACCAAATTCATTTTTGAAAAGTCATTTAAATACAACTGAACGTCAAATTGAATCGTAAAAATTGTACGAAAAATACGTGAAGTGCCGGAAAATATTCCGTAAATACTCTCACGCATGTGATGACGTGTGTCCTAACGTAAAAGTGTTAGAAAAAATTTACGACATACCGAAAAGTAACCGGAATTAAACCCTAAGTGTGTCGAAAATTTAAATAAAATTATCAGGGTCTCACAAAACATAAGGAGGAAGACCTGCCCAATTTCTGCCACCTTTAATATAACCTTGAAACGTCGCCCCCATGAGTGAGACTGCAGACACAACCGCACTACCAACAGGCTAGAGTGTTCTCTGATCAGATCACAAACATCGAACACATATCACCAAACCAGCCATTCGCCGCCTCTAACAACTCATCATGGACAGAAAACTATGATCTGCTCATCAACACAATCTCATCACAGTCGAAGAAGCCAAACATAGATTTGGACGCAGCAGTTGTCACTCTAGCAACCAAATCATTCTTCAGGGCCTCTCACTGCCATCCCAAGAAAGGCCAAGTCGTCATCGCGGTCACGCCACCATAACGATCACCGCCTTCTCCATAGGAGAGGCGCCGCCGCCTCTCAAATGCAACCATATACACTGTGCACTTGATTAGCGGATGAAAATGAACTTTAAAAGAACAAACTATCAAAATCGACTCCCTCCGTTCAAGCACTCCTTTAGATGTATCAGTCGCGTGTTATGTCAAATACAGTCTAATTAATGGTCTTTGTTACTCTATAATACTAAAAGAACACTCTTGAAGCACCTAAGTAAAAACAAAAAGGTAAACTTCATTTTTGAAAAAAAAAATGCTAGGTTAAAAAAACTCACGGACTATACAAAACTCACAGCTCAAGGAGACTCCGTCAAGAGACGCGTGACCTTGAATGGAAGAAGAATCCAACTTAGGTATGAAACAGATGCAACAGAAAGAATTTGAAGTGGATTTAATAAATCACATTTTTCCTCTTTAAAAAGAAAACGAGACAAAACCAAAATAAGAATTCTAGTTACATCTCTAAATTTATTGAGTGCATAATTTTTTGTAAAATTACTATTACCATTCTATGTCTCTAACAATTAAAAACAATGTAAAGAAATCCCAAACTATGATAATTTTTTCAGTTTCATCATATGTACTGACCGTAGCAAAACCTAGATAAAGATCATAGAGTATGCTAAATCTAATCAACTAACTAGTTATCTAATCTATCTCTATATTTGTTGGTATTTTGATTTATAAACAACCCACATCATCATTCGTGGTAATGTGTGATGCAATCCTCTTCTATGCTTATGTTGTTATTCGCTAACCATGAATCCACGATCCCCTCATCTTCACTATCTATTAATTTTTACTCATCCTCCACCGATAATCCTTTTTATGGGTTCATATTATGAAGTTGATAATAAAAGATGTTATTATGATTTTGCCTATAGTTGTGGCTCTTCTCTGATTTTGCCAATAACACTCCATCATTTTCTTATACAAATGAGAGAGAGAGCAAGAGAGAAATGATTACACTCGAACTCAAAAAAGACAAGTTAGAAAAGAAAAAAGTAACAGTAATAACAATAAGAGAAAATCATAACAACAGTACATCAATTTTGCTCCACTGATTATTAAGGTGTCTGAACTTTGTTAAATAACACATTAGTACATGAACTAACAAGTTAAGTTTAATTTTCGTACATGCCGTTATAACACCGTTAAAAGTTAATGTTTATTTTTTTTGAATTTTTTTTTGATTTTTTTTTCAATTAAAAATAAACTTTTTCAATTAACTTTATTTTTTTCTGAAATATTTTTTTTAAAAGAAAAGATTTCAGAAAAAAAAAACAGTAACTTTTAACGGTGTTATAACGATATGTAAGAAAATTAGACTTAACTTGTTAGTTCATGTACTAATGTCCTATTTAACAAAGTACAGACACCTTAATTATCAGTGGAGCAAAGTTGGTGTACTGTTGTTATAATTTTCCCTAACAATAATAAGGGGAAAATTTATAGTTTAAGCGTAAATTATTGTTGTTGAGGTATACTCCGTAAAAATAGAGGTGCAACTAGAATTCCTCAAACCAAAATCATGAAAAAGCAAAAAAGAAGAAGCTTTACATGTACATGTAGAAAAGGTCTCGAGAGTGGACACTATTTTTGACACGCTATGCTCGAAGGACTCAGTCTCTTACGGTGTGGTGCTGCATGGACAATCGAGACAAGCGAATCACGACCGTTTATTACGCCAACCAACCAACCATCCTCACCCTTTTTTTTCCATTACAACCGTTCAAATGAAGGCAATGCTGTAATGATTTTCTTTTTCTTTTTCTTTTTATGTTTTTTTCTATATATTTAACTTTTTCAATCAACTCAATAGGTTTAACATAGAGTATCCACACTTTTGTTAGAATTTTTGAGAAGTTTTTATGTTATTACTTTTGTTTATCAACTTATGTAACATGTTTATGTTGATAAGTGTTTTTTACATTAAAGAAGAAAATTTCATTGATCAAAGATCAACACAACTAATGCAGTCAAACACAAATAATCCGAAGACCATATAAGATATAAAAGAAAAAACAAAACCAACGACTGTCAAGCAGAAGTATTATTGACTAGCTTAAATAGTACAACAACAACAAAAAACAAACAGAAAAACAATAAAAGCATCCTTATCCCAATATAGTCTTTAAAACGTCACAACCGCTTAAATCTCTAGATGTCTGAGACCCGTTAGTGTACGTTTCGAAATATCAAACAGTTTGTAACATCACTCCAAAGAATAGTCAAACCAAAGATGCATTAAGGTCCTCTAACAACACCCAAAATGGTCAACCCAAAAAGAAGAGAGAAAGAAAAGTGAGGCCCTAAGGCCCAACCCACTAATGCCACAAAGCTGCAGCCCAAGGAAAATTGGCCCCCGGCCTAAACTCCTCCTCCGCTCTCCCTCCCGAGTCATTCCATGTCGGACTCACAGTCAGAGCCCGTTGTCGCTGCTTCAATTAGGCGATAGACGATAGCCTCGAACCTGTCATTAGATCATGGGAACAAACTTCAACCTCAAGGCTATAGCCTCAGACCCGCCGGTGACTCCGCCTTACAGATAACGAAGCTATATTCCAAGCTAACACCGACAAGGGAGATGCTCTTAGATCTTACCAAACAACACTATCAACAGTGGCCATAGAATAACTCGATCTCACCTACAATAACCGAGCTGATCTAAGGAGAGAAAAACTCTGATCTTACCAAACAAGAAGAACACCGTCACCATAGCTACAAAACCCGACCTCGCTGGATCCGAAAACCACCACAGTCAGAGTGGATGACCTCATTTAGGTTGATAAGTGTTGAATCATAAAATATTTGTTTAATTATATGAGAATTCATACAAATATATCATTTGTTTTCAAAAATCTTAAAAAGTTATGGTTTTAAAATCTGTATGAATCAAATAAATTTTATAATATGCATAAATCGAAGAACTCCTTGTAAATTCATCACTTAAAAAAAGTATGCCGAAATTTAAATCTAATACACCCCCTGACTCATAAGTTATTTGTTAAGATTGTATTTATCCCACCAAGCATTTCTTCATCGATAAAACACTATGATAATCAATAACTTATTTAGAATCTATATATGTAAAAAAAATTATGCCATGATGCAATCTTTAGATACATTTATAACAAACAAATCATGCCAATACAAACAAATCTTTGATTCTTAGTTTTCTCAAATCTCCTCACTTGGTGCCTTGGCAATTGTCGGTTCAGTGGAGTAATTTTTTGTTTCGAATATCTCAAATGCAGTTCCGCACCTCACACATTTATGGGGAAGGAAACCAAGTTGCAGATGCATTGACAAATTTTGGTCTTACTTATGTTGGCTTAATTTGGTGGGATTTACCATCTGATTTTATTTTATCACTGTGTAGTAAAGATCATTTGGGTCTTTCTAATTTTCGTTTTTGTTACTTTATTTTTGAGCCAGAAATGGTTTACAGATGTTGAGGGGTAAGTTTCTTGTCCCCCCTGTGCAGTATTTTTCTTTCTTTTGGAATAAAAGGGAGGTAGATAGCAGATGCTCTTCTATCTTCATTCTTAGCAAAAAAATCGTGTCAATACTATAAAGGTGTTCGTATATCTTAACATAGTGTTGTCCCTTTGTGCCCCTCGAGAGAACATTACACCCATCTTAAAGCATTTCTAACAGTATTAATAAATGTATTTTTAAATTTAACAATATTTAAATTTAAAGATTAATTTCAGTTTACCTACCTAAGGTATTAGATTAAAATCTTTTCACCCCCTCCCGCATTTTTAATTTTGAAAATTTACCCTTTAAAGTTTTCAATTTTTATCAATCATGTCTAATTGTTGAAATTTTAACAAATTTGGACATTAAATGTTAATATATAGTCTTATTAAAATGGTTTTAAAATACGATTTTTGTTGTTAGATGACTATATTTTCCCTTAAAGTGAGTTATAAAGTTATAATTAACATCCAAATTACACAAAATTTCAGCAATTAACAATGATTGACGAACATTGAAAACTTTAGAGGGTAAACTTTCAAAATTAAAGGTACGGGGGTGGAGGTGAAATGATGTTAGCCTCAAACCTTAGGTAGATAAACTGAAATTAATCCTAAATTTAAATAGCAAAATTTAAGCTTTTTGCTCTAGCATTATTGTTATTTTTTAATGAATATTACTAAACTTTTACATTAGCTAAGTTTTAACTAATTATGTATCCAAGATTGATAGATTTATCAATTTTCAATGTCACTTTCTAAATTTGTCAACTTCTTAAGTATTATGCTGGAACAAAATATTCATCTAAAAATTGACAAATTTCTAATTTATCAATACTATTAAAGATGCTCTTATGGATTAGGACTTTATAAGAAGCATAATCAAATTGTGATTTATTCTAGTTTAGTTCTAAGTAGAGTGTAGGCATATATAAAACTCATTATACATGATGAATTGATGATGACCATGAAAAACTAATGAAGCGTATGATTTAGGTGTTTGTAGAACATTATGAGAGTCCATTTAAAAATGTGAGTTAGGACCACCCACTACCATGCATTCTCTCCCTTTGTGGGGGGGGAGGGTCCAAATCTATTTTGGGAATAAGATTTCTGATTGAGATTGATAGTTGCTCATCTCTTTGTTTGGTTGGATTGTTGGAACTTGTAACTTTGTAAGGGCACCTGATGAGTTAAATAAGTTAAGAAGCATATGAATGAAGATGCATTTAGTGAAACAAGTTGGATTTTGGGAAAGTAAAAAAAGGACCAAAGTTTCATTCAGCTTGTTACAATCATTATATTTTAAAAGTAAATGTTAACTGTATTAAAGCACTGTGTGCAATGTTTTAAAAGGCGGTAGTCTGGCGGACAACCGTACTAGTCAGGCGATTAATCGATTAATCATTTTTAGGCGGATATTAATCGGTTGTATGACAAAGATTAATCGGTTTCAACGAAAACAGCGAGACATCGTCTAATGTCTAGGCGGAGAAATAATTGGTCTAGACGAGGATTTTTACAACATTGACTGTGTGTCATCACACGAATAAGATTGACATTATAGACAAAAAGAAAACTAAAAGCTTTTCCGGCCTAAAAATGAGACTAGATGGATATATGTGATCAACATTCTATACAAGCAAAAGATATGTAGATGACTATACCTTCATGTTTCAATCGACACTTAAAAGTTTGATAAGATGAATGATGTGATTGTCCTTGTCAATGTCATGGGATCTTGAAGAGAACGCATTTTGATCACTCATGGTAGATCCTCTCCAAAGAGAAGTAGATATGGGTTTAGATAAAATGGTTTATGGGTTTGGCAGGAGGAAAATATGAGTGATAGCTATGAAGATATACCTATTTGTGATCAAGGGAAAGCAAAGATTGCAATCTACAAGCAACTTGAAATCCACTACCATATCATTTTGCTCCTTTCGATGAAACTACCCATTTGTTTGCTTTTCATTAAATTGTCAAACACTTTATGGTGTGTGGGAAAAAGAAGTGTCAAACACTAGGAGATGTGTAGAAAGCACCCACAACCATAGCACCAAGGGAACCATCTCCACCATCATCAGTTCACATCCACCAAAATGCAAGTCATTCGTTATATATTGTTTCTTGTCGTTTATGATCATCTTCATTGTAGTTGCAGTAATTAGTAAACATCGTTGGCCCTCCTCTATGCCATCTACATTTTATACCACTGCGCATAGGTTACTGCGAGGGCCATGAACTTGTTATCTTCAGCTCAATACTCAACTATAATCTTGCCTGCAACTTTTCTGTAAGTTTAACAGTTGTTCTATTGACACGAAACCTTAACAAAGTAGAACTGGAAACAAATGGAAAATGCACATCACAATCTCTGACTTCATATATAATATGAAAAACTATTTTACACCAATTTGCAGATTTCTTATGGTGAGATACATTCTACACGGCTACATCCAAAAGCATAAAACACAGAGAATCTGATAACCCAGCAGAAAAGAATACATGGTATATTAACAATGCAGTTTCTTCAGATGTGGTGGCGCGTCTTCTATTCACTACTATACCCAACAGAGCAAAATTGTCACCTGCTTGTGAGCGAGTGGGATCTGCTTCATTCACAAAAGCTAAATCTGCTCCACCCTTTGCCTTGCCAGAATAGTAATCACCTACATTTGCTACAAACAGTGGATCTCTGTCCTCAAATCTAATCTCGTTACAAACTTCAATACCACTGGCAGTTTCTGGATCTGTCTGCTCAAGTTCTTTCGTTAAATCGTCCATTGTTTTCCTTACACTCTCTACTCATGGTCCCTGCCTCACCAGTTGATGAAATGCCAACCATTGTAATCTTAGGAAAGCGCACATTTAGCTGTGAGCTCTCATCTACATAATGTGTGGATAAGATTTCATCACGGTGCTTTTGTTTTGACCACAGATGACTAAACCAATCTCCAAAAGGAAACCAGATACCTGATCTGTTTCCTTTGCTGATCTGCATATCAACTTTTGGTTTGATCTCAGAGGTGCTAGTACGTAGAGAATCTTTAACATCATCTTCACACTCAGTAAGGCAGTTGTTGGTTGACTTGGAAGTTCTCAGAAAAGAAGCTGCACTCCTGTCATGTATGAACATAATTTCATCAGGGACGCATAAAAGAGATGCATACACACACATAAAACAACTCATCAATGGCAAAGAGTATATACTTCTCTCAAAGGTGTCAACCATGTAAGGAAACTTTGGTTGAATGCCAGTTGCCTTCCGTAGCCACCTATTGCCAAGAATCACTCGGTCAACAGTATACTGGAATTGCATTTCAGCTGCTTTAGAAATGACACTGAGTGGTATTCCAGGAGACCCTATCTCATCCATCATTTCTTGAACCTGTTCAGAAATAAACAAGATACGTGAGACACAAAAAATTGTGGACTTGTTTGAACTCATTCACCATGTGTAATCCAAAACAAGCTATCAAAAAGAAAAAAAAATTCACATGCATTGTAATTTACAAATCATCTCAAGTTTACAAAACTACTTGCCTTATTTGATAATCAATGTGATTTCATACCTCTCGAGGTTCCCATAAGCTATCACCCATCTCTTCAATCACTTCTGCAGTCAACTTGTCATCAACCACATCCCTTCGCCGCTGCATGTGTCGAGTTTGAATTAAACTATGGAAATGCTGATCTACAGATTCCTCAAGAATGTTATCAAGCATGTTTTTATCAAAAAAGTAGGGTGTATACCTGTTGGATTAAACAGTAACCAACTGAGCATCAGTTATTCTGAAATAAACTATGATAAAACAACTGTCTCTTACAAGTTACAAAAGAACAAGTACTCAAGCAACAAGAAAGTCAGCTTTCAGCTGGTAAAGAAACAATGCAGTCTTCTCAGATAGATACATTCTTAAACCTAATTGACTAATTCATAATGCACACAAAGGTAAAGAAACAATGCAGTATTCTCAGATATACATTATTGTACCTAATTGACTAATTCATAATACACACAAAATAGAGAAAGGTTTTCCGTCAATCTTTTAGGTTCCAACCAGAAACGAACATAATCCACAATCGAAATATACACAGCAAAGAGTACTTGGGATCAGGGACGTATTTAGATGGTGGGCTGTTTGGGCTATAGCCCAACTGGAAATTTGCTTATATATTATCAAATGAACTGATATGCATATCTTCCCACCTAGTGCAGTTGGCTAAGCCTTATGTTTCCCATCCACTATGTCAGCAGTTTGATCCCCTATTCTAGTTCAGTTTCTTCCTTGTTTTTTTTAATCTTTTTCATCTTTTACTAATTTTCATTTATTTTTCTTCCTTTTTTATTTATTTTCTCTGTTCTCTCTTTTTTGACTAATTGTTTTTTGTCAATCTTTCTCATCTTTTACCAATTTCCATGTTCCTTTCTTCAAGTTTTTTTTCTTTCTCTTCTTTTTCACTAATTGTTTTTTGTCAATCTTTCTCATCTTGTACCAGTTTTCATTTCCTTTTCTTCCTTTTTTTGTTTTTTTGTCTCTTTTCACTAATTTTAATCTATTTTTGTTTATCGTTAAGTTATAGAGACATCATAAAAATTTTCCTTATGTTTATCATTAAGCTATGGATACATCAAGAAAAAAAATTGGTTGTTGCCAAAATAGTATAAATTTAGCCCAACCCACATACAATTCCTGGATACGTCCCTGCTTTGGAATTAAGGTCTGAATAAGCTCAAAAACTTACTTCAAAAGTTTAAAGTAATTTATAATCCTAAACATTACAGTTTGTTCAGATACTAACCGCCAAAGTAAGAAATGAAGGAGAACTCACCACTTAACCCCATCTGGACTTGCTATTGTAATATCCAAGTTTAGAGCACTAAAAATAGTAAAAAAGAATACTTCAATTCAGGGTTAATTCAATACGGTGAACAAATCAGATTCAGAACAGATTCAGATTCAAAACAGATTCAGGTTGTCAAGATAGTCAGGACAGATCTACTATGATTTACCATAGCTATCAGCTTCAAAGATCAGAACTCTCAACGATCTACATCACACCACAACACTAAAACTATGCATCTAGGGTCCTATTTATATATAAGAATAGTTGTATTCCTAGAAGTAAACTAATTACACAGAAAGACTTACACAATCCTAGTTTGATTATACTTTATAATCATACTAGGATTAGGACTCATGTCAACACTCCTCCTCAAGTTGGCGCATACAAGTCTTGAATGCCCAACTTATCAAGTGAGTGATGTTTGGACGAAACTGTCTTGGTAGACTCCAAACACATTTCTTCAAACTTCATAATCACTTCTATCTCCTCATCTATGCCTAATAGGTAATACTTGAGCATGTGTTTCCATTCTGAAATTACCTTAGAAGCAGCTTGTACCAATTCGCTTGCCGATTCATGTGAAGCTTCCAATGCCAATTTCATCATGGAGTAAAATACAGCTCTTGCACAATTTGCAGTTTGCTTGTTGAATGGCAATCGCATTCCGTTCACTTCCAGGATCACATTCTCTCGTTCTATATTTTCATGCACAGCTCTTAGGAAAATTGCTTCAACCTCATTCTCAAATTCAGAATCATCTTCATCACAGTTGTCTTCAGAATCACTAGATTCAAGTTCCAGGTAGTATAAATTCCCCCTTCTAACACCATAACCAAGAATCCGCAGAGTCAGAATATCCTGACTGCGCTACATTAGCGGAGGCATTGTCTAGATACTCTTCCTCTGTAGTAGCAACGACAGCCTTGCCCAGATTCTTTCGTGGTTTTTTGGTAAAGTCCCACCAATCGGGGTAACCAATCACTTCATAGCATCGCTCCTTGGTGTGACATATTTCTCCACAATGAATGCACTTTCTGTTTAGCAACAGCCAAAGACCGAAGATCACATTCAATATACTTGTCAATAATGGCAAAAGCCTTCTTCTTGAAATCCTCTTTGCACTTGCAGAGGTCCAAAATCTGCTCAGGTGCACCCTTGCTTGCTCTGTGCCAATTTCCATCAGTATCAATGTAAGTCAAAGCAGTTCTCTTGTCCACAGGATTAAATGGCAAGAAGTGAATTTCTCGAATGCCAGCACGGGCCTCTTTTGGGTCAGCAAGCATTCCAACCATGGCAGCATCAATAACATCCTGGTTTTCGACTCTAGATGCTCTAGCAGCAAGCAGAACTACATGATCTTTCTCCACACCCTTAGCAAAGACCTCAATCATGTTTTTGTCAATGCTAAGCTTGTTAAGAGTAAGTGTTCCTGTCTTGTCACTGCAAAGCATATCCATACCAGCCATTTCTTCAATGGCAGTCATTCTCTTGGTAATGGCACCCTGCTGAGAGAGCTTGAGAGATCCAATAGCCATCGTCACAGACAAGACAGTAGGCATGGCAATAGGAATGCCTTCGATCAAGAGTACAAGGAGATTGTCAATTCCATACCTATACTTTCTGTGCTGAATAGGGTATATGACTACAATCTCAATCAACATTCCAATTGCAATGGAGCAGATACAGAAGTTTCCAATAGCTGTGAGAACAATCTGGAAATCTCTAACATTGTTGGTGCTGTCAACAAGATGAGCAGCCTTCCCAAAGAAAGTGTGGACACCGGTGGCAATGACAACAGCTTCGATTTTACCTTGTTTGCACGTTGAACCAGAGAAAACTTCATCTCCTGGATGCTTGGTCACTGGAAGTGATTCTCCGGTAAGGGCAGATTGATCAATCTTTAAAGGATCACCCTCAAGAAGACGAGCATCAGCTGGGACGATGTCTCCCAACTTGACGTTGATGATATCTCCTGGAACCAGAATGGCAGCCTCCTCCTCACACCATTTTCCATCTCTAAGAACCTTAGTCTTAGGAGCAAGACCAGCCATAAGTGCAGCTGCTGCATTACAACATTGTTTTCTTCAATGAAACTGATAGTGGAGTTAATCACCAACAGGCAGACAATACCCACAAAATCTTGCCAATCTGGGGGCTTCCCATCTCCATTGGCCAAAGCAATAGCCATAATAGCTGCAGCTTCCATAACCCATGATAGAGGCTTCATTCTCTAGAAAATACATCTACTGGTCAACACTGCACTGATGATGACACTCAATCCAGGTTATGTAAGAACAATGTCGGAAGCACCTCGTGCAGCATCTGTAGCATCAGCAACAGCAATTCCAATATCTTCCTTCTTCAATGCAGGGGCATCATTAACACCATCTCCTGTCATTCCACAAATGTGTTTTCTCTCCTGCAACTTCTTCACAATCTCATATTTGTGCTCTGGAAACACTCCAGCAAACCCGTCAGCCTTCTCGATTAACTCTTCAATTGGAAGGGCAACAATGCTTGCATCCTTGTGTTGACCAAGTAATGAAGCAGATGGATACATGTTTGTTCCCATACCAAGTCTGCGACCAGTTTCCTTTGCGATAGCAAGTTGATCACCAGTAATCATCTTAACATTCACTCCAAGATTAAGAGCCTGGCGGATAGTTTCTGCACTATCGTGTCTTGGTGGATCGAAAAAAGGCAATAATGGTTTTTTGGGTTTCAATTCAATTCATGGTTCAATTCAATGGTGGTAGTGGTTCAATTCAATGGTGGTAGTGGTGTGGGTTTTTGGGTTTCAATTCAATTCATGGTTCAATTCAATTAAGGGTTTTTCGATTTCGGTGGTGGTGGTGGATTTATGGGTTTCAATTCAATTCAGGGTTTTTCGGGTTTCAAGATGGTTCGATTTTAATGGTGATAGTGGTGGTACGTAGCGGTTTGTGGTGGTAGTTTGGGTGTTTTTCGAGATTCAGGATTCAAAGGATGCAAAGCAAGTTCAAAGGATTGAACCTGCTCTGATACCAAGTAGAAAAGAATACTTCAATTCAGGGTTAATTCAATACGGCGAACAAATCAGATTCAAATTCAGGACAGATTCAGATTCAGATTCAAAACAGATTCAGGTTATCAAGATAGTCATGACAGATCTACTATGATCTACCATAGTTTTCAGCTCCGAAGATCAGAACTCTCAACGATCTACATCACGCCACAACACTAAAACTATGCCTCTAGGGTCCTATTTATATATAAGAATAGTTGTAATCCTAGAAGGAAACTAATTACACAGAAAGATTTACACAATCCTAGTTTGATTATACTTTCTAATCATACTAGGATTAGGACTCACGTCAACAAAAATAGGGATCCGATCAACCCTTTTGCACTTTTCATCCTGTGTGTTTCCCTTTAGAAGTTTGTTAGCTGCCTTGACCTGCAAGACCATCGAATGTTCAGCAAAACTATCATACCAAAAAGGTTAAGATACGCTATATTGCAACAGATGACTGTTGTCATAAACTACCTGTTTCTCATTTGGAACAAACTGGAATAAGTGGGGTTTTTCCTGCAGTAAATAAAAAGAACCAAGTTACTAACTAACGCAAAGAGAAACAGCAAATAACACGGACTTTGCTGATTCAAAAAGCATCCACATTTCACTACATAACCAAAACAACACGGAAGCATCAACAGATAAGTACCTTAAAATGCTCATAAGCCAAATCGAGACGACAAGCACCCACCACCCCGCTCGGAATGTTCAGCCCTTTCACATTAGTAACTGCCAACACAAAACCTCAGTCAGAATGCATGAAATCTCCATACAAAAGAACCTCAATTCAATCAAATACAACCACAAAAAACACCAATAGTACCTGCATCACCCAAGTCCATAAAGAACCGAAACACCGGGCCATCATTCCTCTGACCATTACTGATTGAAGCAAACATCTTCCTTAGCCACTCAGGAGTTCTACAAACCACAAAACAACACAATGGATCAAAAATTCAGCTACTAACTTAAACACTCAATACTCAAAACTCAAAAGACACTATCTTTATGCACCTCCAAGCTCAAATTCTACACACAGTATGATAGACAAAGTATCTGTGTCTGGGAATCTCGTCGATGTGGGAGTGTCTGGGTCTGTGTCTGTCTGTTTGTGTGTAAGAGGAGGATTAAATTTTCATGAATTTTTGGATTATTTTTGCAATTTGACCTTTAATTTTCATGATGTAACCAGTTTACATGATACCATTTATTAGTTGATTCAATTGTTAGAAATTTATCAACTTTTATATAAATTTTACAACAAAAAATTCTCATATACTTAATAAATACGACCATTGTAACCAAAAAAATAAATACTTGACCATTTTAACGTTTTTTAAGATAAAGGCTAGAACTATAGTCCTCACGCCGTTACCATTAATAAAACTGTAGAATACAAGACCCTACATTACTCGAATATTCTAACAAGAACCATTTAGGAAATAGTGCATCATTAATTACTCAATTCGCTTTGACTAAAACATGACGACATAACGGAAAGTTAGAGCTTATAGAGAGCCATAAAATACTTTTTCTATCCGTTTTTCCATTATGCTCAAGTTTCACCCTGTCATAAGGTGACCTCGGCCATTTAACAACGCAAGGAAATCGCTACCTCCTCAAGACAATTATGACACGTTGCGTGCACTTACCGGGACAAAAGTCCACATCTCCCCAATCAAAGAGGGGCTTATTAACGGTATAAAACCACCAAAAACTAAATAATAAAACAAGTAAAAACATAAATAAATAAATATATCAGTCCAATCTGGGCCTCATAAGACCCAAGCCCAAACTGATGTTAAGGACATAAAGGGATATTGGGCTACCAACCAACCCATGTCTGACCCATCCACAGCCAGTAGGTCGTCATCGTCGCCGTCACGTCAGAATCGCAGGGTATCTAGTAGCAACTCCGCCACAACGAAGCCACACCCACCACCTTCGATTCCGTCAACCCAAATACAAACCCAAATCAAATCTGTTAGATCTAACTCGGATCTGGTGTATCTGATCAAGTCCAATGTTTTAAAACTCGGCCTAGTCGGAGACTAGTCGGTAGTCGGTCAGTTACCGAGGTGATTTTGGTGTAGTCAGCCGGGAGAAAATTGGGAAAAAATCAGGCTAGTCATGAGAAAATCGGGCTAGTCGGGGGAAAATCAGGTTAGTCGGAAAAAAACCAGGCTAGTCGGTGAAAAATTGGCCTAGTCGGCCCAGTCGGCTCAACTCGGATTAGATCAAAAATATGAAAAAGGAAACGACGTCGTTTAATTCTTTTGACTCGGTCAAAACTCATTACCTAATTCGAGTTCAATATTGTAATATTTTATTGACTATATTTATTATTTTGGACATTATATTACATTTTACAAAAAAATATTTAATTATATATTTTAAAAATAAAAATAAATCCAAAAATTAAAAACCGAGTAATCTCCGAGTACTCCCCTGACTACTCCTCTATTCGCTAGTCCCCAACCGACCGATCGACTAGTGACTAGCTACTTTTAGTACCGTGATCAAGACCCCCACCTGCCAGCACCATGCACCGATCGCCACTTCTTGTCATATCACCTGGATCTGACCATCGCGTCAGACTCTCAAAGGGAACCCGCCACCCAAACTAGGCAACGTCAACCCCAAAATGGATCAATTGGGTCCGATCTAGATTGGATCATTCGAATCACTGCCTCCCCTTGTCACCACAATGATCTCGACGTCTCCAGTCTTCCCTTCCGACCGTGAAATGACCCAGCCCCGATTGATAGTCGTCGTGGTCTCCCTCTCCCACTCCGCACAAACAATTGCCGCAATTTCTCTGAGTGTATAGATCACCAACTAAGGAGCTCGTCCTCGGACAGGGAGACGGAAACCCTTGTTTTTCCTCTAACGCGTAGAGGCGCGTTCTCTCTTTCCAGGGTCAAATACTCACTTTTCAAGACATTAATTAATGGGTAGAATTAATTAATTATTAATTTTTGGTCTATTTTCACGTATAAAACAAAAAAAGTGTTATTTCTTAATTATAGTTTATTTTCAAAAATAATGCCAATTAATTTTTTTCATTATTATATATATATTTTTTATTATTTATGATTATTAATTATTTCAATTTGAAGCACGTGAGGTGCGATGCCACTGTAAAAAAGAGTAATAGTTTAATGAAATAAAAGGAAAGTAACTTATTTCCATACGACGTCGTTCGGGTCAAGCCGTTGTGGATCCCAAAACCAAAATAAAACCGAACAGAGGCTCCTCTTCCCCATCTGAGCCTTTCTCTCATCCTCAGTAGCCGCGCCATCGTACGGACACAGACCGCCCCCAGAATCAGATCAGCTTCACGATTCCCCAGGCAATCTATACACCTCTCTTCCCTTTATCTACATTCAATCCAATTCAATCCAGTTTGTATTAAACACAGAATGAGCTAGAATCTGAGCTAGTTTTCTTCATCTCTGTGCCTCAATTGGTATTGCATGCGTTTCAATTTTTGATTTTGAATCTTCCTGATTATAAATGGATCGATTTCTCCAATTCGTGTGTTTAGTGCTGTTTTTAACTGTCAGTATTGAATTGACTGCCTCCAGTTTCGGTATCACTAGTCATTGACTTGATCAGCTTCTTCAATCCACTGTTTTGTTTACTGTTGTTTATATCCTGATTCGGTTTAAATTTTTGAGCTTTTGATTGCTGTATGGATTTGGATTTGCTTAGGTTCTTGAATTTGTTTCGGCTGTGTTGAAAGACTAGATTTTTAGGTCGTTAATTGGGATGATTGAATGGAGTCGATTGTGCAGGAATAGGATTGGAATCCGAGGAGCTGGTGGAGAGTCGCCATGGCTGCTTCGGAGGAGAATAATGCATTGTTTCCGATTTTTATTTTGACCATTATGGCACTGGCTCTGCTGCCTTACACAATAATGAAGCTATGTAGTGCTGCGTCGAAGGAAACAAAGAGTATCCATTGCAAGTGCAGTGACTGCTCTTGCTCGGGGAAGTACCGTAGGTCGTTGTTCAAGCGGGTAAAGTTGCTTAATTTCTTGTAAAGATCAATTCTTTATTAAATTGAAGTCCAGTCTTTGTTTTGAGAATGTTTAGCTGTGTCTAATTGGATGTTGTTATGGTTACTTTTTGCAGATATCGAACTTCTCAACGTGCAGTAACTTGACAATAGTACTGCTTTGGGTTGTCATGATAGTCCTGGTTTATTACATCAAAACTCAGAGCGCAGAGGTAAACTTTTTGATTGAACTTGAAGCATTGATCAAAGGCATGCTTATATGTGGTGTTTCTGTCTGTCTCACATTCCAGTGTTATTGAGTTGGTTATTCGGGACTTCATATTAGATAATGAACAGTCTATCCTTGTACTTAAAATCTTGAGCTTGAAATTTCATTCTGATATTTGTTTCATTTTATTAATCATCCAGAATCAAGTTTTTGACCCATTCCAAATTCTTGGTCTGGAACCTGGAGCTCCAGAATCCGAAATAAAGAAGGCTTATAGGAAACTTTCAGTGGTATACCATCCAGATAAAAATCCAGATCCAGGTTAGAGTTGTTTTTCTTTTCCTCAATCTATGCATGCTTATCATACTATGAAATAGAAGGAAGGATGAGGACTTTCAGGATATCATGTGTACATTAACCATTTGTTTTTACCTTTTCTCAGATGCCAACAAGTACTTTGTGGAGAAAATAGTGAAGGCTTATCAGGCTCTGACAGATCCAGTATCTCGTCAAAATTATGAAACATATGGCCATCCAGATGGCAGACAGGTAATGTGCAATTCATTTCTTGTAAAACTTATAGCCACTTAATTTTCAATACTTCCCAGTATTTATATCAGAAACTGAACATTATGCTTGTACTCAAATAGGGGTTTGAAATGGGAATAGCTCTTCCTAAATTCCTTCTAGAATCCCAAAAAAATGGTGGTATACTCTTGCTCGGGATCGTCGGTGTTTGTATTCTCTTGCCCTTGGTAATAGCTGTTGTATATCTCTCAAAGTCTGCGAAATATACTGGCAACTATGTCATGCACCAGACATTGTCCACTTACTATTACTTTATGAAGCCTTCTCTGGCTCCCAGGTACTCAATTCATTCACTGACAAATGTCCATCAACAAAAGCAAATTAAAAGTCAATGATGTTCTAGTTTTTTTCCGTATTTAATGGATTTGGTGTAGCTGTTTTGGGTTTTTAGTAATTTCATTGATCTTACGAGATAACTTGAATACGCAGCAAAGTAATGGACGTCTTCATAAAGGCTGCTGAGTATACCGAAATTCCAATTCGTAGAACTGACAACGAACCCCTCCAGAAGCTTTTTATGCTAGTTAGGAGTGAACTGAATTTGGACCTTAAAAACATTAAGCAAGATCAGGCAAAATTTTGGAAGCAGCATCCAGCCCTTGTAAAGGTATTTAGTGTTCTGAGACATAACTATCTTGCCTTGTGTCTTAGTCATCATTTCGCTTATCTTTATGCCACTTCTTTGCAGACTGAACTGTTGATTCAAGCTCAATTAACTCGTGAGTCAGAATCTCTATCTCCATCTCTGCAAGGTGATTTTAAACATGTTTTGGAACTTGCTCCTCGCCTCCTTGAAGAACTGATGAAGGTGGTCTCTTCGTTTCTTCTTTTGCATTTTTTAGCAGCCTCTTATAGAAGTCCTTTGGAGATCTAAATTTGTGTCCGTAAAGCCTTTTTGGAAAACTTACATCCGGTGCATGCTAGGCCAGTTTTACTGATGCTTTGCCTTGTTCAGATGGCACTGGTTCCACGCAATGCTCAGGGGCAGGGATGGCTGAGGCCTGCAATTGGGGTGGTTGAACTTTCGCAGTGCATAATTCAGGTGATTGTCCATCATCCACTTTTGTTTAGCACTTCTGTACGGCTGTCTGTGTCTGAGTGTGCACGCGAAGCAGTGTTCATGAAGCTTAATTTTTTTTATGTATAACAACATCTGCCTACCCAAGCAATTTAATGTAAATGTTCCAAATTGTGTGATTGCACATGTGTATTTATTGATATAGATATGGATATCGATGTGAGCCTACTTAAAATCCTTGGTGGGTTGCTTAGGTGGGTGTTTGATTTGCTAGTGGCAGGCTCATAGCTTGGTTTTGGTGTTCTGTCTCCAGATTTCATTCTTCAGTTTCCTCACCCAAATATTGATCGAAATGCGGTAAAATCTAAGTATATATTATGCTGGTAAATAATCTGGAAGAAACCAGTGTCTATGTTGTTGATAGGATTATCTGTGCTGCATATATTTTAGACACGTGCTATTACTTTTGAACAGTAATGTCCTGAAGTATCATGCACATTAATAGATTACCGGAATATTGTATGTGATTTGACCAATTCTATATTGATTTCCAGTTGGTGAACATACATCAAGTTAAATTATTTAATGTTTTTGTTTGACTTGGCAAATATTAGAATCCTTTATTATTTAGGCAAATTTATATAATAGATACATAGCTATGAGGTCAGATCCACTTAGCTTCTACATTTATGACTAATTTAGAGTCTTACTCTAACGGACTAATACTGCAGGCTGTTCCCCTAAGTGCAAGGCCTATTGGAGGATCAAGTGAAGGCATTGCCCCCTTTTTGCAGCTGCCACATTTTAGTGAGGCCGTTGTAAAAAAGATTGCCCGCAAGGTAATAGTCTTACTTTGGAGTTTGGACCTTTGACCATGTCATGCTGGAAACTCTTATCGTTATCTTGCATAGGGCTAAATATTCTATTTTTGCATAGCTGCAGCTGGTAATGCTGTATTTCTAATTCTATCAGTTATGAATAAAAAGAGGTTCTGTGAATCCTCTTTTTGTCCTCTTTTTGTGACTGAATGGGTGGAAATTTTGTACAAGTTGATCCAGTCAATTAGTTTTTGTATTTTATTTTGTATTTTATTTTATACAAGTTTTGTTCTTTCATTTTGTAGAAGGTGAGGGTGTTTCAGGAACTTCATGATATGTCTATGCAAGAGTGTGCTGAGTTGCTTTCTCAAGTTGCTGGTTTCTCACCCGCTGAAGTAGAAGATGTTGAAATGGTTTTAGCAGCAATGCCTTCCATATCACTTGACGTTAAATGTGAGACTGAAGGTGAAGAGGGTATACAAGAGGGTGACATTGTCACTATTAATGCTTGGGTGACACTACGACGCGATAATGGTCTAATTGGTGCCCTTCCCCATGCCCCCTACTTCCCGTACCACAAGGAGGAAAATTTCTGGTTTTTGCTTGCAGACAGTGTTTCCAATAATGTTTGGTTCTGGCAGAAGGTAAATTTCATGGAGGAAGCCGCAGCAATTACTGCTGCTTCCAAGACAATTGCAGATACAATGGAGGGTTCAGGAGCAAACATGAAGGAAATCAGTGCCGCTATCAAAGAAACAGTTGACAAGGTGAAGAGCGGATCTAGATTGGTAACAGGCAAGTTACCTGCCCCAGCAGAGGGGAACTACAATTTGACATGTTACTGTCTGTGCGACTCTTGGCTTGGTTGTGATAGAAGGACAAACTTGAAGGTAAAAATTTTGAAGCGTACACGAGCCGGTACACGTGGCGGTTTTGTGGAAGATGGACCGATTACAGAGGGCGGAATTGAAGAGGAGGACGATGTTGATGATGAAGAATATGACGAGGATTATGAGAGTGAATACAGTGAAGATGAGGCGGATGAACAACGGGATAGAAAACAGAAGGGCCCTGCTGCAAATGGCAAGGCTCATACACAAGGTGCAGACTCAGAAGGTTCAGACGAGGACTAGAACACAAACCTTTAGCCATTTTGTTTTCTTTGTTCATCTATCCTTTTTAATTCGGTGAAAGAATTGAAACAACCACCACAATGATAGTTACCATGTCACGATATGTTCCCATCCTTGATTTTGGCAGGTTTTTACTATAGTTTCGATACGCGGGGATTCAAACCCATTTAAACTTCAGTTTTTTTAATAGGATTTGGACATTTTGTTATTAATCTCCTTGTAACACAAGTTATTTATGAACCAACACTTATGTTGGGAATATAAGATGGAGTCCAACCTAACAAAGTGAAAGACCAATCTAATGAACTTCTATCAGCTTCATCGAGTGAACCAGACAAGATCTGGTTATCTTCCTCGGCTTCAACAGTGTTCATCTGGATTGGAGTCGACATTTAACACTTCATTCAAGTTGTGGATTCTCTTTCTCAGTTAGCATTTTATCCTCACCATTAAGATTGCTTTGCCATATAATAAGGTAATACCATTGTGCTTCTCTTTCGCTGCTGCTACTATCATCGTAGCAAATTTACTCTTTCGGTTGAATTTGACTGTGTGATGAATTTTTTTGGGTAGTAGCACGTCCATTTTTTAGTAACAGTAGCAGCGGTCAACGACGGTTTCGTCTGGAGATGGATGAGTAAGAGTCATGCTACTGTACTTCTCGTAGTAGCAGTAGCTTTTTCTTATTTGGTGAATTTGGTAGTTGCAGTTAGTGAATTCGGTAGTAGCAGTAGTTGTTTAGTCTCTAGTAGCAATAACTTACCGATCGTGGGTAGTAGCAGCAAGTTCTTATCGACGGGTAATAGCAGCACTTTTCTACTCGGTAGTAGCACACATTTTCTGGTCGACTATAAAAGTTGATATGTAGTGAAGGGTATTCTGATAAAATTGTAATGACAGATAACATGTGGATATTAATTTGTCCTAAGTTGTTAATATTTGTCCTTAAAAGTATAAGATAATATGTAAATGGTGTTTTGTAAACTGAAATTTGATCAATAACTAAAATGTAGTTTACTATAATATTAAACAAACATTGAAACATGAAATTCATAAGTCCAACACACAAATCTGAGGGAAGCAGCGTGCCTGCAGAGATTTCTTGAGGAGTTGTTCCATGTGTTAGGAATATTGGGATATACTAGGCTAACTGTCCGCGCCAGCGCGGGTCGAAATCGTCTAATGATAGATATCAATAAATGATGTAAATAATGACTTAATAAGTTCCTCTCAAAATGACATAATAAGTTCCTTTCAAAAGTGTATAACATAGTAAAGATTTTTAAAAATTAGATATCTTCTAAAGGAGCATAATGCATAGACAGAGAGGAGAGACACTTTTTCTCCAAGTCTACCCTAGCTACTTAGTCTAGGTTCTTACTTGGATACTTAAACTACTTTTTATTTGTCATACATACAGTTATACACAAATAGATACAACCCTAACACTAAAAACGTCTATGTCCCACTTGATAAATCACAAAGATTTCAGTATCCAAGCACAATACTAAAAATGATCCTAGCCTCAGTACTTCCTAGCCTTTACACAGAGGTCGACGACTCATGTAGTCTTAATAAATCAAAGACAAAACGGATACACAGAATTATCCAAAATAGTCTAATAGTGAACTTTTATTTTGAAAAAGAACTATATAGGCCTAGCATTCAAATCCATAACCATATACTTTTGAAAATCACACACATTGAGTGAAATAAGTCTTTCGATCTCATGTTGGTGCTTGTTTAATTGGTTAATGGTGATTGAGCTTCTTCCTTGCCTGTTTGTTCAAGTGACAGCAAATATATTTATATCACCGAAAACAAAGCACTGAACCATAAATATCGTTGTTCAGGTTTTGGAAAATGTCATACTTGTCTATCAGGTGAGTAATTAATGTAAGGGAAAGCACATAGTTAAAGCATCATGTTTTTACCAGAGAAGACTTGATTATCACATACGACAAAAATGTTGAAATGTAACAAACTGAGCAAATATACAATTCAATATCAATATCAATACTAAGTGTTAGATATATAATGTTCTCTTTCAAACAGAACTAAAGACGGGACAGTTTAGAAACATAAGGTATTGCTGAAATGGATACCAAAACAGTCTGAGCATGAAGGTAGGTCAAGAATTTGTTGTCAAGGCAACTGATGAACTTTTAAGTGGTCAGAGAATTAGGTTCTTAATTCGTGTGAACATTTGTTGGTGAGGATGAGATTTATTGCCTAGACCTCAAATCATCATTGATAAACAGTATTGATACCATGCCTTTTGAAAACTACAAAACTATTGATACAAATATTAATGCTCTGTGACCATGGAAAGAAGCAAGATTTCATATTTTGTGTTTTTCATGCAGCTAGTTGTGTAGGAAAAGAGCTAAAACAATATTTTGGGCCTCAAACAGTAATTAAGAGATGTAATATTTCAGGCTTGCTTGAAATTCAATTCAAAAGCTGTATGGATGGAGGATATCAAATTCAGAATAATAATTAAGAGAGGAAAGTCATAACTTTTAACAATTGAAACAGATGTGAGGAGAACTTACGGGTTTTCTGACGTTCCAAACAAAACTGTGACTTCTAAAAATAGGGCCTAGCTCTTTCTCAGAGTACATTAAGTGAGAGAATTATGTTCACTGATGATGAATTTTGAGCTATACAGAATAAGAAGAAATCAACATCTAAAACAAATAGAGATACATATATTTTGAACAGTAAGAAAATAAACCAAAGTAAATACAGAGGTAAAATGGTAGTTAAACTTAACGAAAAGGTAGTTGGACTGTGGTTTTGATGACAGTGTATAAGATCCTATAGCAGATTTTTTTTGAGAAAAAAAGTCTTACATTTTACCAGTAACTACCTTAAACATATATGTTTTAAAGCCGATACTTATTTTAAGCTTCTAATATCATCATGTTACCCCACTTTAAGATTTTCAGAACCTATTAGAATCTGTGAGATGAAACATAGAAGATCAATGGTCATTAACATGGAAAAAAATTCTTTTACTCACTGCGTAGAAGTAAAACTATTGGTCAGTATTGCTTTTACCCAAAAAAATGAAAGATAACAAAGAAGTGGCAAAAAAACATATAAACTGCAATAATTCCCATCATTGCATCTTCGGCTTTCCCTATGAAGCAATTTAGAGTCTCATTCAATCAAAATTCAAAAATTGTTGACATCAAATAAACCATTAACGCATTCCAACAGTATCATTATCTGAATAGTTCTACAGAGCCACTTAGTCAATGAAAACGAATAGAACAATAAGGAATGAAGTAAACCTGTAGAAGATGCAAAATTAGTGGTTTGATTCAATACCTTTGAGCATGGAGGAAAGTAGCTACAAATGGAATGAAAAAAGATGTGATCATGTTGATCACAGAGATAACAACACAAAATAACATATGAAAAAAATGGTATATACCAACACATATGCATAAGAACGGTCAGGTGAAGCTCACCTCCATATCAGGTATTTTATTGATATGTATGATGTTCAGACACAAAACAGAGGCAAAAACATGGGGTATTACACTGTAAACCATAGAAAAATGCATATGCAAATCAAAACCAAAACAGAGGCAAAATAGACAGACTAAAAAAATACCAAAAACGACACTGAAATCCTAGCAAAAAGCAAAAACCCAGAAAAGTAGCAAGAGAAATATGAAAGGAGTGGAAATTCATACACAATGGTGTGATGCAACAGCGGAATCTCTCGTTATCAAAGCCTTCATTGCCTCCAGGTTAGAGAAATAAACATTCACCTAAGTAAACACTTCAACAACTCGAAGTCGCTCCAAAAAAAGCTACAACCTGAAGCACCATGGAAAATCGAAAGAAATCAATTCAACAATAAAAATTCAACAACTGCTACATTAAATTAAATAATCACAACAACTAATCATAATATCTTGAATAAAATACATGAACCAACTTTTACGTTAACACACAGAGAGAACATTACAAATCCCCTTCACATATGCAACATTTGTATAATAAGCCCCCATCACAAAATTGCGGTACTATTGTGTTCACCGACTTTCTAGTAACACTGCTTTATCTATTGGAAAGTAGAATAAGTTATTTATAGCTACATTAACATGTTAATCTAAATTACTCTTCTGCTCTATTGATTTATATTAGTCTAGTTGTGACCCAAGTGAAAACTGAAAATAACTTCATCAAGTGAATCATAATTAAATTGATTGCTACTGATCTTTGCTAGAAAAATAATTAACACTTGAAATGATAAACCTATATATAAAAATTATCTTCAAGACAGTGATATAATCTGATACATAAATCAAAATCAAAATGACATGAGATCGCAACAAAGATCACAACTAAAACATACCGAAAAAGCTTTCAAAACAGCATCTAACCAAACCTACGAACATCAATTGCAAAGTAGGAAACAAAAACAGAACCAAACACACATTTGAAAAAATAATCAAGTTTTTTCCATTCAATCAATAAAATAGGTTCATGTCTGTCAAAGATGCCCAAAGAAACATATACAAAAATTAATCCCAAAATAGATATCTATACCCAACGAAAAAAAACCTTCTCTCGTCTTTCGCTTCTTTCCCTTAGCTGCGTACGGCCTCACCATTTTAGTAGCTCTGAGGAATACAACTGCAAAGCAACATACTTGATAATAAGCTCTCCTCAATAACCAGCAACTCAGTTCAAGATTGAAAAACCAAAGAGAAACAATGAATAGGTATTAACAATTTCATATCTGGGTGATTGAAGAAATTCAAGCAGGTACCGTCACCCTCGAAAATGAACCAAAACTGAACACTTTGATAGAAGACCATATCTGGGTGATTGAAGAAATTCAAGCAGGTACCGTCACCCTCGAAAATGAACCAAAACTGAACACTTTGATAGAAGACCCAGGAAGAAGAAACACTAAAAGATGAAAAGAGGAGTCTGGTTTAAGAAGAGGGAATAGATAGAGAGGAGAGGAGAGAGCAGAGAGAGTGCGTCGGGGATGGTGGGTGATTGGTGAGGACAGACCCGATATGGCAGCCTGTCGAGAGAAATGGAGGGGCCGAGAGAGAGCAGGGTCAGGGAGAGGAGACGTGCAACAGTGGGAGAAAGGAAGCAGTTGGTGAGGAGGATCGAAGGTTTCGGTTGAGAGAAAGCGAGAGCAGGGTCGGGGAGAGGAGTGGAGATGAATGAGAAATGATTGAGAAAAAGCAGACGGAAAGAGCTGTGGCTCTGTGAACAGTGAAGGTTTCGGAGAACAAAGCCGAAGAAGCATCGGCTTATAAACAGTGCGATTGCGGACAAAATGGTATTTCAAACTATCGTGGCTTGGCTTGGAGCGACTGAAGCCAAGCTAAAAGTGGCTTCTTATGAACAGTATCGGCTTGTTTCAGAATTGGTATATAGGAAATATTATAGAAGGGCATTTTTGTCTTTTCATTAGTCAATACTCCTATATGTAGGAAGTGTTGTACTATGTGGATTAACTGAAAAATATTCACAATGTAGTCTCTAAAGCTTTTTCTCTCTTTTACTATTTTTGCATTTTCTTACAATAAACCATGAATCTTATCACTATGGACGGGATCTCGTTGATCGAATTCTTGTCATCCTTGACCATAACCTCAGCCTCTTTTTTGTTGTCCTGACGTAGGACGGAGGAAGTTGAAGAACAAATCGATCGTTGCAAGTCAAAATACGGTTTGTTGCAGATTTGGCGTTTGACGTCCAAATGACTATTATTATATCTTTTCGGAAGCAGAACGATAAGACAAGTAAAACTCATTGATTTGTTATGATGTATGAGCTTTTTCGGCTATCTGAATTCATCTTGGGCCTCAAAAACAGCAATTTACTAGTTTTCGATATTTTATGTTTTCTAGTTCTATTCAGATTTGGTTTTAATTCATTCCTTGGGTTTTAGGCTTGGTTGTTAGTCGTCTTAGGGTTTTGTTTCTCATATATAAACACCCTTATGTGTAGCTGACATTCAGTTTATCAATTTTAATAAAAAAACCCTAAGAGTTTTTCTCTTATTTTCTTTTTGTTTTCTTTTGAATTTTGTAGACGAAAGAGAGATATATCCATATGCGTGTCCTGTTTGCGTCGACAAAGTTGATCACTTCGATACTGATTGCCCATACCTAGATAGAATCCCACCTGGTGCAGTTCTAGGACCTAAATATGACCAGGTTTGTATTGCTTGTGTCAATATTGGACATATGAATTTCGTGTTTCAGTGTATGGTTAATTATAGTTTAAATGTTGCAGAAGGAAGAGGATGTGGTTATGATCGATGTTTGGAAGGACATCACGCAATAGAAGTATGGAGGGCTAACCAGCGTTACTCCTCAATAGATGGAGAGATCTCAAGCGAAGAATTCTATAAGATAAACCACTTATCGAATTTCAACAATAGTAATAAATGTTCATTTCAGAAACTAAGACAAACTAGGGCCACAACCACAATAAAGAATAATAAATTTATTGGGCATTATAAAAAAAGAGTAACAAGCTATAGTTTTCAAACCAAGATGAAATTCAAGATAATCTCCTGTAACTAGAAACCATACCAACAGGTCGATTCCTCTTCAACAATCTCAGGAGCTCCTCTTTGTCTCCTTGCAAATCTGGAAGTTTAAGCTTTTGTTTCCTTTTACCGTAAAGGATGTAGCCAGGCATGCCAGGGTACTCACTCGCTCTCATCATCCTCATTGTGACACTCGTCCTTGGCTTTGTTCTTTTTCTCCATAACCTTCTTTTCAAGTTCCTCGATGGATGGGATCTCGGCTATACAGGCATGGGCATTCTCGGTCTCTACCGATGTGATCAACTGAGCCGGCGCAGACACGACAGGCAGATGGATCTATATCTTTTAGGACTGCAAAATTCAAAAGAACACAAAAAAGAAAATGAGGCAACTGATTCATATTCATTAATACTAGTACGTGTTCATTCCACTGGTTAGAGACAAACCTCACCATGGTTAGAAAAACTTCACCAAAACAAAGAAATGGGTCTATATCTATATTTCGACTACAAAATTTAAAAGAAACAAAATCAAATAACTGATCGACTATCGAGAATAGTAGTACATGTTCATTCCAGAAATTAGAGAATAAATCTAACTTACCATCCGGAATCATACTCAATTTTAATATACCAATTAGCAAAATTGAACCGGGAATGAGGAAATTCAACCTAAGAAGAGGATTTATTAAAGACTAGTTGATGACTTTTTTCTTAATGGTTTACTAGCCTTTCTGCACGTGAGAAAGGGCCGTGTTCGCACGTGCGATTGTTGTTAGAATTTACGTTAACTTGACTTGTTACAATTATGGTAAGAGATTTATAGCCTTTTGCCTTCCAATACGTCCCTTGTAGAAGAGCCCCACTTGAGCGTGCAAAATTTCACATTGTTTTAATCTTAATGTCTGTTATACGCATCACCAATAATCACAATTCATGAAACAACAGTTGTAAACAATATACCATACATATAACTATTACTCTTGATATAGCTAAACAGTTTCAAATATTTAATTTCTTCCTTTCTTGAGTCTCTTCCTCTTCTAATGGCCAACTATTTGTACTGCTTTCTCAGAAGAAACTAACCATAATCATTTAAAAGTAACACTAAACTATATAGATTCACATGTCCAAACTGACTTTGTAATTTCTTTATTTTGTCTTCAATTCCTTCCCACCACCCCTTCATATGAATCCTATATCTTGTAACTTGCATAGGGATATGTAAAAGGAATTTTAAAGTCAAAAGACAAACCTCTAAACCAAGAAGTTGTGTAAACATATCAAAATATACAAATGAGACGCATTATGTAGTATTCTGAAAAAATTGACGACAAAATTGAACCAAAACATGTCGTTACAATCAGGGCCGGTCCGTCATGTTTGGAGGCCTTGTGCGAGATATCAAATGTGACCGTTTAGATGCTTCTGATAAAAGATAAACAATACACCAAAAGTAGAAGCGTAGTATCGCAAATAGACATGTATGCAGACCAAAAATTAAGATCATATCAACAAAAAAGATAGAAAACCGAAAGCAAATTTTCTATAAAAGCATATTAGATTGATTTCAAAAGCAAATGCTAGGTAAGCATGTTACATTAACTTCAAAAGGAATGACCAAAAGTCTGAAAATCTTAGTTGCTCTATTACAAAAACACACCAAGTACTACAATACTACCAGAATTTTACCAAGATGAAATAGCCAATGCAATACTATTTTCTGAATACTGATCTTCTAGCTCTTTTAGATACAAAATCATCAATTAATCTATCATAGTCAAGTTTTTACAAGAAAGTTTAATGATCAATTCAATTTATATCAAACGATTTATGTATAATCCTGCAACCATGGAGTCCATAACAATAACACACTAAAACAACAATCACTCATACATATTTAACAGTAATTTTCAGATCAAGAAAACATTCTCTCTAATTTCCCAAAAGAAACATACCTTGGTATCAAGAAAGGCAAGAAGATCGTCAGGCTACTAAGGCACGTCCTTGAACTTCTTATAAATCGGCAAATCCTTCTACAAAACCAGAAATCGGCAAATCAGACCAGTTAAAAGCAACAAAATAAATCAATAATTTATCCCTGAGTAATAGATAATGAACCAAATGCACACTTGAAGAGGAACTGACTCACTGAAGAAGAGCTCATTCTGTGGTTGTCAACACTGAGTCGGAGACCGGGAGAGGAGAGGTCGCCGAGTCAAAAAGAGAGAAACGAGAGGTCAAAGAGGTCACCAAGTCTGAGAGCGGGAGAGGAGAAGTTGGACAATCGAAAAAGATGAGAGGGCGATTGGTGATTGGTCGACTGGTCTCTGGACGAGATGAGGGGATGGGACTGTGACTCTAAGGGATTGTGGTCTGAGGGTTACGAAAGTGAGTGAGGAAATTTGCCCAAAAAAATCACCCATTAAAATGTGTCTCCCAAGGTTCAAACTTAGGTCTCCAAGTCACACAATCAAACAAAAACCAACTGAACTACATCTCCAGTTGATAATTTGCTCCATCTTTCTATTTTATATAGGTGTACAAATTTTTTTTAAACCTCTAAAATTAAAGGCCCTGTGCGGTCGCACTTTTGACACACCCTCTGGGCCGCCCCTGGTTACAATTGATGAATCATGTGCCATGCAAAAATCATCTCTATGGAAAGGAAAGAGAAAACCGGAACATACCTGGAACGAAAATAACAAAAACCAAATTAGTGAAAACCAAAATAGTGGAAATTGAACCTCGTTTCCTCTTTCCACGACGGTTAGAGCCTTCCTTCGTTTGATTAAAGGAACAATAAACTTGAAAATTACCTGATAATAGCAATTTCAATATGAAACTTCAAGAAACTCAAACAAAAAAGAATTTGAAAATCAAATACCCATATATCAAAATCCAATACCCTGAGATCAAAATCTACGTGTTGGAGAATTTTTCATTGAATTGTATGATCGTGAGCGGGACTTCATTGCAAAGAGGAAAACGTCTTTTGCTGTTATCTGGTGTACTTGTGGGAGAAGTTTAACTACGATTGAGGTTCTGTTTCAGTAACCTTTTGATCCCCTCAGATTATCCTTTTGCCATTTGCCTATTTTATCCAATCTCTGCAAACAAAAATAAATCGTGGGCATTATTGGTATTAATCAAGAGGCAGTTCCATAAGACAAATTGTCTTAATTAATAGAGATCACACCCATTTTTAATCACATTTTCCATCACAACCGTTCAGTTTATAGGACTATATAAGTAAATCACTTCTACAATTTTTTCAGTCAAATTAGTGATCGTTAAGGCATTGAAATATATCAAATCAATGGATGATCCAAATATGTCAAACATGAACCGTTCAAGTTTATAATCTGTGAATCACATTTATGAATGCCTTAACGATTTTCAATTTGTATGAAAATTTGTAGAGATGATCTACTCATTTATATCTATAAACTAGACGGTCGAGATGTAAATATGTGATTGGAAATAAGGTAAAACGAAAAAGTCATCAACAACAAGAAGGTCCTTAAAAGATCATCTCTCATTCAATCTAAATAGAACATAATAAAAATCCAAAGCGAAATCGAAACCATACCGGGCGGATCCCTCTTCATCAGCCTTAGGAGCTCCTCGAGGTCCCTGTAGATAATCGGTGGTCTGTACTTTTTCTTAATTTTGTTTACTACGTTGTTAGTTGGGAGTTGTTTCCTATCTTTCATCGGTGTGTTTTGGGCGAAACCTCCTTCCATGGCTTGGGTGAGAGAGAGGTTTTTGTGCATTCTTATTTATTAGTAGTTTTGGATAGATACTTTTTTAATAGCAAAATATATTATCCTATTTACGGAAGGAAATAGGAAAACTCGATTGGAAGTATTCAAGTAAGGTATATATAAGTTATAGAGAGAACTTGACGGATGAACCTGTGGCGCAATGGTAGCGCGTCTGACTCCAGATCAGAAGGTTGCGTGTTCGATTCACGTCAGGTTCATTTTTTTTAAAATTAATCTATGTGATACGCTATCAACTGATGACACACTGAAATGTTTTCTATTGTGCATGTTTCTTATCTGATTAATATATATATAGATATCTTCACCTTCCATCATCAGCACTGCATGCTTGCACTATCTCATGTATGGCATTTTGTAGAAATAGGTCTCAATCGATTGCAAACATATGAACCCAGATGATGATCTGTAGAAGTTAAAATGGTTTTGACATGTTTTATGGACCAGAGTGACAACTCTTGCGAATTGGAGTTGTTATCTCTCAACTAACCATGCATGGATTACAAATTATTGTTCATTATACTCGATATGAACGTGAACTCACATTCTTTATTTCTCAACAACTCCTCCAAGTTCATCAAAGCTTGGAATCTTTTTCTTCTAGGTTCCACAAAGATCGACCAGATAAGACCTCCCCGGTCTTTGTTTGTGTTCCTCCATGCATGACTGGGGTTAACTGATGCAGGCTTGCCTGAATTATGGTGTGTAGAAGACGTGTTTCTAGCTCGATTAGCTCAGCATCTTCCTACTTTGGCACGTATATTGCTGTTGCACTAAACAAATTGTATATTTGGGTGTTAATACTACAACCAAAAGTCTCTCACAGTCATAATCACTTAAATTTTCTGATGACTTGTACTTTGTTTTTTCCTTTCTTTAATTCCATTTGTTCTATTTGAAGTTAAACTTTGAATGTTCCCGGCCTTCATTCCAGTCTTACACTATTTATATTATTTTCTTCTTTCTCTGGAATCTATAAAGAAGGAAGGGGTTCGGCACTCGAGTCGACTTGGATTTGGACACTAGACCTGTATCTATCTTCATATTTGTCTTTGTTCACGCAACACTGCTATATATTTGTTGTGTATAAACCCAAGTAGCCAACTTTGTTTTATGAATCCAATTCTAGCTAGCTAGTGTGTTGTACACTCATTTTGTTTCCACAGAATTGCACATTTCATAAAACATCTATTACAATGAAAGAGGATGATATGCCGTGTTGCCAGGTCGATTTCTGGGTGTTTATAGTGATCAGTTTGATCCTTGTGTCACTTGCTGGTATTGCATCTGGCCTTGCATTAGGACTCTTGTCTTTCAGCAAAGTTGATCTTGAGGTCCTCATTAGGTCCGGCCAACCCAAAGACCAGAAGAATGCAGGTTGATTATCAAATTTCATCACATACTATAGGTACTAGTTCCTTCAATTAGCTACTTCTGAAGCTTCATCCACTATTTTTCTTTCATATAATTTTACAGCAACAGTTCTGCCTCTTGTTAAGAATGAGCATCTACTGTTATGTACTCTCCTCATAGTCAAGTCACTGGCAATGGAGGTATGCTGACATATACATGCATTATTTGAGTTCATATTCCAAACTTATTGATTTGAATGTAAGGTGGTTCTATCTGCAAGGTACTTCCCATTTTTGTGGACTCAGTTCTCCCAGTTTGGGCTGCATTCTTGTGTCTGGCACGCTTGTAGTTGCATTTGCAGAGGTAAGTTTTTTTTACTTAACAGTTTGATTTTGGTCATTATGTAGCTTAAATGCTTTATATGCAGTTATACACCATGATCATCTTACCTTCCAAATTTATCTTTTCTCTTAGATTATTCCTCAAGCTGTATGTTCTCGATATGGATCGAGTCTTGGTGCAAAAGGGTCTTACTTGGTACGATTACTTCTGGTGGTCTTTTTCCCCATAGCATACCCTTTCGGTAAGGTAATACAGTTGGATTGTTGTATTATCATTCCACCATAGATGAAGCACTAGTATAGGGTTTTCGGTTTTCTATTTATTAACAATTTTGAACATGGCACAGCTGTTGGATTGCCTCCTTGGAAAAAAGCATTCTGCGCTCCTAAGAAGAGCAGAGCTCAAAACATTGGTGGATCTTCATGCAAATGAGGTTTGCTTCTTACTAAAATGTGATTACCATACCTTTCAGTTTTCATGTCTTCTGTGGTAGTTCACAAAACATTCTATTGTTCATCCTCAGGCAGGGAAAGGTGGAGAGTTGTCGCATCATGAAACTAAGATTATTGGTGGCGCTTTGGATTTGACGCAGAAGACTGCTGAAGATGCAATGTCTCCAATATCAGAAACTTTTTCCCTTGACTTAAACTCCAAACTTGACATGTAAATATTCATCTCTATTCTGAACATAATATTAACTTATGTAATTCTGGCTCAATGTTATATCTTCTTTTTATGTGCTTAGGAATACTCTGGGTTCAATCATGAGCAGAGGTCACAGTCGTGTACCAATCTATTCAGGAAACCCAAACAATATCATTGGCCTCATTTTGGTAAACAGTAGTTCAGAAACTTTGTTTGTTCATTAGTTCTGACCAAGTCTTTCTCCATTAATTCCTTTCCCTTCATTGTTTACCATATATGTTCTTTCTAAGCAACCCTTTTGGCTTCATGTAACTATTACTTGCTCTGGTGGAATTAGGCAAAGAATTTAATCTTCTGTCGCCCTGAAGATGAAACCCCAGTTAAGTACATGACAATCAGAAGAATTCCAAGGTAATGTAAAATGTATAGTAGCAAGCATAAACAATTAGTGCCTCCAAATTACCACCCTGATGAAACATAGGTCCATCACTTGGCATAACTGTTTATTGTCTCTACTATGTGATAACTGTTTGTAGTCTCTACTATGCAACAGGGTTTATAGCAACTGGCCTTTATATGATATACTGAATCAGTTTCGAAAAGGCCAGTCATATGGCTGCTGTGGTGAGGAATAAGAAGGATGTTAATGGACAAGGGGAAATAGATACGGAGTTCAAGATTAGATTCAATACGAGCAGAAGGCAAAGGTATTGCATTCAGGATTTAATTAGTAAAAGTTAAGTTTTTGAGATTTTTTGTCACAGATGGTTAATGTTGCACTGGATGTTACAGGTTTAAATTCTCCGATCAATGGGAAAGAGCGTCTGAGTTGCACCATAGACATATCATCTGTGTATTCCAGTGAAAGTACTGAATACAGGCACTCCACAATCAGAGCATGTCATGGAACAAGATGAAGATCTTACACAAACAAGTTACAAGCGCCATAAAAAGCAAGGCGGTGGAAGAAATGTATCGAATGAAAGTGTAGGATCTATTCAAAGTCACTTGGATGAAGAGGTAATAGGAATCATAACAATGGAGGATGTTATGGAGGAACTGTTACAGGTACTAAGTAACTATAGCATGAAACCTAGTTTGATATGGAAATGTTTATTATGAACTAAACCAACTCTTTTTCTCAAATTCTGTCTTGTAGGAAGACATACTGGATGAAACAGATGAGTATGTGGATGTGCATAGCAAGTACAATTGCACCACCCAGTTTTCTGAACATAGCGGTACTCCACGCTTTATGTCAATACATTACCATCGATATTTACTTAGCTTGTTTACTCTTAATCTGTTTCAGAATCAAAATCAACCTGCTACCTTCAAGACGATCATCACCCTCAAAATCTCATAGAAGTGATAGAACTAAGTCTCTATCTCAAATATATTGGAGAACTCCGGAGGCCTCTCCCTTGTCTTCAACATACAATAGTCCTATACTCCGTTCTCCCATTAATCCTGCGTACATTCAACCACCTCCTATCTTCATCACAAGACCTACTTTGTATCCTTCCCCTGCTAAATCATTACTCAGCGCCATTTCTCCACTAGCTGGACCATTTGCAGGCCTTATTCGCGCCTCGCCATCCTCACATCGAGTAAGTATACATGTTATCTTCATCTAGAGTAGCTTAAACTTCTTACTTCTTACGACTCGTAACTCAAACTTTGATTCTTTACAGGCCTCAAGAAAGTCATATGAGAAGCTAAGACAACACAGTGGACGCAAACCTGCAAGAACCTACTGGCTAAGTTAAGCGAAAATCGCGCGTTGTGATTCATCAATGTATGTGTTTAGATTTAGTTGAAACGCTCAGCAGTCATGAACTTTGTTAATTTACTTATGATATATGGCATGAAAATATTCTCAGAAAGAACAGGAACATGTACACACTTAATTGGGAGATGATCAACCAAATCTAACGTGTAATTAGATACTGATGAATCCATATACATCTCTCTATCATTATTCTCAGATCAAACTCATCACATTCTAGCTAAACAGCTACTCTTCTTCATGTTTCGATCTTGAAAATTGCTTCTGATGAACTAATGATGCCGTGAATCAGGGACTCCAGGACTCAATCTCTTCGACTCATTCTGACTCTTCGTCGACTTCTTCTCATTGACTTTGGTGTTTCCCGATCCTATAAAATACGCTTCCTTCGTTTTCCTAGCCAAGATTTTCCGAATCGTATCAGCTTCCGAAGTGAAAGATTGAGAATCAGAACTAATGTTAAAAAACATATACACCATTAGCAGTAGGATACAATCGACAAAACATCTCAAAATAGACATTTTCTCCTTGGATTCTAAAGTTGCTGCTCTTTTAGTTAAAGCCTGACCAAGAACTACTATATAGTAATCAAAAGGGTCGTTTTTCCTTTGTATTATTCCAAGTGGATTGTAGATAGAGGACCTTTTTTAAAATCTGACTTCTGACTTCTGACTTCTGACTTCTGACTTCTGACTGCTGTGTTTTAATTTCTGTTAATGTAGCAACTATCAACTGATTGACAATCTAATATGCTCGCGCGTAGTCTACTATAACTCAGTAAGTATGTCTTCCTTTTCTATGTGCCGTACAGCATATACATGCAGCTATGTCATTTCAAAAAATTGATTCACATAATGTCAGCATATTTTAAGGTACTTTCATGTATATCAACACTCAATTTACTCTAAGCCAAAATTTTCAAAGCTGAAAATCTTGTAAGGGAACAATTTTTTTTAATCTAGCTGCAGTAAGAAACAAACGAAAGCTCATCATCTCAAAAATATCTTATAAGAAAGAAAGTCACGGCCATTCATTTTGAGTTAAGGTTTATGGCAATAAGATCATACAACCATTGATGTAGTTGTAATGGAAACTATAACTTAGCCTACCTAGCTAAGCCATGATGAGAACTCTGATCTTTCACTCACAACCATCTTTCCATGTTCCTCAGTCTTCTTCATGAATGCTCAAAACCCCATGCCAGCCATCCACCCCACAAGTCTCCAATGTTGGAACGAATTAAATGTTGTAGTCTTTATAAGATATTATTCTTGTGACTAATTAAATTGGTGTAAAGTCTTAATTGGGCGGGACTTTTTGTTGGGTTTTTCAATAGGAAAATAATTATTTATATAATTATATATGTAGTCAAAAGATGCGCATTGGGATTTGGTTGGATAATTAAATTTGTTTTTAATTTCAGAATTATTTATTTTGGAAATTAAAAATAAGATAATATGTTTTAACTGTTTGAAACTAACGTAACTATTGATTTTTGATTTTATATATACAACGACAAATGTCGTTCATTCCCATCAGTTTTCTCTTCTTCTTCCTCCCTTGTTCTTATTTCTAGAAACAAAAAAAGATACAGTAAATTCGCCAGGGTAAGTTCTTGTGCAAAAAATTACACTAGATAGTTATATCCTCAAGATAGACGTCTGTAAACTACAGCACAAGTTGGAGCGAATTTCTGTCTTAGGTTACTGCTCGCATGCCTCTATCTGATCAATCAAGTTAGTTTTTTTGTGTTTCGATTTGTTGTTATTTCAATTTTATTTTGATATATTGTTATTGGGTTCGAAGTTATACATTGGTTATAACATCCAAAACCTTCCTCTCTCCAAAAGAACGCATCAGATTCTACCACTGCGCCAATTCAAAAGGGTTTGGCAATAGCACACCAGCCACCATGAAAGAAAACCCCTCAAGCGAAAACCCTAAGAATGATGATGACGACAAGGAGATTGCACAGGTTGTAACGGAGAGGATGCTGGTGAGGATTATGGAGGCAGTTGGGCTGCCTCTGGCTACCGGCATTTCTTTCCTGAACGTTAAGGTAAATCACTTGTGGGTGATGTAGAACAGATGACGTTGGAAGTCGAAGAGCAAATTGACCGTTGCAAATCCAAACCTGGTATGCTGCAGATTTGGCGTTCGGTGTCAGATTGACCATTATGATACATTTCTAGAAGCAGAACGGCCCTACCAACACAACTGGTTGATTTGCCAAGACATATGGGTCTTTTTAGCCATCCGAGTCTGTTTTGGGTTTCAAATTGCAGTTTTTCTACTTTTGGATAATTATTTTTAATAGTTTGTTTTGGATTTGGATTTTGTTTAATCCTTGGGCTTTTAGGCTTTAATGTTAGTCGCCATAAGGTTTGTTTACTCCTATATAAGGAGCTTTACCAGTTGTACTCGAAATTATCTTTTTATCAATCAAAAACCTTGAGTTTACTCAATTCCTGATGGATTCCAGAAAACCTCTCGTGGATTCGGGAGTAGGCTTGTGGATTCAAGTTATATCGTTGGTGGATTCCAACACTCTTATATATTCGCTGCATCAGTGGGATGCGCCGGTTTGGCTTCCGTTCTTGACGACTTTGTTAACTTTTGGGACTTCAGCTCTTGGGATTGCGTATGGGGCTTTGTCTACTAGTTGGGATGCAGAGTAGAAGGGTTCCATTCTTGGTTTTGAAGAAGCTCAGAAGAATTGGGTTGATATGTGGAGAGAGGAAGATGAGGCTAGTTCATAGATCAATATTGCAATTTTTAAGTGATACGTATTGGTTATTGTAACTAGCATTGGTGCCCGCGTCTAGAAGGGGTGGTTGATTTGATTTTTTTCTTTTTGAAATGATTCACGATTGATATATTTTCATCTTAGTATGATAAATACTTAATAGTGCGGTTTTAGTCGGTTTGATTAGTTATTGTCTATTTTTTTGCTATTTGATTCAATTATTGTGCAATTTTTGCTATTTGATCAATTATGTGCAGTTTGACCACAAATGTAAATTTCATTTTGGAAGAAAACTGAGTAATAATCAACAACGAAAATTTCAAAATTGCATGTAGTAAGTTATCAATAAATATCAAAATTGGCTTATAAAAATGTAAAAAATAGGTGCAAAACCGTCATTAATATTAGTATTATGAATATTATTAGTATCATTAATATTAGCATTATAAATATTATCATTAATATTATTATTATTAAAAATGTCTTTTTTCATGCAATTCAATTTTAAAAAAAAATTATGAAAAACAAAAATAGTGACAAAAATGTAATTATATTGAAATGAGAGTAAAACTGTTAATTTAAAAATTGATGGATTAATTTATAAAAATATAAAGAAAGATGAACAAAACTGTTTCTTGTAAAAAAAACAAAAAGATGATTAAGCATTTTCTACATAACCATGTACATTGACATAGTTTCCTCATAACATAGTTAGCTTTTTTTCTCTTATATATATATATATATATATAAAAGGTTTGAAAGCCAATCTAACTATGAGAATCAGTGCCACGGTTGGTTTTTTTTTATTTCCCCTTATATTTATCTGCTTTTACAATTGATGCCGTGTATATTCTTGCACTTCTGCAGAATCCTTTACCAACTTGCTTATTGAAATATAAGCTCTCTTTCATGAATGTGCTACTTATCTCCATATCTTTTGGGGGAAACAAAAATGTTGAACAAAGTGAGGAACAACGAATAGGCATTTGATTAATAAAAGTTAAATAAAGGCCTCAAATCCAATAGTTAACTTTATCCTATAAATTTCTTCTCTGATGACAATATGCCTTTAGAGCACCTGCACCCGTTTTTTAGCATGCTCCTCTTATTTTGAGGAGGAGCAAGCATTATTTGAGCAAGTGCTATTACTATTTGAGTAATATGAGGTGCAATGCAGTGTTTTCGTGCAGCGGTAGGAAAAAATAGCACTTCCTATTACTATTCATTGAATTTTTTTTTTTAAAAAAATTCATGACTTGAAAAGAAGGTGCGATTTTATTACTTGAAAATATAACGTACATAATGAAAATACATAATTTAAAGTACATGATTAGAAATGAAATTACATAATGGAAATACATAATTTAAAGTACATAACTAGAAATGAAAGTACATAATAGAAATACATAACTATGGAAAAAGTGGGCGATAGCAATTTGAAAAATTTTCCTCGCTAGCATCTCCTTCATCGACATCAAGTTGCTTAAGAATTGCCGCTTTCCTCTTTGAAAAATACCTCTTTGATTTTGGGGTCATAGCCTCCGTATCCATTGCCATAATCCTTAATTCTTCCGCTATGGCCCTCAATTTGAAGTCTTTCTCTTTAAGGCTAAGTTGTTTTTCGTATAAAGCAAGCTCCATAGCATCACTTGTTTGTTGCGCGGCTAGCCAAGATTTTTGATTTTCCACAATGTTTTTCAAAGCCTCATCCCTTACCTCATTTGAAGAAGTCGAGGCGACCTTTTTTCCCTTTCTTTTAGCTTCCTTGGCCGCCTTCACTCCCATTGGTCTAACCGGACTTGAGGAAGCTTCAAGGTTGCTTTGTGGTGTTGCAATCACTTCATCCTCAGCCACATCGATTGTGGGAGGCATTGAGCTAACGAGCGGAGTAGAGGCGGCAGAGTTGGCATATGAAGAATGTGGAGTACTAGTTTGGACTTCTCTAAAATAAGGATGGTTCTTCACCACTTCCCAACAATCAAACCGCGTAAACTCTTTCTTCTTTTGTGCCACATAACATGATTGAGCATTTCTTATCTAATAACAATAACAAATTTATATGTCACAATAATATCTAATAAATAGAGATGACAACATTTATTTAAGTAAATATACATAAATTTAGGAAAATGTTATCATTATAAACTCTTACCTCATCTTACAAATTTGAGCCGAATTGTGAATTCCTTCGTGCATAAGCAAGAGCGGCACCCCAAGCTTTCAAAGTCGGCTTCAACTTAGTAAAACGAGAAGAAACCGCAGTTTGGCTCCTATGCTCCGGCCTTGACTCATGAGGCGCAATCTCCCAATTTTCATGAAAATCGGTATGTACTTTTTCCCATAATTTATCGGACTTTTGCATGTTGCCGGTGATAGGACAAACGCTAATACGACAAATCTTCGGAAGCAAGCCAATTGGACATTTTTCTAGCAAAAATAGAAAGGAATGGGAGAGGAGATGGAAGGAGTGGAGAAATTTGTTGTGCACAAATTGGTGTGAGATGTGAATGAAGTTGATGCAGTATTTATAGAAAAATTGTAGGGTGTTATTTGCAATTTTTTTTTATAATTTTTTCGGATTTTTTTGCAACATTTTTCCCCAAAAATTGGAAGGCCGTTGCCTTCAAATCTGGGTCGTTGGATCTAAAATCAAATCAAACGGCCCAGATCAATCTGCCCGTTGGATCCGATTTGTTGTGTCGGTATTGCCACGTGGCGCGCATTGATTGGCCGAGCCGGATCTGGCAGCTCGTGCTCGACGTCAACGAGCGGTCTCCGGCCTCCATCTCTCCCGCTGCACGCTGCTTTCTCCCTTGCTCCTGCTATTTTCCGGCTGGCCCACCGATTCACTCCTCTGCTCGTGCCCAAAGCAGCACCGGTGCAGATGCTCTTATAGGATAAAGGCATTAGATTACTTTGCAGCACACTGCTAATTACAAGCATGCTTCAAAAATAACATAGGTGGACGTTGACTTGCAAGAACATTGTCCAAACAGAGATTCATGAAGCAATTGGGTTAAAAATACTACTGTAATGCGTCTGCATATAGATGATCACTTAACTATACTTAATTGATATTCATATTTCACATAGCTAAGTTGAGGTTACTGTGTACTCTAACTAGTAAAATATAAGATATGCTTAGATCTGAAGCCTCGTGACCAATTTACATATGGATTGATGTAATCATCTATATACTATGCACTTAACTATCGATGCTTCTAAAGTTAATCTTTTAAAATTAGCATATATAGCGACACCAATATATGTAAATAACCACTGATTACAGATCCTACAGTCTAGCTAAGCTCTAAGTAATTAATCTTGTTTTTTTAAGTATGTGATGCTAATTAGAACTCTAAACAACGTGATTACATCAACTAATAGTAGGTTGGATAACAATTAACGAGTAGATTAAGTATAAACAAACAAGTAAAAACCAAAATGTCTGCAGTAATTTATTTCAGCAGCAGAATCAGCACCAAATAAATTCCAAACCAGCAATAGCTAACAGACTTTTTTAAAGACTTTTTTAATCTCTAAAATAGTTAAGTCGTATTAACCAATGATCTGGTTTAGAAGGCATCAAACAGAATCTTACAAATCCCTCTAGAGGGAGACGTTTTGTATTTGTAAATAGGCAAAGTCATGATCAAGAATTGATGAAGCAAACTAAGCTCGACCTACCTTGTTGTCGTCGGTTTGGATTAAGACATTAAGTAATTATGTCGAGTTGGTTTTATACATAGAAATCTAGAGCAAGGATTTGAAAATATTTTTTGTTAAAATGGACATGGATCTTCAATCATTTCCCTAATCCTATTATACGATTAGCTTATTGCCTTTAGTTAAGGACTTGCTAATCATTTCACTAATCCTGTTACCTCTACTAAATAACATGGAGGTGAATTTTTTACGTTAATTAACCATCGTTTGCACATATAAAATGTATGTTAGGCAAAAGATAAACTATAGCATTGCAAAATGCACCTTTCATATCAATTGGCCCAGGTAGTCTTTCTCCCTCGCACTCATAGTAGTTCAAACACGACTTCTCTTCTTGGAACACAACCCTTACCAACATTTCCAATAATTCAACTATAACGACCCTTCCAATAATTCCAAGTACAACGCACAAACCTCAAATGTACATATATCATAGAATTATAATCAAGTAAAAAATCTGCATAATTATCAATCAAGATTGCTAATTGTTCCAATATTTATTAATCGTCTTAGTAATACCGATACCACATTCAAAAGTCGGAAAAATCCAAAACAAGAGTCCTACTATCCCAAGCTATACTTTTCTTCTAGCTAGTTCCATTCCAAGATCAACACCAGAGAAATAAAAGAAATGAACAAAACCAAATCACTCCCTACTGTACAATATGACTTTTCTCTTCTTAGAACAATACATCAAAATTATCCAGCTGAATTAACCATTATTCATCTTGGCCTTAAATCGTCTAAATTAGCAGATGACACAGGCATTGGGATCCTCCTCCACACTTCTCACATAATAATGCGTACTCATCGGAGGGTATACAGCATTGTAGGCCTTAAGAAGCTCAGCCATTGCCGCTTCATCTTTTGGATCTTTCTTCTTCTCATCTCCTTTTTTGGCTTCCTCTTTCTTTGGCTCCTCCTTCTTCTTTTCCTCCTTCGCTGGTCCTACAGACACTATCTCAGTGTGGCATAGCTTCCTCAACTTGCTCACCAAGCATACCGGATCTATGTCCCCAGTCACTGTCAGCTTCTTATCCTTCATGTCCATGGAGATCGAATCTAGCCCTGAAAGTTCAACATCACAAAACTAATTAGCTACAAGAGCTAAGAGAAACACTAATTCATGGATGAGAAACAGCTAGAGTAATATGAGCAAGATAAACTAATCTATACCTTCGAGCCCTGAGACTGCCCTCATGGCTTTCTTCTTCGACTTGTCGTCGTGTACGTCCAACTTCAAGACAACTTTCTGTCATGAAGCAGAGTGAGAAAAACCATTAGAACATATGATCAAACCTTATAAAGCATATATATATAGAGCAAAGATTAAACCCAGTTGAGCTTAGAACTTTAAGAAACGAGTGAAATTTCAGACAGATCGATGAAGTGAATCACATAATTTTATAAAGTTTGGAGAAAACTAATCAAAACTCTACCCAAAAACACACATCATCAACTTAGATTTATGTAAGAAGGAAACCTTGAACATAGCTAGCTTTGGATCAGAGTTAAACATCTCTAAGCTATTATACGTACCTTCATATTCACTGGATTTGAGAGATCTGAAAAACCAGAAGTATAGTGAAGCTGCTAAATTTGGTGGGAGAGAGAAGAGAGAAGGAGATGGTGATGAAGTGATTGGAGTGGCAAGAGAGCAATATATACTAGAAGGGGGTCAACCCTTGAGTCAGTCTTCGGTCAATAAACTGTGCTCCAATTTTTACCCAAATATAAAACAAAACTTCTGGAACTACGTACGCTTTAATTTCAGTCTTCACACCCGAAACGGCACCGTTTACGAGGCTTAAAAGGCTAAAACGACATCGTATAAAGCTCGTTGCCTTTAGAATATTCAAAGGTTTATCATTACCAGGACCATCACAGTGGGATGGTTTGCTGCTTCCACGAAATAGCCAAAGGAGTTGCGAGTCTATGCCGTCGTGGGGACCTTTGTCTAGACTCGTCTGTTGAGTAGTCGTCGTGGGTCGTTGTCCATGGTGTGTCATAGACGAAGTCTCTCCTACACTTCATTCTCCGGCCACCAAGCTTCCACCCACCTGCCTGGCTGCCTCCCGTCTCCTACCTCTCTGCCTCTGCCCCTAGGTAGTCCTTTTGTCTTTCAGATATATAACACATCGGTTTCAAAACTCTTCATTAAGCAGTGATCATATGTACAGACCGGTGCATGCATATAACTAATGCGAGCGCTTGAAAACGTGTAAGAAACTAAAAATCATGCATGCACCTAATCCCGTCATGTAAATCTAAATGATTGGATTCACGAGTCATGACCAGTGAAAGTTATCTTGTACACCAGATTTGAGTCAATAGAGAAATTATAGAATACCTTGAACTTGAAGTTGGACTACTAATTTGTACACGCATACGTACAACGACTAATGTGACCGAGTATACCCTATAGTCGTAGACTGGTCACATAAATAGTGTTAGTTTATGCCTAATTACATATTAATTAAGGCCACTGTCACATGATTCATGAACTTAGTGTCGACTGCTATAGCCTTATAAACCTAAATCGTTTGCTTTGATTCGACATCTGCTGCAACAGCAGTAGTAAACTACTTAGTAATAAGCAGTCAGTAACATGGAAGATCGATGCAGGCATATATGAGCTTCGGTTAGTTATGAACTACAGAGTGATTTAAGATTAATGCATGCTTAGTTAATTATATCTCGAACACGGAAGAACAGGGCTATCGATCTGTTCCTTACATAAACATGAGGCAAAGCTAGCTAGATCGATTTCTATAGAGGAAAACTTTATCTGGGATTTGAGTCTCAGTCTACAAGTGGATGCTAATGAAAGATTTATTTGGACTTTAACAATATTATTACGTGACTTGCAGACCAAGTAATTGATTAGACCTAATCTAAGTATATTACGAGTTGTATTATGGAATGTAATATTTATGATATGTGAATAACAACACATGTTCACAATTACACATCACAAAAACACCCTCACTTTGAATTGATGCATCGTTCTCAAACTCAATGTGTTTTCCAATTAGGTTTATTTCATCCCTCTAAACTTGTTTTGGAAACTCTTTGGGGTTAAATTCATAACCACGAAAAAAGAAAGCATAGAAATTCGTGTCTCAAATCTGATACACACTTTCATACACATGTTTAGGGATGCAGGTAAATGAACTCTAGTACAATTTAGTGTGTGTTTTAGTCAATTAATTAAGAGAATAGATTCTCCTACGATTCCCCTTCATATCACAAACGTGGCGACCTCCCATTGGACATTCCCCCAACCACAATCTCACTTCTGCAGCCAACAATACACGGAGGTCCTTATATAAACCTCCGAAGCCGCCGGCGCTAAAAATTCGCGAACTTCCTACCGCCTTCGGGAAAAGCCCAAAAAAACCCGAACCCGCACGAGGGCCTTTACTTGGATCCGGACGACATGGCCTTATCCGGACTCGGTCCATTCGCCACGGCGGCGACCACCACCGCCGCGTCGACGACGACTTCGTCGGCGGAGGATCTGAGCAAGAAGATTCGGAAGCCTTACACTATCACCAAGTCCAGAGAGAGCTGGACTGAGCCTGAGCACGATAAGTTCCTCGAAGCGCTTCAGCTGTAAGTTAGGGTTTCAATTTCACTTATGGATTGGAATTCTTGGTTTAGTTTGCTCAAATTTGTTTTAATGAAGATGAAGATGTTTTTGGTTTTAGATTAAAGAAAATGTGTGATTATGAATGAATTTGGTGATATATTGAGTAATTAAGTGAATTTTTTACTGGTGAATTGAGTTGAAATGGAGATAATTGTGTTGTTATTTGAGTTTGAAGTACATTTTTCGTGTTAATGAATCATCTATTATGCTCAATTTCTCTTTGGTTGGTGCAGATTCGATCGTGATTGGAAGAAGATTGAAGCATTTATCGGGTCGAAGACGGTTATACAGGTTAGGTTTGTTGTTTTCTTCATGAATTTGCCTTCATTCTGGTCATTTTGAGTGTAAATAGAGTAATGATGTAGATAAAATGAGTGACATTTGCTTTAGTCTTTTAGTTACAAATGCGTAATGTTGAAGGGTAATTGGAGGCTGATGCTGACTAGAAGGATTTCTTTTGCAGATACGAAGTCATGCACAGAAGTATTTCCTGAAGGTTCAGAAGAATGGGACAAGCGAGCATCTACCTCCACCTAGGCCGAAAAAAAAAGCTTCTCACCCTTACCCTCAAAAAGCTTCAAAAAACAGTGAGTATAGCTTGTCATATGTGTGATAGTCGTTGTGAAGTCTATACAATCATCACTCACATATGCTTTGTTGTGTTAGTGCTGGCACTCCCACAAGTGTCTGGTTCATGTCAGTCTTCATCGGCTTTCCTTGAATCTGGGTTTATCCAAGGGCCAGAGTCAGCATCGGTGCTTATTAGTCCCAGGGCTGGTGGTGTAGTCCCTTCTTGGCCTAATGGTTCCGTGCAAACAGCCAATCCATCACATGATTATAAAGGTGAGATTATTAAGTACGTTGAATGACCTTAGCGGAACCTACCTTCGTATACATTAACTGCGTTCTTTCACAAAAAATTGATAGTGTAAAGTTATTTGTTTTCCACGTTGTATCTTTGTCCCCTCTTCTTAAAGATTCCCATGTTTTTGCAGGGCCAACTAGGCCAAGCTGTCATAGTGCAGAAAGCACTCCGAAAGCTCAACCAGCCAGTAAAACAACTGATAAAGGGAATCGTAGCCATAACCATGGCCAACATCCATTGAGAGGTGAGGCTTCAATCTTCGTACTTGAAGTTTTCCCCACCTTTGAAAGTAATAGTGTAACTTGGATTTTTTCTCATTGAAGTGGAAACAAAATTGTGGCAAAATATGAATATTATTGTCATACACAAAAGTAATGTCATTGAACATATGATATTGTAGATATGGGCACATTTCTATTTCAGCATGTATTTGCATGCTTGATATTAAAATGTTTTCAGGATCTAAGTACAACTATATCTATAAGTAGGTTTTCTAATGTCCTGTTTTGAATAGCGGAAACATTCACTCACTACATCTTTGCTCGTGTGGCCTTGGTGTTCACTGTGTGTTGAGGTTGTGAATGGAAATATTGAGAAGAATTTACTTAATGCCTTCAGGATCTAAGTACAGCTATATCTGTAAGTAGGTTTTCTAATGTCCTGTTTTGGATAGCGGAAACATTCACTCACTACATCTTTGCTCGTGTGGCCTTGGTGTCAAATGTGTGTTGAGCGTGTGAATGGAAATATTGATAAGAATTTACTTAATGTTTCACACAGGAGAGACATTTGCATTAAATTTCATATCAGAATTGATCAATCTGGACTTGTATATGCAAGATACACTTGCACCTTTGGGAAATATATGTTTTACCTGTTTATTTCCTTGTGCACTGCTGTTTGTTGTGGTGTCCTTAACCAAGGAGTGCAATTTATAGTTAGTATTCAGGTTTGTTGTATATGTGAGTAATGTGACACCTGTTTGTTTTATGCAGTTCTGCCCGACTTTTGTCAAGTATACGGCTTCATTGGCAGTGTTTTTGACCCGAATACTTCAGGGCATCTGCAGACACTGAAGAAGATGGACCCTTTAGATGTTGAAACGGTATAAATTTTCTCTTTTGTTGGTTATCTATCCTTTCAATTGCTGGTTGGATATTTTAGTTTTGTGCTGCAGAATGCCTCTATGAATGTTTATGACTGTAGTTGGACTAGTTTTGTGGATCACTTTGAACTTCACAGGGTCATAGTTGTGATGTTATTTTGGGTCCTATGTAGGTGTTACTGCTGATGAGAAATCTATCCATGAACTTGACAAGTCCTGATTTTGAAGATCATGTGAGTTTCCATTTCACTTGATGTACGTACTATCAACTTTTCTTGCTCTTTAAGAACATAGTACTGATTTGTGGTTTGATGCCAGAGAAAGTTGCTTTCATCATACAAGATTGACGGTGATACAACAGACCACCTTGATGCGAGTAAAAGCCTTCATGCCGACCAACACAAGAGTGTTGCTTAAGTGGGCCAGTTGTGAAGTTAGAAGCTTCTTTCTCCTCAGTCAGTGGTGCTAACATTGTAGATCGAATCTCACATGATGGGTGTGGACTTCTAGCAGATGAATCACCAAGAAAAGGGAAGACTATCAGAAAGCTTTAGGTTCCATGTAGCTATTGACATTATCTAGCACATAGTGACCTCATTGACTACAGAATGTGTTCATAACATATTGTATTATGGTGTAGTATGTTCAAAGAAAAGCAAAAATACATTTTGCAGGTGTAGAGCAGTTCAAGTTTTAGGTTCATGTACAGCGGTGGGTTTCTGTTTATTTTTATCACAGCAAGTGTGGTTTACGTGTTGATGTTCATGACACGATTTAGATAGATTAGTATATGGCATTATGATTCAAAAGGCAAGTTTACCACCAATAATGCCTGTTTGCTTGCATTCAATCAATTACATGGGTCCTCTACCACATCAGACACAAGTACCTTCACTGATTTTGGAAGAAATTTAGTTTGCTAATGTTCCTGGAAAAAAGGTCCAGTTCTTCAAAATGAAAATGAAAATGAAAAAGCAGCTGAAGGTAAACATGAATACATATTAACGGTTGGAACCAGATATTTCAGTTAAACTTTCTTAAACCCATTTCATTGATATTTCAGTTAAACTTTCTTAAACCCATTTCATTTCCTACTTGCATTTCATGGAATAGATTGGCATTTCCATATGTTCTTGTCCTACAACTTAAGCCTTAGAACATTACATTCCTGAGAGTTCATAATATCTAAAACCGCCTACTATAATATCCATATTTAATACCATTTCCCAACTATTGCCAGCCAATGTAATAGCCTGTCCCTGCATTGTTCTGAGTTCCAACAAGATTAGTCCCGCCATATACCCCTGCATACACCACAAAGACGCTCCTCTTACTGAGTTATTATCGCAAATAGAAAGCTCGAAAGAATTGACTATCTGATCAGTGTAGTTATGGCATTGTACCTGGAGTTGGCATTGACAGCGGCACACATCCGTAACCTGACATCTGGTAGTTCCAGGGGAAAGTTTGGACCTGGTACAGCTCCGGCATGTAAGTAGTTGTAAACATTTGCTGCTGCGGTTTGGCTTGGGGCTGATGGAAATTGGTTGGGAACACATTTGTAGAGAAAGCTTGGCTGGATGGATTCCGAGGCTTGAACTTTGGATTAACGGCTTTCACTTGAGAATTTATAAGAGCTGGTGAAGCACAGTAAGACGTCTTCCCCTTATAAACTGGTGGTACACGTTTGACATGAGTAGAATTTTCATCTGTGGTTCCAGCTTTCATGTCCATAGACTTCCAAGAACTATCAACTGTTGCACTTGGGCTTACTGTATCAGCTCTGACTTGATTTCTTTCAAGCATATCCTTGTAGGACACGATCCTGAAATCATCCACTGTGATTAAGCTGTCCTCATCCGGCAGACAGAGTTCAATGGGCAAGGAGTCTTTTTCTTCAGAGAAGCAGGCAGGAATCAGTTTTAAATCATTAGGGACTGACTGGCTTTCCCTTCCCTTACTTTGATCAGTAGCACTTGACAACACGATGGCTTCACTGTTGATCACACTGGGTTTGTATTTGCGAGTTGCAGAAGCCAAGCGATTCTTGTTTGCAATATGAAAGAAGAACTTGCATGTTTGTGAAACACTCTTCCTTGTTGACCTGCCAACAGAACTCAGTCGGTTGCAAGTACATGCACTGGTCAATTGCAATCCCTTTGTGGAACTTGTGTCAAACGATTGTTTACCAGTCAGATACTTTTCACACTCTCCAGCATTTCCTTCACTCACAAATTTAAGCTTGTTGTCAGTTGTACTGTCACTAGCATGGAGCTCATCTGATGATATACGTAGCTCTGAAGATGCTGTCGCATCCTTGTGTTCAGTCACTTCCTCTGGCAATAACACAAGGTGATGAGAACCATGATGATTAGCAGAATCTTGCTTGCTATCCTCTGCATCACAACCATCCCAGAGCATAGAACAACTAAATTCTTTAGTCTCTGGTTTAAAAATGTGTTCAAGGCCCACACAGGCAAGAACCCCTATAATGACAGCTGGGATTTTGCATCCATATAACTGGGAGATTTCATCTGTAGTGGATTTCAAAGGGTTGTCTGGATACTTGGTTGAATATTCATTTGAGACGCCATGAGCTACCAATTCAGATCCTTCAGTGCAAGAGATACCATATGCAGGCTTTTGCTCTGGAGATAAAAGCAAACTAGTTCAGCCTCTCCCTATTATCAGCTTCTAAAATTAGCAAGTTACTCTTTTAGGGACCATAAACATTTCAGTCTAAAGCACAGTACTAGTAACCTACTAAAGGATAGCCAGCATTTTCTATTATACCTATAGCAGGACACTGAGTAGCAATTTCAGAACAAGTTGCAGGCCTCTTCGAGTCAATTGCAGTACTATCAGAATGCTGGTGGGTAGCAAAGGATGGTGTGAGTTAAAAGTGAGTACTATTAAGCAGTAGATATTTCAATCCCACAAGCAAATTGAGACCAATGAATTAATTGGTGAAGGATGAACAATACCTCTGCTGCAAGGGAATCCAGTGGCATGATAGATTTGACATTTGAAGTTTGTGTTTGCTTCTCTTGGAATGCTTCCTTCTGTCCATCCCTCATCACCTCAGGAAAATCTGATTGATCAGTTTTTACGTGTGTTAGGAGACTTCTCATTTATCAATCTCGGTGAGAAAATTAAAAATCAAGAAAGCACCAGAGAACTTCTTAACATCTGCAGTAGCCAGAGGTAGGAGACTATACCTCTTCTTCGCTTATGCCCTTCATTTTTACCCATAGACTCAGGAGAAACCCATACTTCATCCTTATAATCAGTACAAAATGCCTGAAGGAAAATAATTGGGAGTTTAATTTGATCACTTATAAACAGAAAGAGCAATGAGCGCGCAAATACTAAAATACAGGACAACATCACATTTTGGCTGCTCTATTGCAGTAATGTCAAATATAACAAGAAAGTATGAGCACTGACCTTTAAAAGATGTGGAGGTCGATACGGTTCTTTGCACTTGTGGAGTAGAGGAGCTATATTTTCCTCAACAATGGGCTGAGAAGTATCAGCAATGTCACCATGGGCTCCCAGTAAAGAACGAGGTCCCAGAAGGCCAACATTCTCAGAGCTAAGCAGACCCTTATGTAGGTTCTCATGACAACTCTCAGAATCTGTAAAATGTTGTATAAAAATTTAGAAAATTGGGGATCAATTTGAAACTTTCATCTATAACTGAATCAATAATGCAACACTAATCTCAGGAGACAGTACTAACCTGAATCATGAGAAGCTTCCCGTGGCCGGTCCAGCAGACAATCAAGTTCACTATTCCATCACAAATATCAAATACCATAGCAAATTCTTGCAACTCAATTATACATTTCCACACTATTAAGCTTACTGTACCTTAGAACTGACGCTTCAATTCCTCTCAGTAATCCTTTTTGTGTGCTCAAATTCGCTAAAGATAATAGAAAAGACCTTGTATATCTGATATTTGACCGTCTGAAATAAAAAGAAAATTAAAAAAATCAGAAAAATAATCCAAAAGGGCAAACACAAATTATGAGCTAATTAAGCCGCAAATTAACTCAATCAATAACATTTTAGCTAATTTTCACTATCAATTATCCAATTCCATGGAATCCAGACGCAGAATAATAATGAAATCCGCTGTAGTATGCTATAAAACGTATTTTATTCACTATTATATCTACAAAGAAAAGATTAACAGAGTAATTAGACTATTATAATAATATAAAAATGCTTTACAAGTAAACCAAAAGCTTAAGCTTACTTAGAGAGTCCCTGAGCGTTCGTGTCCGCCGGAGCAAGCACGCTCCGGCCGCCGCCTTCCGAGCTCATTTCGCCAGCCAAAACCGTCATCCTCAGGCTTTCAACCACTCCGCTTCAAATTCACCTGCAAAACACGAAATCACGAAGATCAAGACCTGTAAAAGACGAAATCATCGCAGCCGGCGAAGCGAAACGCAATGCCGGAAAAAGAGGAGCAGAGAGAGAACATTACAGCGAAGACGAAACCGATGAAAGAAGAAGCTCCGGCATTTCCAGAAGGACTGAGAAATTGAACGGAGAATGAGGATCGCCTAGGGTTTTGGATGAGGAGGTTTGAAGAATTTGGAGAGAGAAAAAGAAGAGAGAGAGTGAGAGGGGCCTGGTTAATGCTACTGGCTCCTCAACTCTGCAGAAGCAGCAATTGAATCTCCGAGTGTAGTGCATATTATGTGGGAATTAATTGAAGGGCGTATCTGTCTTTTCACTCTCTGAAGCAAATAATTTGGTGCCACGTAGGAATAAAGTAGCGTTGGCGATTTGACTTGTATTGAGGTGGCAGAGGTTTGTTGCCTTGTTGGTTTTTATTTTTTGAGAAGAATTTTTGTTTTTTATGATTTTTAATTTTCTTTCCATGTATTTTTATTTTTGAAAATTTCTTTCCATGTATATACTGCCATAAAATCATGTATTCTGTGTGGTATTGTGGACACATGCAATGTATTTCGAAATGTTATCTTGGATAAGGGAACGAAAATAAATCACGCATTAAAATGAAAATGACAACACGAATGATTAGATCAGTAAATATATTAGTCATAAAATTATAAAATTTTACAGAAATATATCAAGTATATCAAACGCGTGTCGAATCTAGTAATATCGGTTCGAACATCAGCTTCAACTTTGAAATGCAATATTTAGAGTTTATGGTCTGTTTTCTCTTCTCCTAATAATTCCATTACTATTTGCCCTAACATATTGTTCTTGATTTTATTCAATCTTGGGTAAAAATGACCATATACGGTCCATTTTTCCTTAACTAGGAGGCGTCTATTTTTCATGAATTGCCATAGTTTAGCTATAGGCCTTGTGTAAAACAGTAAAAACTCACTAAATGTGCAAAAGTCCATGAAGCATAAAAAATGAGATTACTTGTGTGGAATTGTTGGAGCAATTTATTTTGTGCACCACCTCACGAGGCACATGAAGGATTTGGCCCATTCAACGGTGACGTTTTGATACTGCAAGGCGTGCCTGTTTTGGTGGTTCTTTGATTTGGAAAATAAAAAGGGATCCAATGATGAACTTTAAGGAACATTTTCACATCATTTCCATATTTGTTCTTGCCATTGTTCCTCTCGATCCTTGCCAGATTCACCCTATCATACACTAGACCTTGTTCCATTTTTACCTCCATTAATTGATGTCAATGTCATAACAAATAAATTCACAATCAATACATGATAAATGGGCATCTAAGTTTTATCTATGATTTAAAGGCTAAGGTAGTACGGAAAATGAGAATAAAATGTGCAGAACTCCAATCAAGCATTAAAAACTATCCAAGGAACTACAATCTTTCATCAGAACTTGGTGAATCCAAATAATATTGAAGTTAAAGCAGAGTTAACAAATAAGCTTAAGAGAGAAGACAAAAGACACTAACAAAAGAGTCCAATAACATCAACTTCAGATTCACGAAATTTCCACAAACTCAAAACGATGACACCGCCAAAAACTTAATCCACCTCCTCCATCTTGCTCTCCTCGGCAGCATCCTCCAACTCCGGCATGTCTCCATCTTCAGCAGCAGCTTCATCTTCATCAATGCTTAGACCCAACTTCAACATTCTGTTGATTCTTGATGCAAAAGAGTTGGGATCATCCAAGCTGAAACCAGAAGTCAAGAGAGCAGTCTCGAACAGCAGTAGCACAAGGTCCTTGACAGATTTGTCATTCTTGTCAGCTTCGGCTCTCTTCCTCAACTCCTCCATGATGCCATTGTCCGGATTGATTTCCATTGTCTTCTTGCTAGACATATATGATCCCATGCTGTTGTCCCTGAGAGCCTGAGCCTTCATGATCCTCTCCATATTTGCAGTCCAGCCATATTCACCGGTCACCAAGCAGCAAGGTGAATCCACAATTCTGTCGGACACAACAGCCTTGTCAACCCTATCTCCCAAAATATCCTTAATGGTCTTGCAAAGGTTTTCAAAAGACTTCTTCTTTTCCTCTTTCTTCTGTTTCTCTTCTTCAGTTTCATCATCAAGCTTGAGTCCTTCCTTTGTAGCAGATACGAGCTTCCTTCCATCATACTCCTTCAATTGCCCCACAGCATACTCATCGATTGCATCCACCATAAACAGAACTTCATATCCCTTCTTCTTGAGGCGCTCCAAAAACGGAGAGTTCTCTACAGCCTTCTTACTCTCACCAGTGATGTAGAAAATGTCCTTCTGACCCTCCTTCATTCGAGTCACATAGTCCTTCAGGCTTGTAAGTTCCTCACCGCTCTTAGTGGAGTGGTAGCGAAGAAGATCAGCTAACTTAGTTCTGTTCTGACTGTCTTCATGGATACCCAATTTCAAGTTCTTGGAAAATGATTCATAGAACTTGGTGTAGTCTTCTTTGTTCTCAGCAATCTCATTGAACATCTCAATGCACTTCTTCACAATGTTCTTCCTGATCACCTTCAAAATCTTGTTTTGCTGAAGCATCTCACGGGAGATGTTGAGCGGCAAGTCATCAGAGTCCACAACACCCTTAACGAATCCAAGATACTCTGGAATCAGCTCCTCACAGTTGTCCATTATAAACACCCTCCTGACATAAAGCTTGATATTATTCATCTTCTTCTTGTTGTCAAAGAGGTCAAATGGAGCCCTCTTTGGAACAAAGAGAATGGCTTTGAATTCAAGCTGTCCTTCCACAGAGAAGTGCTTCACCGCAAGATGGTCCTCCCAATCATTAGTCAAACTCTTGTAGAATGAGGCATATTCGTCCTTGGTGATTTCCTCAGGCTTGCGCAGCCAGATAGGTTTCTGTTTGTTAATGAGTTCCCACTCATGAGAAACTTCCTTGATCTTCTTCTTCTTTTTAGCTTCTTTCTCCTTGTCCTCATCAACTTCCTCAATAGCTCCTTCCTCTTCTTTCTTGGGTTCATCCTCTTCATCGTCACTGATCTCCTTTTCAATTGTCTTCTCAGTCCACAAATATATGGGATAGCTGATAAATTCGGAGTGCTTCTTCACAAGATCCTTAACTCTCCTCTCTTCCAAGTACTCCAACTGCTCAGCAACAAAACAAAAAATCAATGCACCATTCAAACATCTGGAAATCTACAATATGGAACCAACTAATAAATTGATTTAGAGTTATACCTGATCCTCCTTAAGAAATAGAGTGATCTTTGTTCCCCTACCAAGCTGCTCGCCATTGACATCCCTTGTAATAGTAAAAGAACCACCAGCTTGGGATTCCCAAACGTATTGCTCATCATCATTGTGCTTCGTAGTCACAATCACCTTCTCAGCAACAAGATATGCCGAGTAGAAACCAACACCAAACTGTCCTATCATGCTCACATCAGACACTCCAGAAGCCAATGCCTCCATGAATTCCTTGGTTCCCGACCTTGCAATTGTGCCCAAGTTGTTCACCAAATCTACAAATAACAATATGAAATCAGCTCCAACACTTAACAACTAGAGATGATAATCCAAAGCAATACGATTAGACAATTTCAGATAAATCGACTACCAAAACATCACAACAAAGCATATCTAAAGCAAATGTTTCACCACTCCTTTTAGAAAATTTCTGATATATGTAACACATGGGCACAATACCATTAAATTTTACAGATTGCAAAATAATGAACAACTCCTAATAACGAAACTTCTGCGAAATTAACCATAACAGAAAGGCAAAGATTGCATAACATACCTGCCTTAGTCATGCCAATACCACTATCAATGATGGAGAGAGTGTTGTTGGTCTTATCAGGCACAAGCCTGATATAAAGCTCAGGTTGAGCATCAAGCTTGCTCTTGTCAGTAAGGCTCTCAAATCTGATTTTGTCCAAAGCCTACACAAATCCAAACCCAAACACAATCAATATTCTAGAAATACACTAAATCAATTAATCAAATTCAAGTACCGATTTTCAAATTAGTTTCTCCTAATTACATCTCAAAAAATTATTCAAGGCTTAATTGTAATGCAGTAGTTCCGAGAGATAGAGACCCACATCAGATGAATTGCTGATGAGCTCGCGGAGGAAAATCTCCTTGTTGCTGTAGAAAGTGTTGATGATCAGACTCAGAAGCTGGTTGATCTCCGCCTGGAACGCGAAGGTCTCCGCCGCATCGGCCATCGGAGCTTCCGCCATTGATCGAAATCGAGTGGTGTTTTCGAAGAAGAATGAGGGGCTTGAGAAATTTAGGGTTTTCAGAGAGATTTTGATTCTGATTCGAATAGAGGGGGGCGTTTTTATATAGAGAGAAGGAACAGTTTGTTTCCGATTCCGGGACTGCGCTTCTGGATTCTTCTGACCTTCTAGAACTTTCCCGCGTCCGTTGCAATTCGAGTCCCACGGCGTCGTTTCGTTGCTTTAGGAATTCGTGAATGTTCTTACTCTCGCACGCGACATGTTCGGGGGAAGATTTGGGTAATGAGATCGGGAGGAGTGGGCCAACCGGGTCACTACAAGACCCGACCGTATTGTTGGACTCTCATTAACGCGTGTAATCAAATTTATAGCCGTAGCTCTCACTCCCCTTAAGTGAATCATATTTTTCATGAATCGAACTATTGATGATTCATCATTGATTCATTCTCAGTGTAAGCTAACAAAGTGTCAATGTCCATTATCAGTTAGTATTTTGCACGATTTGGAATATAATATCGAAACTTTTCTCAAGTGTGCATATTTTACTTAAACCATTATAGAAACAAATATTTGTAATGTCAGCAATTTTTAAGCAGCACCTTGATCATAATTTTTGTCCTTCATCGATCTTCCACGAATGTTCGGTACATGATCAAGAGCAACAAGTAGAAATGGAAAATTGTAGGGCTGGACATAAGAATGGATGAGATGAGATTGGGACGAGCCTTGCATTTTTGAGAATGAATTCGGATGAGACGGGACGAGATCGGGATGAGAAGGGCCCAAACCCTCCACAAAACTGAAAAAAAAACAAGAAAAATCTGCTTACATTCATAAAACACAACAACATCTGATCTGATTACACAACCTTCTTACATTCATAAATCACAATCCATAACGTAATGATGTCAAGCATAACAAGAATAACATCCATAATCTATTACACAAGATGACATATCATAAGTTTAACAAGAAAAAAAAGAAAATTAAACCTAGCAATACAAGATTATAAGCTGCTCCAAAATAGAGTTTCTCATAGATAAGATGAAATTAAACATATCATAATTTCATCATATCAATCAACCAACCTTGACTTATCAATGAAATTAAACACAGAATTCGAATCCTAATAATCAGAAGTTCATAAGTAAGTTTATTTCTCAGAGATTAGAGAGAGACAATTACAGTTGATTGATCAGAGAATGGTATGAGGCAAGTGGCGGAGGCGAGCAGGCTGAGTCAAACAACAGCTGAGCCATGGAGAGGAGAGGGTCAAAGCTAAGAGAGGAGAGGAGAGGAGAAGAGCCGAAGCAGAAAGATGAGAGGAGAGGAGATGAGTCTGTCGAAAAGTGAAACAAAGAGAGAGGAGTGGAAGAGGAGGCCGCAAAGTTTTGCCGCTTTTGCCTGTTTGGTTAGAATTAGGACTAAAAAAACCAGATCGAACCCCTAGCCCCGACCTGGCCAGGTCGGTCTTTTTTCAAGGCTCATGTGTGGTTACGTGATGTATGAGTCAGGCCTTGTCATTTACGGGCCTGGTCCTTTGAAAGCTTAAACAAAAAAACTGAAAGCCAGAAATCTCGAGACCATATGTTTCATTCTATGATTGGATTATTTATAGTAATCCCAAGCTAATAACATACACTCAAAAACACTAAAATACTAAAAATTTAATACCCAAAACCTAAAGTGTGTTCTGACTCGCGATAATTAAAGTGCCTCAGCCTCTAGTCCTCTATGCAACTAACCTGTCGTCGCCCTGTCGTCACCATCGACCGCCTCAGCGTGACAAAATCTCCGACCAAGACACCAAGTCGTCTTCGTCTCAATACGAATCTTCTAAGCTTGATGAAAACAGTTCCTTGTTTCAAAATGGATTTCTGTTTCGAATCGTTGAGGTTTTGTTTTACCTTGATGAAAACAATTCCTAAGAGTGCTTGCTTTATCTCAGAAATATCAGGCTCTCCTAAGAGTGCTTGAATCTCCTCAGCTATAATACCTTCTACTGCAAAGCTTTTCCATTCTGCTTAATACACTGCACAACAATTAAACAATCTGTCTCCACCTCCACTCTCCTTAAGTTATTCTCCTTCACCATCTCCAACCATGTTTTAATTGCTAGAAGCTTTGATACTAAAACTGAGACCGAATTAGCGATCCTTTTCCCAGCAGCCAATAAAGTAGCCTCTATATCATCTCTCACAATAAAACCCAGACCATATTGTCTGAACTACAAGACACCCACCATCATAGTTCAATTTCAACCTGCCTCTTAAGGAGGTCAGTTTGTGCAATGTCATTTCTAAGGTTATCTCAAAGGCGCTGGCGAACAGATTGACGCTTGCTTTGTCAGAGATTATTTATGAGACCCAGAGTGCTTTTGTTCCTCAACGGTTGATACATGATAATGTAACCGCGGGTTTTGAGATTATTCATTGTTTGAAAAGGAGGGGAAAGAGGAGTAGACAGAAAGTAGCGGTGAAGCTTGACATGACAAAAGCCTACGACAGAGTGGAATGGGGATTTCTGCGACGAATGATGGAGGTGGTAGGTTTCCTGATGCGTTTTATCTCTCCTATAATGAACTATGTTGAAACTATGTTCTATTCTGAACTACTACATGGGGCGTCGTATGGAAGAATTATCCCTACATGTGGTCTAAGGCACGGAGATCTCATTTCCCCATATCTATTCTTTTTAGTGAAGCAAGGGTTCTCATCTCTTATAAGGTGGGCAGAACAAGAGAATATTATATATGGGGTTGCCATTGCAAGAGGAGCACCGTCTATTACTCATTTGTTTTTTGCAGATGATATCCTACTATTTTGTGATGCGACTGTTGCGGAATGTTGTAGCACCCCGGAGGGGTAAACTACAGTGGCCACGAATTTAAGCCAATAAGACGCCAACACGTCCGAAGGACGTGTCAACAACTTATTAACCTAAAGACGTAGGCTTTTTAGTAAGTAAAATAAAATTTCAAACTTTAATATTTCGAGTGGCACCACATGAAAATCTTAAAACATTCATCAGAGTTTATCTAATTTCGCGGAAGGTGGTAAAATAAAGGGGACAATTTAAAAACTTTAGCGACAACAATAAAATATTTACAACAGGGTTAACAAATCGGGATGACACATTTACTGTTTAGGTAGAAAGCTCTGGTAAATGACTCGAAGGGTAAAACCGGAATAGGGAGTACACTTGGACCGAACATCGAGAAAGGAGTGAAGCTCCACACATAGCTCTCTCTATCTTTCCCGTCACAGTACGCAGCACCTGCAAACAATCTGTTGTAGGGGTGAGCGTCGTCCTCGCGTGCTCACATATAGGCCCACCAAAGATAGGTTTGAAAACCAAAAACCGTATATATACATATAGATTTGAGCTCGTATTAAAACCATTTATGAAATCATTGGCACACAAAAACCATCATTTTATATCCTTTAGGAAAACAGTGCAGTATGCTAAAATCATAGGGGCCCAGAGCGCTCAATGTACAAGTACAACCTGCAGGACTTTCGAATCTCCATGACCGAATCCCGGGCTTGTCTTCACAGCAAACCGGGGCCAACTACCTATGCGCTTGAAAACACATAGTAGCGAGAGTGTCCATTTCCAGCTAAATGCCCAAACAGCGAATCTCACTTACGTCTCGCTTAACTCTGTACGAGACGAGCGTAAGCGGGATATTTAAAAATAACAGGGCATCGCCCCTCCGGAGGTTCACGGTCTCGACACCGTGGGAGTGCTAGATACTAGGTCCCGTCACTCTCAGGTCACACACCGGAAATCAGGACAACGGTGTTCCACACATCTCACATTGACGTATAAAATCATTTACGTCTAGCCTCGGGTTTTCTTGGCCCAATCATAAATCATTTATCATTTAATATAAAGAAAACTTTCCCGAGGCGTCGACCATGAGCATACACAAAATCATGCACTTTCTCATACATATATAAAACCACTACCAAGGGGGTTCAGATTCCCTACCTGGAATTGCCGTTCCAAACGTAGCTCCAAGATTCCAGGATCTGTCTCGGTGAACCGGATCACCTCGTAAGCTACCTCGTCCAAAATCACTGCAGAATTTAAGTAGCTTAGCAACCAAGAAATAACAACAGTCAACAGACCTCAGCATTCCTAGTTTGACCAGGAATGACCACATTGACTAAGTTGACCAACCAATTTCCTTTTATGGCACTTCAACCTTTTGACTTTCTTTTCTAGTTATCGACTCTACTCATTTACCGGAAGTCCGACTAAACTTCGGAACTTCCCTTTACCATTTACTGACGTCAAGGTGTCACATAATAATTCGTTGAATTACTATGGACACCCAACGTGTCACATTAATCAAATCTTTAACCTTGAGTCGATTTACCGATTTACGTGAAACACCAACTTTACTTAACATGGTCAACTTGACATTTTTCAGAAATTCCAATTATCACTTTCCGATAACAGTTTAACACTTAACCAAACTGTATCAAACCTTACTGAACTTCTATTCTTTTCTTAACCGTTTTTCTGAAAATGAGACTTTCCCAAAATAGAAACTTTCCTTTAATGGAAACCTTCCCAATTTAGCAGGTTTCCAAACTTAGAAGATTTCCCAAAATAGAAAGACTCCCAAATTACGGTTAGTTTCCGTTTTAACACATTTCCTTACGTAATTCCCGATTACGACACTTTACCCAATTAAACGGAAACTATGAACTTTAAACAGGAGTCGAAGACTACCTCTCGGCATTTCAGCCGGTTTCACTGCATCTCCGGAATCGTTACCGGATCCCGGCAACTTGCCGGAATCCTCTGCCGGATTTCGGTCAACTTGCCGGAAATTCGCCATAGTTTCCCTCGTTTCTTCGCCTCCAAGTTATCGACATGAAACGACGAAAACAATAACCAACTCATCAGATCATCAACACAAACACAGAATCAACACAGGCAGCAACTAATCGAAAACACAGAAGATCTGTCTCTCACCTCCACACCGGTACCAGCAACTCCTCAGCTCGACTTCCAGAGCTCCAAACCTCCCTGGACGTCCCTCCGGTCACCCTCTGCACTAAGCCAGCACCACCTCAGCTCCACCTCGGGTTCCCTCCAGAGGCCCCTACTGCAACAAGGCTGCCACCAGGAGGTTAAGAAGACCACCGTGAGTTCGAAGAACTCGGTCGTCGGAGGAAGGCTGAAAACCCAGAAAAGTCAGAAAAACAGTGGATATGGGGAACTCGAATGAGGGTTCGATTTGGAGATTGAAGAGCAGGAAAAGGAAGAAGAAGAGCAGGGGAGAAGAACCATACCATTCACGCGTCGAACCGCCGCCGGGATCGCCGGAAATCGCCATTGACCGGCGAGCCTCTCCTCGGTCGATCTCCCTCCACAGTCGCCGCCTCGGTGAGCTGAGGGTATGGATGGGTAGAGGAGGAAGAGAGGGGAAGATTGGAGGTGGTCCGCCGGCCATTGGTGGCCGGACGGCGGAGCGCCGGAGGAGCACAGTGAGGACTGAGAGAGAGCTCAGTGAGCTCGGGAAGAAGAGAGAGAAAGGAGAAAGGGGAGAGTTTTGACCGAGTCAAAACTCTCTCCCTATTTATAGGGAAATGAACGGTTGAGATCTGATCTGGAAAAGATCCAACGGTTCAGATTAAAAGAAGGTGAAAAGTAAAAGGGTAAATGGTAAAACTGATTTACCGGAATGGTAATTTAAAAGTTACCGGAAACTTCGAAAATCCGTAGAAAATAAACCGAAGCTCCGAAAAATAATCTGAAAATACCGGGAGACTCGTGTCGACATGTACTATGACATCGAGTCATTAAATCAGGTATTCGAAGAACTTTGAAAAAAAACTCGGAAAGAACGTGGTAATTAACTCGCGAAGTTACCGAACGCGACTTAATCCTCTGTAACTCGCCATTAACCACGGTTAAAACGTGCGGGGTCCCACACTCTACCCCCCTTAAAGAAATTTCGCCCTCGAAATTCACGTACCAAGCTGATCACTGATCAAGGGTCAATTTCTCCATCAATCTCTGTTCCTTTCGGAATCATGTTGACTAAACTTTGCCAGTCCACGTGTTGCAACGTCACAACTGATACCCTGGTGACTATAGTCCACCAATAGCCTCGTTTACCGCGAGTCCAAATTTCTTCAAGATCACTGAACTTTCCGCTGAAGCTCGAAACTCTGCTCGTAACCCGAACAACAATGTCGATACCAAGACATGTGCACTCAAGCATTTCCACCTTTCGCTACCTCGTGTAACGAGTGCTGAAGTCACGATCTAAGTGTAACCGTTGATTCGATCGTCAATCTTGCAGGTTCTATTGCCAAGTAACAAACTCGAACTTGTCACTTTCTCGTCTTGATCGCAAAGACGAGATACTCGAAACAAGATGCCACCCCTGCTAACGTACAACGTCACAAAGTCCTCGTGCTAAAACGACTTTAACCAAGCCTTACGGTAGGAAAGGATGCACAAATACCAACTGACAAGTGATGTCACACAAGATCACGTCTTTCGTTGCAGCGTCGTGCTTACACGATTGATGAACCACGAATAAAGTCTCAACACCGAAGATCCACTAATGGATGAGCCAAAACAAACAGGTTGTCACACTTTCAACTCATTGATGACTCGTAACGATGTCGTCGATAGACTTTTCCTCGAAGTCAAAACCGCGAATTTAGTATCCTCGTCACCGAAAATCGAAACAGACACTCGTAGACGCTTTCGCTAACCCACTCTTTTGATGCCACTATGACGACGAGTCGTCTCACACGAGTGTTTCCGTCAGGCTCCATCAGAAAGAAAACAGCCAGCCTTGATAACACGTTCGAAAAGGTCAGAAGACGCCTTAGTCACCGCACCCTAATCAAAGGATCACTACGTCTTCGCCTCTGAAGCTGTCAGGTCGCACCTCGTACGAAGCTTTCCGTAAATAGAAGCTCAGGTTCCACACCTGCCAAGAAGGATGTTACACGTCACCACGTCGTAAAACGTTCACCAGGTCTCTTGCTTAATGGACGTTTCCCTCATTACCGTGCCTCGCCTTAGACCACAGCGTCTTCTAACTCAAACCGAACAACGCTTTATCTATGACTCAGTCATAGGCACCAGATACCTTGAAAACATACCTTCTTACCCGTGATCGCTTGTTGAAGAAGTGCTTAACTCAATGGTAATTTCCACCTCGAAGTCCAACACTTGGTTGAACTGAGACTCCTTGATAATGTCCTCTGGCCACAATCTTTCTTATCTGCTTTGCTTTTTCCTTTTCCAGTGGCCCGCTACCAACTTGCACTGAAGTGATGTTTCCTTTTGTCACTGAATTTCACAAACTTGAAATTGACCAAGATTTCTATATTCTGAACATCGGTCAATCTTAACTGCATGCTTATTGCAGGGAAAATGAGTACCTACTTCCTTGTCAAGCCAACATGTTACCACCAAAGTTTATGGTACTCACTGAATATCCTTAGGTACACTTCCTTTCCTGTCTCAGACCGTGTTCAAATCATGAAGCTACCACTTGGTCATCAAACAATGCCTTACACACTTTTCCTCACTTCAGGCTTTCCATGCTTAGAGTTCAAGCTGAAAGCAACATGTCCAATTTCACCCATGGACAATCTGATAAAGTTGCAAACTCTAAATGCAAGTAACCAAGCTGACGCACAAACTCGAGTCCGTCGTTCCAATCTTTGACAATTCAGTCGTACAACATTTCTGTCACCTTACTTGGTCAGAACCGATTCTTTATGCTCCACATGGCTCCATTAGCATCAAATTTCCTCAGCCATGGAAAATCTCTTGCAGACTAGTGTCTTGACGAACCACAAAGTCACAAGAGTACGTGAACAATTTCAACATCCAAGTCACAAAGCACTTCCAAGAAAACAGGAATGAATTACAGGTCTTAAACTGCCTGCTCCCAACACTTGCAACATCTTGAGACCACTTTACCTCATTCAACATGCCAAGTCGAGGGTAAGGCCTCACACATTCTTACTATCACGTTCACATCACACTCTTAATTCAGGACCTCAAAAGTCAACACAGTTTCCAAAGCTTCACCACGTGTCAGAGTAACCACAAGCGTCGTCGCCAAGCTTTAACGATGCACTGGGGAGGATACGATACTCATCGCTGAATCCACTTCCTCGATTGTCTCTTTTCAATCACGAACTTTCTTTACAGGATCTGCCGCTAAGGGAATCTGAAATCTCTTTTAAACTCCAGGATCTGCCACTTCGGAAATCCACAATCTCTTTCTCAAGGATCTCCCACTACGGGATCCTCGATCTGAATCTCAAACCCAAGGACCTCGTCTCCAACTCACTATCTCAGCAAGGAGAGTCCATAAACACAATCCAGGTGCCATGCTCATGTACAAGAAATCTCGTGGCCTGCGGCTCAAATAACATGCTCTGGCCCTACATGCAATCTCATAGCACAAACAATATCCATCATCCATAGCACATGCACAAGGTTTTCCTCTATATCATCAACAATCCAAACAGGACGTTTTCACATCCATAATCCTCAAGTACGCCAAGTTTTCTGAGCTCAAAATCTATAGTTTTAATTTACTGCCACTCTTATCATGTGTCGCAGCCCGTGTACTGTGAGAGAGCTAAGTGTGAAAATACTCGATGAAACAATGACCTCAGTATCAAATAGGTTTGGACATGACAGAAGCACAAGAAATTCTTCTGGGGTCATTCGGGTACTCAAGACAACACAATGGTTAAGATACTCAGGAAGGACATAACACAAGAATGGAATCAAGGTGACTACAAGGCTTTTAGCTCAAGGCACAACTGTCACTGCCATAAAACAAATCTGAGTCACAAAGGGGTTTCAAATACTACCAGAAGGTAACGAGTCGGATTTAAGGAATGACACCAAGGGTAGGAACACGACTCGTGAATGACTTTAGAGTTGTCGCTAAAATTTAAAATCGTAAATGAAAATTCCCAAGAGAATTTTCAAAACCCCTTTTTATGCCAACTCACGAAACTCTACTAGCTCCGAAATTTCTTAAAGACCACTTTCGAAAAAGTTTTGACGCGTTAGCACAAACTTCAAGGCATCAGAGGTGTTAAAACATTTTAAAAACAAAAGAACAAAAGTCCGAGGAACGATCGCTCTGATACCACTGCTGTAGCACCCCGGAGGGGTAAACTACAGTGGCCACGAATTTAAGCCAATAAGACGCCAACACGTCCGAAGGACGTGTCAACAACTTATTAACCTAAAGACGTAGGCTTTTTAGTAAGTAAAATAAAATTTCAAACTTTAATATTTCGAGTGGCACCACATGAAAATCTTAAAACATTCATCAGAGTTTATCTAATTTCGCGGAAGGTGGTAAAATAAAGGGGACAATTTAAAAACTTTAGCGACAACAATAAAATATTTACAACAGGGTTAACAAATCGGGATGACACATTTACTGTTTAGGTAGAAAGCTCTGGTAAATGACTCGAAGGGTAAAACCGGAATAGGGAGTACACTTGGACCGAACATCGAGAAAGGAGTGAAGCTCCACACATAGCTCTCTCTATCTTTCCCGTCACAGTACGCAGCACCTGCAAACAATCTGTTGTAGGGGTGAGCGTCGTCCTCGCGTGCTCACATATAGGCCCACCAAAGATAGGTTTGAAAACCAAAAACCGTATATATACATATAGATTTGAGCTCGTATTAAAACCATTTATGAAATCATTGGCACACAAAAACCATCATTTTATATCCTTTAGGAAAACAGTGCAGTATGCTAAAATCATAGGGGCCCAGAGCGCTCAATGTACAAGTACAACCTGCAGGACTTTCGAATCTCCATGACCGAATCCCGGGCTTGTCTTCACAGCAAACCGGGGCCAACTACCTATGCGCTTGAAAACACATAGTAGCGAGAGTGTCCATTTCCAGCTAAATGCCCAAACAGCGAATCTCACTTACGTCTCGCTTAACTCTGTACGAGACGAGCGTAAGCGGGATATTTAAAAATAACAGGGCATCGCCCCTCCGGAGGTTCACGGTCTCGACACCGTGGGAGTGCTAGATACTAGGTCCCGTCACTCTCAGGTCACACACCGGAAATCAGGACAACGGTGTTCCACACATCTCACATTGACGTATAAAATCATTTACGTCTAGCCTCGGGTTTTCTTGGCCCAATCATAAATCATTTATCATTTAATATAAAGAAAACTTTCCCGAGGCGTCGACCATGAGCATACACAAAATCATGCACTTTCTCATACATATATAAAACCACTACCAAGGGGGTTCAGATTCCCTACCTGGAATTGCCGTTCCAAACGTAGCTCCAAGATTCCAGGATCTGTCTCGGTGAACCGGATCACCTCGTAAGCTACCTCGTCCAAAATCACTGCAGAATTTAAGTAGCTTAGCAACCAAGAAATAACAACAGTCAACAGACCTCAGCATTCCTAGTTTGACCAGGAATGACCACATTGACTAAGTTGACCAACCAATTTCCTTTTATGGCACTTCAACCTTTTGACTTTCTTTTCTAGTTATCGACTCTACTCATTTACCGGAAGTCCGACTAAACTTCGGAACTTCCCTTTACCATTTACTGACGTCAAGGTGTCACATAATAATTCGTTGAATTACTATGGACACCCAACGTGTCACATTAATCAAATCTTTAACCTTGAGTCGATTTACCGATTTACGTGAAACACCAACTTTACTTAACATGGTCAACTTGACATTTTTCAGAAATTCCAATTATCACTTTCCGATAACAGTTTAACACTTAACCAAACTGTATCAAACCTTACTGAACTTCTATTCTTTTCTTAACCGTTTTTCTGAAAATGAGACTTTCCCAAAATAGAAACTTTCCTTTAATGGAAACCTTCCCAATTTAGCAGGTTTCCAAACTTAGAAGATTTCCCAAAATAGAAAGACTCCCAAATTACGGTTAGTTTCCGTTTTAACACATTTCCTTACGTAATTCCCGATTACGACACTTTACCCAATTAAACGGAAACTATGAACTTTAAACAGGAGTCGAAGACTACCTCTCGGCATTTCAGCCGGTTTCACTGCATCTCCGGAATCGTTACCGGATCCCGGCAACTTGCCGGAATCCTCTGCCGGATTCCGGTCAACTTGCCGGAAATTCGCCATAGTTTCCCTCGTTTCTTCGCCTCCAAGTTATCGACATGAAACGACGAAAACAATAACCAACTCATCAGATCATCAACACAAACACAGAATCAACACAGGCAGCAACTAATCGAAAACACAGAAGATCTGTCTCTCACCTCCACACCGGTACCAGCAACTCCTCAGCTCGACTTCCAGAGCTCCAAACCTCCCTGGACGTCCCTCCGGTCACCCTCTGCACTAAGCCAGCACCACCTCAGCTCCACCTCGGGTTCCCTCCAGAGGCCCCTACTGCAACAAGGCTGCCACCAGGAGGTTAAGAAGACCACCGTGAGTTCGAAGAACTCGGTCGTCGGAGGAAGGCTGAAAACCCAGAAAAGTCAGAAAAACAGTGGATATGGGGAACTCGAATGAGGGTTCGATTTGGAGATTGAAGAGCAGGAAAAGGAAGAAGAAGAGCAGGGGAGAAGAACCATACCATTCACGCGTCGAACCGCCGCCGGGATCGCCGGAAATCGCCATTGACCGGCGAGCCTCTCCTCGGTCGATCTCCCTCCACAGTCGTCGCCTCGGTGAGCTGAGGGTATGGATGGGTAGAGGAGGAAGAGAGGGGAAGATTGGAGGTGGTCCGCCGGCCATTGGTGGCCGGACGGCGGAGCGCCGGAGGAGCACAGTGAGGACTGAGAGAGAGCTCAGTGAGCTCGGGAAGAAGAGAGAGAAAGGAGAAAGGGGAGAGTTTTGACCGAGTCAAAACTCTCTCCCTATTTATAGGGAAATGAACGGTTGAGATCTGATCTGGAAAAGATCCAACGGTTCAGATTAAAAGAAGGTGAAAAGTAAAAGGGTAAATGGTAAAACTGATTTACCGGAATGGTAATTTAAAAGTTACCGGAAACTTCGAAAATCCGTAGAAAATAAACCGAAGCTCCGAAAAATAATCTGAAAATACCGGGAGACTCGTGTCGACATGTACTATGACATCGAGTCATTAAATCAGGTATTCGAAGAACTTTGAAAAAAAACTCGGAAAGAACGTGGTAATTAACTCGCGAAGTTACCGAACGCGACTTAATCCTCTGTAACTCGCCATTAACCACGGTTAAAACGTGCGGGGTCCCACAAATGTGTCACTTTAAAGTGGATTTTTCAGCTATATGAGAGGCTTCAGGACAGAAGATTAGTAGAGAGAAATCGACTATAGATTTTAGCCCTAAAACGCAGGAAAGTGTTAAAGAGGCGTGTAGTAATGCATTGGATATCCCGGTGGTTCCTTGTCATGAGAGATATTTAGGGCTTCCTACAGTGACAGGAAGAAATAAGAAGAAAACATTTCGCTCTATAGCGGATTGAGTATGGAAGAAGGTGGAGGGGTGGGAGGGGAAGCTACTGTCTAAGGCTGGGAAAGAGATTCTTTTAAGGGCAGTTGCTCACGTTATTCCAAATTATACAATGAGTGTTTTTCAGTTGCCTATTGGGATCTGTCAAGAGATTACTCGTTGTATGGCAAGACACTGGTGGTAAAGGTCTACATTGGAACCGGTGGGAGAATCTGTGTAATAGTAAGGCTAAGTGTGGACTTGGTAAGCAAGTCTGGAGATTATTATCTAGCCATGTGTTTTGGATGCAAGTGTGAAGGCTAATGCTTCGTACCTATGGAAATCGTTCATGTGGGGGAAGGAGTTGGTCCTTAAGGGTGTTAGGTAGAGAGTGGGCAATGGTGAAACTGTGAATGTTTTCTGTGACCGATGAAGGAGAGTGAAACTCATCTCTTCTAGATAAATTCTTCATTCAGCTGAAGAAAGAAACTATAGTGAAGGTCCTTCTAGTATACAGTTCAGAGTGGGCATTGGTTGGTTGCGAAGGTTACAGGACAGGATGTAATCAATGTTATTTAAGCATCAAGTCTATTCCTGAAGCATCCATGGAAGCTCAAGGTACCTTTAAAGATGAAACATTTTATATGAAGATGTGTAATGAGCTACATCCGAACGATGAAGTCTCTATTTTGGAATAGAGGCAATGATATATGCTTCCGTAAGGAGATAGAATCACTAGTACGTGATATATTTGTTCCCATGTTTGAAAAGGCATTCTTTTTTTTAAGTTGGCACAGTCAGTTTTCATCTTGTTTTTTGATTATGAAATATCTGAGGAGGCACAGGTATTTCTTCAACGGTGGAATTGGCATGAATGAAACTTATATCACTACGAATTTATTATACTTTATGTATCTGTACTGTAGAATAGCTGATAGTTCTTCGTCGATAAGGAATGTATACTTCGCCCATTTTCTGGAGTGACATTTTGTTTATAAAATGCTTGACATTCAAGCTATAAACTAAGATAACTGTAAACTAAGAGAAAATCATTTAAAAATAGACACCGGGGAAATCAAAATTATACTAAATTTGTAACAGTCCAGAATCATAACACAGAAAAACCCAGAGAAATTTAAAAGCACTAGTTACCAAGAGTCACCGAAAACAGACACAACTACTAAACGCAGCAAATATCCACGTTCACTCCGAAAACCCAGAGGCAGCTTAGTCCACCTCCTCCATCTTGCTCTCCTCGGCTGCATCCTCCAACTCAGGCATGTCAGCATCCTCAACCGTCTCATCTTCCTCAATGCTAAGCCCCAACTTCAGCATTCTGTGAATCCTAGAAGCGAAGGTGTTCGGCTCATCAAGGCTGAATCCAGATGTCAAGAGAGCTGTCTCAAACAACAAAAGCACAAGGTCCTTCACAGACTTATCGTTCTTGTCAGCTTCAGCTCTCTTCCTCAGCTCCTCCATGATGCCATTGTCAGGGTTGATTTCCATTGTTTTCTTGCTGGACATGTAAGAACCCATGCTGTTGTCCCGTAGTGCCTGAGCCTTCATAATCCTCTCCATGTTTGCACTCCAACCATATTCACCAGTGACCAGGCAGCAAGGTGAGTCAACAATTCTATCAGATACCACAACCTTCTCAACTCTGTCACCCAAGATGTCTTTCACTGTCTTGCAGAGGTTCTCAAAAGATTTCTTCTTCTGTTCTTTCTTCTTCTTCCTCGCTCTCATCATCAAGTTTCAAACCTTCCTTCGTAGCAGATACAAGCTTCTTTCCATCATATTCCTTCAATTGCCCCACAGCGTACTCATCAATTGCATCCACCATAAACAGAACTTCGTATCCCTTCTTCTTGAGGCGCTCCAGGAATGGGGAGTTTTCCACTGCCTTTTTGCTCTCACCAGTGATATAATAAATGTCCTTCTGGCCTTCCTTCATTCTGGTAACATAGTCCTTCAAACTGGTGAGATCTTCACCGCTCTTGGTGGAGTGGTATCGCAGGAGGTCGGCCAATTTGGCTCTGTTCTGGCTGTCCTCATGAATTCCCAACTTCAAGTTCTTCGAGAAAGCCTCATAGAACTTGGTGTAATCCTCTTTGTTCTCAGCAATCTCATTGAACATCTCAATGCACTTCTTCACAAGGTTCTTCCTGATCACCTTCAAAATCTTGTTCTGCTGAAGCGTCTCACGAGAAATGTTCAGAGGCAAGTCATCAGAGTCCACAACACCCTTGACAAATCCAAGGTACTCTGGAATGAGCTCCTCACAGTTATCCATAATGAATACTCTCCTGACATATAGCTTAATGTTGTTCATCTTCTTCCTGGTGTCAAACAAGTCAAACGGAGCTCTCTTTGGAACAAAGAGGATGGCCTTGAACTCTAGCTGCCCTTCAACAGAGAAATGCTTCACAGCAAGGTGCTCCTCCCAATCATTGGTCAAGCTCTTGTAGAATGAAGCATACTCATCCTTGGTAATCTCTTCAGGTTTGCGGAGCCAGATAGGTTTCTGCTTGTTGATAAGTTCCCACTCATGAGAAACTTCCTTGATCTTCTTCTTCTTCTTTCCTTCTTTATCCTTCTCCTCGTCGACTTCCTCAATTTCTCCTTCTTCTTCTTTCTTGGGTTCATCCTCTTCATCATCACTGATCTCCTTCTCAGTGGTCTTCTCTGTCCACAAGTAGATAGGATAGCTGATGAATTCCGAATGCTTCTTTACAAGGTCCTTAATCCTCCTCTCTTCCAAGTATTCCAACTGCTCATTAACATGTCATACAATCAGTAACGCATTCAATCACATGAACGAAACAATCAGATCGGTTTAAATATTTTACCTGGTCCTCCTTCAGAAAGAGGGTAATCTTTGTTCCCCTGCCAAGCTGCTCACCATTGACATCCCTCGTCACGGTAAAGGAACCACCGGCCTGAGACTCCCAGATGTACTGCTCATCGTCGTTGTGCTTGGTTGTCACAATCACTTTCTCTGCAACAAGATACGCAGAGTAGAAACCAACACCAAACTGTCCGATCATGCTGACATCGGACACTCCAGAAGCCAATGCCTCCATAAACTCCTTCGTCCCAGACCTCGCAATTGTTCCCAAGTTGTTAACCAAATCTACACACGAGAAACTAAAACATATTAGACTCAAATCCAATCTTCAACCCACCACATTACATAAATAAAATGCCGCACACTGGTTAAGTTAGCAATTCCTAACACAGTTATGATTAATTACTTCGAAAGATAAAGGCATTACACATACAAAGAGTAAGAAACCAAACACCAAATCGTTCTTCAAAATTTCACCAATCACGGCTACAGTCTATAGCCTTCAAATTCATTTATCAATCAATACGTAATTTCAACAACAGATTTCACTTTTTCAATACTCCCTCTATGAGTTTCAATCTAATAATTTCACAACATTGCATCGTAAGTGCACAATTTAGTGAATCTGTATGGGCATACATACATCAACCAAGAACTCAGACCAATCAAAATGAATTAAATTACCTGCTTTGGTCATGCCGATTCCACTGTCAATGATCGATAGAGTGTTGTTAGTCTTATCCGGAACGAGCCTGATGAAGAGCTCCGGTTGAGCATCCAGCTTGCTCTTATCCGTCAGACTCTCAAATCGAATCTTATCCAAAGCCTGATCACATCACGAACACCAAAACCGTCATCAGTCTCACAACAAATCCAAACACTCCATAAAACCAAAATCGCCGAAATTCAATGAAATCGAACACTTACATCTGACGAATTGCTGATGAGCTCACGAAGGAAAATCTCCTTGTTGCTGTAGAACGTGTTGATGATCAAGCTCAGAAGCTGGTTGATCTCCGCCTGGAAAGCGAAGGTCTCGGCTTCACCGCCCATATGAACATCCGCCATTGGATCGAAGCTAAAGATTTGCTTGGAGATTTTAGATTGGGATTTAGGTTTTTTTGCTTTTTGCGGAGAGGCGAAAGCTGGGGAGAGTGTTTATATAGGGAAAGATGAAGCCAAGGCCAGGAGTGTGGTTCTGGACTTCTGGACTCTTCCACTCTTTTCTCGTTTTTTTCTCTCTTTTTTCCGCGGTTTTTGGTAAACGGTGTCGTTTGGGGTGAGTCGAGAAGGTTCTGGCTGGTGATTGGATCGTCAAGGCGGTCTGGAATGTTCGTGACACCCGACATGAAGGGCATTGTTGACGCAGTCGAGGAACGGGTTGATAAGCCCAAATGGCCCAATATCTGTTATTGAAATGTTTGCGATTCTTTTTTACCCGAATTGCAACTCATAACACGACCGGCGTATTTGTGCATGTCGTAAGAGATGCTTATCTTCTTCTTATTTGGTTAGTTTCGATGTGTTTTTTCTTTTCTTTTCAAAGTCAGTTTTAGAGGTGGTTATCTCTCCTTGATTTTTGCTAATTGTAGATAATCTTCTCACCCACAATCCCACGTCTACTCCACAAATATGTTCAACTCCTTTTATTGTTTTTTTTTGTATTTGCTTATTACCATAATACCCCGTTTTGTTTGTTTTCTGGAATTAACCAATGGAGGGACAAAATCGTCAGCTCTTATTTTAGTGAATTTTTAAGAGATCTGACTTTATTATAATAGAGATAAATATCTATTTACAACTGAAATTTATATAAGTTCAAACTGCAAAGAAAAATTGACTTCTCGAGGTAAAGTACTCGGCCAACTCTGATCTAAATAGTATGCCCTAAGCTAACTAATCTATCACGAAGTTTATCTAAAGCATAACTTGAGAGAATTTTATGACGTAAAATGAGAAGCCAACAATTCAATATCCTTTACCAAAGTTGAGATTCTCCAAGGAGTTTTAATCTAGTTGAGTAGTTGTTGATGCAAAGTGGCAAACAATAAGCAGCTTAAATCACCCTAAAAATTGATATGAATAATCTAATGAAATGAAGACCAATTATGAGGTCGAGCATTAATATTAGTAGTGGAGTCAGAATTTTTAAGTTAGTGGGGTAAATAATAATAATAATTAAAAATCATTTATATATATTTCAATAATAATTCTTGACGAGAGTTTAAATTGTTGCGTAATAGTCTCATTGAGTATAATAATAATAAAAATCATTTTCGATATATGAATCAAACAATTATTCGACTCATCGAGTATAATAAAAATCAAACAATAGTCTCATTGAGTATAATAAAAATAGTCACTCATCCGACTGCGTAATCGAGTCATTACAATATTCATAGTAATAAATAATCTTGCTACACATGTAGTCGCAACTGTGTGTTTGAAATATTTTTTTAAAAAAAAAATTGTAGTGAACATCATATTCTATTACTAAAAAGACATAGGAAAAAAGGGTAAAAGAATTATATTTTTATAACTAAAATAATTCTAATGGGTGAAATTAAAATTGAAATGCATTATTCTCTGATGTTGTCTTCTACTGCCAGTGCTACTTTCGGCAACAAAGTGATACTGTCACTTCTACTTCCGGCAACAGAATGTTACTATCAGTGCTACTTACTTTTGACAACAAAAGTGCTACTGCCATTATACACCAACCATTGATGTCGTCGTCATCCTACCACCGATGTCGTCGTCGTTGAAAATCATTGCCAATCTCAAATCCCACATATCTGATCAAACAGTTCAAACCCTTCCAATCTCAAATCTCACATATCTATGATCAAAGCTAGATACAACAAAAGTACGTACCTTAGATGCCAATTGAAGTTTGTTGAGGAGGAGATCTCTGGCTTAGATGAGAATTTGTCGACTTGGGATTGCTCCGAATACATTAATCGAAGCATCGTCAAGGCAGTGACGGGTGTCTTTGTTGAGACAATATCAGTCTCGTCATGGAGGCAGTAGCAGTGTCGTTGATATATCGAATGAACGACCTCGTCGAGGCAGTAGTAGCGTCGTCTAGACATCAATTTTAAAACAGAGATCATCAGACCTCTTCAACGCCGCCTTGAGTCAGATCGGATCTAAAAGTGGGTTTTGAGGTTGAGAGCTTTTGATCGACTTCACCAGAGATATCGACCGAGGTGGAGGTAGTAGCAGACCGTCATGGAGGCAGTAGCAACGCCTTCATGGAGGCAGCAACACCGTCATGGAGGTAGCAGTGCCATCAACGCATCGAAGAGACGACCTCGACGAGGCAGTAGTAGAGGCATTAACTCTGAAACTGAGATTCCATCAGATCTAAAGTAGGAGAGAGAGAGACTGAGAAAGAGATGTGTGACGGGAGGATCATATTGAGATGTAGGAGAAGTATAGATATTTAGAAGTGGACATTTTTGTCATTTACATTACAGTTTTAGGCCGGTTAATATAGATTATGAGCTTGGTACATATGTCATAATTTGTGCAAATATTATAAGAAATGAGTTTTTTATGTTTATGAATTTGATGGGGTGCTAATATATTATTTTCACAAAAAAACTATATATTATAGGAAATACATTCCCCAAAAATAAAACAGTAACGTATAGTATAACCTCAATAAATAAATGTTTGATAAATTAATAACCTCGTTTAAGTAATAATTTTTTTCGGTCCCGACTCAGGACCAGTTCATATTACTAGGTTTCCCCTAAATGCGTAAGATAATAATTTTTATATTCTTTTTAGGTCCCAACGAATATATAAAGTAATAATTAATTAATTAAAAAATACTATAAAATATAATAATAATTGATAAATACATAAAAATAAGTGTAAACAATGTTCTTCATACAAAAATAAGAAAAATTATAACAATCTTTACTTTCTCAATTTAGTTACTCCTAAAGTATCCATCTATGGTTCTTTGGTTTTTTTTCTTGTATCTAAACCAAATTGAACCTCATCCTTAATTTTTTGTAAGACATGCACTAGATTAGATACGTCTTTCTCATTTTGTAGCAAGTAATTATTCAAAGTTACCGCTTCCTAAATGTCTCTTTGGAAAAATCTTGTGGCAGTGCACAATTATCGTCTGGATCTTGTTCATCTTCAGTAGTGTGGTTCATGACTCCATCAATGATTTCTTCATCAGTAGGTGATTCTATCACCGTCTCATTTTCACTAGGATAATTCAGAATATCTCCTATACTTGCACAATGCTCTCCTCATCTCATCGGTTAGTGTCGATTTTTTCACTCATTTCAAATGAGACTTCATGAAGAAAAAATGTCGAAATAATCTTACCAAGCTTCTATGTAACTTTCTTTCGTCTCTATCTAATTATAGGCATTACATTATCCCGAACTTAAAAAAAATCTAGTTAAAAATAGATAAGATAGTCAAATTAAATTAAGTTATTTAATTCAAATATAAATAATAACAAAACTTATAAATTATATAAAAACTCAACTTAACTTCTAATTTTTGCCGGTACCAGCTTTATTAATTTATAGAGGTCGCTGCACATTTGGCAACTCCCGAACGGTCCAAGTCAACCACAAAACCTCCCCAACCCAGCGGCTTAGCGCCATCACCACCCTGCAAATAAGCTCGCAGCCCCCAAATGCTACACCGACCCATGACTCACCATGCCCGCCCGATCGCGTCGCAATAAAAACCCCAAACCCCACACTCCCATGGCTCCTACTCCTAGCCGTCCTACTGCTTCCCCCAATTCCTACAAAACCACCTCTCTCATTCTCCTCATTCTCGCCGCTCTCGCTCTCTTGGGCTTCTCCTCCAACACGTGGAGCTCCGTCGGCTACGACGCCGCGTTTAACGCAGTTTACTCCGTTCAGGTCGTTAATCAGTTCCCTCATGACCCCAATGCCTTCACTCAGGTGAGATCTCCTTGACGACTCCTTGCGTCGGTTTTGTTATTAAGATTTTGAATTTATCGGGTGATTTGTTTCGACAGGGGCTTGTTTATGCTGGAAATGAGAGCTTGTTTGAGTCCACTGGTCTATATGGAAGGGTGAGCCTTCATTTTTGATCGGTACAGTTTGTGTGTGATTCAATTCTCAACCTTTGATTCGTGTGTGTTTCAGTCGTCATTGCGCAAGGTGGATATTCAAACAGGGAAGGTAAGGGCTTCTTTCCTTTGGCTTTGTAATTGTATGATTCCTGCTTTCGGATAGTTGTATGTTCATCAAGTTGAGTGATCCTTTCGATGTGTAATTACCTAACTAGGGAGTTCAAATGTTATGTGAACCGTATATGTCTCGAAGGAGAACCAATTTGAAGGGATATGGTTATAAGAGTTCATGTGTCTAGTGAAAGTAGAAATTTTGATTGTTTTAGATGATTGCTTTCGCGTGTACAGGTTGAGGTTCTTCAGGAGATGGATTCTAAATATTTTGGGGAGGGATTGACTATTCTCGGTGAAAAGTAAGGAAAATTTGCTTGCTTATGCTTTTTGTTGATTCAGTTGACAACTATAAGCTGATCCTGGATTCCATGTTGATGATATCGTTGCCATGTAAATAGTCTGAAAATGCTAATGGAGTCATTTGCATGTTCTTTTGTAGGCTATTCCAAGTAACTTGGTTGACGCAAATTGGTTTCAAATATGACCGAAATGATTTCAGCAAAGTTTGTGCTTTTCCTTTATTGCCCTTAAAATCAATTTATGCATATTGTATTGCTTTCCCTTAAGCTGATGTACTAGAGTAGACAACAGTGTTGCTGTTGAGTTTAAATAGTACTATTATAAGGCTATTTTGCATTCTTTGAAACTGTAGTTTTCAGTGCTTGAACATCAATCTTGACTTCATGCTAAAATATATTAGATTCAATAATTTCTTCTCAGAATTGAACCTAAATTGAGAATTGAATTTCCAACGCAATGTGGCTCCTGATCCTTATTAACTTGCTTCTTGTTTCATTAAAAGTACAGTCTGAAAAGTTCACTCATCAAATGAAAGATGGTTGGGGACTGGCTACCGATGGAAACATGCTATTTGGAAGTGATGGCACGTCCATGTTGTACAAGATTGACCCTCAAACACTGAAAGGTTTGTTTCCATATGACACTCCTCCTTTGTGTTTCTGTTTGTATTTGGGCACTGTTATACTTTCAGGTTCTTTATATAGAATTATAAATGTTATTTGTGCCGTATCCTTTATATTAATGCTGATGTTGTATAGGTAATAATTAGTTCATTCTTTACCTAAAACCAATGTCCTATTTTTCTCCTCTAATGTATGTCAGTTTGTTGGGAATTAGTGTTATTGAAATAGTTGTGTCATATTTCATATGCAGTTATAGACAAGCACGTAGTCAAATACAAAGATCATGAAGTGCACAACCTCAATGAGTTGGAGTTTATAAAAGGCGAAATTTGGGCAAATGTTTATCAGGTCACTCATTTCACTTTGCCTGATAAATCCATGTCAAAGTGTTCTAGTTGTTTTGATTGGTGCATATCTATAATAGAAACATCACTTTAAATTACCTGATAAAGTGCTTTATATTGGGTTGGTTGCTGAAAGTTATGTACTCTCATTGTGTAGACTGACTGCATTGCTAGAATCTCACAAGAAGATGGTAGGGTGCTTGGATGGATTCTCCTTCCAAATTTAAGGTTCTCCCATTCAAGTCCTGTTTCCTTATTTAAATTCTTCATAATTTCTTTCTCTGATCACGATGTGTATTATGTGTTCATTAAGTTTCTTGGGAATTTCGCTAAATTGACATTTGACTTTGTGCCTTGTAGGGAGGGCTTAGTAGCTGCTGGGAATCATGTAAGCCCTTGAACTAAAACCAATGTGTTATCTTGTATTGTCTTACTGCCTATTTTATATACAAACATACAATTAATGCATCATCTATAGATTCTTGAAGGTTGAGGTAGTACAAAAAATGGCATTCTTGAACTATCATTTACTTTTTAGAACTTTAATCTGTTATAGGCTATCGATGTGCTAAATGGCATTGCATGGGATAGCAAGACCAACCGTATCTTTGGTAAACTCCAACTGTGGTATCTTTCATTTATATGATTCACGATGTACTGATGGTGAACCAAAAAAACAATCTTTTAATCCATATATGTTGGCAGTGACTGGAAAACTATGGCCGAAGCTTTATGAGATCAAGCTGCGTCCAGTAAAGAAACAGTTGAAGGATGGAGCCATCCAGCAGCTATGCCTGCGGCAAACATTCTTTCATTGAAGCCATGTGTTTGCTATTGACTAAAGTACTGAACAACTACACACCGCATTGCAAGGCTTTGGAGGACATACATCCAAATTCAAATTGAATTTGTGCACACAGAGAAAGGCCCGTGGATCAATTGGAGAACTGCTTTGTAAGTTGTATGCTACCAAAAACCGTGAAATAGAAGCCTCTAAAATGGCTAGTAAATGAAATATTTGGAAGTTCCAGAATTTTTTTCAGTTCATATACATGCCCAAGTGACATTTTAAGGCCCATAAGCAGAGTGATCAAATGGCTACTACGATTTTCTGATATAATGTTGACACAACGGAAATATGACTTGGTCTGAGGCTCTGCTAGGGTTTTCTCTAGTGGCGGACCTTTTGACTGAGATGGTGGCGGTGACTAACTGGACCGCAACAGAGAAGCCAGCAAGCTTGGAAGGTGATGGTGGCCCTTACTTCTACCTCTGTGGAAGACTCTTGGGGATGAGGAAGGCGGTGGTGAAGCCTGTGTTTGCAGAGGCCCTCGTAGGGATCTGGAAACTAAAGGAGAAACCGTTGATCTGTGAGGAGGAACTAGACATCTTTGTGTTCCAGATAAAACGAAAGGAAGATCTGAACTGCATTTTGGGTGGAGGACCGTGGTACTTTAGCGGGTGTATGTTGGTTCTCGCAACCTATGACAGACTCAACTTGCTAGGGGAGATCCCAATCCACCACCTTGAGGTTTGGGTTGCGGTGTCGGGGCTCCAGATGGCTATGAGGAACGAGAAGGTTCTAGCCCGGGTTGGAAACGATTTGGGAACCCTCATTCGGGCGGATCTAGCAGCGGTGCAGCTCAAGGAGAAGGTGCAGAGATTCGGGTTGTTCTGGATCTTCGACGCCGGATCCCGGCAAGGCGCGCTTTTGATTACTCGTCAGAGATCTCTGTCGATTTGGACTTCAAGGTTGAAAAGTGCCATGGTATCTGCAACGACTGTGGCCATTTTGATCATGGTGGCCGGAATTGTGATCAGGGTCTGACCGTGCCGGCAGGGGCGGTTCCCGATTCATCGGTGGATCTGAGATGGGATATGAATCGGGATAGCAGCTCTCTGGTGGTCGGCGGAGGTGTGGGAGCTGAGGCGCGCAGGCAGGAGGCAACGGTTGACGGAAAATCCTGGATTTGAAATCCAGACTAGGCCGTTGACTTTGCTACATGTTGGGCCATCTACTGGGCCACCGTTTCAGGCTAGGCCTTCTCTTGCTGCTGAGACTGGGCCTTTGTTCCAGTTTGGGCCTCTTGTTGTTGAGGCTAGGTATGGGTTGGAAAATGGGTTTCTTCTTCAAGGTCCACAGGTTGTGAAAACATCTGCTGGGGGAACTAATGTAATGTCATGCAAAAGGAAACCTGGACGTCCTCTTGGAAGCAAAAACAAGAAGCAACGGGCAAATACTGAGATGCCTCAGACGCTTGGTTGTGTTTATTAGGCTACATCTCCTACCCTTTCAGCGAAGGGCAAGGAGAAGTTTAATTTTAGTTGTTTTATTTCTGAATAATTGTCTAGCATCAATGTTTTTCTTATTGAGCATAGGTTTTGTTTTTGTTTTTATTTTTATTTTATTTGTACAATAAATTGTTGACCCCTCTCTGCTAGGTTTTTCCCAGGAGAAGGGTGATCGAGCAGGTGACGATGACAGTTCACTCTAGATAGGAGTGGGCTGTCCAGATCGCGTTAGGTGACAGTGGGACCTTGTGATTCCCTGATTTAGAATGAGCGTAAGGATTCAATGTAATGGTGTTTGATTGTCCTGTTTGTCAGGACTCTTGTATGATGTCATTCTGACTTTTGTCTATTAATGAAAACCTATGATTATATTTAAAAAAAGTGACATTTTAAGTAAAGAAATTTAAGCTCTTTTTTAAGCTCTTTCGGTCACACCTCTTTTAAAAGAAGAAAAGGAAAAAAAGCTCTTTCTGTCACACATCTTGAAATTTATAAGATTTTTTATTTTTAAAGGGTTAAAATTTATAAGATTAGAGCTTCCAGAAAAGATAAAAGAAAAAATAAGAGAAATGGCTAATTTTGAAGTGGCAGCAGACTGTTGGGTTGAGCCCTTGCAAAAGGGTATTCAACACTAAATCCTTGCTGATATTTCCCGCTGCTTTCGCTCGTTAGTTAGTTTACTTCAAAAGATTTGAACTTCACCAAATTGATAGCTAACCCACTGTTATAGCTGTTTCTGCTGAAAGACCCAAATGAATTATGACTCTTCTCTCTGATAAGCTTCTTCATCTCATTCAAACCATCTCTTCCATTACATTTTCTCTTAAACAAAAGCTCATGAAGCCAACCTCATTGTTTTATGCCAAACTATGGGTTCTGATTGTGACCTTGATTGTTCTATTCACCATTCTGGTGATTATCATTGTCTTGATTATCTACACCATCAAGTACCTCCGAAACCGAAAATCCTACGACACCGATTTGTGTGTACAAACTCCCATTGCTTCTAAAGTCCCTCACAATCCTTATGGCCACTCTTCCCTCAATCGGAGGCTGCTTTCGCTTAACATGTCGGAAATTGAGATGAGCATGGGGAAGGAGAGGCATATTGTGTTCTCTGATCAGCTGTCCTGTACTGGGGCTGGTGGGATAACCCCAACTAGTACTAAGGTGAGTGTACCGGAATATAGGTACATTTCAGTGGTTAAAGATGTGTGGAGAGGTGACAAGTTTACTCTAAAGGAACTTGAGGCAGCAACAAATGGGTTTGGTAAAGAAAATCTGATTGGTAATGGAGACTATGGCATTGTATATCACGGTGTTCTGTTTAATAATACTCGAGTTGCAGTGAAGAGGCTTGTGAGTGACAGGTACCTATTTATTCACCAACTCGATATTGGTAGAATGCATGGTAATGTGCTATGTTATGTATCTGATGTAAAATAGTTGCCATGAGGATGATTTCATAGCAGAAATGGAGGCTATTGGGCATGTGAGGCACAAAAATTTAGTCAAATTGCTTGGATACAGAATCGAAAAGGCTTACAGGTATTGATTTTCATATTGTGTAGTTCACATTCTGATTAGATGATCAAAAGCCTAATTTCAGTTTTCTTTGATGCTAGATTGCTTGTGCATGAGTATATAGATAACAAAAGTCTGCACTATTGGCTTCATGAATGTCCACTAAGTGTGAGCCCTATAACATGGGACATTCGGATGAAAATAATCCAAGGAATAGCAAAAGGGTGAGGATCTCATTTCTCTAGCTTTGTTGCATATGTGACGAATTCTAATTCGCATACTCTGAAGTGAGGTGTATATGTTTCTGCAGTTTGGCTTATCTTCATGAGGATATTGAACCAAACATGTTCCATAGAACTCTAATATCTAGCAATGTACTGCTTGATCAACAGTGGGAACCTAAGCTTTCTGATTTTGGCCTTGCTAAGCTATACAGTCCGGCGTGGGGGATCACTATAATGGAATCGTTAGGGTCAGTTCTTTGCTCCCAAGTAAAACATATATGCTTGATCATTTCACTGTTCAAACATATGGAATCATACTAATTTGCATCTCATTCTTAAATTGCATGATGTCTAGTTATGTTGCCTCGGAATATTTTGCCACTGGTGAGTTTGATGAGAAGTCGGATGTTTATAGCTTCGGAATACTTCTTATGGAGATAATTTGTGGCAGGACTCCTATTGACCGCACTCAGCGCCAAGTATGAACTCATAATTTTGAACCATGTTAGGTGTTTATGTTATTCGAACTCTAAAACAATGCGTAATGTGACTCCTGATTTGCAGCCATATCTGATAGACTGGTTAAAGTCCATGGTTGCTAGTGAAAGAACTGCTTTTGTAGTTGATCCTAAATTGCCAGAGAAGCCATCTTCAAAAGAACTCAAAAGGCTTCTTCTGGTTGCTCTTCGTTGCGTTGATCCTGATGTAGAAGATAGACTTAGAATGGGAGAAGTTCTTCACATGCTTGAGCATGCTTGAACCCCGGGACTTGCTAATGGGCAGTGTAAGATCTACAACTATTCTCTTCTCTATTTGCATTTACATTCTATATGTTATTCTCTCATAAAAAAAGCTTTTCAGAACTGAACAATTTATACTACTGGTTTTTATATATTATTGTCCATCATTTGTAGGATCAATGGCTTATGAGATATAGAAACTGCTCGACATCTTTGCCTAGAAGAGAGCTTCTACAATAACAGAGGAAGCTCCATTAATCCCGCTCCGAGAAACAGAATTGAAATCCTACTAAAACCTATCAAGCAACTCAATGACAGCTTTCATGGTCATCAAGTTGTAGTTTGGTCAATTTGAAACAAGTTATGTTAGTCATACGTACCTGGCCATTAATCTATGCAGATGAGGTCTCCCTAGCTAGAACATTTTTCGAGTGCAGACTCAATTTTCTATATCAATTGCTAAGTATTATCTGATTCATTTGCAAGTTTGTTTTTCCTCCTTTCAAATATCGAATGAACCAAATGGGGAAGTAGTTTTGGACTTTCGGAGTTCATTGATGAAGGCTTAGATCATGTGTCTTGAAGATAGAGGTAAACAACCACTTCAGCTCAATCACCATCAACATCCACCATTCATCTTAACTCTTAAGCTACAAGTACATCTTCCACAAATAGAACACATCAAGGTTCATCTTTTATACATATATTTCATACATAAATTCGATAAATGATTTTTAGTTTCATACATAAGGATTAGCTTACATTCTAGACATGATTCTTGATGGAGGAGCTGTATCCATCAAGATCATCATAATACTTGGACCAAAGCATGACACCACCATATTTATCGGAATTTTTGATCCCCGGAAGGACTTCTGAAGTGAGCGCAGCCGCAGGAATGAATCCGCTACCAGCAGCTTCAGGTGCAGCAGGGAGTCCTAAGAAGACCTTGTGTGCAGGAATACCTGAAGTCCATTGCTTCCAAGCATCTTCGAGACTGGTGACATCACCCGAAGTGTACTGACAAGGAGGGTTGTTGTAGAATTGAACCCAAACATAGTCAAATAGGCCTGTCTTAAGTGCATTTCCAACATTAGCATCAGGAAAGGGACACTGTGGAGCAGCAGTCAAATAAACTTTCTTGCCGCCCTTCTTGCTATGCGCCGAAAGATACCTAGCAAGGTCATCCCAGTACTGATCATTCCCTCCTTCAATGTCGAAGTCGATTCCATCCAAAACTGCATCTCCTAATGGCCTTGAAGTGGAGTGTCCTCCCAAGAAGTTGTTCCACAAGTAAGCACCAACTTGGCGGGCATCTTCCGATGAGGCTAGAGAGTATTGTCCTCCCCAGCCTCCCCCAATTGACAATATGACATTGATGCCTTTGGCTTGGCAAGACTTGATTTGCGTGCTGAACTTGGTGCATGTATTGCTAGACGGGTCACAGTGACCCGCCAGGTTTAAGGTAGGGGTCCGGCCATTGCCAAATGATGAGAGGAAAGCTATGTTCACAAATTTATAGTTCCCTGATGCACATGTTTGTGCTAGTGTGCCTTCATTTCCATTTTGGCCCCAGTAAATCGCAATACCGCCTGCGTTAGAGCCAATCACCATAAGTAGCAGTGTTGCTAAAGATAGCAATGCTGCTGTTGAAACTGAAGCCATCTAAAACAATGGATTGAGAAGCTTTTGTGAACTCTTGGTGGGAAATGTAGCGTGTGATGGAGTATGAAAGAGTTGGGATTCTTTTATAGAAGAAAAGGCCCTTGCTACAAGTTTTGTGCTTAATTAATGTTCTTGATCCGTAGCATTAAGGTCACGTAGGCCTTAATTTCTTTGTTATGTTCTGTTTATAAGTTGAAGGCAGCCTTGAGTACCCTGTCATATACAATTGTTCATTTGCATGGAAAATTGTAAGCCATAGCTACAAGGACTGATAACTGTACATCATATGATTACAATCTACTGTAAGATGAATCTTGTTTTGGAACTATGTAAGTGTAGTTTCTGTATGAATTAACTTAGACAACGATCGTCAATTAGTTTGTACTCCTTGTGCACAACCACTTTTTTATTTTATTTTGAATGATCAAGAGTGCCGAGCATTCCAGTTAAGCACAATTACAAATTACGGCGGTGGTCAAAGCTCGAGCTGTTGATATGTCTGTGGAGATGTTGTCGACACGATCATGATAAACACTAGACAGCACCGCCATTTTGGTAACGGCCAACAAGCTCCTTATTCGGCCAGTCTTGACTCTTGAAGCACGGATCAATGAGCTTAACATGAGTGCGAGTCAACATATGATTAAACCCGTAAGACACAACAAAGCAAACGCGCCGGATCGGGTGCACCGTCGACGAGCAAGATGCATAACACTTGTTGTCATGACTCATGAGGTCTCACTTTCATAAGCACAACTTCATACGTCTACGAGGGTTGGCTCAACCTCTATTTGAAACAGTAGCAATCCATACGGACCCTGAAGTTGACTCCGGTTCAACACGTGGAGTCCATCGGTTTCCACGTGCCATCACCGACGACTGGCAACATGACACGAGGCTTACATATGTAGCCTGACGTTGAGACCAAGTACCTGTGTTGGAAAACGACGACGAACTTACCGTCGCATCCGGCGGAAAGGTGAGGAGTGATTAGTGAAGCCGTAAGGTGTTACGTGGCTTTCTAACGGAGCTAATCAAGACCCCCCGTTTGAATGTCCGTGTTGAATTAAACGCGCGATGTGATTGGCTGTCGTTCTTTACTTTGGCCCCTACATACTTCAATAATTACGGCACAATCCATTTGCTATGTCTAACGATTCCTGTCAAATTTTACCAAGTCCGTTACTTCAAAATACTGGTAAATATGCGACGAAGTTTTAGTTATTCGTAAGTACATGTTTGAGATCCTCATTATGTACTTGTAGATGTATGATTTAATCTCACTAATCCATATGATATTACTAAATTGTGGCATCACTAACTCTATCTAAATAGTGTGCGTCACGTAGGTAAGAAACAAATGATCACAAACCATAAGGTGAAAATTTTTCTTGTTGCTTTTTTGCCCGCGATGACATTTTCTAGACCCGTTAATAAAATCAGTCACTGTATAGAACTCAATATATCCTTCGCTTTCAATATACTAGCCTTTATACCTACGATACTCTCGTGTGAAGATGTTGTTAACATGTAGTTTTTTCATTTTCTACTTCTGAAATATGTTAGTGGGTGATGAAAAGTTTTTTTATTACAGTTATAAGTCGTAACTTTCCATATCTATTTTTTTCATAATTATCTATACTACTTTTTAATTTAATTGTGTTTTTGTTTTTAACTACAGGAACCCTGAACTTAATTGTTTTAGTGAATTTCCAAACTTGCTCGCATTCTTATAACAAAAATAGGGTCAAAAATGTCTACATAGAAATTGAGTAAAACTCATTTGTGGTTTGACTTAGGTAAGACATGGAATTCAAATTGATTCCTTCATACATGTGAAATGCTGCGGTGCCTGGATTTAACAATTCTGAGGTTCAAACCTAAATTGGGAAGTACACTCAACTTGGTAAGAACCACTTACCACTTGTAGGGATTCAACTAATTCTTGTATTATATCTCTTCAATTTTAGGTATGCAAAAAGTATACTTATGAGCAGTGGTGTAACCAGAAGTTGCAATTAACATGAACAAACCCAAAATAGCTAATACGTATTTCTAAGTTGATTTGGATTAGGGCTGGGATCGGTACTGGACGGGTCGGGATTTGACCTATCCCGATCCCGAAGTTAATATAGTAATCCCGATACCGATCCCGAAATTCGGTACGGGACGGGTCGGGATTCGGGACATGTCAGGACCAATCCCGATCTCGATCCCGAAAATATGCAATTTTTAGTTCTAAATAGCTACATTTCTACTAAAAATCAAGCTTTTTGAATTCGGGACGGGTCGGATTCAGGACGGGTCGGGACGACATTTAGTTTGGCTCATCCCGATTCGAACCTTTTACTTTGATTCGGGATTCGGGACGGGTCGGGACAACATAATTTTAGGGTTATATCCCGTCCCGATCGGGACGGGTCGGGTTCAGGATCGGGATTTCGGGTTCAAATTCCCACCCCTAATTTGGATTACAAATAATTCATAACAATTTTAGTCGGTGATACTTTTACATTGATTCAGAATTGTCGACATATGAGGTTTATGTGAATATGATTTTCACGAAATTATTTAATTTATCTTTTCCTGCGGTTTAGAGTTTCCATACCTTTTATATTGGTTTGTATATTATTGTCATTTTTAGCTATACTTTATTTATACTTTATAATTGTATAACATAATTTATAGAAATATAAAAAAAATATGATACAAAATGAAAAAAAGAAGATAAAATCATGCATTTAATGAACCAATAAAAGATAAACAACATTATTATAATTTATTAAACTTAATTAAAAAAATTATTATAATATAATTATACAATAAACATTTAAAATTTAATTAAATAAAAAATATTAGAGGGGCTTATGAGGGCTTCCTTACTCATATAAAGATTTTGAACATGAATCTTATGTAGAAAACCATATCCATACGGACGCATTCCATAATTTCCACTTGGAGCTCACATTTCCGGAACCTAATTCGTATCGAGACATAGGCCCAGTTTGGGACCGATTCTAGAGCTGCTTTTAAAGCTAAAAGTGATTTTGGGCCTAATTGATGGTGTTTGGTAAACACTTAGAAAACTGATTTTAAAGGAATTGATTCTGTTAAAAGCTGATTTATGGGAAGCAGGGTCGCACATGCTTTCTGAAGTGATTGTGCGGGAATCGATCTGCAAAACACGGAGCTACAGTTTAATGAATTTTTCATAACCCCATTATACCCTCATTCTTTAAATAAAACACTTTTTCTTCACAAACCCTATCCTACCTCTTTTCCTTCTCCGGTCTATTTTCTTCTCGCCTCCTTGCAGGCGATTTTTTTTCTTCACAAAGCTTGCTCATCGCTACTTCAAGGAGAGCACTTGGCAGAGCAAATTCTTCCCCAGCCCAGAAGGTAAAATCTCTTATCGATCTACTCTTCATGATTGTTTGGTATGAATTTATGATTTCATGGTTGCTGGGTTTGCTAGATTTGGGTGCTGCTCATCGCTGATTGAAGGAGAGAACTTGGTAGAGCAAATTCGTCCCCAACCAAGAAGGTAAAATTTCTTATCGGTAGAGCTATACAAGGTGTGGAACTTGCAGCTGCTATATTAAAGAACTAGCAGTACTTCGTTTGATATAGCTAAAGAAGTATAGATACATGTAATAATTCTGATTTGGCAAGTATTTATTATTATCAACCTCCTAGTAGTAAACTATGGATTACTGAGTTTGCTTCATAGAATTAAATTCGGCACTGAGATCTGCCTAGTTTTCCATATGAAAAACAGGTGAAGATAGTAATTGCTACAATGGCTCTCCATAACTATATAAGAAGGTATGCCCACGAAGATCGTGATTTTGATGAAAGTGATGACTTCCAAAGTGAAGAGATCGGTGAAGATATGGACGACAATGAACACGAAGAAGATGGTATGGGAAGACAAGAAATGGAGGTGCTAAGAAATACCATTGCACAAAGTCTATTGAATGCATCTATTTAGCATTTAGTTCCAATTTGAATTGGGTTCAATATATTTTGTGGAAGGCATGTGTTGTTGATATGGTGGACGAATATTTGACCTAACATCCTGGATTGGTTTTTGTATGTTTTGATACCAATCCCATGCCAATTGAACCCTTTCACATTGGTTTTGTATGTTATTAAGGAATTAACCTATGTTCAAACATAATGCTATAGGTAAAATTTTCTTCATCTTTAGGAAATATATCTTATTTTTGGCCAACATGAAATGAATTCTGCACTGCATTTACACATTCAGGAACTGGAAGAACTTTTTTTGAAAGGCAGATGATGAACCTTGTATTGAAAATGCAGTATTAGGGTCAAGTAGATTCATAATTAAGTACATCTTTCAGGAAATCCAACATCTTTAAGGATTCAAGGATCTTATGTATGTATACTCTACATAGACTATTGAGTCGGTGCCTAGTCATATACATTGTGCTTGAACAAGTCCCCTACATATGCATGAATGTGAATAAAAAAAAGTTGCAGAATCTTTCATCCTGAAAACCCAACAATAACATATTTTTATTCGGTCTCAAACTCTATAACCAATTGTTTTTTTAAGAAATTTTGTAAAATTAATGTACACATTGAGACACAAGAATTAGTGCATGAAAACTATCCATGAAAAACTTTATAATCAATTACATTTAAGAAAAGAACTGTCTATCTTAAAAAACAATTTATAATATGTATGGCTATTTTAGTCATTAGACCCACCGAAAGCAATTTTTACTTACAATTTACCAAACACTCAAAACTGCTTTTCGGTTCTCACAGCACTTCTAAAAACAGTTTACCAAACACTGCAACTGATTCTGCTCACAGCAATACCAGAAGTGATTCTGCTTAATGCAGCTTCAAAAGTGATTCTGCTTACTGCAGCTTCAAAAGTGATTCTGCTCACAGCACAGCTGTCCCAAACTGGGCCATAGTCGTTTAACTACTTTAGGCCACGCCAATGGCGTTCTAGTAATACATTCCAAAACCAAGCCCCTTTGTTTTCCAGTTCCTTACCCTATATTAACCCTCACTTCAGCTCCCAAACGCTCACTCGCATTCTCATTCCATCAGACTCTCGTCTCTTCACTCCATTCCTACAATTCCCCACCCCAAAACCTCACGACTCCTCACCACAAATAGAAAAACCCACTTCCATGGCGGTCGGACTCTTCGCCGCCACAACCCCCACCGCCTTCCGCCTCATCCAATCCTCCTACCTTCTCCCCAAACCCAACCCCACCGTCTTCTTCCCTCCCTCGAATTTCTCCCACCAAAAAAACACAACCCTCCTACATAGGACTCGCCGAAAGCTTTGTCTAACTGTCTACGTTGTCATGGAAGACCATAAACGAAGTAGTAACACCCACGTCGACACTTCCGATGAAATACCACAAGAGACTAGTCCCAGCTCCGAGATCCCAATTGTGATTCCCTCCGTACGTGGCGCCGAGCGATTGGCCAGGCAAAAATCCGAGAGGTTTACTTATCTTGTTGCAGCTGTCATGTCTAGCTTTGGTATCACTTCCATGGCTGTCATGGCTGTTTATTACAGATTTTACTGGCAAATGGAGGTAACTTATTTACTTAGTTTCACAGAAATTACCCTTTTTCTTTCAGTTTTTTGTGTGTAGTTATTGAATTGAGTGCTTTATTTTGGGTGTAGGGTGGGAATGTGCCAGTGTCTGAAATGTTTGGTACATTTGCTCTCTCAGTTGGTGCTGCTGTAAGTAACAAGTTCACTAAAATTTAGTCCTAATTTGGAGTAAGCTTACCAAATGTCGCTCATGTTTTGTGGATTTTTTCTATGTTTTTTAGGTGGGGATGGAATTTTGGGCAAGATGGGCGCACAAAGCTCTGTGGCACGCTTCACTATGGCATATGCATGAGGTTTGCTTCAAGCTTTTTTTTTTGTCTGGTAAACCAGCAAAGATTGAGTATTGAATTATCTACTCAAATCGTATTTTCACTATTTTGATGTTGACTAAGAAATTTGTGATGAATTACAGTCCCACCACAAGCCTAGAGAAGGGCCATTTGAGCTCAACGATGTGTTTGCTATCATCAACGCAGTTCCAGCTATAGCTTTGCTCAACTATGGCTTCTTCCACAAAGGCTATGTTCCTGGCCTTTGTTTTGGTGCTGTGAGTCCTCTTTACTTCATCCAAATCTGATTTTGTTCCTTGCTTAACGGATTTTAACTATAATTAACTTCTGGGGATTATAAAGTTAGTTCTTGTTCTTCAATTTCTTTTCACTATTACAAATTGACTGTATATGAATTGGAAAAACAGGGTCTTGGAATTACAGTGTTTGGAATGGCGTACATGTTCGTCCACGATGGTCTGGTTCATAAAAGATTCCCAGTGGGGCCTATCGCCAACGTGCCCTATTTCAGAAAGGTTGCTGCAGCTCATCAGGTATAGAGACATCTCTCATTTCAGACTCCCTTTTAAGAATTATTGCACCAGAAAACAGTTTTTGATTTGTTTTTGTTTTTATATTTTGGTGTGTGACTATTTAAACTATGATTTTCTGCTTAAACTGAATCTAACTGTAAAAGAATCTGATGTTTTGGCCTCAGCTCCACCACTCAGAGAAATTCAAGGGTGTTCCATATGGTCTGTTTCTTGGTCCTCAGGTCTGTCTATTCACTCTGTTTTTAAATACCCAATAATCCCATCAAATCTGTCTCTATCTTCCTCTAAATTGTATATAGTTTAAACTAATCATATATTTGTTTTCTGGGTGATCATGCAGGAGGTTGAAGAAGTGGGAGGACTGGAAGAGCTGGAGAAGGAGATTGATAGGAGAATCAAAGCATCCAAAAACTCATAACTAAATTGAATATTGTAGTAGATTAGGGGGTAGAGATGAATGAATCAAAATGGGTTTTGTGAGCAATTTTGTTCAATGTGTCCCAAAATGGTCCTTTGAATGAAGGGAGATATGTATATTAGTCTTGTATTGTATGGGGAATTGAATTTTGTCTCACATGGCGCTAGCAAATTTTTGTCGTTGTACAAATGTTTACACGCAGGAGGAATGAGATTGGAGGAGGTGCAATGTTTTCAACTCTGGAACATAGAAGTGGCCGCAACAAACCTTTATATTTTTCTTTCCATGAGGTTAAAAGAAGAGATTTAAAAAACAAACTTTTACTTTCTCATAAATTTTTATATATATGGTTATGTAATTTATATATTTAACCATTGATGTATTAATATTATATTATTTAATCTTAAGTGAGGTGAGATCCATATCACACATGTAAAACCTTTTGATGTGCATGAACCAAGATTTGGAAAAAAGAGAGATTTGAATAAGACTATCAATGACGTTTCACATACGCATTCTAATGTTTCTTAACCAAAATGTCGTTATAATACAATATTTTAGTTGTTTTGCTTCCTTGATCAAGATATTCTACATCAACTCGACCAAAAAAAAGACGTTCTACATCAATCACGCGCAATATGAAACCGTATGCAGTCAAGTAATTTGTTCGATCAAGTAAATCAAGTACTTGAAGCAATGATTTCTAGGTTGGTTAATGCCCAGAAATCACACGCAATACTGACAACCGCCTATTGTTAACAGTATTGATTTCTGGGTAGGTTAATGCCCTCATCAGCCCTGCTACACCTTTGGTTTGCTCAGTCACCGCATTATCGTATGCGTCTTCTTTTTTTAGAATGAAAGAGATACAGACGGATGCGCGAGTGAAAGAGAAACGAAGAGAACCCGTTGAGAATGGTGATTGCTTACGCAGACAGTACATAACGAGAAAGCCTCGATCGCTGGTTCACTTCCAGGTCAGTCTCCAAACTCCCCCTTTTGTCGATTCTTTGCTTCTGAATTTCTGCCGCCGGTTCTTTGGTTATGAATTTCTGGCGTTTGGGTTTTGGGTAATTGATTTTCATTTAAAATATTTGTACGTTTTCTATCTAATCCATTAGAGCTTTAGATGATTGGTTTAATTATGTCGACCATTCAAATCTGGTATAACTTCCCTTGGCAATACTGAATATTATTTCTTATCTTCATCGTTCATAATTTAGATATATATGTATAGATCATATCTGTAAAATTTCAGCTAATTTGGTAATCGTTAAGGCTTTAAAAACGTATAAATACAATGAACGAACCGAATCAGTTCAACCGAAACCGTTCGTGTTCATCTCTGTAAATCACAGTTTTAAATGCCCTAATGATTACCAAATGAGCTTAAAATTTACAGAGATAATCTACTCATATATATATATATATATCTAGAAATTGAACTGTTAAGATAAGAAAATATTATCTAAAAGCCGGTCAATTTAAGAAATCTTTACCAAACTCAAAATAAAGACATCCTTACCTAAGAAAAACTATATATATATATATAGTTAATGTATTTTGATTATCTCGCATTCTAGCTTTGAAAAGTTAAAAGGGTGCATAGTATTTTAGCTTCTTATTGAATAATATATAAGATTATTATTGGGATAAAAGAATTCCATTTATAGTTTATTTGTGAGTCTTATAGCAGTTTTCTTTTGTTTTCAATATATAGAATTCGGTTATGTTGTTTCTGTAGATTTCTTGAAGTTTTGAAGAAGCTGATATTCATAGTTATGTGCCTGCTACTTCTACATTAATTCATGAAGCTTATTCATTTAGGTACTACACTATCTCTTACTGCTCTTTTAAAAGCCTTCACTTTCCTCTCATTTATCTCAAAAGTGTATCCAGTCTCTAATCTAACCTGTGTTCACTGCATTTGACTTGGTGGTATCGATAATCTGAACTATATATGTTTCTTTATCTTGCATCGTCAATCATACAAATGCTTTATTTGTCTCAACATTGCTCGAGTTTATACAACATACACATAATCAAGGATGTACTACATTAATATATATACTCATCTATAATTATATACTATGAAGGAGAACTTATTGCATCGCAGGGTAACCGCAACAAAGCGCGGGCATAATGCCTTGTGTATCATATAATTGAACCTAAAGAAAAAGAGTCTATCATGGTGATCGATGTTTCTTCATGAACCAACCGACCATTTTGTTTGTCTGGCAAGTCAATGACTAATGACTCATGCCTAATTAGCTACGTGTGGACTATCTGGCTCTTCTCCAATCGGCCCCCTTCTTCCCAAACCTAACTTCCGTCTTCATCTTCTTCTGTCTTCATCTTCTTCAATATAAAAACGAAACCCTAATAATGGCCCATACACCACCGCCATATTCCAGTTTCCATTTTTATAGAATACGACCTCCACCACATCGTGCTAGTTTAGTCACCAGTTGTGATTAGTAGTGGGGGGGAGTGTTTACATTTGAGTTTTCCAGACATCAAAGCTTTGCTAGTGTGCATGCCTTTGTTTGGATAAAGAACTTATCTTCCTATCTCGATGGTGATGTAATACTCCATTTTTGATGGTTGACTTAGGGAATTAGGATTCGAGAGAAATGATTTGTTGTTAAAACTTAAAATTTTATTCGTGATTGTTACTATGCAATGACGATGATTATAAAGTCATCGATGTTTACAGAAAGATATTCTGAATACACCTAAAATTAATACGAATCTTACCGGTAAATGATTCATGATATTTGCTATTATAATTTTGTAATTTGTAGATTTGAAATCTTCACAAACCATCACCACGATTTGATTCAGTTCAGTCAATTAAGTACGTGAAAAATATCTTCCTAGTTTTGCATCATCGGTGCTTGCTGCACCACAGTTGGATCAAGCAAATAGAACAAGGTGGGACTGGAGAATTATGGAGAAATTTTTCGGTGCAATTGTAGCACCACCTGGTATTCACTAATGGTGTTACGGGCCTATAAGAATGCGCCACGTGGATAATTTAAACACATCAGATTAACGGAGTAGAACAGGACAACAATAAAAATATACAATAAATTAGGAAGACACATTTACTGTTTATGTCAAACACTCTGCTAAATGAACCGAATGATAAAGTATGTCAAGTGTCTATGGCTCAGACGACACACTAAATAAGAAATGAGGCTCCACACACACAACTTTCTCTATCTATCCCGTCACAGTACACTGTACCTGCAAACAACCTGTTGTAAGGGTGAGCGTCATCCTCGCATGCTCACATATAGGTCACCAATGATAGGTTTGAAATCCATAAAACCATATATATACATATAGATTTGAGCTTTAAATAAAATTCATTTAGAAAATTCTTGGCACACAAAAACATCATTTGATATCTTTCGGGAAAAACTGTGCAGTATGCTAAAACAGAGGTCACAGCGCTCAAAGTACGAATACAGTCTGCAGGGCTTCACGGATCTAGGCAGTCGAATCTTGGGTTTGTCTATACAACAAACTGGGGCCAACTACCTATGCGTCCGAAGACGAATAGTAGCGAGAGTGTCCATATACAGCTAATGGCCAGCACATCACTCGTAGTTCACACCGTACTTACGGCTCGTTTAACTCTGTACGAGACAAGCGTAAGCGGGGAAAATAAAATAAATAGGGCATTGCCCCTCCGGAGGTTCACGATCATTGACACCGTGGGAGTACTATATACTAGGTTCCGCCACTCTCAAGCTAAGCACCGGAAATCAGGACAACGGTACTACTTTTCGATCCGAGCCATCACATAAAAATTATTTACGTCTAGCCTCGGGTTTTCTTGGCCCAATCCTAAATCATTTATCATATAATATAAAGAAAACTTTCCCGAGGCATCGACCATGAGCATACAAAAATCATGCACTTTCATATAACAGGCAAAACCACTAAAAAAGGGGGATTAGCTTCCCTACCTGGAATTGTTGTTCCTTACGTAAGCTCCAAGCTTCCAGGAACCGCCTCGGTAATCCGAGGTCATCGCCTAAGCTACATCGTCCAATGAATCATTGCAGAATTAGAGTAGCTTAGCATTGAAAAAACAATAACAGTCCAAATGACCTCAGCATTCCTAGTTTGACCAGGAATGTCCACATTGACCAAGTTGACCAACCAATTTCCTTTTTGACTCTAACTTTTTTAACTTGCTTTTTCTGTTATCGACTCTTTGCTCATTTACCGGAATTCCGACTTAACTTCCGAACTTTTCTTAACCATTTTAATTTGACGTTAGGGTGTCACATAATAATTCATTGAATTACTATGGACACCCAATGCATCACACTAACCAATTTATTTTCTAAGAGTCGATACATCGATTTACGTGAATCACCTATTTTTTTTAAAACAGTCAACTTGACATTTTCAGGATTCCAGTTATCATTTTCCGATAACAATTCAACACTTTACCAACTTTCATCGAACTTCAATTCTTTACTAAACCATTTTCCAAAAAATGGAACTTTCCCAAAATGGAAAAGATTCTAATTATGGTTAGTTTCCGTTTTTAGTAAGTTTCCTTAAATGTAACTTTTTCGATTACGACTTTTAAACTCGGTTAAACGGAAACAACGCACTTTAAAAAGGAGTCGAAGACTACCTCTTCGGCGTTTCAGCCAAATTCACTGACTCACCAGAATCGTCACCGGATTTCGGCAACTTGCCGGAATCTCCTGCCGGATTTCGATCAACTTGCCGAAATTTTGCCATAACTTTCCCGTTTTCTTCGTCTCTAAGTTATCGACATGTACAACAAAATAACAACATATCAACCACATATCAACATCCACTCATCACCAATTCAAAAACATAGAAACTAAACGAAATAGAGGAATCGAACCTTAACCCCTGTGTTCTCAGAACTCAAACCCAGAAGCTCAACAGCAGCCTCCCATCTGCCTGCCTCCACCCATTCTCCTTCCATCAGCTCTTCCTCACCTCTGCTCGTTGCTGACCTGAATGCAGTGGCTACTCCTTGCCAGACCAATCAACCAGGACCTCGTCTGCCTCCTACAGCTTCACCTCAGCCCCAATCCTTAACTTCCAGTCTCTCATGAGCTCAAGAAGCTCACCAAAACCTCCACAACACTGTCACTAGAGAGAGAGAAGCAGAGAAACCCATAAAAACAGGGAAAAGAGGGATTTTCAATTAGGGCATAATCTGTTCAATCAAGGGCATAGGAAGGAAGAGAAGAAAGAGAGGAGTAAGAATCTGACCTTACTTCGTCGAATCGCCGCTTGGAACATCGGAATTTCGTCGTTGACCCCCGAGGACAGTGGCGCTTGATCTCCTTCCTCGACGGACGTCGGCGTGATCTGAGGATAGGGCTGAGTAGAGGAGAAGATTGGTGGTGGTCCACCGGCCAGTGATGGCCGGACGACTGTGGTCACCGGAGAGGGTGACCGGCTCGGGAGAAAGGAGGGAGAGGGAGAGTTGACCGAGTCATCACTGCCACCTATCGGTGAGATTCAATCTTGAAAAGATCTAATGGTCCAGATTTAAAGAAGGTAAAAAGTAAATGGTTAAATGGTAAAACTGTTTTACCAGAATGGTAATTAAAAATTACCAGAAACTTCAGAAATTCACAGAAAATAGACGGAAACTCTGAAAAATATTCTGAAAATACCGAGAGACTCATGTGGACACGTACTATAACATTGAGGCCTTAAATGAGGGATTTGAAGAATTTAGAAAAGCTCAAAAATAAACGTGGTCGTTCACTCACGAAGTTACCGAGCACGACTTAAATCTCAATAACTCGTTATTAACCACGGTAAGAACCTGCGGGGTCTCACAGTATATTTATCCAAAATTTTAACTAATATATATATATATAAAGATGAATTAATATTTTATTCAAAACATGATTAATTTTTATATTTAAGAAATTTAGATGGTGTAATCAACCTAAACACTCACGCGACTAATAGATGTTTATATCACAAATAAATATTTATTAACATAAAATAAAATTATGTCATATTTTATCAACCTAACTAAAAATATTAATTCATGCGTATACTCCTAAAATTTAAAAACCTAGAAAATAGTAAAGACTCAAGAGTAATTGTCATTTAACAACAAAACAAATATTGTTTATATCTAATTTTATAGGTCAGACGTAAATGACAATTTTATCATCATATTTAACTTAAAATTTAACAGAAGCAAGGAAATGTCTAACTAAACATAACTTGAGATATAAAAATATTATCTTTTAAACATTATTTAATTGTTGAAGTGGTCATTTTACTCGTCATGATATGTTTGTGATATATAGTCACCCTTTGCAATGTGGGCCTAAAACCGTCAGAATAACGAAGGCCCAGGATGGCCAGCACCAGTTAGAACCTCGCCTAAGCCTTATCCACTCTTTTCCTTCCACCTACGCTAAACGAGTAGACGGCTATTACAACCAAACCTTTCCCAGATCTATAATCCCAGCCGTCGAATAAAAAAACAAAGTAGATATATTCTCAGGGAAAGCGCGAAAAGTCAGATATTCTAGATTTACTATTTCAATTAACTCACCACGCGTCGCGTCCCAATTGGTAAAGTAGACGATCACTCTCTGGGTTCGGTTATTTCTCTGTTACGAAACTTTCAGTTGCTTCTCCTTTTCTTCTTCTTCTACAACTCAACAACTCCCTCTCTCTGGATTCAATTAACTCCGATCTGATTTCCGATATCGAATTCCGGCGGATGTACTTCAGATCCCGGCGTTTTCCTCCTCCTTTCGTCTAATTCCGGTTCGCTTTCTCGATTTTTCTCTCTGTTTCGATTTCGTTTGATTGTGATTTGTGATTTATATATCGGATTATTGGATTTGTGCGGTGTTTGGATCCGATACTGAATCTGTGTGATTTGTTGAATTTGGAGCTGTTTAGATCACGCGGTTTTGCGTTTGGTTTGTGATGAACTCAGTTTTTGGTGTACAGATCTGTTTGGATGTGTATTGAATTGAGCAAAATAGATGCGATGTTTTGTATGGTTGAGGATTTTATTCTCAATTTTGTGTACTGTTATTGATTGGATTGGAATTGAGATATGAAAATTTGTTTATGGCTGTAGCGTGTTGGTATTGTTTTATTATTGGATTGATTTAATTTTGTTATGATTCAGATTTTCATCTTAGTGCTTTTTGAAGGTACGAGTATCAGTTAGTTTTGTATGATTGTTGCTATGAGAGATGAAGACTTGGATTAGAGTTCTATTGATGCATTTGACTTTGTTCTTTTCTCTTTGGACAATTAGACATATGTTGAGATGCTTCACCTTGCTGATATCTATGTTGACTGTTTTTTTTATCTTTTTTCTGCAGCGAGGAAGGCCATGTGAGCGGTTTTGAGTTGATTGTTATCATTTCTTCGGCATTTGATGATCAGTTCTTTTAGTATGATCACCATGGGAAAATGCAAGGGTTGTGGGAAATTAGGAAGAATGATGCCAAGGGGTGGATCTATGAGTGCGTATCAGTTCGCCCTTCTGTTGTCGCCTGTTGTTTCCGTCTGGGATTGCATCGTACGCAAAATGAGGTATTCTTACAGACCTGAGTGGGTGTAATTGTGAGGATCATAGTAGTATATTAATTCTCAACGAGAAAATTATTTAAATTTTATTTAGAAATATAGAAAACTAAGGGGACATAGATACAGGGAAAATGTATACATTTTAGAGGAATTTCAAAGTAAGTTAAAACAAAGTGAGCTGTTTGGAGATTGGTAGTCGCAATGGATAAAATGGAGTGTAATAAAGTGCAACCTGTTATGAGAAAAGTAAAGAAGAAGCAGGTGAAGGATGAGTTGGATCGTCAGAAACAGGCTGAGAAAAAGAAGAGGCGCTTGGAGAAAGCTCTTGCTACTTCGGCTGCCATCATCTCTGAACTAGAACAGAAAAAACAGAAGAAGAAAGAAGAGCAACAGAGGCTTGATGAAGAGGGAGCTGCAATTGCTGAGGCTGTTGCCCTGCATGTTCTAGGGGATGATGACTCTGATGACAGGTGTGAAATTGTTTTGGACAATGATGAAATGCTCAAGTCCTGGGATTGTAATGGTGATATTGACTTGTTTATGGGTGGAGGAAGGGTTTGCTATCCTTATCAGGATTCCGCGAGGTTTTCATTTGAAGGGATGGGGTGGGGATCTAATGCTTACAGATCAGTGTGCAAGTGGGGTGGTTTGGGGAATAATGAATGGTCCTTCTCTACTGGGCCTTATGGAAGGGATTACCGCAATTCTTCATTTTGCCAGGAAGCAGGTTGGGTGCCAACAGGATTTGCTGCTGGTCTCTTTGCGGCACAGGCTGTTTCAGCTCTTCAGATTGCAGAGGATTCACATGAAGGCACAATTGTGCTTGATGGAATGCTAAGACGGTAGATGACATCTGAGTCAGATTTTCATGTTATTGGAAACTAGCCTGGGCTGTATTACAATAATAATGTGCTGTATGTAGTCTTGCCAATGTTTTGTTTTCATTAGATACGCAACTCCTCGTCAGTTTGATCAATGTATCTGAGCCATGCGCTCTTATTTTCTTTTTATAATTATTTCCAATGGCAGTATCATTACTCTTATCACTCTTTTTCTTTGTTTTTTTATTTTTCTTTTATTTTTTATAAAAAAGATGATATTTCATTCTTACCGACATATATACTCTCATATTTCACTCGATACATTTTTACAGTTAACCTCAATAAAAAACAACATTTTCAAACATTATATACTAAAATTATCATATATATACACGTAACATTCTCATTACATTGACAATAAGGACTAACAGACGTTAACAGTCTCTGGACACGATGCTATAAGCATGACATACCCAACAAAACGATCCTGACACCAACCTACCAAAACTCTAAACCCTCGCTTAAAGAGGTGGTCGAACAATTCCGCAAGCTTCAGAAATTTCATCAACGTATGCACTGCCAACATGCTACCCACCATGGGCACTAAAAATCTAACATAAAATCAAGCATCCCGCAATGATAATGAGAATGAAACAGATAATATTAACAATGACAAATCTAGCTGAGCACCCAGGATTGTGCAATCTACAGAAGATAACTCACCCAAAATTATGTAGCAAGAAGGTTCCGGTACATAATCACAGAGTCTAGGGAAGCAAGGCACATGAATGCACTTTAAGAGTGTAGTTCCAAGACAACACATGTAAACCTGAACAAGACACTTTCAAACCAAAATCAAGATAGACGACACTCTCAAAGAAACGTGGACGGAAGAAAAATTGGACTACCTGGTTGTCATGAAACCCCTAAACTGGGCATGATGCGAATCCAACTGTGATTCCAAAAACATGTGGATTTGTTACCATAGAGAGTTCATTACATAGATGAACAATATCAAACGAGTGACAATGTTCTCGTTGTTGTAAACATCAAACACTGTCCCCAACTTGGTTCATATTGGGATCTATTTCAGCAAAATTAAACTACAGGAGAAAAATATCATTGTTGTTGGCAGAGGAGCTGTCGGAGTCGGATATGTTACTCATGTAGTCGGAGGCATTCCCATACTCTATTGTAGGAGAGCCCGTAGGGACTCTTTCGGGCTGCTGAGCCGATGATAAGGAGGCTCATGAGGAGTAAGAATGTTAAATTTGACACATAACTATTCTGTTGGAGTGGTAAATTACTGTCAAACTAGCTAAATTATTATCTTTTTTCTCAGCCAGCTACTCTATTGAGGTCCGAGTATTTACCTCTTCTTTTGGAAAACAATGTGTTTCCATGCTTCAATTCAAAAATGAAGGGAAGAGTAATCAACGTGTTGCCCAAAAGAATATAGGGCCTCTGGTTGTGAACCTGTTGCCCTGCAACGTCTAACTAGACGACGTTCGAATGTGCCGATGACCTTAGGTCAGCAAACATGATGACATCTTGAGGAGACCGCAGGTCAGCAACATATTAGCCGGATAGAGAAAACGGAAACAACATGATTTAATAAAGTCGATTTTAATCAAGTGCTAACCTCTCTTAAGAGCAACGGAAAACCAAAAAACTAGAAAAGGAACAAATCAGAATCCATGAAATCAACTCTGCCATAATAAAGTAACTACAACAATCAATTGAATATATTGCAGTTTTCTGGGGAACTGATGGGCAAATCCAGTTCTACAACAACGTAAATCTTTTACTGATACACAATTACAACATGGATGGCCTTTGCACAAGTTCAACTAGTACATATCGCAACCATGAAATCACAAAACCTAACCATTATGCAATGGTCGAGAAGGTTGTGGCTGCGGCGAATCTGAAGCTGTCTGCTGTTGCTGCCTCAGTGCATCCTCTTCGCTATCATATTCAGAACTGCTAGATGGTTTGGCTCCTGTAGTGATTAGGTTTTTGAACCAAGCTCCTTGAAATTTAGGTGCTCCTCTATTTGAATTTCCAGATGATTCAGGAGAAGCTATGTTGTTAGTGACACCAACAAGGAAACGATAAGCAACTTTGCTTGCTGATACAATCTCTGTCTTGGCTTGTTTAAACTGCAAACCAAGAAACTGTCAGACTACACATGCCATAAAACAACCAAGTACATAGTAATAATTTAGTAAATGATAAGACCTCACACTTCAAGGAGTTAGACAAAACCACCAATTACGTATAAGCCAAAACAAAGAACAAAGAATAGGCCACACTAGTGCTAATGCAAATTCAAAAAGAGCATAGTTTAACTAGAAAGATCTTATTAGTAATAAGTTACAATAGTACTCCATATTTCATTATGCAATTGAGAATGCCATCATTATACCAAAGCAAGTTAAAAGGTCAAATCAAACAATTCTCCAAACTCCAGAAAATTCGTCAATACATGCTCTGTGAACAAGCTACCCACCAAGGGCACTCATAATCTAACTTAAAAATCAAGCATCCCGCAATGATAATGAGAATGAAACAGAGATAATACTAACAATGACAAATCTAGCTGAGCACCCTGGATTGTGCATTCTACAGAAGATAACTCACCCGAACTGCTGTGTTTCCTGCTACTTCCATTGCAGCATCACCAGCATGTGCAAAGCGATTAACCCAGCCTGTGGAAAAAGCTATAAGACCAGGTGCCACAATAATTTAAAAGGATCCATTTTGCAAATGCAAAGGCATAGCAACACTACAACCTTAACAACCAGATACTCATTTTTACAGTATCACGGAAATGCTTAATCAAAATTATGTAGGTAGAAGGTTCAAGTACATATTTAATCACAAAAGTCTAGGGAAGCAAGGCACATGTATGCACTCAATAGTGTAGTTCCAAAACAGCACATGTGAATATTAAGACCTGAACAAGACTCGTTTCAAACATAAAATCAAGAAATTATAACAGTAAGTGGAATTTGTATCCACAAGATAGACGACGTGATCTCAAAGAAAGTGGACAGAAGAAAAAATGAAGACTTCCATGGTTGTCATGAACCCCCTAAGCTGGCTGCACACAACCCACCATAAAATGGCAAGACAAAGATTATGTAACGACTTTGAAACACATAATAAAAACCATTTTTAAACCTAGCATGATGTGAATCCAACTGTGATTCCAAAAACATCTAGATTTGGTACCAATGAGAGTTCACTACATATATGAAAAAGAAAATGCAAAAAAAAAGTCAAATTAACCATACCCCCAAATTTGCTGTATTCAATCTGATCATGAGCACCACTCCGGATTCACATAAAAACCATGCTTAACATGAATCTAACAAATAGACATGCCAGAAAACAAGAACACTGTAAATGCGGGATTAAACTAATAGTTTTGTTTTGAATTCATCGCACACTACACGAGGATTGACTACAAAAATAAACTTAGCAACTCCTTGCTCAAGTAACAAGTCCAGATGCAACTATCTATCATTTCCTCAATATTCAAGCTATCAAAAATTAGTAGCACATGACCAATTTGCATATCAGTGGGTAACTTGCCAATATGGATGCCACCTTAACATCATTTCCTAAATGTCATCAGATTAGTTGATACCGCACACACTTATCAGGGCAATTGACAAGTACAGGGACAACTCACTGATCCTTTCACTTACGATCAGTCAAGTAATCCCTGAGTTGCACAGCATACACATTCAAGCTTGAGAATGAGTTGTAAACTAAACACTCAAACAATATTATTACCTGGAAGCTTTGGCACCCCAAGTTTTTCGCATAGCTCATCACAGAAGTGGTTGCAGTTCTTTGCTAACAAGTCATAAGTAAACCCAGGCCACTCTCTACTAAGCTCCCTCAAGATTTGATTGACCTTAAAGATTGAACAATCTGTTGTTCCAAGGACGATGCATTCACGATACGTGTACATTGGATTTTTCCCTGAAGGACAACTGAAAACACCACTTCCTTGTTCACAGAACCCAAATGACCATTCATCTTCTCCATAAACCTATTTACATTAACAACAATCATATTAGACTGTGTGCCAATAAAGAAGATAACATCAATGAGTGCATCACTTAAGTCATATAAAAAACTAAGTTAATGCATAATGAACCACTGTGAACTAAAAGGATCTTCATTTGAAGCTTAACCCTCTCATAGCAAAAAAACAGCCCAAACTTCAGACAGTGTCTAGATATAAATCCCTAACGCTTCTTAGTTCACAATTCACACTGAACAGAACGGATATAACAAAGGCATGTTCCAATCATATTAGACTTTGTGCCAATAAAAGAAGAATACATCGATGAGTACATCACTTAAGTCATATAAAAAATCTAAGTTAATGCATAATGAACTAAGGCGAACTACAGGAATCTTCTGAGGAAGCTTAACCCCCTTATTAGCAAAACAAACAGCCCAAACTCGAAGCAGTGTCCAGATATAGATCCCTAGATCCCTAGTGCTTCTTAGTTCACAATTCACACCGAACAAACGGATATAACAAAGGCATTCCACATCCACCACACTGTCAAACACTTATTCAGCTAATTAACAGTAAATTGTAAATTTCACAAACAACTTGATGCAAAAGTTATAAGGATGGCAAGATCAAATCCAATCCAAGCTTTCGATCACAACACCTCTGGTCATCCCAACAATCAAAATGAACACATAACCACACCGAATCAAAGTCTAAGACTTCCAGGAGCCTAAACCAAAGCTCGAAAACCCTACATCTCTACAAGTCTAATACTTCTATAAAGAAACACAGAAAGAAAAACAGAGAGCGAGAGATAGACCTGAACGGCGCTGTGGAAGATGCCGCCGAGGCCAATACCGTCCTTGAAGATCTTGTTGATCTGCATAATCGTGGTGTTCGTCTTCTCCGATCCACTATTCGTCACATCGTATATATGCAGCACCACCTCCGCCATCTCCAAAATCAAATCCAAAGCACAAACCCTAACTCCCCTCAATCCAATTCAAAATCACAAACCCTAGCCCGCTCCTTCTCTACCTCTCTCTGAAAACGAACGAACTAATCCGCTTCAATTACCGCCACTTCGCGCCGTTCGATTTTCCGGTTTCCTTCGTCGGAATATTCCCTCCACAATTCTCTCAATCTCTCTCTCAGTCTTTCAATTTCACAAGAAAAATAGAGCACAACTGATTCTGATAGTTTTGAAAAACCGAATCATTGAGGCTATTTTGGCCTTTTTCGCTTTCTTGAGGGGCATTTCGGAACGAAAAAAAAGCCCCGAAAGTTTCGGGGAATTACGGAAATGACAGCTGTCCCCGACTGGGGTTGATGATTAGTTCCAAGTTGGATGTCTACACATACGTGTCACGCCGCGCGAATTATTAACGGTTCGAGCAGATAGTGTGAGTTACCAATTTACCCTTCGTCGACAACGGTGATCTAAAACGCTATCTAGCTTTGCGACAGAGTGAAGCATCCGGCGTCGTTTTTGAGGGTTCCACGTCATATGGCTTGTTCTTGGTAGAGTCCAACTGGTAAACGATAATGATGCTTGTTCTCGTATTCTAATTGTCATTAATTGAGTTGAAGTTTAACTCCAACATACTTCTTCTATATTTCTTTAATCGAAGACGAAAGTTTTTAGGAATTGAAATTTGTTACATTCTTAAAAATCATTCTCATATACTATTAGATGAGTCATGTTATGACTGGTAACTGTAGATAGTAAAAAAAGGATTAACGATGTTTTTTACATCGATGGTAACAAATGATGACCCAAAAAGTGATTGAAAGAACAGTTTTGAGTAGGGATACCAGCTCCCACTTTCTCATTCTCACCAGATCCTCAAGCAGATTGGTAGTGTTTCAGCAATACCAAATGCATAATGTAAGACATGAAAGGCTTCACCAGATCATTGTTAATATTTTCTTGGGGATGTGTAATGCATTTGCTTTCCCCTCAATTTATTGTTCTTTTCGCCCATTTTGAGTTATTAATTGGATTCACTTTTAGAAGTCAGATCAATAGATCTAAAGTTTGAGTACAAGATTATTGCTTTTAAATCTGAACAGCTAGCTTTGCCAGCTAGAACACTTCAATCTCTGCAAATATGCAAGCTTCCCATGACTGTCACCTTGAGTATGATGCATGGGATTCAATGAATGTAGGCTTTTTTGGTTTGAACTTTGAACTGGAGCTTGAAAAATGGAAAACACATAAATGAAAGGTAGCACACATTACCAGTTTCTGTATTCTTAGCTACATACAAAACTAACATAGGGGCAAGCATCTGAGAAATTCATCGCAGTTGAATATGAACATCATGATATAAGATTAAGAGCAATCAGAAGAAAATTGCATATGTGAAGGCACTTGTTACTTTAGAAACTAAGATTTGTCTCAGTGGTAGTACACAACTCCTAATGTGGAGATTTGTGATCCTTAAACTTCTTGTATAGTATTGATCGTATATTGCAGCATAAGCCTGAAGCTATCTACCATCATTGGTCATCAACTGAGAAAAGACTTGGCTGGTATTGATCTCAGAACTAGTGCCATCATCTTCTGATCTTCTTATGCTGGGAGAGGGATCTTCAAGAGCATTACTGTTTGTGGGAGGCTCATTACTTTCACTGCTTACAGGTAGTTCTGGTCGTGACCCAGATTCCTGAAGCTGCAGGGCATACTCTAAATTCCACAATACATCACCAATGGTTGGCCTATCAGCACCATATTCAGCCGAACATTTCTCTGCTGTTTCACCAAACTTCTTCAGAGAGCTCGGTTTGATTTGTCCAACAAGATGGGGATCAATGATTTTTCAAGCATGCCCCTCTTCTGCCACTGCATTGCCCATTCGCCTAGGTTCACTTGTTGTAGTCAAACAGCGACAAGAGTAACCCGTGGATCAACAACAGGCCTAGCGCAAAGCACCTCAAAGAGCACAACACCAAATGAGTAAACATCAGATTTGTCAGTAAGCTGCTGCCTCCTGAAGTACTCAGGATCAAGATATCCGAAGCTACCCTTTACCCCGGTACTTACATTAGGGTTTCATCAAGACATGGCCCTGACCTTGAAAGACCGAAATTAGCCACCTAAGGCACATAATTATCATCAAGCAAAATGTTAGTTGATTTGATGTCACCATGTATGATGCCTTGAGCAAGCCTGTATGAAGGTAGTGAAGGCCTCTTGCTGAACCAATGCATATATCAAGTCGCTGCTTCCACGTCAAAGGTGGAAGCCCTGAACCATACAAATGTTTCTTCAAGGGACCCTTTTCCATATATTCATATACCAGTGATACAAGATGCTGGTGCCGAATTTGGAACAATACTGTTATTTCAGTCTGAAATTCTGGCAGGCCTTGCCTGGAGCCAGGCACACCTCTCTTCACAGCCACCTTTGTACTGCTTCGTAAACCATTCCAAAACCACCATAACCAACAATTAGCTTCTTATCGAAGTACGTTGTTTGTTGCGGCAAAAGGGATTTTCAAGCAATAGTATCCATTTGCGCCTGGAGATGCAAGTGTTGTCCTCTCAGACATTCTACTGTGTGAACTACCCCATATACCCTTAATGGTGTCCAATTCACACTTTCTGAAGGTCTGCTTTCTAGTTTCTTTTTCCTTTTATTGTGCTTTAAAGCAAGTAAAACTGCAATCACTGCCAAAAACAGAACAAGAAAGCCTCCTCCGACAACTGGAGCCACCCAAATCCATATGTTTTTCTTCTTAGATGCAGTAGACACAGTTTGCGCATGTAAATTGGACACATTCACCATTCTCATGATCTCTGCCCCATTCAATATTGCATTACTCATAGGATTACTGGTATCAGAAGGACCAACACTGACCTCTATCACCTCCGAATCATCTGAATCCACAACAAAATCAATATAAACAACAAGCTCATTGGACGCCATCACCGACAGATCCTCATCGGGGTATGCAGCATATTGACGCAGCGGAGATATATATGAAAGATAAATTGATTGAAATGCACCAATCCGTTTTGACTTGAAACCACAAAGTCGATCTCAAATGCATGAGAAGTTCTCGAATTCACGAGATTTAGAGAAAAATCAAAGGTTTTGTTTTATAAAAAGATGAGAGTAAAGATACAACTAATAGATGCTCCTACAATAACTCTAGAGCTACTAACAACTAAACCTAGATTAAAAGAAAATAAAGTCTAAAACAAACTAATTAAAATAAAACTAGACAAACTAATAAAAATAAAACTCATAAATAATCAAATCAGACTTTTGAAAGCCCAACGAACTTAGATGTCTGAAAATAATTTACCACAATCAAACGGTTCTCCAATCTTTATTTTCCGTCGGAAAGTGACCCTCATTCGTTCTGCATTAGTCTCTTCCACCACAAAAGAACTCGACATCAAGTTCATCTTGAATAAAGAAGAATAATTTGTAGAAGATAAACTCAATAATAAATCCAACAATTGAACATGTGGTTTAGGAGTCTGATACTCTGCAAACTCCGAAGACACAACCATGAATCCAACACCAAAGATGAGTTTGTCAAATGCAACTTGAGAGAAGTCCTTTTGATTCCCAAAATTGTCTTCTTGAATGACATTTGGTTCTGGTTTTAGAAGATTAATTTGAGACGAGGTGTTTTCTTGAATGACCTTTGATTCTGGGTCTGGAAGATTCATATGAGGCAAAGGTTCTTCAATACTGAAAACCGAGTCAACATGAGCAAATTCTTTTTAAACCTCTTGAAGGATAATGTTGAGTGGAGTTTCTTCTCGGCTCACATGAATATTGCAAGTTTGGATGATAATCTGAGGTTGCAAAGTTTTTTTGAACAAAGTGCAAAGTTTTTTTTGTTGACAACTCATGGACAATTTCTTGCAGAGCTGTTACCTTTAAAAACTTTTCTAAAATTGCTTCAGTAGGAATATTAACCTCAACATGACAAGAAATTTTTGTGGACTTGAACGTCTTCTTTCCCACCTTAAAAAGTATTTCTTGATCGAAAAATCTCTAAAATTTTTCTCTAATGAGACATTTCATCTTTCTCCATGATTTAACAGGTTACGTTCTTTACCTTGTAATTTCCTGACTCTTTGCAATTCATCCCACCAATTTGCAGCAGTGCCTTTAAGACGAGAAGTCACCTTCTTAACCTGTTTGTAATCTAGAATCCCCATGATCTCAATGAATTTATCAACTCAACCAACCTATCTAGAAAATCCTCTACTGGCATGTGACCAGAAAAATAAGGAATACTCACCATGATACTGAAATCTTGATTAGCATCTTTACTCACTCTATTTAATTCTCTTCCTCCAACTCTTTTACATTTGTTGTTGATATTGTTAAGGCCATGCAACAACTCTTGAATTTCTCATATGTGTTCAACCATCTCAGCTAGACGTTCATTCTGAGCATTCATCTCTGCTTGGATAACAAGAACTTCATCACACATGCAAGCTAGTTGATAATCACTAGGAAACTTCCTTCTTCTTCTTCTTCATCTATTTTATTTTTGGGTCAGGCCGGATCAGATCAGCTCCAGGTTGGGTCGGGTCGGTATTTCGGTTGAGTTGATTTTAGGTCTAGTACTTTGTGATTTCAGAAATAGCTATGCATGATCGTTCATCCTGATAGTATATTCACTTAAGATTTTAATCTTTATGTTCTTATGTTAAAACATATGTATTAGGTTTATTAGGTTGAGAGCATATAGTAATTGACCTTGATATTTCTTATAGTGACCTGTGAACCACTCAATTTTCAATTCACACAATCTATCTTCTCTCTCTACACTCGCCGGTGATGGCCATTGCCAAGACCGCGACATCGAAACTCGCTATTTTACCTGGCTCCCCATCATCATCGCCGACATAGTCACAATGGTCAGGTTTCTCTTCCCGCTAAAACCTGACTGTCTGTTTTGCACGCGCCACCGTCGGTGGTAGCAGCTTCCAATTAATCAACACAAGGCAGCAGCAACAGAGCTTTCTCTCTCCTCTGGCTCTGGCTAGCTCCGACAGATCCGTCACTGCCAAGTTCCAGCTACAAGTGCCACTCGTTTCTCCTCATGATTAATGGGGCAACTGGACCGTCCTCTTCGCCACCGACGCTTTCGGTCTTTGGTAACTCACAATCTCTCTGTGAATTCCAAGAATTAGAAAATAAAGATGTGAAAATAATTTTGATTTTGGATGATTTAGTGTGTTTGTGGTTTTTGGATGAGTGAAGGTCGGAGAAGAACACCAACATTGGGAGAGCATCGAGCAGCGCGTTGGTGAGCACAACCTTACAGGATAAGTCTCTGGAAAAATCTTCAGTCACCTTATCGTCGTAAGAGTACAACTACCTTGCGGGATAAGTCTCTGAAAAAATCTCCAGTCACTTTATCGCTGTAAATTTTCAACTACTTTACGTGATAAGTTTCTGGCTAAATCTCTGGTATTACCCTGGTGTCGTGTGAGATAAAACCTTACAGCGGTATGAGAACGACAATATTACCATATCGTCATAAAAGTGCAACTATCTTACAGGATAAGTCTCCGGATAATACTCTCCAGTTATCATATTGCCGTAAGAGTGCAACTACCTTACGAGATTAGTCTCCAAATCAATCCTCAGTCATCTTATCGTCATAAGAGAACGATAGTACTTTCTTTGTTATATGTGTGCAGAAAAACAGACATACTATACATAATAAGAAGATGAGGCAACGAATGCAACAAAACTTCGTCATCTGCGACAAAAGGCAACATATACCGTCAAGAGCCTTCTTGATTGATGAGCTAGGGGACAAGTAGGGCTAGGTGTCACCTTTTCATTGTAACAATACAACTACCTTACACGATCAATTTTCGTGTCTTCTAGTCAGGAGAGTTGGGGACTCCAGGGTATGTCACCAGCGATTCACCATTTATGGTCAACATAAAATGTTTAACTCTTTAGCCAAGAACCCCCTCTTAACTAGGGACTTGGGGGACTTGTAGGCACATATGCCTAAATAACATGTTTTGACTACACTTTGACCAACCATAATCATTTAATCTGCTATAACCAATACATGTAACAGACAGATGGCGGTGTCAGCTATAACTAACCATAATCCGCCACCAAAATGGTACAGTGATGCGCCCTCACGCGAGGTCAGGATATCGTCTCTGATAACGGAATAAGCTAAAGTATCTCACATCGAAGGTTATGTTAGAGCTCTCTCAACAACAGGCTATAAATAGTAACTTTATCTCTCTCCTCATTTACTACGCAATTACTTCTTACCTACTATTATTATGTCAATATCAGTACTAACTTACACGCTGGAGAGTCGAAGATCATCATTTAGCAGTCTAGACCTCTAAGTGATTTGTGCTCTTGTTGATAGGCTAACAGAACATGAAAAGAAGACGTTGTGGACTATATTAATATCAGTGACCATACATCGCTATCTAAATCGAATTCTAACAAATGTCATTTGTATTGTGTACTTCATGGTCTTGTTTGCTCTCGCCTCTAAAATACCCCATGAGGCCTCAACAGATGGTATGACAAAACCTCTCGCTCCTTCTGTCATTGATACATGATCTTATCTTGTTTCTTGTTTGTTATTTCTCAATGATCTCCCATCTAAAACTAATGTCTGCAGATATTGCTTACATAGTTACATATCTAAAACTTATTGGCAAATGTTTCAATGAAAATGGAATCCCAAACTGAAAGGAAACTCCCAATACAAGAAACAGCAACTGCTCTTTCTACATCTTTTGTGATATGCAAGGCTTCCGCATATCTCACAAGTTTATTTGAAATTTGAGGCATCTTGCCAGTAATCACAGCTAGACCAGTAAATAGAAACTTTAGATCCGGATCCGACCCGTTACCCCACGGATCTTTAATTGCTCGATCCAAATCCGGATCGGGCGGGTTAACGGATATACGACTCGTTAATCTGTCCCGTTTATAATAATAAATATTTCAAATTTTAATAATAATTTCATAGTTTTTTTATAAACACTGATGACAGTATATAAGAAAATAAAGATTTACATCAAAAGTTGAATTATATGCCTAAAATATTCTTTAACGGTACACTAATATAATTAAAATATTTGACCTCTAATTTTTTTAGTATAGATACATATATAGGCATTAACAACCTTCAACTTCATCAAAACTTACTATATAGGAAATTTAAATATGAATGTTTAGATTATATAGATATTTATCCTATTATTTAATATTTATTAATAATATTATATTTATACAAATATTATTTAATTATTTTTAAACGAATTTGGGTCCTTAACGGATCGGATCAACCAAGATCCGGATCCGATCCATTTAGTAAACGGGTTAACGGATCCGGATCCTTAACGGATCAACATGTCAAATTTTAAATCCAAACCCGTTTAAAAGCCACAGATCTAGAATGAGTCTGGATAAGATACGGTCTATTTACAAGTCAAATAACAGCTCTTGTTGTCATTTTAGCTACCGTTCTTCCAACATGTTTCGCATACCTTACACCTTCGGTTGACACTGCTATTGCTTTAATCTTGATGTAGGTAACTGCATGTCTCTCCTTTTTTTGGGTAAACCTCGTTAAAACGAGAAAAATTTATTGAAAAGAAAAAGAAGAGAACTGCATCAAACCTGAAAGGATATAACTCAACTCCCACCAAAAACAATAAACAAACCTATAAAGCACAAACAAAAACAATGGAAGCTATCAGAAACGAAAATTGGGAAGCCCCAACCAATCACAATTACAGAGAGAAGCAAGAATTTGGGGAAAAATCACACCACTTCAAACCTGATGACTTTAGCCCTTCATTAGCTAATGCATCCGCAACTCTGCTACCTTCTTGAAATATATGAGAAGACCGATTTGAGAAATTCAGAACAAGCAGTTGGTTCATTCAACGCTTAGCTGCCAAGGTACTAAAGCAGGAGAGCGGAGGAAATTCAGAACTAGCTTTGAGTCTACTTCTAACCAGATATGTTTCCACTCTCTTACCCAAGCTAAGTCAATAGTTTTGATAGCAGTCATAACTTCAGCAGTAACAAAGCAAGGAATGTTCAAGTTAGAACAAAAAACACCAATAACTTTGCCATTATAATCACGAACAACCCCGCCATAACCAGCTTTGGTGGAACTACTTTTCTAAGCCCCATTAATGTTCAGCTTAATATACCCATATAGAGGAGGGTGTCAATTATCTTCGATTACTCTTGGAGCACGCTGAGGTCTGCACTGAACCCCAATTTTTTTCAAAAACACTAGCTCTGCAGTAGAATTAAACATGCATCCACTGGCTAACTTATTTGATGAGATAATATGGCCTGAAATAAGGGTCAAGCAAGTGAAGCATCCACCTGAAAGTCATCATATTTAACTTTGTTCCTTGAACTCCAAATAAACTATAAAGTGGTGACAAAACATGTTGCCCATAATTCCTTTAATTGAGGAATACGAGTAGAGCTTAGACCAAGGTTCAACAAATGCAAAACTGAATTGGACAAGCCACTAATGCCAAAATTAGAAGTCATGTAATGCCAAATTGTAGAAGTAAATCGACAATAAAGAAAGATATAATCAATGGACTCACTTTGCTGCTGACAAAAAACACAACATGAAGCTAGCGATACTCCTATTTTCTAAAGAAAATCATCAGAAATAACTCTACCCTTTAACACCTTCCAAGCCAATATCGACATGCGGGGAGTTATGAACTTCGACCAAATTAATTTGCTCCATGCTAAAACGGGGCCATGAGATCGCAGACAAGAGTAAGCATCTCTTGCAGTGACTACCCCAAAAGCTGAAGCCATCCATATTAAGAGATCGCCAGAATCAAATGCAATTGGAATAGGACTAATGATCTCACACAAATATGGAAAATGCAATTAAAGTAAGGAGGACAAGTTCCAATTACCATCATGAATGAACTCTGAAACCTTATTTTCCATATTGTTAACAATAGCTCCAAAGTACACACTTAGAGGACGACCAATAAAATTATCTTTCCAGAATGCAACTGCAAGTCTCTCATTCCCTGAAAGTTTCATATGTATCGAGTTGTTATTTGATACATATACAAATATACAGATATGTTATGTGTTTAGGGTGTAAAATATACTTTTTTGGATGGGCTGTGTTCCAGACCAATTTAGTGGTTCATTGCGGTTATGACCGAGTATCTTAGAGGATATTCGTCATTGGGGCCGAATACGGCCTATTTTGGAGGTCAACTATCTTGGTATAAATCTGGATTATTATTGATATATCGCGGACCCGGTAATTAATAGAGGATCATATGACAACCAAGTTTGAGCAGATATTGAAGATTTCATATAAAGGAGATGTGAACGAATCATAATGCAATCTCTGCCAAGAAGATGTATATATCTAAGTAATGTTAAAGAGTTAGATTTGAGATGGATATATTTATCTATCTTTATGATTCATGGACCGATACATGTGGTCTAACTATTTTGTACATATTTTGTTTCTTAATAGGTCATTCGTGACGAGATTTGCAGTTATTTAAGGATCTTTTACGTAATATTTGGAATAAAGGTCTGATATGTCTTGATCCATAAAGAAAAGCGAACTCTAGTTCTCTATATAAAGGGGGTGACGGCGAATGAAGAAGGAATCAACTCATACACAAACAAAACTTTTGCATCCTGCAAAACAAACCTCCCTCGGAGCACCTACACAAAGATTTTTTGGGTATTTTTATTCCTCAAAGCTTTATCCGTAGGCATTCCCCGCATCTACATCACCAAAGCCTGACCAGTCGACAGTTCCCGATCTACCTCATCAAGCCTCATCTGTGTGCAAACAGTCTATCCACACTTCACGAAGAGTTATCCGTAGGCGAATACCCGTAAAACTATTGTTAGAGTGTACCACCTCTAACAAATATTCATGTTCACTGAAGAGAAATCATAAGTGAACGCCCTGTAATCGTGATTTATAACTCTGCTTGACCACACCGACTCAAGTATAATATGTCTATTCAACGAAGAGTGGAGAAAAATCATGGTCGCTCATCAACTAGGTCTGAGAATAACTTGAGTGTCGGCTTGATCAGTGCATGTACGTCAGTAGTTTGAAGAGGAACTCAGAAAACAAACAAGCACAGAGAACAAGATTGCACCTAACTTAAAGATGTTGGCACGCTTCTAAGCTGATTGTTTGGAAGAACCAAATTCACCCTGAATAGTATGCTTTAGATGGACAGGTGTTCTTTGCCGTGCTGGGTGCCAGTGGGAGCATATGGAATGTGATGATCACCGCTCCTCCGCTCCTAGTATTTTTGTGTTTGCTTTTAGTTCAAGTAACTGTGCATCTTGCTGTGGTTCTGGGATTGGGAAAGCTGTTTCACTTTGATTTAAAGCTGTTTCACTTTTGGCATCAAATGCCAATATTGGAGGGCCTACGACAGCAGGTGGAATGTCCACCGCGAAAGGATGGGCATTCTTTGGCTGTTCCGGCAATTCTTGTTGGTATTTTGGTGTTTCCTTGCAACTTTTCGGGGCATTGGTTTTGGAATCGTAGTCCTTAAACACTTGTGGAACATACGTACTGTGGTTGGTAGTTTTCTTCCTATTCATTCCACCTGAATACAGTTGACCTTTGGAATGATTAACAGAATGATGCTTCATAATCATGATTGGCCATCATCATTTTAGATTTATAAAATTCTATATATATCTTGATAAACTTAATCAATTAACTCAAATGATGTTTATGCAATACTTTTTTTATTTATCTCTAGTTTTAGATGAGACCATCATAGTTGACACTAAAGAATTTGTAAAAAAAAAAGTATTTATGACACTTCCTATAATCATCAACATCTTCCCACGTAATATCATATACATTTTTTATCAAATGTCACAACTTCTTGAGTCGAATTTATAATCTTTCATTTATTAAGAAAAGATTATACAGCTAAACCAATTGGTATTAGACTTTTTTTTTCTTGGCAAGGTGAAAAAGAAATGTAACAAGTTATGAATTATTTCTTAATAGTGTTAGAGCCGTGCATTATACAGTAACTCAATGACACTTCACATAATTTCATTAATACAGAAATCCTGACGTCTTACAACGTGCATTATATATATATTATGAATCACTACAACACGCTATTGACATATCAATTTTCGAATCATTTCAAAATCACTACAACACGTTACTGACATATCAGCTTTCGAATCATTCTAAATTTAAACGTAATTATACACTTAATTTATGAAGCGTGCATCGAGATATGACAGTCTGGTACGCCACAGGCTGAAAAGAATATTAGCAGTGTGAATTTTTATTTTTTAATATTCTGATTCTTATCTTTCATTATCTTAAACCTCTAGATTAGATCGAGAAATTCCTTATCAACCATCTAACGGTGTGAAGGCTGGAGCACTATAGAGTTGCGTTGGTTGTACTATTGCATGTTAAGTGATGAGTATATGATCAATTGTACTTTAAGAACACATCAACAGATCATCGGCTAATGTACTTTCGTTATAGAGTGTGATACCCTGATTGTCAACTGTACTTACAATAGCCAAAGGTGTCAACCTTGTTAGCCAATGTCGTGTACTACTAACCGAATTAGGCACCATGTACGTACGTACTATACATCCACAAAACCAGTAAGTCGTCATGTGCCGGAAATTTTAAAATGAAGCACCCCGGCCGAGATGGAGTGTCCCTCGCATCAATGTATCAACCATAAATATAAGAACTAGTGGAAGGGGCAAATGCTATAGAATAATACAAGTCGTATCTAGTGTAAATGCTTGAAATATCGACATTTTAGCTAGATACTACGTACAACATTATTACGGATAAAAAACGAATAATTTTATTATCTTTTATTTAAATCGATGTCAGGCTACTCTTTTGTAGTCCATGGTAAAAATTTTGTAATATCTTAATAGATGAGTAGATGAATGTAAGTTAAACGAAATTGATTGTCGCTGAGTAGAGATTTTGACTTTAATAACTTATAGGTATATATGTATTAATATATCTAAGAATAATCTAGTTCAATTAGAACAAAATAATGGAAATGTTGACATGAATCTGGCAATACTTGTGTTCATGCCTAATAGCAAAGGGCATTCCTATAGGGTCTTATTAAGACCTAACATTTTTGGTCTTAATCATATATGTCATGTAATGTCGTATTGACACATCATCAGTTTAAACTTTAAAAAATAATATCAGGTCATTTTTAAGTAAAAATACAATTTTATCCTTCACAATTCATTTTCGTTTCCTTTTTTATAGAGATAATTTAGTTACCTTAAATGAACACTATTAAATTTAGTTCCTAATACAGTATAACATTATAATAAATTATCTAATTATAGGGTCATAATTAAGATTATATAAATTTATTTTCATCTTTGTGAATCAAAATTCAATTTTAAACTTTTTTATTCATCATTCTTTTTCAGTTATACAATTATTATAGATAAATATAGAAGTACAATATTCATATAAATATTGTACATTGATCAAAATATATACATATATTCATCGAATAAATATATAAATATATTCATCAAAATTTAAATATAAAATACGTAATAGTAATAATAATAAATAAATAAAACCTCTAATCGAATCCTCTTTTGAATGAATTATATATATATGAACCTTTTTCTTACGAATGAGTATATTTTTTCTTTGAAAAAAAACTATATATCTATATATTCAAATAAATTCATATTTTTGAACAAGTATAATTTGAAGTGTGTATATATATATACATACACATCTCGTATTATATATTTAATGTTTTAATTTAAGCATAATTGAAAGAAACTAGCTTTAGAAAATAATTTAATATAGAATAAAGATAAAAATAATCTAGAACATTAAATTTACGAAGGGTGTGATTGTATTTTTACTTAAGAATGACATGGCATATTTTTGTCAATTGATGATATGTTTATGTGACATGTCATACCAGCTATAATTAAAGCCACAAATCTTAAGCCTTAATAAGTGCTAGAATCATTTTCTAATAGTAAACGGGCAAAGAATGTAAGTGAAAGCTTAGCCGATCGAGCTTATAAATAGGTGGGAATTGGTACTACTATATACGTACAGTGCCTTCAATCATTTAAATCTCTGAAACTAAACGACTCAATGAACAACATAATCATTAGGTTGATATTGCTTCTGGTGTTTGCTGGATGGCTCATCGTTTGGATTATGGTGCCAACAAAAACTTACAAAATTGTCTGGACTCCCAAGCTTCGAGCTCATCTCACTTCAACTTATTTTGGAGCGCAAGGTAAGAATCTCAACTTTCTGCTTCCCCATATATAGCTCTCTATTTCTTCCTTCCATCCTCCCCCTTCCCTCCACTAATTAGTTATGTTTGTTTTGTTCCCATGCAGGGACAAATCTGCTGCTTTTCTCGTTTCCAGTGATGTTTGTGGCAGTCCTGAGCTGCGTTTATCTTCATCTAGTTCAGAAGAAGTCACAAAACTGCAGCGCCACCATGATTAGGTCATCTGTTACTGCCGGCTTCTTGAAACGTCCGGTGATTGTAGCGGCTCCTCTAGGGGTCGTCACGATGATGGAGCTAGGGTTTGGCCTGATGTTCATTGCACTCTTGGTTTGGTCTCTAGTTAACTACTTGATCACCAGCTTCGGCGGACACATCCATAGGCAAATGGATATGACTACGATGATGAGCATTGACAAAGTATGGCAAGCCAAATTTCGAAGTGTATCGTTGAGACTTGGCTACATTGGGAACATATGCTGGGCGTTTCTCTTCTTTCCTGTGACTCGAAGCTCTTCGATTTTACACTTGTTTGGACTCACATCGGAGTCGAGTATCAAGTACCATATTTGGCTTGGCCATCTCTCGACGATTCTCTTTGCTATGCACACTTTAGGGTTCATCATCTACTGGGGTATGACTCATCAAATGGTTCTGGTACGTTTGTATGTGCTTACTATTAATTGATCATTCAAGTTTATGATCGTCTTTTTCGATCATATTTTTCCAAGTATAAACTTAACTATGGTGATGAACTGATGATATATGTAGCTGCTACAATGGAGCAAGACTTATGTATCAAACGTAGCTGGGGAAATTGCAATGGTAGTAGCAGTGACAATGTGGGTGACAAGCATTCCTCGTGTTAGAAGGAAAATGTTTGAAGTATTTTACTATACACACCAGCTCTACCCTCTCTATATCTTGTTCTACGTATTGCATGTTGGTGCTTCCTACTTCTGTATGATCCTTCCCGGAATCTTCCTCTTCGCCATCGATCGATACTTGAGATTCTTACAATCTTCCCGGCATGCTGCCTTAATCTCAGCACGGGTTTTACCTTGTGAAACCCTTGAGCTCAACTTCTCCAAGAGCAAAGGTAATACATAATTAGGACTTTAAAGGACGAAGGATGACTGCATTTTCTACGAAAAAAACTATATAAATTGCAGGTTACTCTATTTTTCCTCTATATTCATTAGCACGATTTTCTTCTTGTTTCAGGATTGGATTATAATCCTACTAGCATCTTGTTCATCAATGTGCCTAGTATATCAAAGTGGCAATGGCACCCATTTACAGTGACTTCAAACTCTAACATGGAGGCAGACAAGCTAAGCGTCGTGATTAAGTGTCCAGGAAGTTGGTCCCAGAAACTTTATAAGCAACTGACTTCTAATTCTGTGGAGCATATCCAAGTTTCTGTTGAAGGACCCTATGGTCCTACTTCATCACAATTCATAAGGCACAAGGGTTTGGTCATGGTAAGTGGAGGCAGTGGAATTACTCCTATGATTTCCATAATCCGAGAGATCATTTTTCAAAGCACTAAACCAGATTGTCATGTTCCAACTGTACGTCTCATTTGTGCATTCAAAAACTCAGCTGATCTCTCAGTGCTGCAACTATTGCTTCCAATTTCCGGCACACCTTCAGTCCTTACCAAGATACAACTGCAAATAGAAGCCTATGTTACACGGGAGACAGAAGTCACAGAACAGCAGCCTCTACCTTTCCAAATGCCATCCCAAACTATATGGTTTAAGCCAAACCCATTGGATTTACCGATTTCTGGTGTCCTAGGTCCCAAAAGTTGGCTATGGCTTGCTGCTATTATCTCATCCTCATTTGTCTTATTTCTCTTTGTTTTGGGCACTGTCACTCGTTTCTATATATACCCGATTAATCACAACACTGGTAAAAGTTACCATTACTCCTTCACTTGCCTGTGGTACATGTTTTTGGTTTGTGCCTCCATTTTCATAGTCTCTAGTGCAGTGTTCATTTGGTGCAAGAAACAAAATGCCAGGGAAAGAAATCAAATTCAGAATGTAGAAGTACCCACAGAAACTATCGATGATAGAGAACTTGAAAGCCTTCCCCTTCATCATGAGTCCCTGATTGCTCAAACTACTCAGGTGCATTATGGAGCGAGGCCTGATCTAAAGAGTAAGTTAAAGTTAACTGAGTTATAAGGACTTGATCATCAATCACTACAATTCTTTTGGCACAGGAAAAATGGATGATTAATTTTGTTGCACTATTTTGCAGAACTTCTATCGGAAACTAAAGGATCTGATATCGGAGTGTTGGCTAGTGGCCCGAAAGAGATGAGACATGAGGTTGCCAGACTTTGTTCGTCCGGTTTGGCACAGAATCTGCATTTCGAATCTATTAGCTTTAACTGGTGATACATACATGTGTATTACGCAAACTGAATGCTATAATCAAGCTACACTAGGGCAAGATTGTGTGTAAAAATAAAGATGATGCTGCTACAGCCTTCAGTCTTTCCTTCTGCTTCAAGATCATGATATATGTAGATTGTCTACGTAACTAGAATAAATGCTCGCGCCCAGTCGCTAGTCGCTTTGATCAAATTAGTTGCAGATCAGTATATTAAAGAGAGTTCTGTAAACGATCACCATGAAATTAATTTAATTTGATCGAATTATATAAACGAGTAAAGGAACTATATATAAAATTGAACATACATACATACATATATATATATATATATATGTATATAAATTCAATTAAATTTGAGGCCAAAAAAGAAAGCAAAAAATTCTTCATGATTTCTCTTTGGTTTTTTGGTAATTATATTCTAATGGTTCCTTTTTGGCTTCTTCTCTCTCTCAAACCACCAATCTCGTCTCTCTCTCCAAATTTTGCAGTGTGAAGTGTGAAACCTCTCATTGTGGGCTCATTCTCTCTTTCAAAATGTTTCTTCAGCTCGCCAGCCACCCAAGCTAAGTCGAAGAGCCAACATAGGAAAACTGGCTCTATTTGAGCAGTGTTCCATGAACAGGAAACCCTTGCACCGTTATTGTTATACAGGAAATGTCTCTTTTCCTCACACCACATAACGACGATATATATATCATTAGCATAGTTAAATTATGATATCCCAAGTATGAAACTCGACTGGAAGAGGAGGTCGGGTTATGCTTTCACGATGAAAACCCTTAGTCTTAAGTCACGGCACTTTTGAACAAGATCATACATGGAAGGGGATGACACGTCCCAGCGACCATTCAATCTCAATAACTTGAGGGTTTGGATTGCAGAGATAGCCACACCTGTAGTTTCAGTAAACAACTGTTCATCACCGAGAGACAATTCCAGGATCTCCAAGATACACAATTCGCTGATCAAAAGCACGATCCCGGTATCAGTGATTCTATGGCACCTCACAAGGATAAATTTTCTCAGGGTTTGTGAGGTATTCCCACTTGCCAAAAATCCTAGTCCACGATCCGTAATGTTGGGACAATCTATCAGTTTCAAAGTAACAATTGAATACATGAAGATGCAGACCCTATTGCTTCAAGTGCTGCATCTAGGCTATTACCCTCTAAACACAAACACTTTAATTTGGCCAAATTCGGACATGTTTACGCTAAGAACTCAAGTTCTGTGACACTCATAGGCTTCCATGTTTCAAATTTGACCAAATTGGGGAACCTAGCTAATGCAGTGATGACGAAATCGTGTTGATGAAGAACCGAAAGTGATGAATGTCTAAGTCCTTCAACCCTCAACCATTGCTTGCAAACCTCGGAACACGATTTTCTGTCAACTTTAGACTTTATCCTCGTTAAGATTAGGCGTAGTAAATCGTCATTCAGGAATGAATTTTCCCTGATTTTTGGTTTTCAAAGCCATTGTATTCCTTATGATTTTGCCACACTTCAAGATAAGTGGGTTTCAAAATGACTAGCAAGTAGAAATGTAGAGAGACATGAACATCATGAAATTTGAAAACCCAGAAATTCATATATGAACCTGAAGACGTTCGCCCTGGAAGATACGAAATTGACTGGTTGGATTGAGCTTCTCTCCGTGTCTAGTTACTCTCTCCGTTTTGATAATAGTTTTCTAATTTTTTTTTAAAAAAATTGAAATAATGAGATTTAAATTTTCATTAATTGAAATTTCATTAATTGTTATCTTCATTGTTTTGATATGTCTATTTAGGATAGGGTTGTCAATTCCGATATGACCCAACAACGCGACTCGAAACCCGCACAAAATAAAGCGGGTTGAACCCGCACGATTAAAAACGGGTCAACCCGTCATGACCCATTTAATAAACAGGTCAACCCGTCAATACGAAATGAACCCACATAACACGTTTATTAGATGGGTCCGGTCACATTCAAAGTTAAACTTCAAATTTAATTATAGATTATGTTTTTTAATTTTAGATTAAGTGTTTACCTTTATATTTGAAATTTAGATTTTTTTTAATTGTTTGGAAATTTGAATTTGATTATTCATGAGTTATGAAATTATGCTTTTGTGGAGTTCCCAAACAATATAATCAATTGATTTTTTATTTTATTAAATGAGTCATAGTTGTTATAAGTTATTTTGTCGAAGTGAGGTTGCCACAGTTTGTTCATCCAGTTTGGCACGTGATCTGCGCTTTGAGTCCATTAGCTTTAACTGGTGATGCATATACTAGCCCGGATCTGATATTTTCAGACCTGAGTCGAACGTTAAAAAATGGGCCCTTAAACTATAGTATTCATTCAAATTTATTTTCTCTTTTCAAAAAGTTCATGAACTAAAGCTATAAACTCAAAATGTAACGACATAAAACATTAGAAATCTTTTTTATACTTACTTACACTACTCATTTTTTTTTTCTAAAATAGTAACTAATGATTGTAATATAATGCTTGTTTTTAGCTAAACTAATGTGATCACACAATGAGAAAAGAAAATTTTGAGCTCTTAAAGGTTCGGCCCTGGATCTATCGACTATTGAGACTCTATTCAGGTACGGGTCTGATACTAGACAGTAGTTTTCCTAGTTGATACCAAAATATAGTATGCATATAGCAAAAAAAAATACTCGGAGTATGTGTATCAAATAGCTCAAAAATTCAACAGTGGCCCCTAATGGCCTAATGTATTGGTGTTTTTATGATTCTATTTTTAAAATAAAAATATATATAAATAAAACATATTCAGAATTTGGGTTTTCGGTCAATTGTATTAGGATTATATGTATATATTGCAAGATGGCATATTATTATCTTTGTACTACTCAACCTAGCACTCTAGCTATATATTTGTCTTTTGTGATACTCACTCTTTACAATCAATACAATCACAATGTAGCTCCAAATGTTCTTAGTTTTTTTTTACATTTTCTGCTCCTTAATTTCAATAAAACCATGATTCCTACAAATTGGAACATATTCTAAAAATTATATTGTACACAAAGTGTGCTTATGCAAAATACAAAACTAGTATTTACTATAGTTGCATTCTTACATCTACCTTCATGCTCACTCATTCCACCCCTGAAAACTAATATGAAAGATCTAAAAATGCATAAAGAAAGAGATTAGATTCTTGAAACCAAAGGCATAGCTAAAGGCCAAACATGTAGCAATGAATCAGGAACAACGAATTGTTCTGAGAAATTGGAATTGACAATTGCATTGGAAGCAACACTGAGGCCAACCGGCCAAGTATCGGTGACTTCTAATTGCGTAATTTAGCTTTTCTAATTGTGAAACACACAAGCTTTTGACCACACTTGTGACTCTTTCCCCTTGATTAATTTAACTTCCCAAAAGTTCAGGTTTATTCCTGTTTTCAGAAGCAAAAGGTAAAACTGAGACTTGGCAATATGCAACCTATATAAAGAAGACATGAAGGAAAACAGACCTATATTCCAGGAGCAGTACTCCATTGTCACAGAACAGAGAAATGGATTCAGGTAGAGTTGGAACGAAAGAAAAAGAAACCACTTCAAGTTATGGAATGAACATTATTGGATCAATCATGATGTTGCTTTTGGTGGTAGTCTTTGTGGGTTACACTATGATTTGGATCATGATGCCCACAAATACTTACTATCTGCACTGGTTGCCAGACATTCATGCAAAAACAGATTCCACATATTTTGGGCAGCAAGGTGACATTTCAATTTGACAAACCAACTTCATCCGAAATCGACCAAAAATCTTAGTCTTAAGTCTTAACACCTTCTGTTTATGTCTATGCAGGTGCAGGCATACTTGTTTACACATTCCCAATCCTATTTACTGCAACTGTAGGGTGTGTGTTGCTTCATATAAGAAACAAATCTGATAACAACAACCAAAGGTACCCTCTTTCTCTCTTTGTATCATTGAGGTTTTCCATATAAAAAATTTCGATGATCAGCTGTGCTGTGTAAAACATGCTTGTGCTTTGGATTTGAACCAGTGGGGTGATGAAGTCATTATGGAAACGACCAGTTCTGGTGAAGGGCCCTCTTGGGATTGTTTCATGGATAGAACTCTCCTTCCTAGCAATGTTCATTGCTCTACTTGTCTGGTCCATTTCTTCTTACTTGCATGGTATGTTTGCAACCATCAGCCTACAAGCTGCAGCAAAGCGAGAGCATGTGTAAGAATTGAATCTCTATATTATCCGAAGTTAAAGTAATGCATGATATTAACTCTAATTTAACTAGATTGTGAAAATATGAATGAATGAATGAATTTGATGTGCAGGTGGCAAGCAAAGTTAGAAAGTACAGCACTAATGCTAGGCTTAGTTGGGAACATCTGTCTAGCCTTTCTCTTCTTCCCGGTGGCACGAGGGTCTTCGATTCTGCAGCTCGTTGGCCTTACATCAGAAGCAAGTATCAAGTATCATATCTGGCTCGGCCATCTTGTCATGACTATATTCACAGCTCACGGTTTATGTTACATTATATTTTGGGCCTGCACCAGTCAAATTTCACAGGTAAACTAGTACTGCCAAGAATCACTTCAACTTGGCAACAAAGTCTGTTAATTTCTAAACCTCAAAATCAATCTTGTTCTGCCACAGTAGATGCTCAGATGGGAGAAGATTGGAATATCAAATGTGGCTGGAGAAGTGGCATTGCTGGCTGGTTTAGCTATGTGGGCTACAAGCATCCCTCGAATAAGGCGCAAGATCTTCGAGCTCTTTTTCTACACTCATCACCTCTACATTGTCTTCATTGTCTTCTTTGTGTTCCATGTGGGCTTCTCCTACGCTTGCATAATGATTCCAGGCTTCTACCTCTTCATGATTGATCGGCTCCTGCGTTTCTTGCAATCTCAACAAAGAATTCGTCTTGTTTCTGCTCGTGTCCTCCCTTGTGAGGCTGTTGAGTTGAGCTTCTCCAAGATACCAGGTCAGAAGGAACAAATAGTCAAGTACTAAATCTTTCACAATGAGTACCAAGATCATAGTTAACTTACTAAAAATTTCTTCGTCTGGTTGAGTTTGGTTATAGGACTGAGCTATTCACCAACAAGCATGATGTTTCTAAACGTGCCTGCAATTTCCAAGCTACAATGGCACCCTTTTACTATTACTTCCAGCGGCAATATGGATCCTGATAACCTAAGTGTTGTCATTAAAAGCGAAGGAAGCTGGACACAGAATTTGTACCAGAAGTTTGCATCATCAAGCACTTGTCCATTGGACCGCCTTGAGGTCTCGGTTGAAGGACCCTATGGACCTGCCTCAAACAACCTTCTAAGGTGCTTGCTTACACTGCAAGACTAGCCAGTCCCAGGTATTTCCTATATTTCATACACAAAATTCAACTGATATGAAAATGGCTTTGGTCTCAGGCATGATACAATAGTGATGGTGAGTGGAGGAAGCGGCATTACTCCATTGATATCCATAATCCGAGAGCTCCTATCTCAAGCCAATGACTCAGGAAAGAAGACTCCACAAGTTCTGCTCATAACCGCCTTCAAAAAGTCACTAGACCTCACCATGTTAGACCTCATCCTCCCTCCTTCAGGCACAAACTTGGACATTTCCTGCTTGCAATTACAGATTGAAGCTTACGTGACAAAAGAGAACCAACCGGCAACACATAACCAAAAGTCTCTCCAAACAATATGGTTCAAACCAGACCCATTGGATTCACCAGTTTCTGCAGTATTAGGCCGAAACAGTTGGCTTTCACTCGGAGTCATCATATCGATGTCCTTCATCATTTTTCTCGTGTTAATGGGGATCCTCACACGATATTACATATACCCCATTGACCATAACTCTAATCTGATATACTCCGCCTCATATAGATCTGCCTTATACATGTTATTGCTCTGTGTCTCCATCGCCACAACTGCAACTGCAGTTTTCCTATGGAACAAGAAACAAAATTCAAAGGAGACTGGACAGATTCAAGGCATAGACACACCTCCACAGAATACTACTTCGCCGAGCACCCGGTTTTACAATGCTGATAGAGAACTGGAAAGCCTTCCCCACCAGTCCTTCGATCAGTCCACAAAGGTGCACTATGGCACAAGACCGGATCTTCAAAGTAAGCATTCTTCAAATTATGCAAATGACTAGTATATTTCATCTTGAAGGAAATGATTTCTGAAACCTAGGTTTTATCATTCGCTGCAGAAATATTATCGGACTGCGAAGGATCAAGCATCGGAGTTCTTGTTAGCGGACCAAGGAAGATGAGGGAAGAAGTGGCTGCAGTATGTTCATCGCGGTCGGCTCATAACCTACATTACCATTCCATGAGCTTCAGCTGGTAGAAAGGGTCCTCTCCTCCCATCTCTTCTTCTCAGATGTGGGTTATCGAAGATCAAAATCCACAGATTGATTACCAGTAGAATAGAGATGTAGTTTGTAACGCTGCATTCTTAAGTAAATAGAGGTTGTCGGCAGATGTTAAAAGTTACAGAACACTTTCATGAACCGTTTGATTGAATTTTCAACACTGAAGGGAGATCAAGGTCTAGATAATTGTCCACTAGAAGTCTAAAACCCAAAAAGAATAATGGATTGAAAGGTAACCAAAGCAACAAAGAAAAAGACAAAAGGGGTATCGGATCAGGGTCTCTTCTCTCTAGCGAGTTTGCTCGGAGAGTTAGGGTTTTAACTGCCGGCTACGGTTGTGACGATAGGAGGTGCATGTCTGTAGTACTAGCCTTCCTCTTCGTCGTGCGTGCTAGGTTTTCACAGATCTGGGAGAAAATGGAGGAAGCTTTGGGGAATCTTGTCCGGAAGATGGCTATTGAGGGGGAGGACCCTCTGGAGGTTTTTCTCCCAACAGAGGTGATGGAGATTGGACCTCGACCGTTCTATTTGGTAGGCAAGTTGCTGACGCGTAAATCCTACAAGATTTCGTTGCTGACAAGCATGCTCAGATCTCTCTGGATCCTGGCGTCGGACCAGGGCGATCGATCTTGTTTGACGATTACCCCTTTAGCGGGGAGTCATCGTACCATGTTCTCTTTCAAAAAGGAATCTCATCATTTTTGTAGTGATGGCTCTGATATTATTGTTAGTTTTTTATAATAATGGCTCGGATAACACTGTTAAAATTGTTTAGTACTGAACCGTTTATTGATAATGACCTAGGTGAAGTTAGAAGCTAGAAGTTGGGAGAATGTAGGTAATTAGAACATGTTTAGGAGGAGATTAGAGGATTTTGGATGAATGGCTTGCTTCATTCATTATTTAAAAATTGATTACAAGGGTGCATGCCTATTTATAGGCCTTGTTAGCCGACCTCCTATAGCCACCGACATTGTGGACATTCTAGACACATCTAGTTAATTAACTAGACACATGATTACATGTGGTTGCTTAGACACTAGACAACTTTAGCAACCCTTAGACATTTCTTAATTACTCTAGACAATTCTATCATGCTCTAGACTCGTGCAGGAGCTCTAAGACTTCTCTAGATTCTTGTCGAGACTTCTAGTTCTTTTAATGTACATTATTTTCTAACACTCCTATGTAATGCTCATTGATGATGCTCCGAGCAATCTCATAGTAGTCGATGTCTCGGTCTTGGAAGTGTGTTGGTGATGATGTTCTCGCTCTTGCAGCTTTGTTCTTGTATAGCCTTCCTTCAGAGTTCTTGCTCCATAGCCTTGTGTCGGCATCGTTGACTTGTAGCCTTTTGGCAGCTTTCTTCTTCATTGTATTTTTTGTAGACTCTTGGTCTTGATTTTGTTTCTTCATCTGGCCGGCTTCTTGATGTCTTCAGCTGCTTCTTTTCTCGGACAATATTTTTCTTCTTGACTTCTGTTTTCATGGCCGTATCTTGCCATTGAAGCGAAAAGCTTCTTTTATGCATTTTTATTTTGAAGATTAGTCTTCTTTTCTTATCATATATTTTGCAGAAGTCTCCTTCGAACAATATTGCATTTTCATTCTCCATCATTTGTCTGACACTTAGTAGATTTTGCTCCAAGCTAGAAACTAATAGAACATCATTTATATATTTAGTTCATTTTTTAGTTGGAATAAAGATTGTACCTTTGCCTTTGGTCTTGACGACATCTCCATTTCCTAATTTTACTTGAGACTTTCTTATAGTCTTCAGTTTAGAGAACATATTCTTGTCTCCTGACATGTTGTTGCAACCGCTATCGATGTGTCACTTTTTGTTCTTCTTTGCTTCCGCTGAGTCGTGGCGACTATAGAAGAGATGATCTTCTTGATCATTTTCTTTTGAGTAATTTGCTCGGTGATTTTTTCTCTTGAACAAACAGTCATCTTCATTATGATCGAACTTTTTACAGTTTCGGCATTTTGGTTTTCCTCGAAACCAACAATCTTCTTTATGATTATTCTTTTCACAAATTCTACGAGGATATTTCTTTTCTCTTTGAAATCTTTCTTATTTTCCCAATATTTGGGTTTATCTCCTCCTCTAGAAAATTCTTCAAACTTTCTTTCTTTTTCATCTTTTTGAGATCACATATTGATTTTTGTTCGGAATACTTTTTCTATTGGACTTTCATTCCGATAACTTAATCTTTTTTGTATGCTTCTAAAGAGCCTATTAATTCTGTCACCGAAAGACTTGTTATGTCTTTTGAATTTTCGATGCCAGTTACTATTGGATCATTTTTCAGTTTCTACTACTCTAGTCTCACTTATATTTTTCCATAGGCTCTTAATTGATTTACTATTTCCTTAAGTCGGGAATATAATAATAATCTTTTATGATCTCAGATTCCTTCATTTTTATATATTCTAAATCTCTCCTCATTGTTTGTAGTTTGACGGAACGTACCTTAGCGATTCCTTGAAACTCTTCCTTTAGCAAATCCCAAGTTTCCTTTGATGTTGTAGCTCCCATGATCCTTGAAAAATTTGTGTCATCCACCGCTTGTTGTATCGCGAACAATGTCGTCGCATCTTTTTGCCTTTTTTCTTCTCTTGTCGAAGTTGTTCCATCGTTGGATTTTTTGAAGTCGAGAATCCTTTGTCTACAATGTCCCATAGATCTTGAGACATGAAGAAAGTCCTCATTTTGATACTCTAAAAATCATACTTTTCTCCTATAAATATGGGAAAAGGAATTGTTGATTGGTTGGAGATGGAGGTGGAGGTAGACATGGTGGACAATTTTCAATGGCCCAAACTTGATCGAAGCAAGCTTTGACAAACACCCAAGTTCTTGATAGAACTAAGCTCTGATACCACTGATGATTTTTGTAGTAGTGGCTCTGATACCACTGTTAATTTTTTTATAGTGGTGGCTCGGATAACACTGTTAAAAATTGTTTAGTGCGGAAGTTATTTATTGATAATGGACCAGGTGAAGTTAGGAGAATGTAGGTAATTAGGACAAGATGTTTATGAGGGAGATTAGAGGACTTTGGATGAATGGCTTGCTTCATTCATTCACAAGTTGTTACATATTGATTACGATGGTGCACGCCTATTTATAGGCCTTGTTAGCCGACCTCCTATAGCCACCAACATTATGGACATTCTAGACACATCTAGTTAATTAACTAGACACATGATTACATGTGGTTGCTTAGACACTCTAAACAATTCTAGCAACCCTTAGACATTTCTTAATTACTTGTTAGCCGACCTCCTATAGCCACCAACATTATGGACATTCTAGACACATCTAGTTAATTAACTAGACACATGATTACATGTGGTTGCTTAGACACTCTAAACAATTCTAGCAACCCTTAGACATTTCTTAATTACTCTAGACAATTCTTTCATGCTCTAGACTCGTGCAGGAGCTCCAAGACTTCTCTAGATTGTTGAGACTTCTAGTTCTTTCAATGTGCATTATTTTCTAACAGAATCACATATGAGATGGGTCCTGGGTGGGACTGCATGGATGTTTGACAAAGCACTTTTTGCGGTGGCAGTAACTGATGGATTGGAAGATCCCTGGGAGGTCTCGCTGCAGCACCGGTTCTTTTGGCTAAGAATCCAGGGCCTTCCGCCAGCAGTGTTGGAGGAGCACCGTAAGGAAGCAACAAGGAGATGTATTGGGGAGGCCATAGGGGTTTATGTACGCACTGGTTATGTGAATGGTAGAGGAGGAGCAGGTCAGTACTTTCGTATTAGGGTGGGATCAATATCTATCAGCCGTTGTGAAAAAGAATATCGTTCCGACCTGAAGGTGATCTGGTAGGCAAGAAATATGATGTGGAGTATGAACATCTTCCTTTATTTTGTTTGTTCTATGGTTTCTTCGATCATACAGGAGGGGCATCGACTCTCACGGGAATCTGGGGTGGTGTTAACTTTAGAAAGTCCTATAATTATGGACGCAGTGATGACTGAGACAGAAGAGTGGTAATTTTTACAAATAGCAAAAGGAAAACAAAGATTGAAATGAGAGTAAACTCAGGAGAGTTAGAGATTGAGTCATGCGGGAATTGGGGACCAGAGATGGAAAATCTGCAGGAGAAACACGCTTTGAATCTCATCAATGTGGGAGACAATCAAGGCGGGAAAGTTCTTGGGCTCAGAGAAATGAAAAAGAAAGCTCGTGAGCCTAAGGAGAATTCTAAAGCCATAGAAGGGAGTGGAATTAGGGCCACCTCTTCTCCATCGAAGCCAAACCCCAGCAAGGGTAGTAGCCTGAGCCCAAAGGCAGAGCACAGAGCTAGGACATGGAATTTGTTGTGAAGCTTACATGGAAAATAGCTCATTACCCTGGATAGTGGGAGGGGATTTCAACGAGATCCTCTTTTTAAGGAGCCTGATTTCATTGAGGCTCTTAGGAGATGTGCCCTAAAAGATATGTCTTTTATAGGTCCAAAGTTTACATGGGAGGGTAATCAGCACGGTTATCATGTGAAGGAAAGACTGGAACGATATGTGTCTTCTGATGCATGGAGAACATGCTTTCCTAAATCCAGAGTTTTACATCTCAAACCAAATGAATATGATCATCTGCCTATTTTATTGGAAGTTAGTAAGTGTAAACGATGGAAGCGGAGAAGGAAAAAGAGGTTTAGGTTCGAAGAGTATTGGCTGAGTGAGGAAGACTGTAACAAGGTGGTTGAGACAGGTTGGGGGTGTGACAGTAGGAGGGATCCGGTGACAAGAATATGTAACAAGATTGCATCAACAAGGGAAACCCTAATCTTGTGGAGTCAGGATCGCTTTGGGATTCTTCAAAAGATGATAGAGGATACTGGGGCTCGGTTGGTAGTTTTTTTCGATAATTCTTTCTCAGCTGCTCCCTTGCCTTGTTGTTTAGAACTTGAGTCCCAGTTGAATGAGTTGTTGTAGAGAAAGCAGATTTTCTGGAGACAGAGGTCCAGGGTGTTGTGGCTCTCGGATGGGGACATGAACTCTCGTTTTTTCCATCAGTGCTACAAATAGAAAAAAGAAGAATACAATAAAGGGCTTGCGAGATAAGCAGGGAGTATGGAGGACACATGATGAAGATGTGGAGGAAATAATCATGTTGCATTATACATAACTGTTTACAACGACTCGTCCGTCTCATATTGAGTAGGGTATAGGTAACGTCTCGAGGTTGGTTACGGCGGAGGTTAATGATCAATTGGTGAGAGAAATTTTAAAGGAAGAAGTGCTGGACGCATTGAAGCACATGAACCCTTCGAAAGCCCCTGGTCGGAGCAGTACGACTCTTCTTGAAGTCGAGGGAGTTTGTTCAGAAAATGAATTGTACTCATGTCACCCTAATTCCTAAGGTGAGAACTCCAAAGGTTGTAGGACAACTACGTCCAATCAGTCTATGTAACGTGCTCTACAAGATTGGCTCCAAATTGTTATCTAGCAGATTGAAGGTGTTGCCGGATGATTTAACATCTTCATAACAGAGTGCGTTTGTGCCGGGGAGGTTGATTTCTGATAACTCGTTGGTAGCCTTTGAGATTGCTCATTACTTGAAGAGGTTGAGAGGAAGCCAGTCTAGCTTTTGTGTAGTTAAACTCGATATAAGTAAAGCGTACGATCGTGTGGAGTGCAGTTTTCTTAAAGTTATTCTGCTACAACTTGGCTTATGTGGTAGGTGGGTGAAGTGGTTAATGAATAGTGTTGAGACAGTGTCCTACTCGTTTGTTATAAATAGAGAGGTTCGAGGTTTGATTAACCCATCGAGGGGTCTGAGGCAGGGAGATTTCATCTCCCCATATCTCTTCCTTATTTGTGCAGAGGGACTGTCAAGACTCTTCAGAGAAGCTAAAAGAGCGGAGAGATTGTACGGGGTGACTATTTGTATAGGGGTTCCCACTATTTCACATTTGTTCTTTGCAGATGATTCCTTTATTTTCTGTAGAGCGGAGGAGGAGTGCAGTGAGATAAAGAGAATTCTCACAGATTATGCTAGGGTTTCTAGACAAAAGATAAACTTGGAGAAGAGTTGTGTCTCTTTCAGCAGGAATGTCACAGATATGGTGTGACATGAGTTAGCGGGTTTCTTGGGAGTCAAGTATGTGAAAAAACATGACAAGTATTGAGGTTTGCCTATATATGGAGCTTAGTTATTTAAAGGATGAAGCTTTTTCTTATGTTGTAGAGAAGATTGACAAACGGACTCACGGATGGAGGGACAAGACCTTAAGTGGTGTAGGTAAGAAGATGCTTATCAAGTCAGTTTTACAATCAATCCCTACGTATGTGTGATGAGTTGCTTCGAACTCCCACAACATCTATGTCACGTAATGCATATGTCGATTGCTAAATTTTGGTGGGAGAACAAGGGTGAAGCAAAGAAAGTTCACTGGCTGGCTGGCACTGCTTAAGCATCCCAAAGAGTGAGGGTGGTATGGGATTCACGCACATGGGGAACTTTAACAAAACTCTCCTAGCTAAACAAGGGTGGCTGTTACTACATACACCAAACTCAATGGTGACTAAGTTGTTGAAAGCCCGGTACTACCCTAACAATGATTTCATGAAGGCAGAGATAGGGAATGACCTCTCGTTCACTTGGAAAAGTTTGTTGGAAGGTAGAGAAGTTCTTGAGATGGGAACTCGGTTTCGTTTCAGTGATGGAAGCAAGATCTCGATCTGGAATGATCCCTGGATCCCGAAGCCGCACACTTTTAAGCCCTTCTCGGTGCCAATGGATGGGACATCAAACTGGTGGGTGTGTGATATAATTGATGGAGATAACAAAAAGTGGCATAGATTGCTAATTGGTGAGTTGTTTACAAATGAGGAGGCTGAGGTGATTTTGAGCATTCTACTGAGCTTGAGACAATTGGATGATAAGTATATATTTGGCATTTTGATAGAATGGGGGCTTTCTCAGTCCGTAGTAGTGGGCATCACCTAGTGCAGTTGCATTCCTCTCTTACACAGCGTGCATCATCATCTAGTGGCGAGAGGAATTCAGCAGAAGGCAAGAACTTAAAAATCGACAATATCGACGATAATTTCGTTTTTTTAAGGTGCCGACATTTCGCGATATTCATCTCCGCCTTGAAAACCGTGCCTCAAGAATGTCCGTTGCTGTGCCTTGCCCACGTGCCCAGCCTATCAAGATTCGAACCTCATTTGGGTGTGTACAAGTAAAACGATTTACCAAGGCTGCTAAGCATGGGTATTTGTTTACCATAGCAATCTATATTATCTGTATACTTTCTTAACAAAATTTAAAAAGTAAAAATTTAAATAAATGTTTAACCTTCCACCAAACTTATAACTTTTTAGTTCTATAACAACATTTCAAAAGAGAAATTTTCTATAAACCATCTCTATTTTATGTGATTATAAATTACTCATGTAATTCTATATGAAATGTACAAGGCCATAAAAAATAGATCGTTTATAGTAAACTTTTAAGAATTATCAATAGTTCAGCAGGTAATTTTTCACTTTAAATTACTACATCTCACTGTAAATTAATGTTTATTCAAGGTTTTCTTTTCAAATATAGTAGATAATTGAGAAAACAAACTTCTCTCAAAATTTCATTCAAATTTTCCTTATTTCTCTTCAAATTTTTGTCAATTTCTCAATTTTTTACCGTTATCGATATTTTTTCAAAATTTACGTCAAAATATCCATTTTTTTAGAGAATCGAAAATATGTAATCATGGAAATTTAAGACCTTGGCAGGAGTATGGAAGAGGTTGTGGCATGCAAGGGTTCCCCCCCCCCGAAGGTTAGGATATTTATTTGGAAGCTAATGAGGGAGATCCTACCGACTAGATGTGCCCTCAAGCATAAGGTTCGACTCTCTCATGTTTCTTGTGTCTTTTGTGGGTGGGAGAGTGAAACATGTTTGCATGTTTTTCGAGATTGTCCAGTTACAAACAGCTTCTGGTCTCAGATCCCGTTGCGAGGAAAGAATGTACACCTTCCAGGATTAAGCACGTATGAATGGATTGAAGCAGTTCTGGCAGTCTAACCATTTGGAACGAGAGAAACAAACTGGTGTGAGAGGGAGGTGACTTTAACCCTACACATGGTTGTTTGGACATTCCAATTCTTAGAGGACTATCAGAAGCTTCATGGGAGGCAGAAGTCCAGAGTACGGCCACAGGCTAAATGGAGCTGCCCTCCTCAGGGGAGGCTCAAAATCAATGTGGACGGAGCGTTCAGGAAGGAACAAGGAACAGAAGGTGTGGGTGTCATAGTGAGAGACAAACAAGGACGATGTGTTGCTGCGTTATCTAAACATGTTCAGCATGACCAGTCGGTGCTACATATGGAAGCAGAGGCACTAGAGCCGGTTTACTAGTAGCTATAAGCCAGAATTGGGGAGACATAGAAGTAGAAAGTGATAGTGCTATTATGCTACAGTCTCTGACTAGAGGAGGACATGTCCGACATAGACGCAATAATGCATGACCGTAAGTGCTATTGTGTACAATTCACTGTTTTCTCGATCTATTATCAATAATATAGGTCGGAGTGATCCGACCTCTAACCTAATAGGAGACCTGACCCGTTTTTCAAAAAGAAAAGACAAAGGATGGACTCAAGAAAAGCCTTCAAACTAAAACTTGGCATAATCTTTCACCGATCAACTATAAAATCTAAGGTGAAAACAAATGCAACATGCTAACAAAGCAACATCAGGCCCTACCTAAAAAAATATTGCCTACCCCAATCAGAATGGTAAAGAGCAGCCGCTTCCACAAGCAGTGACGAACCGCCAGGAACAGTGAATATCTGGACTTCTTTTATCGTAAAAGGAAAGGAAAAACAAAACTGGAAGAACTCCCATCTATCTATCTTAGCAAAGAAATCTGAGCACAAACAGAAATGTTCAGCGGCCGCAAAGGTGACGAAGATTTGTCTCAATTTATGCATCTCACAGTTTGAATGAGTCAGCTGGAGTTAAAGTCATTATGGGTTAATTGCCCCTTCTGTTCTCTATCTGCTGCTGCTCTGCTAGGTAAACATCCCGAGGCCGACGATCGGCACTCCTATTATCAGTCATCAAAGTTCTGTGTTACAGTTCTGTGCATTACGAGATGCAAACCGATCTTCTCCCACATAACGGGACTGACGCACAACACCAGAATTATAACGCCTCACCCGATGAACAATTTCAAATCTTCCTTCAGGCTTCCTTCTATCATCGTCACTGCCCTTGAATCTACATTCCCTACCACCGTTGTTCAACGCCGAGAATCTTAGACGAACATTGGGTTCAAAATAATCATCTGAATCCACTCTCCTAGAACGCACTGAATCAAACCTTTGGCTCGGTTGGAATCTCCTTCCACCTCTCCTGCCTCTGAAATATTGATCTCCAGTGCCATTGCGATCATCAAACAATCTTGAGTTGTGTTGAGGGGAAAACCGCCGTTTTGGCGGGGAAAAGAACCCTGCTTCATACTTTGGTCCAAAACTGTTCTTCTGAAAGGGCACTCTCCCCCTTTCCATTTTACCATCAAATCTATAATCAGGAGACCTACTACCACGATGTCTTGAAGCTTCATTCCATTCCCATGCGAGAGGAGAACGACTTCTGCCCCTAGACTGGAACTTAGGTCTACCATAATAAGGTCCTCTGCTGGGGGGAGATGCACTTGGCTCTCTCCTGGTCATACGGCGTGGCCCATTATATGAACTGTCGTTCAGCTCATCAGGGAAAGGTCCGCTGTGGTGATACTTGAGACCTCTACCAACTCCTTGTGGATATCTTCGTAACCTTCTCCTATCAGGACTTATATCCCTCATAGGTATCATCCCCCTATGTGTATCTGGGGATCTTCTGAATGTGGGCTGATAATTACGATTTGAATTGTAACTCCTCGCTTGCCTGCGAACACGATTGTGAACTCCAACAACCTCTGCTGCTTCTGAAAACATATCATCTGGATCCATTGCATTTTCCTCACTCTCAATACCACTTCTAGGTCTGGGACGCCCAGAACCAAAGGAACCACGATAAGGTGGTGATCCACGGTGTCTGGATTCCCAATAACTCTTAGAAGGATTAACCAAACTAACACCTCCCAAACTCTTACCAGGCATACGTGATTCGGATCTTTCCCTTCCCATGGAATAATCAGAACCAACCTCTTCAGAGCGAGTGGGGAATTCAAAGGTGTCATACCTGCATCAACACAAAGTTACGGTAACTAAGATATCTATATCAAATGGCAAATAAGAGACCAGCAACTATAGTAAAATAAAAGTTTATTGTTTCCTTATTCTAAACCAAAATTAAAAAACAAACACAAAACAAAAGGAGAGAAAAGAGAGAACAAAACGTTTACCTCCTTGCGCAAGTTCCCATCCTATTCAAGGTATCAGATGTCATTGATCCATCCACTTTGGCAGAATCTTTGCCATCGAGACCATCATAGAAATCACCAGTATGTTTCCTTATTGTGCAGCCCTCAGTTGCTTCTGCAATTCTGTTTGAAGAAGCTTCAGAATCACCAGGCAATTGTTCAGATCCAGAAGTTCTCGTCTTTGAACCCACTGAAGATTGTCTCAAAGCATTTCCAGATGCGCAATGTTCAACGTTTGCACACACGTTATCAGAACCGAGACTAAATCCCCGCACAACCTGTACTTTCATATTAATGTTCCTAGATTCTATCCCGCAAAATTCAGTTTCTCTGCATTCGACTTTTCCTGATGCAGAGCCATCAGCAGCATCAGTGTCACATGTATCAGAACCATAATCAACATGTTCAACTTCATCAAATTCATTCTCCTCCCAATAAGGTACATCTGATTCCCTCAATTCCCCATCTTCATATTGAGAATCATATCCAACCTCCTGTTCCACAGGGGATTTGGTGGCAACCATCTGATCCTTATCATATAAGTGAGAGTTGAAACCAGAAGAATCTACTGTAGTGACTTTAACTCCTGTGGTACCATCAACATAGTGGCATTGCTCATGATGGGAGGGACCAGCCACAGCTCCTGGATCCTTTGCGGCACTCACAGAAGATTTAGCCACTAGTCCTAAAGATCCAGCATTTTGTAGAGAACTAACAGTACAAGCCTGAGATGCATCTTCAACCTGATCCTTAGCAATTAAAGTCACCAAAGAGAGGCCTTCACCAACAGATACACCTGATGCAGGCTTAATCACTTCTGTTTTGCCAACAGGCTTGACCTCTAGGCAACTCTTCTGTAAGTGACAGGTCTCAACAGCTATCAACTCTTCAGGAGATTTTGGATCATGGAAGCTGGATGTTGCACCAGAGCCCTTACCATCATCATCTACAACAGTGCTGCCCATTTCACATGAAACTCCCTCCACAGCAGGAACACAAGTCAAAACAGGGTTTTCAACCTGGATCTTTCCTGAACTGGCAGGTGGTGATCCTTTCTTTTCAACAGGCACGGGAGTTGTGCCTGCAATATTATGAGAGCGAGCACAGGAATGATCAACACATGCATCCATGCAGACATCCAGACTGGAATTCTTTATAACCACACCTGCATCTTTTGAAGATCCTCGAGCATTATCAGCCAGACTACATTTACCACAACTTATTTCTGAGTCAGGTGATGTTTTCATTCCCTGTTTCATATCTTCAACCGCAGGCAGCAGTTTGGGATTCTTAGCTTCTGTGGATCCCTTTGCCTCAACATCTTGTGAAACTGGCAGCTTCTCTGCCTGTCTATCAATAGAGATGTCTGCATCATTTGCTATACGATCAACTGTCACTGAGGGCTCCTCCCAAGCATCCATACAAACATTTAGATCCCAGTGCAACCTAACATCCTTTGAAGACTCTAGTGCACGGTCATCACCATCACCAGAGTTAGTTTTAAACAGGCTATCCTCAAGAGAGGAGTGCCCTATTTTATCTTCATGTACATCTTTAGGGGAATAATGTATCGTCTCCAAAGATGCATCTCGTCCTTCTGATATCTCTGAATCAGTTATCATTGGCGTTGATGTAAATGATGCAACTGTTTTCTCCAGGGGCCTCGCAGAGGTTGATGCATCTGTCCCCTTCCGTGATAAGACTTCACCTATGTCATCATGTATGCTATTGTTACAGGCAGCAGCAGCTAATATCTCAATACCAGAGAAGTCTTCTCCATAACAAGGCTTTTCATTTGCTAGCTCAGTTAAACTCTCATGAAGAGTAACAGCACTACGAGTAAAACTAGTCAACGAAGTACCACTCTTGGCTGCATGCCTTTTGGCAATTGATTTAGAACATGACTTCAAACCTTGTTGCTTGTTTTCAGGCAACTGAGAAGATAATCGAGGGAGCGGTGAAGGAGAACCGACCATAAATCGTCTTTTCTTAATTGGTACATACTCAATTTTGCCACTGAACCATCTTCCAAGTACATCCACACCAAGCTGAAAAAAGACAATTGTATCAGTGCCATGGATGAAGACATACAATATGGATATCTATATTTAAGAATCGGCACCAACAAGTAAACAATGAACAAGTGTAGTCACCTTCTCTGATTCAGAAACAGTCGTTTCAGAAGAGCTTTTAGTAATCTTATTTGCTGACCCGGCACCCAATTTCAGTCCTTTATCAACCGCTTTCCTTCGCCTGGGTGCACTTCTGTAACCCTTGGATACTTTCCAACTCAAATCTGGACTAATAGAATTTGTAAGTTCTGCACGTACTGTATTCATGCTTTGCGAAACAGAACTAACCCCATCCACTCTTTGCCTGCCACCAGCGTTTTTGCAAGAGGCTGTTCTTGCTTGCTTTCTACTCCGCGCGGGTACACCCCAGTGCAAGCACCAATATGAATCTATAAATCAGAAGGAAATTCATTAGCGCTAATCTAAACGGTATTCAAATACTGGGGATTTTTAATTTAACACAACTCTCCACACACTACTTTGCGAAGCGCTCGGCTCAGCAGCAGTGTTCTTATGTTTCGAAAAAGGCTTAAGCAAGAGATATTCAACGCAGGGCTCCGAAACCTTGCACAGTAGAGATGAGATTCAAAGTCTTCGATAAGCTATGGAACTTCTTCGATTTCGATCCAGATATATAAGCACACATAACATGAATCACTATGAGATACCGCTACGAAGAGCAGATCACACGTAATCCATAGATCCAACCATGAGAAAATCAAAATTTTAGTTTTTCAAATCTCGATTTTAGTAGCCACAAGCCTCCAGAAGAAGAACGATCATTGGATTGGATCATGTAAAATCTAATAGCCCTAGAATCACAATCTCAACTGAGTTCCTCTTCAGATCCACTGCAGCCGCCTTTGAAACTTCTTCAAGATCTAAACCAGTACTAACTTCAGAGCTCAATAAATCTCCGATCCATAGAGATCCAGAGCCGGCGGCGCGAAGCATAGTGCTTTATATAAATTGTTTTTTTAACCACAAAAAAGCGCAGGCAAATTTATCAAAAGCTTTAGGGTTTCAAATACCTGTGTCTTTCAATCACTCATCAAATCGCCGCCACCGTCCATACGAATCGAATCCTATCAAGATTTTCACAAAACTTCAAAAACCTTCAACAGCCGAGAGAATAAGCCAAATACGAATCTGAATCGCTCCTCTTCTAAATCACAGAAGACGAATATCAGTTGCCGATCGTTAAATACGAGCCGTAGATTTCAGATCCCGGAGAACAAATCGTCGCCGCTGATTTAACTTAACCCTTTCAATCTTCTTCTTCGCCTACCTCTTTGCTGTTTAGATTAGAGAGCATAGAGAGGACTCTCACACCACGTATTAATGGGGTCTCTTGTGCCGATAATACCCTCTGTTGATAAGTTTATTACCGAAAGGCCCCGCAATGATACCAAAACTGGCACAACAAATTATTTAATACACACGAATATCGAAGTCATAGTCAAATAGTGACCAATTTATCAGGAATGCAAAGGCAATTTTGACTTTTTGGCCTTTTCATAAATCATACTATTCGGAGAAAATTATTTCTTATGGGATAAGAATTAGTTTTTTGGATTTTGGCCCAAAATACATATAGAGAGATCCCTATTAGTGAATTACTGTTTTAGCTCAAATTTTATGGTGATCGATGATTTTTATACGGGAGCTCAATCACGTCAATAAAGTTATGAGTTTTATTTTGGGTGTGTTACGGTATGTAGAAGTAAGGTTATCTTATTAAAGTATAGTATCAACGATAATTTTGTTTATTTTGATATTTGAATTGAAAGTGAGAGCGTGCATAAATTGAGAAGCTCTAACGGTCACATTTTTAAACGTAGTGAAACAATATATCTTTAACTAAATTAGTTAACATGAGTTTTGTTATCATATCATATAAGAATTGAGTGAGGAACATTTATACATGTGCATAATGAATAAGTTCTTATCACCCATGAAATTACATCCATAGATTGAATTTACATATAAAAGGTAAGAAATTGAAATGATTTTTCTTACTATATTTCTCATATTAAACCAAATTTATTTTCTTGTAAGTCTGGTTGGTAAATACACTCACGATTAATTACTATATATTACTAGATTTTTTCCTTTTCATAGAATTGTCACAAACATTATATATTTTATTGTAATAGTGGTTGAGTGATCAATTCGATAAATATTATATTTGGCTACATAATTTCCCAAATTGCCCGGTCCACTTGAAGAATTCCAATTTATTGAATTTTTCAACTCCCAATCCCTTCCTAAATTTTCAAACAAATTAAAATTAGATAATTTTGCAAAAGGGAAAAAAGCAAAGAGAAAAAAATTCTCACTCTCCTGGTCTCCAACTAATTACTTTTATTCCAGAGAAAGAACCCACCCACTACAAGCGATGGACCCACTAGAGCCCAAAAAGTCAAATGATTTTTTTTCGTAATAACATGTACACCGTATGATCTTGCATTCAACGGTGCGTTCACATTACAATCAACATTTCATAAGAATCTAATGGCGCGTGGGTGCCACGGATCGCTTTCGGCGTAAGCAACTAGTCCTCCTCCTTTTTAGCTTTCTGATTTTTGTCTTCCGCCCTCGAAATTTTTGGAGTAAAGTTTTGAGGGCATCCGTTTTTACAGTGAGACCCAAGCAAGGATCCGTAACGCCGTAACGGTGAGATGGATTTTATATTGTTTAATTATTACAATGACTAATGAGATGTATATTTTTTTTCTTGAAAATATCCAGATGTTTTTTATTGTATTTTGATAGTAAAAAGACAAATTACCTCAACTTGTGACGCGCATCTGTGTGTCTTACTAACACTGTTAGACAAAATTTTATTATTGAATTGTTGTTAGGAGTAATGATCATTTATTATAAATTGAAAAAAAATTACTTATTAGATCTAAAAAAATTGACATAGCTCATTCAAATTAATTGAAAAAAAAGATAAAACTAACTCTTACCTAATTCTTATCCGCATTATCTCTTCTCTCTGTAACTCCTCTCCTCTCTCTCTCAGATCATTGTTGCTGACGGTGTCATCCTTGCCTCCATCATCTCCGACGAGACCTTGTCCTTGTCTCCATCGACGGCTCCGACTTCGACTTCGACCACCAAAACGATCTGCTGCATCACACCAAACTTTGATCTACTCCTAGTTCACATCGAGGTCATCAAGATCGATCCAAACAGTCAGGCTCCGATCTCCTATAGCTCACCAATCTCCGACCCGCACCACAACAACCTCATATCAGAGGAGGTTCTCTCTCCTCGACGACCTTGTCGCCGAAGCAGACTCTCTCTCTCTCTCTCCTAGAGACTTGACGATGCCGAGCAAATCGATCTCTACCACACACCACAACCGCCTTCGACCTCTCCCACGCACCACAGCCTCCTTCGATCTCCACCTTCACCTTCAGATTTGTCAAGTCTTGACGTCTACCACCTATCTCCTAGTAAACTTGGTTTTGGTGTTTTGAGTCTGGTTTTTAGGAACAGAAGTAAGTTTAACTTGGTTTTGGTGTTTTGATTCTTGTTTTTAGGAACAAAAGTAAGTTTACCACTCCTACTAAACTTGGTTTTGGTGTTTTGAGTCTGGTTTTTTGAAACAGAAGTAAGCTTATTAGGGGCAGTAAACTTGGAATTGAATGTTTACTAGGGTCAATAATTCCGACAGTAGGATTCCGGTTACCAGAGTCCAGCAGCCGACGATCGGATTCCGGTGACTGGTGACCGGAGTCCGATTGCAGGTGACCGAAGTCGATGAGGTTCCGGTCAACCCTTCTCTCTCTCTCTTGCATTTTTTCTCTCTAAGCATATTTAATGGGTGAGGAGTATAATGGTCACAAATTCTCTTTTGAAATTTCAAATGGTCAATGTTTTAAAAAAAATGTTGGAATGAGAAGTAAGGTGCTAAATTTTGAAGTAAATGGACATTTTCTCTTATAATTAATCAATATATAAAAATGATCAAAATTAATCATTTTTAAACTATAATGGCAAACATAACCATAACTCTAAACTACTAGGATCATTTATAACTTTTACACCTTTGGTTTTCATTTTCTTGAACGGCCTGGTTAGTGTGGGAGTTATAGCAACTCCAACAACAAAAAATTTTAAATGCGTTGAAAGCTAAATTTAAAATAGCAAAATATGGAGTTTTGCTTTAGTAATACAGCTAAACAATAAACATGGGTGCTTTAACTTATAGTTATTTTCTCTCTCCATTCTAACTATGTTTAGTTAGAGAATTTATCTTTAGCTATTCTATTAAAGTGGTAAATTTCTAAAAAAAACTAGCAAAATTTTTAGTTTTTTTTATTAAAATAGCTAGTATGTTATTTTTAAGAATATCAATAATGATATATTGATGTTCAAACCAGAAAATGTCATTACATATCTTCTCTACCATCAAAGGATAGATAAAGAGTTTGTGATACAAGACCACAACAATACATAGAAGATAATCCTAATTATTAAAACGTTAAGGTGATCTTATAGAGTCTGAGAACTTAAGCACAAAAGCAAAGTTTTAGACCAAATAAACAAAAATTAAATTGAAAAAGGCTGAGACTCAGACTCAAAAAACTCCAGACCCAAGCCCAACAACCTAGTTCCAAACCCTCTTTCGTTCAACCTAAAACTTGAGCCCAATAACCCATGCACTTGGGTCCACCCTCCGCCTAATATCTAGCCCACCATCAGTCATCGAATGTCGTCGATAGCTCTAATCAGAAACCTTAAGTTGAGGGTCTCCACCCATCGTCGTTGTCATAATCATGCACTTGGCTGCATCTCATCCTCCCAAAGTGCCATCACTGTCAGCATCGCCATGACCATCACCATGTTTGATGTTGACCACCAATCTAGCTTCAATCGCACCATCGACGCCGACGCCAGAGACCTACAACGGCTTAGACCCGAGCTCAGATCCAAGGCTAAACCCAAACATTAGCTCCGTCGTCGATCATATTGGCTCCACCGTCGGTGCCTTCGAAACCCAAGTTTGAGTAATTAGAGTCCAAACATGTCATGTTTCAAACAACAACAGCCCAACACCACCCGCATCCAACCTCTGCATCTGACCTAAACCCGAAACCGAGATCCCTTCTAGCAAAGCACCATCGTCGGCGTAGCAGAATCCTCATCTGTCCTGTGCTACCAAGACCAAACAGAGGGAAACACAAGACAAACACTGCGATTTAGGGATTTCAAAAAAACCTTTCGTCGCCAACATGATCACCGTGGAAAATCCTCCCCACATCGTTGTCAACACGATTAACGCCATACTCAAGGGAACAACATTGCCGCCAGTTGAGATCTAGATCTCGAAAGTCACAAACGCCTTGAAGAATACGGAGCCGCTCTCGCCCTCTCATGATGTGATAGCTAGTTTGTTAGAGACTTAGAGCCGTGTAAATAACAGATTAAATGGATGGCTGAGATTAAATATTGGCATTAGATTCATATGCACCATACAAGAATTTTTGAGAATTGAAATGGGTATTGATTTAAGAATGGATTAGGATTTCAAAATGTATTAGAGCATCTCCAACAGCTCATGTAAATCTAGAATTACATCTATTTTAGATGAAAAAACATGATTTTTGGCTCAAACAGCTCGTGTAAACCATCATCAGATCCTCTATAATAAAAAAAGTGGGAAGAGAGAGAAACATTCCTTTATATTTGTAGAATTCTCAGAATTTGTATAATTCATGGAGAATTCTCTAAAACTTATTGATTTCCTTTTATAATTTACTATTTTATAATAAAAAAATTTACAAGAGCCGTTAGAGATGCTTTTAAGATTGAAATTTGATAGGAGATGTCAAGTTGTGAACTCCAAATCCATCTCTATTTTTACATAACCACCTGCTCCCTATATAAATGACCAGAGTAGGTCAAGCCTTTTGCTCAGATCATTAAACATTATAGCAAATATGGTTTCTCATCTTCAAAGCCTCTGCATCATGTCTACGATGATATTGCTCATGGCTTTCTCAGCAACCCTAGCAATACGTTTGCACCCTTCCACCTAGTTCCTTGGAACAGAACCTCCCAAATAATATTTCTCAATCTTTGAAGATTGGATGACAAGGGAGGGTCGTGTCTACTCCAACCGTAAAGAGAAAGCAAGACGGTTTGGGATCTTCAAAACCAATTATAACTTGATTCAAGAGCTCAACAATGAATGAATTAGAGGAAAACACACACTGTGGGGCTTAATCTATTCTTGGACCTCAGGCCTCCTCCCATTCCGCGATCAGCTGATGGCTTCCTTCCAACCCGCTGAGGGATTTGAAGATGACCTGGGATGCTTTTTTCCTTTGGTGAATTGGAACAAGACTAGGCGTATTCATTCCTCTCTTGTTTCAATCTTTCATCATCTTCTTATGGAAGAAAGGTCTTTTTTATTTTTGTTTTGTTCTTTTGGACAAGAAAGATTGGTCTATTTTAACTTATAAGTAACTAAAGTGATTTTGTGAACATTATTCAGTTTTTCTCGGCATCATATTGAGACACAATTTTCCCTACTCGATCACTTTTTCACTTAATTCTAAGTTCACCTCATAGAAATAAACATGTAATGAAAAATATAATGTCATTTATTCAAAACATCTCTACATGAGACGCCTTTACGTTTGCTTTCTTCATCATCACATATGAGATCTAACTAAAAGTTGCCTACGATGGAACCCAAGAGTCATAGTTCCGCAGTTTATAACGAGGTCGATAGATTACAAGTGGGACGAACATCGTAGAATGAGATATGTGGTTCGAACCTTAATTGTGGAAAACATTCTATGATGATTGGATTATATCTAAATTGCTCCCGGTATCGAAGTGATAAATCACTGGTCATTATTTGAATACCAATTTCAGACGCTATGGTATGCATGCCAAAAGCACAGAAGAAAAAATGTGATGGTTTGTGCACTCATTGCTATCTTGTACCAATTGAAACCCTAAGAGCAATTTTTTTCTTATTGGGCTTTAAAAAGAGAGTAGTAGTCGGCCTAGGGAGATGGACTGTAGCCTAATTAATTCAGGGCCCAACCTTTTTCCATCTGATGCCCGTATTCTACAATATTGATGGCAGATATGTCATGAGTGGTTAACATGGCTTGTCTTTTGGGAGGATAGTTGGTGCCTTGGTGGCCTTTCATGTTACCTTCTCAATCTTAGCCTATTGATTCATCGAGTAAAACATTGATAACTAGCTAGGCCATTGCTAATTTGAATCCATTTTTGCATGTATATTCCAAATTTCTATTTTCTTTTGCATAGCTATGTGATGCCTTGTTATGTCCAATTTACTTTGTGCCTATTTGATGTCAGTGGTGGCCAATCCTTCTTATGGGTCAAATAAGAATCGTGTTATTACATTCTTTTTGGAGTAAAATCTCTATTGTATCTTGGGTGTAGGTTTTATGCAGAGTATCTTGGTTACACCATGATGCATTTAAACCAATTTAAATTGATGGTTAGGTTGCATTTATGACACTATTTTATTTTTAAAATAAAATCTAAGTATAATTATCAACGGTTAAGATTTTCTAATAAATACTTGGTTCACTTACAACTTGATGTATACAAGAATTTTCGGGTTTTACGTCCCTCATTTTCTTTCTATCTAAAATCTCTATTTACGATGTTACTGATCATCTTTTATACCTCCATCCATACAGTGGTGGAGCCAGAATTACAGAGTTAGTGTGACACAGTTTAAAAATCTCTAAATAAAATTTATATATGTTTAAATGATGTTACGATGATTTATTTAAATTGAATGAATTTAAGAAAATGAGGAATTTATCAACAACATCCAATTTTTTTGTTATTACGTGAAAGTGTTATCATAATACATACAGTAATATTTAAAAATCGATGAAAATAAAAAAAAATAGTGTAATTTAAGGTTAAAAGTTACCTTAACTTAAAGTTAAACAAGAGGAAAAAAACTGAACGAAAAAAGCTAAAAATAAAAAAAATGCTGGCAGGGAGATTTGAACCCGAACCTTTCACAGTACAAGTGATCGTTTCTATAATTGAGACCCACCTTAGACATATACCTCTCTCGTTACATGAAAAATTTTAAACAAAACACTGAGTGGGATACAGGTCCATTGGAATTGAAAATTTTGATGACGCTAGTTGTTGTTCTAGTGACATCGACATTACTCTTCAAACTCACTTTTGGGTGACAGCTCTGAAATTTCTGCGCATCAAATCCAACCCTTCTCATCATTTACTCTTATATTTATTTAGGGCAAGACATCATAAATTCCTAATTATTTTCTCGCAATACCTCATTTAATATGGTAATTAATATGAAATCAGAATGTGGCATGGGATTGCTAAATATCATAAATATGATTTACTTTTTATGGCTTACGTGAGTAATATAAAAATATTTATGACGCATTATATGTTTACTGTTTTCCATGACTGAATATGATTCCATCGTGTTGAAAGGTAAATACAAACACATGCCATAGTGTCTACCATGCACCCCTTAAATACAGTTTATGATTGTTTGCCTTATTTACACACGACATTGCAAACTTTATCCACTCGTATCTTCTTCTATAACCATGATGGCATCTTTGGCCTATCACATAAAAGATTATTGTCTACCACGTAAAAACGAGCAATGGCCTTAGAGAATTTGATATAGGTTACAAAAATCATCACTAGATCGGTTGAAATTGACTAAAATATTAAAATATTATTTAAATAATGATATTGACAGATGCTCGGTAAAATTCACTATATAATAACTAAACTGTTTAATTAGCCAAACATCTTTACCGTATTAAAATGAAAATTAGCATTAAATGGTAGTATATAACATGGAGAAACTTGAAAAAAAAAATCTTCTGTTCCCAATTTGTGTGTCCTCATTCATGTCTCTCATTCAATTTATGTCATGTGTTATTAAACTTCATGTCATTTGAAAAAGAAAATAATTTTTATTTAACTTTATTAAAAAGACGTTAGGGTTAATGATGTGAAAAACACGTGTCAACAATTGAATAAGAGACAGAAAAAGAAACATAAAATTTTCCTCCAAGAAACTTAACCTACTAATATCGTCAAAAATATCAAATTTTAAGACCTGTGATATTTCCATCTAATACCAAGCTGATATCGTTCGAAATATTATCGCTAGAAATTATTCGGCTAGATTCACTTAATTTGGCCCAAATTTGAAAAATTGGTACAGAAGTCATGGAGTGGAGCCGAGGAGAGTCAAACCCAGGTCAATTGGATTAATTGAAACCTCTTCAACCATCTGCTGGAATAGACTTCTGGATATGTTTTTGAATTATAACCATTATACACAAATAAATTTCACATTATTTCTTTCAAAATTTTATTAGTATCATACTTTCTGATATTTCCTCAAAATAACCATTTTTTAGAGTCTTGAAATTTCTTCGATACCCGATATTTTAGTTCTTGGTTAAAACTCACATATACCCGATTCTTCTGCATCAAACGAGCATAAGGCTAACAAATTGGTTTACATATGACATTGAAATATTAGTTGTAAGATATTAACCCGTCATTTTATCGCATCAAAATCAAGATTAACGCAAAAAAAAACTAAACCTACTTGTTATCGCTTCGTTTCGTGTCAAACCCCACAAAACCCCGATTCTCCTGCATCAAACCAGCAAGGGTATCTTCTATATAAACGGAATTCCCAAAAGAAGAATGTCCCACATATATATATATATATTTGAAGTACCATTCATTATAACATTGCCACAAAGTAGAAGAATAAGACAGCATGACACAGTGTACACACCCCAAATTCCAAGAGATTTATACTATCACCAACAAACACAAGAAACATTACAAAGCAGCAATTCTCTGTCAATAAGCTCAAAATTTCAAGCGTATTATAACTTACGTCTTATGTTAACCAGGGTGATGATGGCATTGTTATTATTGCTTCTGAGACGACTTGTAATCTGAGGATGAATTGGTATTATTCTTGTAGTACATGGCTCAAGTGGTCCTATTCAAGGCTGGAAATTGGACTTAAATTAGGCCTGGGGATCCAAGAAGGAACTCTGAAGCTTTCCCTAAGGGTCTGTGGCTATTATGTTAAGGAGATCTCCTAAAAAATTGGATCGGGGAGCCTCTTGCTATGATCAATGCATTTGAAGAAAAACATGGAAAATATTTTACTTCGTTTAACAGAGATAACGGTGTTAGGTGTTGAGATCATAACATCGGATACTATTTTAAATTTTTTTAACGATGAGAAATGAAAAGTTAACTTTTCTAAAATGTTTGGAATTTTTTTTCCATGAAAAAAGCCGAAGGAAATTATTGGAGGCGCTCCAAATTGGGTACTAAACGCAACGTTTCTCACGCCCGAAGAAACAAAAAATAATAAATGCAATAAAACAGGCACAGGATTTTTCAAGGATTCCAAACACTCATTTGTTTCCTTCCCTTTTTCCATTTTCTCAGGAAAACAAAGCTTCGATAATTAAAAAGGAGGTATTTATAACAATTGATAATTTTCTTGAGAAAATTAAAAAAGAAAAGAAAATAGGGGGTTGAAGTTAACGCCAAGCTGATGCCACGGTGAGAGTGCGGCTTATCCAACCGAAACAAACGGCGCCGTTCTGTTCTTTAACGGTGAACCCCTGGTGGACTCGGTTACCAGAACTGAGTCGATTCTTTAGCGACTCGGTCACGCTTTGGCTCATTACCCTTAACTCGAACCCCGCCATTCCCATCCGGGCCCGCCACTTCCCAAACACTTCACATCTTTCAACGCGGTCCCTCCCTTCGCAAGCGACCGAGTTCGCGAGCTTGCGACTCAGCACCTCCTCCGCCTTGACTCGGTCCGGGTTATCCTTCGCCACCGCCTCGATCGAGTCCAAGAGCGCTCCGTAAAACGCGCACGACTCGTTCACGCGCGCCATGAACGGCGCTGTGTTGGTGTTGAGTTCTTGCTCCACGAGCGTCACCACGATCGGCGCGAGTCCCTTCACGCGCCGCAAGAGCTCGTCCCTTGGGTTGTCTGTAGAGACGCTCTCGTCCGGCATGCTGTACAGCTTGAAAGCGAAATTCACGGCGATCGGCTCGTCCGGCTCGCAGCCGAGCGACTCCCGGTTCAGCTCGCTGAGCTTGTGACCCACCACGTTGAACTCCAACCCCACGCGCAGCTGCTTCGCAACTTGATTCAGATTTTCACGGACTGATCTCAGCCTTTCCTCGCCTCCGCCATTATCAGCGGCCACGGTAGTGATCTTCACCAAGGAGGGCTTCCCACTCTGGCGCGTGGAGAGCGCGTGCAGGAGGTGCATGTACTGACCGCCCTGCCCAATATCGAAGTCAATCACATGGACTTTATTGGTCGTCGTCGACTGATCCGCTAATGTAGCTTCCAGAATCGTCAGGTTAGCTGCCATGAATCCAAGTGTGTAACACGGTAAGAGCTCGTAGAGAAACTGAGTCGACCCAGCGTGTTCCGGAGTGAAAAGCGCCTTCACCGGCGGCGGATTATCCGCCGGGTTCACCCGGGACTTCAACGCCGAAGACATGAACTCAAGCAGCCTCTGCTCCGAATTGGGATTTGTCACCTGTGTCAGGCGCGTGAGGATCTCAGCCGCGGCCTCGGGTTTCCCTTCTGAAATGGCCGATGCGGCCTCCATCAGTGACTGCTTTGAACACGTCAGCGTCGCCGGAGACGCCACCGAGGAGGATGACGACGACGACGAAGTCGGCGAAGGCGAAACCGGCTTCTGGGTGATCTGATTCGGACCGATCAGATTCTGTATCGTCTCGGACCAGTCGCTGTTGGTTTTAGTAAGAACCGAAACGCCGTCGCCGGCTTCCTCCTCTTCATCGTTATCATCGAGGAGCTGCTTCTCCAATTCCTGTAGCCTGTGGTCAATCATCTTCTTCTCAGAATCGAATGATGAATTAATCGAAGAAACCGAAACCGGATTAATCATTTTCTTGTCGGACTCCATAGAAACCGAAACCCGGTACTGAACAGTACTGGGATTCTGAAAAGACTGGAGGCTGTTGTTGCTACTGGGATTCTGAAATGACTTAAGTCTGTTGTTGTTGAGGTAAGGCGAAGACGACGCCTGAAAAGTCGGGCTAATAATTGGCTGAGGCCGTTGCTGTTGAAGAAGCGGCAAGCCATATCGCTGTGATAACAAAGACGATGTTGTAGAAGAACTCGAATTGTCCGAACCTGTATAAGAGGAGGCCGATGAGAAATCAATTGGAGACAGAGGCGAGAAAGGGGAGGAGTGCTGGAAATTGGCCGCGGTTCTCGGCTTGAGCGACCGCTGATACATATTCTGCTGATGGAACTCGGCAAGAGTCCTCTTTCCGATGAGCCCGGATGTACTGTTGTGTGGATTCTGTGTTTGGCGAGTACCGATCTGAGAGACGGTCGAGTCCATGAATAGGCCTGGGAGCTGGGATCGGTGGTACTGAGGCTGAGAAGGGTTGTTGTTCATGGTGTTGCCGATCGATCTGGCTCCTCCTCCGGCGGTGTAAAACTCCGGCAGACCCCCGGCTCCTCCTCCTGAATCGAACCCAGATTGCATTTTGGGATTGTCAGAAGATGGACGGGCTCAAAAGAGGTGGTGGGTGCTGAGGTAACGCATGGGATTTGGAAGAGGCAGGAGAAGGAGACAGTTTCGTCTTTGGAATTGAAGGGAATTCAATTAGGATTTTAAATGTGAGAAAAAAAATGGAAATTTATAAAACTGAGGGCAGATTCCAACCTTTGAGCTTTGCTCTGGTTTTCGTTTTTTTGGGTGTTGGGCCCCTCTTTATATTTTTAAACCCCTGAATAAAACCTCCCTGCTGTCGCGCGTCTACATACACCGTCTCGTTTGCAACGTTGGATCAGGTCGTTGTCGGTGTTTATGACAATCTGACGGTCGCTGCTCCACGTAGGTTACGCTCTTTGCACACAGAAAAGCACCCACCTTCAATTTCGGACGTAAGGATCGTCACCGTTTTTCCTCAGCGCGTGGTGAAACGCACCAATCAGAGACGTACCGTGTGGGCACGCGGGTTTCGGGAAGGAGCGGGTTGTTTTCTAGGTTGAGTGAATGAGATGATGTTACGAAACTTTTCCAAAAGGCCGAGCACACGAGACCGGAAAATGCAATCCAGAGCACAACCATTAGAATATTTGGCTCCGACATATTACCAAATTTAACGAAATATTAAAGATGCATAATGAATTTTCTGCCTGTTGCTCAGAAAATATGTGGTAGTTGTAAAATTAATAATAAATTCACACCAGATGATCAAATAGAATCCTAACTTTAAGCAAATGTTGTAGGTGATGCTTTGATACATTTGGGACGTAATTTGCATTGTAATTTAGTTCGGCTCTTTTTGATTATGTTTCTCATGCTTTGCGTTTTGATTTAGCCTACTTGGATAGTTCTCATAGTTCTTCGTTGTAGTTTGATTGATATTCATCTTCATACTCACCGAAAGAATAAATGTCATAACTAAACTTAAGAAGTAGGTAAATCCATACACTTAAGATGAGCTTATAAAAATGTGACAATATTTCAAGTTGGTCCATATTATGCTCTTGTAACAGCTTAGGAATTGAAAAATCGGTATCTCTAATGATAACGTTTTTAAAGAATATCGGTTTCCTAATCTATGAGTATTAATTATTTGTTATTGTTATGTCATAAACTTTCCTTATTTTACCTAGCGAATAAAATCAAAACCTCATTGAGCTATAATCTAGTTAGTTAAGGTGGTTAACTAACAACTTTAAAGTCATTAGTTCAAAACTTATTGATATATGTAAGGTATGTGAGTTATTAATAAAAAAATTATTAAAAAAAACATAAAGAATAAAATTAATTATTTTTACTTAAAATTTAATCGTATTATAATACCGTCGTTTTCTTATTCGCATCTTAGAATATCAGAATATATGATGGACTTTTAACCACAATATTTTCTATATTTTTTGATGCAATATGGTATGCAGCATGCATGTACACTAGCATTATCGGGTTCTAGATTCATTAGTTGGTGTTCTATAAATTGATTTTCCAATGTGATATGGTATGTATATATGTAACATGCATATTGCATCATGCTACACGTTTAGTTAAATCACACATATACATAGACAATGTGATTTGAGTTGTGCTTCATCAGTTGTGTTTTCTAAGGTAGGCTTCAACTCGAAATCCAGCTACCTTCCGCCCGCTTCTATATAGAAGTATTATTCGTAACGCTACCCAACCGCACTCCAATTTCTTTAACATGAAGATTGCCATTTTTGAAGAGCTAGAGACAACATTTGCAATTAAATTGTTATTTGGAAATGACGGATATCAAATATGGACATAGTTTGTTAAAGAATTGGAAGGGAATTTTAGGTGCATCATTTTAAAGATGAGCGGTTGTAGATGAAATAGTTAGGTTTTTCCCTTCTAATGGTAAAATCCCACCATATATATGCATATGGAAATAGTCAAATAACTTGACATGGAGTATAGTATGAGGATTCATTGGTTACATTCGAGAATCATAAGTTATCGAACAAAGATTTGAATACGTATGATCGATACTATTGACAGGCCGGCTAGCTAGTCTCGTTTAGTTGGTCGCACATGGAGGCAAATTGATGTCTTATCATTTCGACTATCGTGTATATAGCTTTTATTGATAAGTTGTATCCATAGTAACATTCAAAATGTCGAGAATCGTAGATTACTGAATGAATGCGTATGGCCTATATTGTTAACAGGCACCGGCGGAGATACATTCAGACCAAAAAGGGTCGTGACACCCCTCAAATGTCTAGTTTTACATGTACTAGCCTTTTACCCTTGTAATTTTACACATTTGTCACAAATCTACTTTTTATTCACTATCCATGTTTCTATCTTAAATTATCTATTCAATTTGTTATTATTTTATTTTTTACCATAATAACTTTTATATTAATTTAAATCAACTTGATATGGGTAATTTTGAAAAAACATAATTTAATAATTTAAAAACTGCTGACTTTATATGCAGTAGATAATTGATCTTTGAAGTCTAGCTAAATTAGAGAGTTCATTAGCAATGTCACCCCTCATTTCCCCTCTCTAGCTCTGTCATAAGAGCATTTCAACAGCTCATGTAAAACTAGAATAATCTATATTTTAAAAAAAAAACATTATTTTTAGCTCCAATAGCTTATGTAAAGGATTCTTTATAATACAAAAAGTGGGAAGAGAGAAAAACATATTCTCTAAATTTATAGAATTTTTATAAATTTGTATCTTCATGTAAACTTTATTGCTTACCTTTTTGAATTCATTTTATTCTCTAAAAAAAGAACAAAACATCATTAAGTTAAAACAATTAACCAAATAATTAAGGTTCGATTTGAATGAATTTATATATTTATATAAATTTATTCAATTATACATGAAATATTTAAAAGTATATATAAAAATAGAAGAGCGGTTAGAGTTTAACTCATTTTTTATAGAGATTTTATAATTTTTTTCTCTATAATAAAAAATTAATATAAAAATTGTTAGAAATGCTCTAACAAGCTAGCTAGTGACCATGGTGGTATACATATTTGGAGCATTTTGATCATACTGGACACATTTTCGTCCGGACTAAACTATGTATTTTGTTTTGATTCTCATTTTGGTTGGTAGTGTTTGTCTGAATTATTATTTCTTAACAAACACCAACTGGAAGGATAAAGTCTTGAAACAAAAGTATTTGACCCCTAAATACGATCCCAGTCCCAAACGAAAACTCCCCGGCCAATTAGTAATTGATTACGTAATTGATTCCCTCACAAAGTTGGGAAAGGTAAACATATGAGGTCAACCATGTTTTCAACAATTAGAAGATTGTCCTATCAAAAAAACAATTAGAAGATTGTCCATAATTCCTGTTCAAAAAAGAAGAAGATTATCCATAATAAAATAAGATCGTGGATTAATCCAATCTCATCTCACCTGATACGACTGTTGTTCTCTCCTGTCACAACTTTGTAATGGGGATTTGAACTTACAGATGTCCTGAATGTAGAAATCATTCCATTATTTCCCATGGAAAGAATAACAAAAGCTTTATGACCTAATCGTTTGGGCGTATTTGGGTATTGATTTAGTTGTTAAAATTTCTATTGATATCGAGTCAATTAGGAGTGGACTTTTAGGCACTAAAAAAATTGAAATTGATCAAAATTGTATTGTATTGATTTCGAATAACAAAAACTGAGATAATCGGTTTTAAAATTCGTAAAAACCAATTAGTGCGGTTTCGGTTTACGGTTCCGTATTTTTTAAAAACCGATTAAACCAAACCGAACTTAAATATATTCATTTACTTATTGATACTTAATTTTACATTATGTATCATGTTCTTATTGATTATGAGTTATAAATAGTAGACTTTCCACAACATGTTTATATTTTAAATTGTTTAAGTCTAACCTAATTCTCTCTCATGTAGTATTCCCTATGTAGAGTTGGTTCACAATGTTTGTATTTATATGTTTCTATAACTTCAAGCATCCTAATCTTTTTTTTTCTTTTCATTTACCATGTGTGAAAGTTATTTCAGAAAATAGGTTTTGTAACCGAAACCGTACCAAATTTTGGTTAACTGACGGGTGTGGTTTCTTGGATATACTTTACGGTTTCGGTTTTGAGAACTATGTAACCGAGAAATACGGTCCGGGACTCGGCTCTTGCCTTAAATCCGAACCGATTGGACCGAGTCCACCCCTAGCGCCAATAAAACTTGATTAACATCACACAAAAATAAAATCAGTGAGATTTGAAAACATGACTTCGAACGATTAGTTAACCAACATATAACAACTCACCAACAATTGATTTACTTTAAGTATATTCTAATCAATTTGTTTGTTTGAATGTGTTAAATTGTTAGGTGGTTTAAGTATTGAAATTGTTTTGTTACTCCTGGATTGTGCTACAAGAATCCTCATTTATACGCAGTTTGCGTCTTGACAAATGAAATATATTATGTCAAAACATGTGAATGAAATCATGAACTTCATGCAACATAACTCGTATGATGTAAAAATTACCATAACAACTCAATTGGTGTGAAAACACGGGAAAAAGCCTTAACTACTTTACATTTCATCAAAAGGTTGCGTGCGGGGAAGAACGCATGACAATTCTGTTTAGCAACTAAAACCATGCCAAAACCCCTTAATTATTTTTCTAAAACACCCTTAATTTAATAAAACACAATTAAAAAAAACTAAATGCAACGCGACACGTGTCACGCACACGTCCTATCTGCTACTTGTCCCTTGTGTAACTCAACTCCCATATACCACTTATATATTTATTTCCAAAATTAAAACTACATAAATTCGGAAATATCTAAAACCCTAACCCTAAAACTCTCTTTCCGTACCTTTCTAGAATATTATGTTACTATTAATAGTTGTCCCGTAACAACTTTTTCTTTTTCCTCCCTATCCAACCCACCACCGCTACCTAAACCATAAACTAATGACCCCTTGAGGACAAAACCGTAATCTTGATATGCATTTAGTTATTGGTGGAGCTAATAGAACGAAAGCCCGCCAAAACGCTTATTTGACATTAGCAAGAGCAGTGTGGCCTTTACTTAAAATATGAAATTAGCATCAATTTATACAGCATAGCAGTACACATAATCAATTCCAACTCCAATTTGGTACCAAAAGGAAGAGCACAACATACATATCAAGTAATTAAACAGCAATGAATTCAATTCAAGCAGAAAACCCACATATCAAGATTTGAATTGAGTAACAATACCTAGCGACGGTAGGCTCGAAGCTTCAAATTCACCCAACCAAATTAACCCCAGCAAATTGCAGAACCTTGCCGGTGGAAAACTGAGAAACAGCAGCCCATATAGCAGATAAAAAGTAAGAAATCGAAAACACATAGCAGAAGCAACAATCAAGAAATCAATTAAGATAAAAGAAATTTACCTAATTATTTAGGTCGAGACCGAAACCCAGCTCGGTCGAGGAAGAAACCAAGTGTTGAAAAAATGATATAAATAAAAGATTTTTGTAATCATTTTGATAGTTGAAAGTGAATGAAAATAGTCACCAAAGTAATGCATGTAATGATTGATTTTTCAACTTCCTTGTCTTTTGGTTTTTGTAACAACATAAATCAATGACATGGTAGTGGTCTAATGAAAGGTTGTAACCTTATTCATGACATTCAAGTTTTCCTCTAATCCCACCAATATAAATAGGTGACTCCATCCCTCATTCTAAACACACCAACTCAAAGCATCTCTCCTTACTTGAGTTCTCTCTCTCCCTCTATAAGTTGTGTCCTAGTGATAGACGAAGGTACTTCAAGTTCGTTCAGTGTCCTTAGTAGCAATGCAGTTTCAAGGGACAAGCAGTCGTTGTATCTTGGGAGACAAGTGTCATCAAACCTTTATACCCAAGAGGAGACATAATTTGTCTTAAGAAAAGTGTGTGAGACACACGACTCGACTTCCTTCAACATCCTCTTATCCTTGAATCCGAGTTGGTAACATTCATGTTCATCATCATATTTGTACTATGAGTTTTTAGTTATAATTATTTATTTAATTATAATGAATTTTTATTATATATTTGCAATATTTGACATATTTTCTAACAATTGCATCCTCTTCGGTGTAAAGATTTGATGACACTATTCTCCAAGGAGACAACGACTGCTTGTCCCTTGAAACTGAACTGCTACTAAGGACACTGAACGAACTTGAAGTACCTTCGTCTATCACCAGAACACAACTTACAAAGGGAGAGAGAGAACTCAAGTAAGAAGAGATGCTTTGAGTTGGTGTGTTTAGAATAAGGATGAAATCACCTATTTATATTGGTGGGATTAGAGGAAAACTTGAATGTCATGAATAAGGTTACAACCTTTCATTAAACCACTACCATGTCATTGATTCATGTTGTTACAAAAATCAAAAAACAAGGAAGTTGAAAGATCAACCATTACATGCATTACTTTAGTGACTATTTTCATTCACCTTTAACTATCAAAATAATTACAAAAATCTTTTATTTCTATAATTTTTCCAACACCAAGATGTTGTAATAGAGAAGGAAGCGTTGAGAGAGAGGTCTTTTCATGGCGTGCAAATAGCACGAGGCCTAAAAATTAAACTTCATTTCATGGTTTTGACCTGCGCATGAGAGGTATGGCAAATGCACCTGAAACGCTTTGTTACAAGCTTATGGTGCAGGCCAAGTTGATTCACTTGGCATCTATATGCAGCGCTCCTGCATCATACTATGCATCACCTGTTTCTTCCCTTCATCAATATACATTTTCGCCACTCCAGTCCTCAAGATTTTAGGCCAACAAGACAGTATATCTGAGTTTGCTGGAAAATAGTCTGTTGATAATCCCTCAGATGTTCTCCTTTGCCATCAATTTGCCCACCCAGAAGTTTCTTCAGGCTCAAAGCAAGGTCGGTGTCATCACATGGATCTTCTTTGTGTCTCTAGTCACAAATACAGGACTCCATCCTTTCGTTAGCGTACTCGGCTGGGGGATGAATGGTGCAGCTGTAGCTTATAACATCACATTCTGGGAAGTTGCAGTCGGTCAGTTTGTGTATGCTGTATTTCTGTGCAAGGATGGTTGGAATGGATTTTCGTGGTTAGCATTCAAAGACATTTGGGCTTAGCTAAGCTGTGTCTTGTCTCATGTATGATGTTTTGTCTAAACATGTATAATTGCCCTTGGTTCCTTTTCAATGTGGTAAGTGCATCGCTATTAATTTAATTTTGTCCCTTGTTCGTATTCTTTGTGTTATAATTTGTGATAACGAGTCTAAAGTTCTTTCTGTTTTTCTTTTTTGATTAGCTTGAACTTTCAAAGTTGGGCAACCATGATTTTGGTTGGAGTGAATACTGCTATAAGGTAAATGCTTCTGTGTTTTGTGCTATACTATGAACCAATATATGTTCTAAAAATCGGCCACTCAACACCTAATAGACCTTAGAGAAGAACGACAAAGTGGTACTCCTAGACAGAAGAGCCTTTAGACGGCATTTAGGCGGTCTCTAGGTGGGTCTAGGCGCCCTGTAGATGGGTCTTGGCAGTCTCTAGGAGGGTCTAAACGGCATCTAGACGAGTCTAAGCGACCTCTAGGCGGTATGAACTGTTTCAATTTTTATGGACTTAATTTCTTGATATCTTATCATCACATTGGTAATTCTACAGCATTCGAGTCTCAATTGAACTTGGAATGGGGCACCCAAGAGCGGCCAAATACTCCATCTGTGTTGCAGTCTTGTTATCTCTCGACTCTCGTCCTTGGACTTGTGTCTATGAGACTATGACTTCTATCTTCTTAAGTAGAGACTACATTGCAAGTGTTTTCACAGACAGCAAAGTTATGCAACGAGCTGTTGCTCATTTAGCATACTTCCTCGGCGAAGCCATGCTTCTTAAAAGTGTTGCAGAAGTTTTGATCGACAGGTATTACTTTTAATGCAGCTTCTTTATATCATTTTGTGTTTTTGCCCAAGTTTTCTTTGTGTAACAGTTTCTTGGCTACTTCCATATGCAGGGGTTGCAGTTGGAGGTGGATGGCAAGTGATGATAGCTTATATTTGGCTGCTTATTATTTATTTGGTCTCCCATTGGCAATATTTCTTGGATTTAAAGCAAACTTTCGTCCAATGGTAATACCTGTGTACCTTGCATTACAAATCATGTTGCATACATACAATCCATTTCTCTGTTTGGCTGTGACTTTCTGTTCTGGTTGTGGATATTACAACATAGGGATTATCTGGTGGCATAATAAGGGGAAGTGGTCTGCAGATCTTATTCTTATTGATTATGACTTCCAGAACCATCTGGAACCATCTGGTAAGTAGAGCAAGCAGAATTTATTTACAAATAACAAACGTCTTCCTTTTTGATATGTTGCTCAACTCATTGTAGATTTCTATATATTTCAGGTGGAGCAAATGACGAAGCACATAAATAAATGAGGGAGCAAAGAAATAAGAACTAAGAAGAAGATGGATTGCTGATACCAGTATATGAAGAATCCAGCAAAAACATAAACATGAAAATTAAAGTTAGCTTTGTTGCAACATAGATTTAAGGAAACACTTGGGTTTGATTAAGTTCCTAATTTATTTATAGAACAGTATAGGATCATGTGCCAACATGCCCCCTCAGTGATTTCTGTGTTCAAACAAAGAAGGGCAAGCTGGGCAGCTATCATGGCAGCCAGTTTACATAGTTGATTAGGTTAGGTGAGGGTTAAGCGCGCGTGCAGATTCTGTCTTTGGTGACCATACACGAAACCATTAGTATGATCATCGAACAGTTGTGTTATCCTCTGCCTATCTGTGGCATTAAATCTCCAACCAGGATGCAATGACTTCATAAAATTAGAACCTCTAATCACAAGGTGCATTATTCGACAACAAATCTATCGTCTGATTGCATCATATGATACCAAAATAATTGTTTGTCGTCGGATCTATGTTGTCTCATAACTTTATCGGCGCAGTGATCTAATGAAAGATTGAGACTGAAGTCGGGTCAGATGTTACAATTTCAAGGCCAACTTTACCACATTCATACCAGAAAAAGAAGACTCAAGCCACCATTTTCTAAGGTTTAGATTTTTGGAAGAGATTCAGATATTTTTGGTTAAGTTGTTGACATGGTAACTCACTAGGGTTGGCCCTGAGTTAACCGGGGCTGTAGGCGAAGCCCAAAATTGGGACCCTCATCTTTTAATTTATTCATTTTTTCTATAAAAATAAAATTAAGGTATTGTGCTCAAAAAATTAATATACTGTACAATTATTAGTTGATACCAAATGATGGTTAAACTTAAAAGTAGTAAAGAATCTCACAAGCTCAAATCAAACCAAGAAAATAAAATAATGAAAACATACCTAATTAAAAGCCTAAATAATTGAAAATAATTTGAAAAGAAGATTGAGAAAATTCAGAAAATTGATGTTTGATCAATTAAAGAAGAAAAAGGAAATAAAGTAATTGTATTTCATACAAAAATGATAAATGGATGATTTGAAATTTATTGGTTGAAAATTTAATGACAAATGATGGAGGATAATTAAAAGTAATTATTAAGTATTATCATTGTTTTTTTTCACTCATACAATAGGAGATTTTTTAAAGGCCCATGAAATGTGGGCTCTAGGCCTGTGCCTTCTGATGTTTGTGGTGTCTTACATTCATTGGACTTCATTAGATAGATTATCTCTGCACTCATTCTCAGAAATGGTGGTAATAGAATAAGGCACATCTAGTTAGGACTGTATATGTGTGACTGGGTGCATTATGAATATTGCAGCAAGGTATGGCAAATGCACTAGGAACTCTTTGTGGTCAACCATATGGTGCAGGCCAAGTTGATTCACTTGGCATCTATATGCAGCGCTCCTGCATTATACTATCCATCACCTGTTTCCTCCTTTCATCGGTTTACATTTTCGCCACTCCATTCCTAAAGATTTTAGGCCAAAAAGACAGTATAGCTGAGTTTGCTGGAAAATATTGTCTGTTGATTATCCCTCAGATGGTCTCCTTTATCATCAATTTGCCCACCCAAAAGTTTCTTCAGGCTCAGAGCAAGGTGGGGATCATCACATGGATCTCCTTTGTGGCTCTAGTCACACACACAGGACTCCTTTATCTCTTCATTAGCGTACTCGGCTGGGGGTGACTGGTAAAGCTGTAGCTTATAATATCATATTTTGGGAAGTTGCAGTTGGTCAGTTTGTGTATGCTGTGTTTTTTTTGCAAAGAGGGTTGGAGTGGATTTTCATGGTTAGCTTTCAAAGACATTTGGGCTTTTGCTAGGCTGTCCCTGTCCTCATGTATGTTCTTTTGCCTAGAGATGTGGTACTTGTGATGGAGTCTAAAATGCTCTTGGTTTTTCATTGTTTGCTTGAACTTTCAGAGCTGGGGAAGTCATGATTTTGACAGGAACAAATGTAGCTATAAGGTTATTAATGCTGCCTATGTTTATGTACTACTGTTTCCATTTTTGGGGTGATCGATGTTAGCTAACATATATATTCATACCCTTGTTAATAATCTAGCATTCGAGTCTCGAATGAACTAGGGATATGGGGCATCCCAGTGCTGCCAAATACTCCATATGTGCTGCAATCGTACAATCCTTCGTGGTTGGGATCGTGTCTATGACTTTTGTCTTCACAAGTAGAGACTACATTGCCAGTATTTTCACAGACAGCAAAGTCATGCAGCATGCTGTTTGCTCGTTTAGCATACTTTGTTGGTGTAACCATGCTTCTTGCTAGTGTTGCACAAGTTTTGACAAAGAACTTCTTCGATTATCATTTTATGTATAGAGATTCAGAGTCCCCATTTCATTTGCAGGTGTTGCTATTGGAAGTGGATGGCAATTGATGGTAGCTTATATAATTTTGGCTGCTTATTATCTATTTGGTCTCCCACTTGCAATCTTTCTTGGATTTAAATCCAATTTGGGTTTATGATAACCCTTAGAGCATCTCTAACAGCTTATATACAACTATAATTATCTCTAGTTTAGAGAAAAAACACCATTTTTTTGCTCCAACAGATCATGTTTAACATCATCTATTTTTAAAAAAAAGTAGGAAGAGAAAGAAACATATATATATATATATCCTCTATATCTATAAAATTCTCAAAAACTGTATATTCATCTAGAAATCTCTAAAATTTATCGTTTGCTTTATATAATTCATTCTCTCTCCTCTAAAAAAGGAAAAACATCATAAAATTTAAATATTTAACATTAAATTTGAGGTTTAATCTAAATAAATATATAATATTTATAAAGATTCATAAATTATACAGAAAAAATAACATTTAATTTTGTACAATAGAATAGAAAAACTGTTGGAGTTGAGCTACTTTTTTAGAGATTTTGTGATTTCTTGCTCTAAAAATAGATAAATTATACATGAGCTGTTGGAGATCGATGCTCTTAAAATAGACTTATAAATAAATCATACAATCACAATTAAGTTCTGTTTGGATGTAAAATAAACTTTCTTTGATGTCTAATGCCTTGAACCAATTTAATGGTTCATTGAGTATATGGTATATTTGTAACATCCCACATCGACCAACGGAGAGGGTGATGTACCATATATGTACATCGGTGACACTCATCTAGCACGAGGCCTTTTGGGAGCTCAGTGGCTTTGGAGGGGATGAGAACTCCGAAGTTAAGCTTGCTAAGCTTAGAGCAATCCCATGATGGGTGACCCCTGAGAAGTTGCTCTGAGAGCTCCTGGAAACAAAACCGTGAGGGCCGGCGGGCTCAAAACGGACAATATCGTGCTACGGTGGAGATGGTCCGGGATGTGACAATATTTGGAGTTATTCGTGAGGGAGGTCATATAAGGCATGTCTTGGAGGTCAAACTATCTCGGTGTAAATCCAAATTATAATGGATTCCATGATTAGTGTGTTGTTATAGGCCCAATCCAGTGTTGGCCCAGTCCATTTATTCTAGCAGTCTAGCTCTTCTGGTGACCTACTTGGAGAAGAAGCCAATGACAAGCAGTTTATAGCCAAGGACAAACATCTTCACCTCATTTTGTACAATTTCTTCTCAACTTAATAGAATTTCTCTCATTTTTGTATCAATAACCAGTTTTTAATCATCATGTCTTCAACTTTATGATATGGGTAGATTTTTAGCATAGTGGTGATTGCAGAGGTCGAGTGACATAGAAGATTTGTCATGGAAAAGGTATATGAGACGTGATCTAGCAAGAAAGGACATCATCATTTAATGGTGGTTGATTGAAGATGCGCATGGTGTACAATGCATGACGTTGAGATACTAAAGATTGCATTCCTTAATTATTTATGAATGAAGTGGTACACTCCTGGTTCATGCAAGATGGAATTATATTTCTACTACAAGGATTTCATTCCAGGTTGATATATGATACACGACCAGAAGGTGTTAAAGACAAATCTCTTTGCTTAGAAGACGTGTATAGGTACATGGTCTCCAAGATTTATGCAAGGAAGAAGATCTTTTACCTTGACGTGCAAGGAAAACCACTAACCCTAGCGGTACAAGAAGAGGTCGACGAATGAGGATCAACACATCAACTTATTCCATGCAAGTGTCTACACAAAAAGACTTCATGAGTCTTTATTCCATCAAAGTCCTATCCATAGGCATTTCCCGCATCTATCTCATCAAAGCCTGACCAGTCAGCAGTTCCAGCAGCTATCTCCTTAAGCCTCATCCGTGATCAAACAGTTTATCACCACTTCACAAAGACCTATCTTTAGGCGAATACCAGCAAAACCATTGTTAGAGTGAATAAATCTAGCAAATATCTCAGTTTGTCAGAGAACATTTTGACGAACGCACTGCAGTCCTAATTGATAGCCCTGCTAAACCACACCGGTCTGAGTAAGAACCGTCCGCTTCATGTGAAATAGAGAAAAATCATAGTCGCTTCTCAGCTAGGTCTGAGAAGAAACTGAATGTCAGCTTCATCAACGCTTGTACGTTAGTCGCTTGAGGAAGAACTCGATCAGTAGGTGAACAAGAACAAAAGTACAAGGTTACACCTAACCTAAAAGTGTTGGCATACTTGCAAGCTGATTGTTCGGTGAAATCCAAATTTACCCCAAACATTTGGGACGCTCTTAGCGAGACATAATGTGTCAGGATTATGGGTGAAAACTGTGTTTCAATCTCAAAACGATGATACTATTGAACTGGGATTGGGAACGTTTAGAGAAATACTTTGAACGTAAAAATGAGTTAGACAAGCAAGAGGAGGATTTGATAGCTAGAAGAAAGGTGCGGAGAGCTGCAAAAAAGGACCTTGAATGCTCCAATAGAGCCTCAGAGAGGTACCGTCACCTAGACATCACTAAAACATTAAAGGAACTCTATGCTGAAGAAAAAGCTTTGTATGAAGCTTGACAAGCCAGCATGTCTCCTTCCCATGACTCACTCCCAGTACATAGCAGTGACGAGGCTTTATCACTCTAAGAAGTAAAACCTAAAGGTAATAAAGACACTCCCGCCAAAGAGGTTGAATCACTTTCTGATCAATCTAATGACGAATACCTCTCGTTGGACGAATCCGCGTTAACTGAGAAAATTAGTTTGTTAGAAGTAGTGGTTGAAACTTATCAAGAAACCTAGCTTGACATCGAAAAGTTCATTGATGCTAATCCGATCTCAAAGGTTAATGGTTTTGACCAGGAATAAAATGCATATTCGTTAACCAGTGGAGAATCCCAAAGGGAGCACAACGATGAAGTCAACAACCAACAAAGCTACTCTAAAGAAGTCATTCCATTCTCCAATTATCACCAGGGACGGAACCATAAATGAAAATCTGGGTGCATGGGCTATATTTGCTTTGTGATGTGAACGAAAATTATTTATAAAAAAATTGTCATAGCGTGATTTGGTACTTGTTGGATCTGATGATGGTCTCATAAACACCAGCTGATTAGTTGAAGATGAGCCAAGAGGTCGACCAAAGAATTCCAATCTTCTTGACTTTCTCTCCAACCATGGAACTGAACCTCTAAAGACCACTTGATTGGCTCAAAACGGGAAGGCAGGGATGAAAAACAAAGAGGGAGCTTCAAATGGGTTTAGAATTGGAGGAAACCAGTGAGAACAAGGTTTGAGAAAGAAGGCAGAGAATCCTCTCACTTGAATATGACTCTTCCATCAATGAAGAACACGATATAAATATAATACATAAGTTTTTTTGGGGTTCACTCCTTCCTGCAAATAGAGAGAGCGAGAGATTGAGTTTGAACACGGTCAAAACTGTGTTCAAAGAAGCAAAAGTCAAGGTGTACAGAACCAATTAGATCAATAATGGACAGTACGACAACAATTAAGCAGATTCTAGTTTCTGGTTGAACACTGGATCAAATACTCAACTTTTTCACCAAAAAACTGAGGTGGGCTGCAGCAAACTCTAGCCCATCCCTGATTATCACATGTACATATGTACATAAAATCCTGGATGTCTACTTTCCATTAGAATTTACAGTTCGCAATTCTGACATTCCAAAAAAAAGTTATGGCGACTTGAGTCCCGGCAAGACAGAAGACATATTTTTAGCAGCTTACACTACTGTGCATCAACTTCACGGATTTAATTGGATGGTCCAGAAACAACCAAAATCATGCTCAAAATTCACAGAAATGTCTGGATGTCTAGTTTCTAACGGAATTTACGGTTTGCGATTTTGACATTCCAGGATAAAGTTATGACAGTTTGAATATTGAGACGTCAAGATGTACGAAAATCTGCATCATGCATTTGTGCACACGCGATTGGACATTGCAAGTCCCTATGACCCAGTGAATGCATTCTTTTTAGTTCTCTACCTGTCCTTACATACTTGGGGCTTGAGGCTTTAGTTTTTCTATCCTTCATTCTCCAATTTTGGATCGAAGCAGGTATTTCAAAATGTTAAAATTTTATAATCCTCAAAGACTTTTGGTAGTGTCTATACTTCGAAGCCAAAACTTGTGGTTTCCAATGGTGTTGCTTTGTCAACAGTATTGTTGAGATATATGCAACAATAGTTATGATTCACTTGGCCAATACTCGTGGCCTCTAGCTGGTTTAGAATTTTGAAACAATTTTGTGTTTCTTCAAAGCCAATGGTAGTGACGTTTTAGTTAAGATGAAGGAATATCCATTCATAAGAGAAGAACCTCTGTCGAAAAGGACAACTAGTTTTTGGTTATTATAGTTCCTTAAATTTGAAGGATCGAAGAGGTGAGTGTTGGCTTTATGTGCTACTCGTCTAGTTAGCATGTAGGCTTATATTAATTGAGCACACAAGTCATGGTTCAATTTTGCATGATCTGTGTTGTCCATATGGGGGCCTTAGCTCTTTAATTTAACCATAGCATGTGGCTTTAAATCCAAAAACGATATCTGCACACTCCAGGCAGTGATATTATGTGGAGCTACCTCAAAAATATCATTCGCCGAAAATCATAACAGATGAAGACGTCCATAGACATGATCTTCATGCTTAAAATCTCATTGGATTATGTTGGCGAGCTTATATCTCCGGTACTCTAGGAGGCGTGGTTGCGATTTACGACTATGATTGGAGCTGTGAGAGTCCAAAGTATGTGGAATGTAGTTTATGCACCTTAGTTAGAAAGCAACTCAGAACTAGCATTGTAGTTTATAAACGCTGAGGCCACCATTCGTTCAGTACAAATTGCAAGTTCATAACTTGGTTTCAGCAAGTAGGGGGCTTCAAGCCCTATGTTGGTAGCAAGCTGAGCAGAGATAAATCAAGAGAAGTCACTGTGCAATTATTGTTACATCTAGAGCTAGATGGTGGAAGGAAGTCTACAACTTTCTTAAGGGTTTCTTGTTTGGAGTAAAAATTAGTTTGTGACAAGTTTATGGCGTCCAACAGAAGAAAATAAACATGTTTGGGGTTTAATTATATCAGCTTCAATGTTGACTGTTACCATAAAAACCAGTGGTTTGTGAGATATTGCAAAGTGCCAATCATAGTGAAATTGCCAATGGAGGCATACATCATAGTTTGGTTGTCAACCGAGGAGCTAGCTTATGTTTTACATGGAGGGATACGAAGTATGCGTTGCCGGTGTGCATTATGAGTTTGGAGCTGAAGTAAATACATAAAACTTTGACATTCGCCAGAAGGAGATAGATGATGTTCTAATATCTTTTAGAGAAATAAAGAGTGAGTTGTCCACAATACAAGAAGAGTACATTATTGGCAAAGCATCCATAACAATAACACAAGTTTTATTGTGTCTGATCAACACAAGGAGCTTGTAAGTATCATTTATGGAGCCAAACCAAGTAAGTGTCAACTCTACATCAGTCAGCTCAGCTATATCAAGTTCTACATGAAGAAAAGCTTCACTGAAGCTCAAAAGTGCAAGTTTAACCGGCTTTCGCTCATTCCAACACTTAACCGATTTGCGGTTTTCATTTACTGTACCCAATTAAACTGGAAGACTACACTATACATATATTGAACCAACTCATGTTGTTTAAAAAATTCAATTTTTATATTTTCTTTTTTGAAACCTTTTGGGTCTTAGAAGAATCAATTTGTGATTTTTGGAATTCACTCACTTAATTTATACATAAGGCTGATCATTATATTTTTGAGGCCAACATCTGTGGCCTTCTCCATTTTCAATCAAAGAGGAATTACATGTTTATCATCAACAAAAGTTATCAAGAAGCTTGATATCCCAAAGGCACTTTGCAAAACATTTACAAATTTATGGAGGTCGAATCAAGCATTCAAGGCTTTAACCATGTACTACTGATTCCAAGGTTCAATTTTAGTTGCTTTATTGCTTAGAAATTACAAGGGAAGCACATGGAATCATCAATCTAGCCAACCCCTTCAAATACAAAATCTGAAAATTTCAGATTTGGTTTGTTTTTAGACATTTTCATGACTCATTTGCGCCTCCTCACATGGGTTAGAGTCTTGTTCACCATACACCACTTTGAAGCCAATATACTGGACTACAAATACGAGAAAGAATCACGTCATTCGCTGCTCTGAGCCAAGAGTTACAATGTCTATAAGTTGACACCATGAAACAGCTTCTCCATTAAACTGAGTTGCGTTGGATTTTTGAGGCTTTACTCGTAACCCATATGAAACAAATTATGATAACTTGCCTCTCTCATTTTGATCTTATTATTATTATTATGTTTATACCTAATTTGACATTATTGTTTTTCATGATTGCCAGATCACTAATAATTTTGCAAGAAACGATTTACTTAGAACCAAATTTCATTTCAATAAATAAAAGATCTCTCATACATAGCAAAATTTGGAGTTCGAAAACCAATAATCTTATACAATCTGAAGGTCGTTAACCAAGGGAGGGGAGTTTTGGAACACGCCTAACCCAACGATCGTGAACCTTACCCCAGTCCGGAGGTGTGTCCTTTCGTCGTCGTCGGACGGGCCTTGTCGTCCTTGTGTGGGACCTAGATAAAGTCGGTCTCCTTGATTGACCTTCTTGATTAAGGAGATTCGATGATGGTGTTGGAGGTGAGGAAGGGGAGAAACTGTGGAGGCTGTTAAGGGTGGAGGCGCTGCTATGGGGACGAGGCTGGAGTCGGATCGGCGGTGAGGCTTGGTTAGATCTGGTGGGTCTTCTCTCTTGTGTGGTTATGACAGTCATTCTGGATTGAGGCAATTAGACCCGGCCTAGAGAGGAGGCTGATCTGGTGTCAAGTTGTTCATGGTTTGCAATGGCCATGTTGCGGTGCATTATGGAGCAGAATTGCTGGTAGATCATGGGTGGCGGCAGTGTTGGTAGCGATGCGGCAAGGACGGGTAGCAGTGGACCATGGCTCTAGCGGAGGCTAGGGTTTCTCCCTTGACTTTAGCTTGGGTTTGGACCCTCTTCTTGGGTTTGGCCTGGCCTACTATGATAATTTATGTTTTATGTTTTATTTTATTTGTTTATTGTTTGGAGATTTTATGTCATTAATAAGCTTTTTTATGATAGAGAGATATGGGCAAAGAATTGGTAAGTACACGCAACGTGCCATAACTGTTGTATTGAGACAGCGAGTTTCTTGTTTAGTCAAATGGTTGCAGACTCCGTATAGTAGTGTAAAGAGGATAGAAATAATATTTTATGGCTTTGCATGAGTTAGCATTAACTTCACATTATGTCATAATGTTTTATTCAAAGCAAATGGAGTAGCCAATGATGCACTATTTGTTAAATTATTTTTGTTAGAATGCATAGATTTTGTAGGGGGTCCTGATCTTATTTTAGGATATTCTTACGATATAAGGTTTAGGTTCAATATTTTTCTTATATTCTACGGTTTCATGATAACAACATTGCTCCCTTTCTAGCCCTTATCTTAAAAAAAACTCTCATATTGTCATACATCACGTTTTACATGAACTTGCGATCACCCATTATAGCCATGATACTGATATTTATTTTCCTCTCCCTTCAGCTCGCGATCATTCGTTTTGTTTGAACTTTGAAGGGTAGCTTAGCTCTCCTCCTCACATTAACCTCAACAACGCGTACCTTTTCGGTCATTCATTTCTTATCAACCATGCACGTACTTCATTATTCTGCATGGACTTTTCACTTCGATCCCAGCGTGGAACTTTTGCCTCATTTTCCCTCGTAGCACTAAAACCTAGAACGAGCACACCGATAGATCAACTTACCAATCTTCTAGTTCACTTCTTCTTCTTCTTGTTTTGTTTTAACATGAATACATGTTTCATGTGCAGAATGCTGGACCGCACAGATCGAGCCGCCAGACATTACAGTTATTGGTGTTGAATTGAATCCGATTCAAATGGTACCAAACTGTCATCACCAATGATAATTGTTTGGAGGTTCGGACTGGTGGTTGGCATAAGCAACTGTTCATGCTAGTTCCTACCAGTTTCATTGCATGGGAATAATGGGAGACTTGAGGTTTTCCACATTGAGATATCGAGAGCAATATTGAAATGGTCCAAGTTCAGAAGCTGTCGATTTACGGTCGAAAATGATAGTTGGGGAGAATCGATAAGAGAATTAGTATGGAGTTAAAACTTTAAAGTCATAGATGGAAACCGACTAGGAGTCCAGCTAACTATAGCGATCATGGCATGTCCTGTTTTGAATTGGGAGGATGTTATTTGGTCACGAATCTTATCTTTTTGGTTTTGTATAGGCTTTTGTGATAACTATGTATAACAGCATTTCAATTCGAGAAGAAGATTGCAATTATATCCTTTACATCATGAATTATCTTCTTTTACCAATTGTGGGATATGAAATGTGATCAAGAACCCTAGTGTTTTAGGAGGATTGCGTAATATGCACAAAGATCATGAGGAGCTCTACAGAAAATGCAAAACCCTAATCTCATAATGATATATATTGGCCATAAACAGTGAATAAAACCTCCACAAAACTAGAGTAATTGGCCCCTAAAAGGGGCTATCCCTTTGTTATTATCATGTCACATTAAATAAACTAAACCTAAATTCATTAAAACATACCATATTTTCCGTACAATCTTTTATGTTGATGCTTGTTAATTAACTAGCAGCCCAGCAATTCGTGAGCTAATATTAGTTAATTAAAGTAGGTAAAGTTGCAAAAGTGAAAACTTGAACAATTAATTTCCTAAATCTTAAAAAAAATACGGTTATTAAGAACATGAATCAAGTTCATTACAAAACAATAACCAAGTAGGTTTTGATTATTCTATAGAATATTCAAAAAAAATGTTGAATGTATTCTAGGATATTTGATATATATGTGTGTATTGGTCCATGCCATGTATACGAGTTTTATGTAGTAATTCATGTTGTAATAGTGTTTTACACATATCCACGTAATATGCTCATTGACTCATGTAATAGCCTAAGAGGCCCATGTATTCCTCTATATAAAGGGGTCTCATTCTATCAACAAGAAAATGAGAATTCATTTCCTCAATAATATTCTACAACAGAATGAACATCAAGAAATTACACTTTTCAAGTTATCATAAACAAAGATCTGCATGATTGAATTTTGAAATATAAACTTACGTTTCAATCCTATTTAGTTAATTTGTGTATATTATCTATGTATGTATCTTTAAAAAAACGTGTTTTTCGTATTTTTCCAAAGATACCGGAAAATATGAGTTTTTTTGTTACCCCAAACGTATAATATGTGCATTATTCGCGCACACATATTTTATAATGGAAAAAACAGAAATTTTAATGTTTTTTTAGAATAAATTAGTTATTCATTAACACTATTTCATAAACATTTATGCTTCCTAGAACTCTAGCTGTACTATAGACTCAATTAATTAAGAGTTTTTGTTTTAATTAATTAAGAGTTCAATGATGTAAAAATCTTTGTAATAGTGATATATTAATACAAATTGGTATAAAAATATACCCGAATTTTTACGTACGTATTCTTTTTTGCATCCCGTTTTAAACACGTACGTACCGTATTTTTAAATTTTCTGAATCCATATTTTTTGTCTGAAGTAAAAGTATTTTTCACTAAAATGTAACGAATTATACACATACGTATTTTTCACATTTAATTTTCGTATCGTATTTAACTAACTAGGGTTTCAATATCAGCCATTATATGATTAAATGATCGCAACAAACATGATATGATTATCGTTGAATTTCAAAATTCCATTAGTTAAACCAGATAATTAACTACGATGTGATAAATTTTTAGTCAATGTAAAGAAGTAAAAAAGTCAAATTCTTCGCTTTTTTTAAGTGAGGCCAGACCGGCTACCCCTCAGGCCTTAACATTACTGAAACTTCAGAATACATGAGGGGCATTATGCCTAAACCCTTTGTTGTAATAAGCATAATTAAAGAGAACATCCTTGAACAATCACATAGCTCTTAACTAAATATATGTATTCTAACAAACATCATTTAGCAAAGACTGTATCTTTTTTTAAAAGGATCAAAGGATTTCACTCCTACCCTCATGGTTACTTGAACGCATGACTTCGTCAATAAATAGTGGATGTGCTTACCAATGTGCTATAACCACTTCGTCAGCAAAGAGTGCATCATTAGTTACTCCATTTGCTTTACAAATTTGGCTACATACCGAAAAAATAATACTCGCGTGGAGCCATAAGCTTCTTTGTTTTACAGCCTTCCCACTATGTAGCCACCGAAAAAATAATCCAGTAGTTAAGTTTCATTTTACCAATCTGATGTAACGACCATTTGACGAAACAATGAACTCGCCACCTACCCATAACAGTCAAGGCATACAAGGTGTGTAGTTTGGGACTGAGCCCACATTGCCTACCACAAGAGGATAAGAGATTATTTCTGGCATAAAGCCACATCTAATTAACCAAACACAATCTAAATAATAAATATAAAAATTATTACATAAAAAACAGAGTGTAAGCCCACCATATTTGGGCTAGCATTCCAGGGTCGGCCCAAAAGCCCAACAACCAAGGAGAGCAAATCAGGTTAGAGTTCACCCACATGTATGGTCGGCCGGTCGGCGCCTCCGTCTTCAGCAGATCCCATCGTCTAAACACAACATGGAAGCCGATTGACTTCTCCGGCCATATCTTGTTAGCTCTCTGTTCCAAACTGGAAGCAGATCTATGACTGTAATGATCCGCCCAACCTCCATTCTGCTGCAAACTAGATCCACTCTGGCACACCCCAGATGCACTTTGCTCGATACCTCCACCGCACAGATCGGTAGCGATCAAGAAACCACCTCTACTTGTCACCTTGTCCCCAAACTAAACTGAGACAATTCCAACCTCCTGCTCCATCCCCAAAATGGCTGGCCCTCACTGGAAGGCTCACAAAACCAGGTCACCCGTCCGACGATGATGTCCAATGGATGCGCCATCAGACGGGTCATTGAGATTTTGCTGGTAAGGTTTTTTCGACTTGCTCCAAATTTGGTGGAATTATACCTTCTTTTTTGTTACTCTTCGCTTCTTTTAAAACCCTATAAAAGTAAGGACTAAAGTATCGACAATCATGAAAATTTCGGTGGTTTGAAAAATAGACATATCAATGGATATATTGAGAAATTATAGAATATCGATGATTTTTTTTTCTAAAATTTATATAAAAATTATATATTTGACTAAAAATAGACTAAATATAAAATATTAGAAATATATAAAAATTAATATCGATGCTTGTGAAAAATGAAAAATTCAAAAAAAATATCAAAAATATTTTAAATATTTAAAACCTTATATAAAAGTATCAAAGCCACTCGGACATGCATTTTAGATGCCCTCCAAACCAACTCCAACAAACACCAGTCTTTCTCCTTCAAAGCCTCTCCTCTCCACTTGATCAGGACCCTACACGTGTCCTCCGGTGGCCGGAAAAAGCAGATGGAGGAGCCGCTGCTGAATGTAGGAGTTGTGGCGGACTACGAGCCGGTGACAAGCTTCAAGCAGGCTAAGGAGGTCGCATGGAAAGAAACAGTGAAGCTATGGAGGATTGGAGGGCCTATAGCTTTCACCATAATCTGCAACTTCGGCACCAACTCCGTCTCCACCATGTTCGTCGGCCATATCGGAAACCTTGAGCTCTCCGCCGTCTCTATCTCTCTATCCGTCATCAGCACCTTCTCCTTCGGCTTCCTGGTAACATATAACATACCTCGATCGACTCTTTGTTTTCTTTCGTTCTTTTATCTCTATAAGTTATTTGTTTTCTATTAGTTTGAATCATTGGTGTGTGCCGTGCATGACCTAGTTTTCTTTGGTTGAGATTTTTCCTCCTCATTTCTGTAAGGACTTTTCTAACGGGGTGGGTAGTGTTCAGTGACTTCAGTCACATATTCAAACAACCATTCCTACTATTTTCAGTGGTGTTCTCACGAAATCATAATATGAATGTCATGGGAACTAAAGTAGGTTGAAAATCGAGAATAATTCAAAGGATTTATGAAGTTTAGATTCAACGGTGAAAACAAATAATCTGTAGATTGTAGAATATCATGTTCTTGTTCGTGTATAGTGTCTCAAAATTTGTATAAATTATAAACTATTTTGAATCGACGTTTGTGGTTGGTCGACTATTGCAAATTCTCAGTTGAGAAATCTTGGGTTTAAAAATCTATAAGAAAAAGAAAATCTTTTTCCTTGTTTTTCTTCGGATTAGGAACTGCTCAATTTCAAAAAAAGACGATCTTTGTGGTATTAAAATGATTAGTCTTGTTCTTTAACTATCAAAAGGAACACGTAAACTCTGTTTTCTTCCGTTTTGGTTTTTACCTTCTTTCATGTTTTTGTTGTATCTTTGAGTGTTTTCTGTTTTGTCTAACTCGTGTGTCACGAGGCCCGGCCCTAGCCCAGTGCAGGCAGTGCCCACTCAGGGGGCCCAAATCCAATAGGGCACATCAACTCCAACAAACATAGGTCCAGTTCAAGAATTCAATTAAAATTTTAAAAATTTAAGAAAGTTCTACCCTTGAAGATTCCAACCTCAGTTGTCCAATTAAAATGCCAACAAATCAACCATCCCTACCACACGAAATGATGTGCGTTAGTTTCATTTTTGTTATATTTACACTATATATCGTGGTTTATATATTAATTTATTAATCAAAATTGTTTTTATTCGAATTATTATTATTTTTTCAAATATCAAATTAAACACAAAGGGCCTAATGATTTTTTTCCCACCGGACCTTCAATCTTTCAAGGCCGGCCTTGTGTGTCACTACTACAATTAACTACTGATGCGATGAAAAACAATTGACACATAAGTGCTAACTTATACGATGGAAATTTTCCTTTAGTCACATAACTTCAAACTGAAAAGACCCAATTGTATTTCGTCGCAGCATAAGTGCTAACTTATGCCACGACTTGAGATTTCGTCACTCTTAGATTTCGTTGCATAAGTTTTCCGTCAAAAATTTTAAATTTTCAAACTCATGCGACGAAACTTTATATTTCGTTGCATAGGTTATTTTCGTCAAAAATTTTGAATTTTAAATCATTCAGCTGAAAAATTCTCCACCCACCTTTTCTTCTTCTTTTTCTTCCTTATACACCACAACCACCACCCACCTCCCCCACTTTTCTTCTTCCTCCTCCTCCTCTTCTTCTTCTTCTTCCAGCTCCTCCTCCACCACCACCGTACCACCACCGCACCACCTCCTCCTCCTCAATCCAGCAAAACAAAACTTATGCGACGAAAAAAATTAATTTCGTCACATCAGTTTGAACTTATGCGACGTAAAAAATTGAAAATTTTTCCTTTAGTCACATAACTTCAAACTGAAAAGACGCAATTGTATTTGTCGCATAAGTGCTAACTTATGCGACGAATCTTAGATTTCGTCGCATAGGTTTTTCTGTCAAAAATTTTGAATTTTCAAACTCATGCGACGAAACCTTATATTTCGTCGCATAGGTAATTTCCGCCAAAAATTTTGAATTTTAAATCATTACGCCAAAAAATTCCCCACCCCTGGCCTCTTTTCTTATTTTTCTTCCTTCTTATACACCACCACCCACCTCCCCCACTTTTCTTCTTCCTCCTCCTCCTCCTCCTCCTCCACCACCACCGTACCACCACCGCACCACCACCTCCTCCTCGATCCAGCAAAACAAAAATACAATTTTTTTATTTAAATTATAAAAAACGCAACTTAAATTAAATTGATTTATTTTTTTATTTATTAAAAAATCTGAAGCGACGAAATATTTTTCGTCGCATACGTTGATGCAAGGAAAATTTTCGTCGTATACGTTTATGCGACACATTTTTTTCGTCGCATAAATCTATGTGACAGAAAATATTTTGTCGCATAAGGGGTACTTATACGACGAATCTTAGATGGTTTCGTCGTTTCAGATTAATGCGACGAATTTTTCAACGCTTCAGTACTCATGCGACGAAAAAACCCTCTTATGCGACGAAATGAAATCGTCGCATCACCCTTTTCCTCTACTGGTGTGTTTACCTAAAGTGGCTCTCTGGTGTTGTCGATTTACATTTTCCCTATGTTATTAGTTGTTTTGGAGTGTGGTTTAGCTTCATTACCAATTTCATTACCATATACTAACACTTTAGCTAATGTACAAATTTATTGTAGCTTGGTATGGGAAGTGCCCTAGAAACATTATGTGGTCAAGCATTTGGAGCTGGACGTGTTAACATGCTTGGTATCTACATGCAAAGGTCATGGATCATTCTATGGACAACCTGCATTATCCTCACGCCACTGTATTGCTTCTCTGCCCCAATCTTAAAGCTTCTAGGCCAAGATGCTGATGTAGCCGACCTCGCAGGGACATTCACCGTGTATGTGATCCCTCAGCTATTCGCACTTTCCATCAATTTCCCTTGCCAAAAGTTCTTGCAGGCACAAAGCAAGGTCTTAGTTCTTGCTTGGATCGGATTCATCGCCCTGATGATTCACATTGGACTTCTTTACCTCTTCATTTACGTGTTTGATTGGGGGATATATGGTGCAGCTGTAGCTTATGACATTACAGGTTGGGAAATTGTGACTGCTCAGCTTGTTTATATACTAGGTTGGTGTAACGAAGGGTGGAGCGGGTTTTCATGGTTGGCGTTCAAAGATATTTGGGCCTTTGTAAAGCTTTCTCTTGAATCGGCTGTCATGCTTTGCCTTGAGATTTGGTATATGATGAGTATCATCATTCTTACCGGCCATCTTGACAATGCTGTCATCTCTCTTGATTCGCTTTCTATTTGGTAACACAACCTAATCTCACCGGCTTTCATAATTTGGTTGGTTCATTTTTTGGTATATATGAAGTATCTGACTTTCACTGATCAATTGAAATTTCAGCATGAATGTCAATGGATGGGAAGCAATGCTGTTCATTGGAATCAATGCTGCTATTAGGTAAGTACCTGCAGGATTCGATTTGTTTTACTATAACTTCTGCTCTCATGCCAATTTTAGGAAACTAATTTTTTGTTTCTCTTCCAACTCTTCTAGTGTTCGAGTTTCTAATGAACTTGGATTGGGGCGTCCAAGAGCAGCTAAATACTCGGTCTATGTGACAGTGGCTCAGTCTCTGCTGATTGGAATTCTCTGCATGGTTGTCATCTTGATTACCAAAGACTACTTCTCTGTCATCTTCACAAGCAACGCTGAATTGCAAGCAGCAGTTTCAAAGCTGGCATGGCTTCTCGGAATCACTATGCTTCTCAATAGTGTCCAGCCCGTGATTTCAGGTATCAATAAATCGAATTTCTTAGCTTTCATCTTCTTAAGCAAGAAAGAGCACGTATTCTTCTTCTCTTCACCTATTCACTGTTTACTAAACCTGAATTCTTGCTTTCAGGTGTTGCTATCGGAGGTGGATGGCAAGGACTTGTGGCTTATATTAACTTGGGTTGTTACTACATTTTTGGGCTCCCATTTGGATTCGTTCTTGGTTATGTTGTAGGCTGGGGAGTGACAGTAAGTAATTTCTGATGTTTCGGATATTCTTTTCTTGTGTATTGGAAACTCAATCAGATATGTTGATAAATATGGTAGGGAATTTGGGGAGGCATGATATGTGGAACAGCTCTTCAAACCCTGCTGCTCGTTATAATACTTTACAGAACCAACTGGAACAAGGAGGTAATTACTTAAAACTAGTCTTAGTAACACAGCATGTTCTAACTAAATTCATTGAAAATAAATGACTAATTGTGATTCGGTTTCTTTTTCCGCAGGTGGAAGAAAGTTCGTCCCGAATGAAGAAATGGGGTGGACAAGATATAAAAGGAGAGACGACAGCTGATAGTATTATATGATCAACTTCCTCTGATTCTTCAGTTAAGTGAGAAGGATGGGCTAACCTCCCAAATTTTTGTGTTTTGGCCTATTGAAAAATGAGACAAAGGCTTAATTTGGTATTGTGGTTTAAAAACTTAGTTTTAAATAAGCAACACCCAACCTATTTTTTAAGATTGTGCTTATTTGAACTAAAAATGTTTAAATAAACAGTTTTTTTAAGTTTACTAAACAAAAATTTGATTCATAACAATAATTATAATCCATAAAACTCAATAACAAACTGGGCCAAACATACATGGTTAATTTGTTAAATGACATCACCTACCTGTGAATTCTGATTCTAAGTAGGTTATCTATTTGTTTGCAGTAAAGTAAATATGACCTCTTAAATAAATAAAAAATGTTTGTTCCAAGTCACTTGGTAATTACTCTAATGTAACCTCAGAATTGAAATTTAAAAGCAATGCAACTTATAAGAGCAAGGAAAGTATTTGAGACTTTCTTGTGAGACTTTAAGAGTTTACTATTTGATGTTGTATTGCTATAGAGACTTCTTAATGTAATTTCTTTGTCTTTTCAAAAAAATGTATTTGAAGTCAAAACAAAAGGAATATGCAAAACCTTTTGAGGTCAAACCAAAAGGAATATGCAAAACTCTAGCACGTACAAAACAAAAAAGAGCGGCTTTAGGTCTCTGCACTAGGGTTTCCCCTGACCAAGTATGTAGTGATTCCGGTGTTTTTCTCGACATTCTCGGTGGTGTGGAATGTCAAGGAGAGGATATGGGTGCATGAAGAGGAATCGGGTTTGTATGTTTTTCAGTTCCAGTAGCAGTATGTTGCTCTTGGCTGGGTATGACTGGTTGAGCCTTGTCGAAAAGGTTCCCCTGAACCACTTGGAGGTTTAGATCTCTGTCGCCAGACTCCGATTTGCCATGAGGAATGACAAGAATATAGAGCTATCATATATATGTTAGCAGCTTGGAAGCAAACACAACAATATAGAGCTAATAATAGATCGAGATCTTGCTCAAAATTAAGAGGCATATTAAGGAGCTAGCAAACAAGTAAATCCAAAGAAAATTGATCGATCACCAAGTCGATAAAGTGCGAAAAGTTGTGATTAGTTACATACCCAAGTGAAAAATTAAAGCGTGTGTTGAGTTAAAGTACCATACATGTACATATATATACTTGTTTTATCTCTCCCTAGGTCTCCCTGACTGTTCCACACCCATTGCGTAAAATCGATAGAAAAAGCCGTCACAGTATTTACGTAAATTCTACTGTCAAATCTGAAAGCAGAGACATGGACATCGTTTGCGTTATCAAGGAGCTCAAGACTTAATTTGATCTGTTACTATCTAGTTATGTAGAGATCATACTCAACTTATTAGTGCATCAAATCTCCAGTTGAAACGGGTGCAACATTACGTTTGTCTAGTTATATATGCTTTGTGATCCTACTCATGTGTTCTCCCTTATCAATATCTGGAAATCAAATGTATGCATAGTCAAACAGCGACAAGCGTGGTCAGTGAATCATCTGTGTACCGATATTGTCTCAACTTAACCACTTGTAAGGTGTTGGGTTTTAATCACAAAATGTCTCGGTACAATTAGAAATGATTCACTCACATATAAGTTATATTTTATTTATCATGTTTCTGATGTGAGATATCTTCTCTCTAACACGCCATCTCACGTGCAACCTGACAAGGTCTGCATGTGAATCTATGTCACCCTCTCCACTTAAACACCAACCCTCACGTGCAACCAGACTCAAGGGTTTAGTACGTGTACAAATGTCTAAACCAATCCGACCACTAACCCGGCTCATATGACACTTGGTGACAATCCACACAAACACTAACTCTCACGTGCAACCAGACTCAAGGATTTAGCACGTGTACATATGTCACACCAATCGAACCCACCAACCAACGAGACGCAATTAGAGAGGGACTCGCTCTGATACCAAGTCAAACAGCGACAAGTGTGGCCCGTGGATTATCTGTGTACCGATACTGTTCCAACTTAACCACCTTTAAGGTGTTGGGTTTTAATCACAAAGACCTCGGTACAATTAGGAATGATCCAGCCACATATAAGTTATATTTTATTTATCATGTTTCTGATGTAGTATCTCTCATCTCCAATATGCATGTCTCTGAAAATGTTTTAGCTGTTGAACCTTCAATGGTTAATATTCTACATTGCCATATCAATATTTGATGGTTGAATGGTGTATTGATTCTTTGTTTTGTTGCTAAGAAGTTGGAGTACTTGGAAGATAGAAGAATTAAGGATCTTGTGAAGAAACATTCGGAATTCATCCCATCTACTTGTGGAGTGAGAAGACAACTAGAAAGGAGATCAGTGATGATGACAATTGAGACCAAAAATGTTAATTTGTTTAGTGACATCAAGAGTGAATTCTGATTCTAGTTAAATTATCTTATTTGTCCATGTTAAAGAATCAAATCATTTAGTACCTTTATGTAACCTATGTATTAAATATGTGAGGACCAGTTTGGAACAGGAATTAGGAATATGCAAAAAGTCATCAAGCTTTGTAACAACTCTAGCCACACTTTTATTGGGAAAAAAAACTAGCCAACATATCAGTTTATATATAAAAAATATGAGTTATACAGCAAGTGTCAGGATGGCGGAGTGGTCTAACGCGCCAGACTCAAGTTCTGGTCCTCTAACGAGGGCGTGGGTTCAAATCCCACTTCTGACATTTATCGTTTTATCCTTATTGTAAATGATTTTTTTTATCATACCAATTACTTCGTAATCAGTTTGTATCATTCACTCGAATTTGGCATAGTTCATCTAGTAGTTCTAAAGTGCTTGCCCTTAATTTTTGGTGGTTCTCTGTTCTAAACCCATGTTCTAAGCTCTCTAAACATCCTACTACTGCTTTGACCTGGTTCTTTTCTTACCCTCTTCTACATTTCCATAGCTTCAACCAAACATACTGCAGTGTCTTCATATACGACAACAGCTGATCTCAAGCTTTCAGCTCTCTTGCAGCAGCGCGGCTACTTCTTTCTGGGCGGAACGCTCCCCTACCGATGCATTTTTACATCCCACAGCTTCGACAGATCGCTTAGCCCCGTTCATCTTCGGCGCAAGAGCTATTACACAGTGAGCTATTACACTCTTTCAAGAGTGGCTGCTTCTAGGCAAACCTCCTGGCTGTCTCTACACCCAGGTAAAACCCCCTGTCTCTCCAAGTGTGCTTGTCCCTCCCTTCTTCCTTACCATGGCAAGTCTTTGTGAAATAAATCCAATAAGAAGAAAAAAGGCGTTAAAAGAGTACTGCTTTGATCCAAACAACAGTCAAAGAGCCCTCATTGTGTTATGATTACTTTGAGGTTCATAAATGTTTAATGTTTGAGATGTTATGGAACTCCTACATAAGATCTATTCAACATCAAAAAATTTACGAAAACCTAATATCAATAACAAAGATCACTATGATCTTATCAAGAAAATTAAGAAAACCTGAATATCAATAACATAGACCAACAAGGAATAAAAGGATAAAACATCGTCAGGTTTACATTATCCTGTTCTCACAGGCAAACTAAGCTATAGATTCATGGATAACAGCTGTTCTAGGCAGTGGCCTTTGACTTCTTAGGCATACGATAACCTCCAATAACACAAGCATGATCACGCTCAAAAGGTTCAAGAGTCACTTGTTCGAAAGGCTTAAACTGTTCTGCCTGCAGCTTCTTCACCTCAGAAGCAAACACTGTCTCAGCAGGAACAGTGCAGTCGATACAATTAGCCTGAAAAAAAAAATTTAAATAAGCAAACATTTATCAAAATCTAGGTTGAACAACATTAGGAAATCTTGTATTGTGAGGGGGGAATAGAAAATAGTAGCGAACAAACCTTGATAGAGATGACAAAGTGCCCTCCGGATTTAAGAAAATATGATGCATTCAAAGCTAGAATCCTGGCCTGCATGAGCAGCAAAACAAGCAAACAAATATTTACTTTAGATAATACATGGCAGAAGTATTTAGGTCTTTGACCCACGCTTAAAACTTAACATACCAGAAACAGATATAACAAATTTCTAATAGCAAACTCGGCCTGCATCACACATGATGCCTTAAAGGGGAATCAAAGTACTTGGTCAAATGCTCAATAATAAGAAAATGAAGAAAAAAACAAAAGATGTCAACGCTGTTAGAAAGCAGTAATCAACAGAAAATACATGGCAACAGTCACATGTTCAATAATAGAAAAAGATGGAAGATGTTCTGAAGAAAACTTGAAAAGCATGAAACACAAGTACCACTAAAGGAAAGTGATGGACAGATACACAACAAACAAATCAAACCAAAGTCCAAACCTAAGAGCATCGGATACTCGGTTTTGCATTAACCACAACTTCTTTGAAGGGGAATCCGAGTAACTCGTCTCTTGCCTAAAACTCCAAATGTGTGAAATTACAAAAAACCATGTACAGCGTTTACCAAAACCATATATTGATAAATGTAGATATATTCAAACTTCAGTTTAGAAACCAAGAAACATAGAATCAAACTGGAGATACAAGAAAGTTCATCACAACACAATTCTCAAACTTAAGAGCATATGAAACTCAGATTGGGATTGGGAACCCGAGAATCTTCACATGCCCAATACTACTGCATTTACAAATAAAAATTAAAGAAAACTAACAGAAAAACTATGTAGGAACTATTTGTAAAATTTTCAAAAGGAATCAACATAGACGTAGCAAACTACCCAAAGAAAACATACAGAAATGGGGCATTTCAGTACTATAAGAAACGCATCAGAAAACTCGAGCTTTCATCTTTCAAGATGTCTTGAAGGGGAATCCGAGTAAACTCATCACTTGCATAATTATTTGACAAAAGCAACAATCAACCAAACAATACCAAAACAGTAACCAATCTCATTGTAAGCTAACACAAAAATGAAGAAACAAACCTGATCTGGTTGAGCAACATCAGAAAATATGACATCAACCATGCCGACAAGCATACGGTATTTTGCTGGATGCCTAGCATCTTCAATAATTGGTATAACATTAGTTCTCTTCTTTGCCATGTTTACCAAGTCTCTACCACTTCTATGTGAAAATTCAACAGCATATACAACTCCAGTCTACAAAAATAACAACAATATAAGAAGCTAATCTCAATCAGAACACTCAAATAACTTCTAAAAGCGGATTCACTTACAGGGCCAACAAGGTCTGAAACATGTGAGACTGTGGTACCGGAAGCAGCCCCCAGGTAGAGAACCATGGCACCAGGTTTCTTCATCAAAAACAAACAACATTAGACTGATAAAAAAATCTCAACCATGAATATCAAACAGAATCCCACTAAATCAAGATATCAAAACTCACAATCCATATCTCATCAACACCACCAAGAATAGCGGCAGCCAACTTGGAACGGAAAGGGTTCCAAATCCTGTATTCAACTTTAGTTCCATCCTCATTCTGAAACACAGACAAAAATATACTTCAAATTAACAAACACAAACACATAACAACACAAAGCAAGCAACCACAGCATACATCTTACACAAAAAGTTGCATTAAACAGCGGAGGAACAAACTACCTGAACAGAAATCCTCTTCTCATTGTAGACAGCCTCTCCGGGGACCATGTTCTTGGTGACAAGAGCATCCTCTTTACCCTTAGCAAGGAAAACCCCAGGATGTCTATGAGGCTCGACGACAACCTTGGTCCCACCCTTCATTCCTCCACGGCCTCTGCCTCTTCCACGGTCACCACGGCCGCCTCTTCCACCACGGCCGCGGTCACCTCGCCCTCCGCTTGGTTTAAACCCACCACTACCTCTGTCACCAAAACCACGGCCTCCTCTCCCTCCTCCATCACTCCTTCCACCTCTGAACCCACCACGGCCTACAAATCAAAAAACACAATACAACCCATCAATCACTACATGCTTTATCAGTGAATGATTAATCAAACATCACAAAAGTGGGTGGGTTTTGTAAGAAACCGATTTACAAAGCTAAGAAACTTCAAGAGTGAACAGAGGCAGAACAACTAGATAGATGAACAAGATGAGTGATTACCTCGAGGAGGTGCCATCTATGTCTGCGAGAGAGTTAGCGGCTGCGTGTGAGTTTTAGGGTTTATGAGAAAGAGGCGCAGTTGTGAGGTAATGACGAGTCTTTGTAAGGGAAGAGGTTTAGGGTTTAAGGGGTCTTCAGATGAGCGTGGGCTAAATATGGGTTTTACTATTTGGGCCTTAGGATCCATTACGTTTTGGTATGTCCCCGTTCAATTATCACGTGTGAAAATAATTAATAATGATAATCTCTACTATAATTGGAGGCTTTGTTTTAAGTTTGGTGTGAAAGCTTCACTAATTATATGAAGTTCCTGAATTACCCGTCTATTATAGAAAAATTGTTCACAGAGAATATATGATGAAAGGGTACTACGGTAAGTACGACGTTAAAATACACTTCCACTTCTAATTTTTTTAAGAAAAATGCAAATTGGTTTGGAGTGTTAAAAGGCTAGTATGTGATAAACTAGTCAGATGACTGCATTGGTTTGGAGTGTGGATCGACTAGTGATAAATAGTAGTGGGTGTTAGAAGATGCTGCAGACTATATTTTGTTATGAATCTTAGCTCGACGATGTTATTGGGTGTTAGTATTTGATGTACATCTTGTTGAATTAGTGATACACCTTCAATAAAAGAAACTATGGACTCTCAGATATCAAAGACTCACATAAATGATCATGATAATTCTACAAAAGATGATATGATATATTTTTTTATCTTTGAGAATCGGTGTGATATCATTCTTATCAATAAAGTAATCACTTATTAGATGAGGAAAACCGTGAATTTCTTAGCACAAAACCGATCAATAACCTTGATTGTTAATATCCAATACATTGTTATATCTCTTGAGTACCTTAATGGCCCTTTGTTCCATGGTCTATATGCTCGTGGAACTTACACATGAAGCACCTAGATGATGATGCTTTGCTTCAATCAAACCCCTAATACACTTGGAGGGGGAGGGAAGCATTACATGGTGAGACTTGCTTCAATGAAATTGGAAGGGAAATTTCTTCAGAATTGTTTAAGCTTCCACTCACTTATATTTTAAGTCTTCCCGTGCACTCCAAGGTTCGTCGACCATTACTGAAAACTTGGCATACCTATCTTTCTTACAAGCAACCTTCTAAGTGTTTGGGTTGGTATAAAATGGAATTCCTTTACTTGATCCCAGTTAGCTTCCTTTTCACCATAAACAACAAAGCAAAACGCTGCGCTCTACTCCTTTGAGAAAGGTTGGTCTTCTTCTCTTTCATGCATGGTACGTTCTTGCTCGATCTGTTTTGTTCTTCTTTTTTAAATTATGAGTATTACTCTTCTTATTTGATGTTATAGTATTTAGCTTCCATTTGACAAAATCGAAATGAGGCAAAAACTAAGTACACTCATCCGTAAATTGATTTATTGTACAGGTAAACCAAATGCATACAACATTATACTTATCATCTATGAACATTTTATATTTTGTTTTGATTGTAAATATATCATTAATATCATTATGATAAATATTTAACATGAATTTTTTCATTTTGAAGCAGCATCAAGACCCATCATCACACCAAATTCTTCAATTGGAGTGGATGTCACAGAAGAATACGCTAATGCCTTTCGAACCGAATCATACCTCAACCGCAGCTCGACTACCATCATATCGGCTCTTCGTGGAGAACCTCTTGGATCCAGATCAAACCACGGTTACTCGGATCTTGGCAATGACCCGAAACCACCCAAAGAGCTTTGCACTTCTGTCCGACTATTTTACCCAAACGGCCAATGCTTCCGCCCTATGTGGTCTCCTACTAAAAGATATCGACCGTACAAGAGTCAAATACCGTTCCATTACAACCACACTACAATCTCTAAATAATTGTCTCACTCCTGCAACACTGAACCAACTAACCAAATTCGCTATCGTTCTATCTCTCAAAAGGATTCAAGGCATACAAGCAGAATGTTCCAATTTGCTAAAACGGCTAGAACTGACTCGTAACAAGACTCAAGCCAAAATAAAGTTGCAGACAAACTTCAAACCGCCTCGGTTATCTTTTTGGTGACAGTAACGGCTACATTAAGTGTACTTATTGTCACGCATGCACTTGCCCTAGTCGTGGCCGCACCAACTCTTATAGCAACTTCACTCGACTTGGCCTCATCCAGGAGACTAGCTAGGAAGGCGGCGCAACTCGACGCAGCCACCAAGGGAGTTTACATTGTAAACAGGGATTTGGAGACGGTGAGCAGGCTAGTGGTTAGGTTAAACTACGAGCTTGAGCACATGCGTGGTATGGTTTAGTTTTGGGTGGAGCGCGGCGAGGATGACTGGCTCCAAGCGGGCCGTGAAGTGGCGCGACAGCTGAAGAAAAATGATTGTAGCTTTAGACAACAGCTTGATGAGCTAGAGGAGCATTTGTATGTGTTTCATGAATATAAACCGGGCTAGAAATCTAGTAGTGAACGAGATTCTAGATCCGTGGCACTTCATGAGCTCATGGGCAGAGCTCTGCAACGGGTCACCCACAATCTCGACCCGACCCTTCCTCGAACGCACCAAGGTCCGAGACACGCGCGTGAAGCTCGACCTCTCTCTTCCTCCCTCCAACGGCAATGCAACTGCCAACGGTAACGGCAGAGCGTCGACGCCACAGCTCAGAGAGCGCGTCTTCAAGTTCTCCGATTCCGCCATCGACAAAATCAAGTCAACAGTCAACGCCAACTCCCCATCCGACGGCTCAAAGCCGTTCTCCACCTTCCAGTCCCTCTCCGTCCATATATGGCGCCACGTCACCAAGGCGCGAAGCCTCAAGCCGGAGGACTACACCGTCTTCGCCGACTGCCGGAAAAGGGTGGACCCACCAATGCCGGACAGCTACTTCGGTAACCTCATCCGGGCCATCTTCACCGTCACCGCCGCCGGAATACTCGCCGTAAAGCCACCGGAGTTCGGCGCCGGGGTGATTCAGAAAGCCATTGAGTCCCACAATGCCAATGCCATTGAGAAGAGGAACAAGGAGTGGGAAAGCGCGCCGAAGATCTTTGAGTTCAAGGACGCCGGAGTGAACTGTGTGGCGGTGGGGAGCTCGCCTAGGTTTAAGGTTTATGAGGTGGATTTCGGGTGGGGAAAACCCGAGGGGGTGCGAAGCGGGTCGAATAATAGGTTTGATGGGATGGTTTATTTGTACCAGGGGAAGAGTGGAGGGAGGAGCATTGATGTTGAGATAAGCTTGGAGGCTGAAACTATGGAGAAGCTAGAGCAAGATGAGGAGTTTCTTCTTCCTGTGGTTTGAATAATAAGAAGCATGCGTTCATGTTATGAATAATAAGGATCATTTTTAGCTATGCGTTATGGACCAATACTTGTAATTGTAAAAAGGCATTTGGACTGTGGTTACGCTTTGATGAATTCGTTGGGATAATTATATTATTCATAAACTAACAAAATGAAATAATAGGATTGAACACTCAATTGGTATCGTAATCACGATCTCGTTCTGATCTAGTACCGAAAATTAACGGGACGGGACAAAGTTTTAAATTGGCGGTATTGTACTGTCTTGTCCCGGTAGTTTGGAAACAGGACGGGATAGGATTGGGACAGGACGAGACCATTCCGAAAGTATAAGTGTACTTGTATTCGATCGTAACCGTCTGATTGTTAGGGTGTATACTCTTACAATGAACTCAAACACGTTCAATGAGACGTCTAAAATCTAAACCTAAATTCAAAGTACTAGTTTCACATAATAAGAGTTGATAATTCATTCTCATTTGGTGATGATGATTATATGAAAGATATCGACCGCTACAACGAATCTAAATAGCGATAGCTAGAGCTCATTTGATTTTTCAAGTTTAAGAGTTTTCTCGAAATCTTAATTAATTATTTAGATATAAATTACAACTTTACAAGTATTTAATTAATTGGTTATTGACCCCCCTTTTATTTTTACAATTTTTGTTCGTTTTATACTTATATATAGAGTTAGCATTTTAGAACACAATAATACCATGAGAAAAATAACATCGTGGAATAAAGCTCGTATATACAGGAACATTATACACAATAAAGCTCGTATCAATATTGGATGAGTACACATTGACTTTATAAAAAATAAATATCAAATTTCTTTAAGAATTTATGATCAATTTCTCTTCTAAGTTTTATTTTTTATTTTTTTTTCGTTGCGAGATCCCGATCCCGTCTCGGTCATCCCGTGCGAGATAAATTTCTAAAACTATAATTTTGTCCCGTCCCGATGATATATTTGCACGACGGGACGAGATTTGCCAAATCCCGTCCTATGCCCTGCCCTATGAAATAACAAAAATTCAACAAATAGAAGTTTGTCGAGTCTCGTGACCTCAATGCTACGAATTGATGGTTTTGTGTCTGTTACATACCAACTAGGGCTCTCGGGCCACAAATTTGAGCTGCATTCGTGTCCGCATGTCGCGCGAGAATAAATTGGTTTTCCGACCTGAGATTTGCACCCCCTGCGCGCGAGAGAGAGCATGGGTGTTTGTCATGGTTACACCTTCAAGGTGTGTGATTCTATTTAAAACATTATTCATTTCCCTCTTTTTCAATATGAGACAAAGTTCATTTTCTCATTTGAACTGTCCATCTTTAGGTGAAAATTTCACATTCACTCTACAACCAAATTATGCATATGAATACGTGATTTTATAACCCTTATTATAAGGATTACAAATTCATGTATGTAATCATCTAATCAAAAATTTAACTCATTTTAATTATTTGGTTTAATTAATTGTTAGACCATTTTTTCAACATTTGTTATCCATGATGCAATGTCACTGCTGCGTAGGTAACAAGAATTTTATAGAAAACCCAATGCTTCGAGGATTAAAAGGTAAGAAAAGTCCCAACTTTTGGTCTTGAAAAGTCCCAACTTTTGGTCTTGAGAATGTAAAAGGCGGCCAGAAAAAGCTTGAGGAACATGATGGAGGGAAAGTGAGGGCAAAATGAAAGGGACGACGAGATATCGTTATTAGAGAAAGAAAGGCAGAAGAAGAAAAAAGAAAATACGAAGAAGAAGAAAAAGATGATGATGGTGAAACAAGCACTCGTGCAAGTTTATTTTAGTGTGAACAGGGAGAGGTGTGGGGTGTGTGAAAAGAAGGGGGTGTGGCAATAAAAAAGAATTATATTATAAATAAAAGTAGCGTTTGATTGTCACTATCGGCCGCACGTGCATGTATTTCACAAAAAATGTTTCGGGTAGGTTTTAATGAAAATTATATTTTGATTTTTAATTGATATTTTTTATTTTTGATGTGTATATTATCTAATCATTTAATTAAAAATATTTACTTAATCCTTATTATAAGATCTTAATTGAAAGTTCTCCATTTTTTACGAACAAAAATTACAAATTTAGAGGAATGGAGGCCCTTCCAAAGTGACCTTAATTTACAAGACAAGGGCTTAGCATGGATCAAGAGTGACGATGATAGTGGTTTGTTTCGGATGAGTTGATATTGTATATTTCAATGAAAAATAATTGATTATTGATTAAGATTGAACTATCGATAACGATAGTTTTAGTCTGATTTGGTTGTCGTTTCGTTTGTTAAGTTTCTTAATTATCACATTATATCTCTAAAACATGATGATAGGAGAGTATGAGACTCAAACATGAACAAACTCCATGTCCAAACAATAACTATAGGTCTAAAGCCACACATCATGCACCTTGAACATAGAGGGGTAGGGATAATTGTTTGTCTAAAGAGCTAATATCGTATATTTTAATAAAAATAACTAATAACTAATTTGGATCAAATTATTGATTACAATAGTTTTAGTTTAATTCAAGGTCTTAAATTTTGACGATTATAGAAATATCGACTTTCTGAAAAACAGATATTTTGACGGAAATTTCGAGGAAAGATCGATAACATTAAAAAAATTGAGGACATTGAGAGAAATTTGAAGAAAAACACAGAAATTTTAAATGAAATTTTAAGAGATATTTGTTTATTATATTATGTACTATATTTAAAAAGAAAACATTGAATAAATATTGATCTATAGGGAGTTGTAGTAATTTAAAGTGAAAAAGTAAGTGATGAATCATTAATAATGCTTAAAAGTTTACTGTAAACATTTTTTATGGCCAGAAACTCAAAAGGAGGTTAAGACATCACGCTTTATATACATAAGATATATTGCACATGAAATTAAATGAGTACTTTAAAACCATATAGAATATCTATGAGGTACAAATTTTTTGCTATATTCATCATCTCTCTGTGTGGAGCATTCAATATATTATGAAGAATAATCATTAAATGATACATCACCTTTGTAGTTTTGCATGTATTGACCTATATGCCAACTATACGGGTCAAGGGGAACTGACCGTGAGTTTTTATACTGAGAGTTATAGTAGACATTAGGCATCACTTGACCATGGTCATAACCATAATCGTTGGAAGATTGCTTTAGACTGTGACCACAAGTTATCATTTAATTGCACCGCATAAGACATGAAATATATTGGATAAGACATTGCCAGATTTTCGCTGTAAGGATATATGATGGGTTATAAACTTTTGGATAAAAAACTAAGGGATTAAAGTAACGTTATAAATTAAAGTAATTGTTTGAATTTTAACTTGAGGATTAGAAATTTTTTGGCAAAAATATAATAATAAATGATTTTTTTCAAAAATTTCAGAAAATATCGAGAAATTTTGAAAAAATCGGACTAGAAATGATTGGAATGTGAAAGATATTTTGGAGGTCCAAAAAACAAAATTTTTGACAAAATTTCAAGAAAAAATTTGATTTTTAAGACCTTGATTTGATTTGGTCATCGTCTCGTCTTTCAAGTTTTTCAATTCATCACATTGTATCTCTAAAACACGATGATACAAAAGTATGAGATAACTATTAGCCTAAAGCCACACACCGTACAAGCCATAGATATTAGATAGTAGGACTACAAAACAGAAATCATGAGTGAAAAATTAGAAACGGTCCTGGTTGAATGATGATTTTGGGGCCATGATCATAAATGCAATCACAAGAGCCATGATCTGTCCTCACATTTTGATGGTTTGAGACGAACAACTGAAATGTGGTTCATAAAATAAATTAATTTCATACATAAATTATTAAATTAATAGAAATAAAAAATAAATATATTAATAATTGATCAAAAATGAATGAACAAACAGTGGTCAATAACAAAAATAAAACCTTAAATGCTTGCATTTATATGAAAAGACAAAAGAACAGAAATAGTTTTTACCTTTCCCTCTAAAAAATCAAACTAAAGAAAAAAAAGGAACAAATGACGAAGAAAAAAAAGAACAAATGCAAGCAAATTAAAATAAGAAAAATAAATTAACAGTAAAATAAGAAAAAAATGAAAGCTAGTGTGATTCAAACCAGCATTTTTTTAAATGCCACAAAAAATGTTTTTCATTAAATTACACCAGTTATATTGATGTTGATAACATGATATTTATATATAATAATATAACCTTTTTGCTATATTTAAAAAAATTACGCCAAAAATCTGCCGAACATGAGTGGCCTGAGGGCCGCCACAACCTGCACCCTTCTCTCTCAGGGCCGGCCCTGACGAGCCATGAGGCAACCTTGCACAACGCATGATCCCTACAATACAGGGCCAATTCTGTCATTTTCATCTAGCTACAATAAGTATTTCTAAACTTAGATCCAACTTTACTATAAACAATAATTATCTTAGTGTTAAAAAACTAAATATCAAGTGATGTATTTGACTTGGAAAACGATATGTAAACATGCAGGCAACACAAAAGTATTTAAGTACGGTTGGCATGGGTGATGTCCATTCCATTATCCAATTATCAAATCAACTTGCATTAAGCTATGGCTGCTAGTCTTGCTACAAAATTATTTGGTCATTTAAACAGTGGTATTAATATGAAAAATGAAAAAATAAATAATAAAGGTCGAATGGTCGGATGTTAATAATGTTATCATCAATTTGGCTTTGTTTTGTTTGAGGGGACTAATATATGAGCCATTTGTACCTACAAGTACCTCGCTAGTAATTTGCGGTTCATTACTACATACTTACATAGGGTAAACCCTTATTTAGAGTAAATGCTAACGATTTCTACAGTAAAAAATAGATGCGTGTCTCTGATCTATCAATTATATATTGTAATATGAAATTTGAAATTTAGACTACTTTTATATTTATTATATAAAAATAAAATATTTAGATATTAATTAGTTAGACGTGTAACACAGTCGATAAGTCGGGGATTTCTCCACCATCTAAACTCCAAAATTACGAAGTTGTTGGTTATTTTGTTATGGGGTAATTAGAATGAACGGAATTTGATCAATCATGGGGAGCGACCAAGATCCTCATATTTGATATATGAACAGGGTTTGTGTTTGGAAAGGGTTGTTGGATGTGCAGGCGAAGAACATTTTACAACTCAATCCTGGTAGTGGTGCTAGAATAAAACGTTGGCGTGTGCCCAATCTAGGTACTTTCAAACTTAATTGTGATTCTTCTGTATTTGATGATAGAAATTATGCTGGTATTGGGGCTGTTTTGAGAGATGATGCTGGTAAATTCGTTATGGCGATAGGGGAGAGGGTTATGAGTAGACTTAGATCGTGTGCTGCAGAATTGGTTGCTGTGATTATAGGGTTGGAGGAGGTTATTCAGGGAGGATGGCAGGTTACCAATTTTGAAACGGGTTGCGTGGAGTCAGTGAGTTTAGTGAATGGAGAGGTGGACTGTTTTGCAGAAAAAGGTGTTTTAGTTTAGAAAGTTAGAACGTTGTTTGCTTTAGTGAGCGTTGATGGGGCTGATGTGAGTTTTGTCCCAAGGTCTGCAAATAAGGTTGCAGACTCGATCTCAAAATATGTAGCTCGTTTACAGAGACGTTTTTCTTGGTTGGGGGTTGAGTTCAATTGACTCATAGATGTCATTATTGGTGACAGACTCGTTACTTATTCTAGTAGGAGGGATGAAAATGAGGAAGATACTTCCATCACCGATATTTCTAATTTTATATAATTCTTTTCTATCAGTTGAATAAAAATTCATCATTTCCTCTCCAAAAAAATATGTTTTACTCCGCTCTAAAACATATTTTTTTGTGTCATATTTACATCCATGTCTTCACCTTCCTATGTAGAAGAAAAAGAAATAACAGAATGGTCCCACCTCCAACTCAGAGAGAGATATGATTACGCTCTCTGTTCTTCTCTCTTCACATTTTTCATTCACACCCTTTCTCTCTTTCTTTCTTCTCCTTCTTCCTTCCCTCACCATCGAAATCCAGCCACCGATGTCGATCCAATCTCGCCGCAAAATCCTCCATCCTCCGTCGCCGTAACCGTTGTATTTCCCGCTCAAACTTCGCCGCACTTCAAAACCAAGCCAAGTACTTCCTCCTCCAGCTCGGAGATCACTGTTAGTTCAATTAAAGTCCTCATGGCCATGAGAAGCGTCAGCGTTGACACCATCAACGCCGCCGCAACCGCCATCGTCTCCGCCGAAGCGCGCGTGCAGCCTACCTCCGTTCCCGTAACTACCTTCGCCTCTAGTCTTTTCTGTTACTCTCTTGCGCAATTTGCATGTTGATTTTCGGTGTTTCTGTTTTCAATTCGGTTGTGATTTTTATGGTGGTGAGGAAAAAGTAAAAAAGAGAGGGATCTTGTTCTTTTTATGTTGTTGAATGCTGAAACTGAACGAGTAGGTAACTTTTGGTACATGAAAAAGTAAAAAGTTGAGTGCTTTGGAGTCTAGAATTGAGTTTGGAAAGCAAGTAATAATGCAACAATTTGCTCATCAAAATAAAAAAAGGAGCTTTAGATCAAGTAAATGTTTTGGTGTGTTTTTGATGTAGAAGTTGGATTGGATTCATGATATTCTTTAAAGGTGTCAAGCAGTCATTTTTCTGTAAATCTTCGACGAGATGTCGATAAGCTTTGTAGCTTTGAACTTGGGTCAAGGATAGTTGAAGTCATGGAATTGTGCTGTTACCATAGCATTGCAATGTTAAATGATTGATTTTAAGTTTGTTGTGCAATGTGTATACTGTGACTTCTAGACAGAAGTGTACACTTGGTTTGAATAATGGTGAGGGCCTGGGGGTATGATTTTGTTCTGTGAGTACAGTAAAATCTTTGTCTAAGAATGGTTCTTTCCTCTATTTTAGTGAATATGTTCTACTATTCTCTTTGTAGTTGTCGTTAATTAGTTAACTGTTTGAAGTCAATAATTGATTATGTTGATTGTTTGTACCAATGTGTATGGTCTAGCTTTTCAAGGAGGCAATAATTCAGTACCCTTGCGAAACTGGTGCATTTTGGGTTTGAATCATGTTTAATTGATTATATTGATTGTTTGTACCAATATGCATCAACGAGTGTAACAGTTTAATTGAAGACATTCTTGTGCTGAGATAACAATTTGATACATGCAATCATGTTATGCTTGAGTGTTACTAGGTAGAATTGATCTCAATCATGCATACGATTATATAGCTGAAGGTTTGAGTTATTGACAGTTTTTTGTTATTTAACTACAGAAAAGAAGATGGGGAAGTTGCTGGAGCGTGTATTGGTGTTTTGGGTATCAGAAAAACAGCAAGCGAATTGGTCATGCAGTCCTTGTTCCCGAGCCTACAGTACCAGGGGTTGCAGTTCCTGCAGCTGAAAACCAAACTTCCTCAACTTCTATTGTACTTCCCTTCATTGTCCCTCCTTCTTCTCCTGCATCTTTCCTGCCATCTGAACCACCATCGTCTACTCAATCACCTGGTGGATTCATGTCATTCGCTGCCCTTTCTGCCAATGCATACTCTCCAGGCGGAGCTCAGATTATGTTTACCATTGGCCCTTATGCATATGAGACCCAATTAGTCTCACCACCCGTATTCTCTACATTCAACACTGAACCATCAACTGCTCCATATACTCCTCCTGAATCTGTGCAACTGACTACACCTTCATCCCCTGAAGTGCCATTTGCTCAGCTTCTGACATCTTCGCTGGACCGAAGTCGTAGACTCAGTGGTGGCAGTCAGAAGTTTGCATTGACCTATGGCAAATTCCAGCCTTACCAACAATATCCAGGAAGCCCGGGTGGCCAACTCAGATCACCCGGATCAGTAATATCAAATTCTGGTACATCTTCTCCTTTTCCTGACAGATATCCAGTGCTTGAATTTCACATGGGGGAAGCTCCCAAACTCTTTGGGTTTGAACATTTCACTGCTCATAAATGGGATTCAAGGTTAGGTTCTGGATCATTAACACCAGATGGTGCGGGGTTGGGTTCCAGGCTAGGTTCTGGGACGCTAACGCCAGACGGCTATGAGCTAGGTTCAAGGCTAGCTTCTGGATCTATGACCCCTAATGGTGTGGGAATTGGTTCCAGGCTGGGTTCTGGATGTTTGACACCAGATGGTACAGGGCCTGTATCTAGAGAAGCTTTCCTTCTGGAGAACAATATCTCTGAGGTGGCATCCCTGGCCAACTCTGAGAGTGGATGCCAAAATGATGGAAATGTATTTGATCACAGGGTGTCATTTGAATTGACTTGTGAAGATGTTGCGTGCTGTCTAGCAAATAAATCAGGTGCATCATTTAAAACTGCATCAGATTCATCAAAGGATAAGTCGGCTGAATTCCCAAATCAAAGACATGGTTCATCAATAACAGATAAGTCGAGTGCTGGGGACAGTTTCAGTAGAATTCCTGAAAATGCTTTGGGAGATGGGGAAGATCATTGTTATCGGAAGCATAAATCAATCACGCTTGGGTCAACGAAAGACTTCATTTTTGACAGTACAAAAGCTGATGTTCCCAATAAGTCGAACCTTGGCTCAGAGTGGTGGGCAAACAAAAACGTTGCTGCTATGGAATCTAAACCTGGCAATGACTGGACTTTCTTTCCAATTCTGCAAGCTGGAGTTAGATGACATAGGAGGATTCAACATTCACTTCACCTCCCCATCTGATGTATAGTGTTGTAAAACCTCAGATGACATTGATGATTAATGGATGGAAGGCAGAGGTGTGTTTCTTATGACCTGGAAAAAAGAGATATATGCAGAGAGGAGATAGATTGTAGAATTGATAGTGTGAGTACTAAAACCATTCTTTAGAATATTTCTTTACTTGATGTTATACAAAGGGATATAATTCACTTGTAGTGTTGTGTTCTGGATTATTTTTTCCTCAATGTGTAATAAAGAAAAGTTCTTTACCCCCATGAATGTTCTGTTTTGGTTCATAATCTCTGTTTTCTCGATATTTTCTTTTTCTGTTCATGATTCTTTGATGATAGAAATCTAACAAACTTGGTGTCTTAAATATGTAGGGCTTGAACTTCATTCTCTGTTCTAACGTTTGTAGGGTAATGTAAGTTGGTGCCAACACTTGTAATGCTGGCTAAGGATAACCATGTATATATAGATATGATTGATTAAAGTTTGCTGGGTACTAATGGCCAAACCTAATGTCCTTGTCCTTCCCCACATGCCCAAATTCAGATTATAGGCTTGAATTTAGAAGGAACCAGGCTGTGACCAACAAACCAGGAGACCATGATAATCAACAAAGAAATAGAGCCAACGGCCATTATTTTCAGGACCAATTCTAACATTTTCTGGATCAAAATCCAACCTCATCACTATCAAAATGTTGTTATAGAGAAGCATATACTAGTGTGGCAAATTACAGACCAAAAGATCTATCTCTCTATCAATGCACAATTGAGACCAATTCTCATTTGGTTTTTGGCTTCTATGTGGTGAAGGTTCAACCTTGTTGGATAAGGAAGGTCATCTTGGACTTTTTATTTGTCATTGTTTCCTAGTTCTATTTATTAATTTCATATGAAAATGATATATACCTGCAGAAGCTAACACTACCCGTGAAATACTGAACACTCTTTTGATGTCTATACTTCAATAATGTCTGTCACATGATTAAGACTTAAACTATCTCTTATGGCATCTAAATTGGTTTTTTCGATTTTTTGTGATTTTGTTTGCTTCTTTACTAATATTGACGATCAAAAACCGAACAAGTTAGTCTAGAAATGAACTATTTTAAAACCCATATTACATTTCTAATTTTTTCTGCATATCACCTGGATAGAGTTGCGATTAAAGAAACACCTTCAAGTAATTGACATTTAACAAAACATAGCAGTCTTATTTAGCTTAGCTATGAACTGGGGCTGCTCTTACCCATACTGCAAAAAATAATAGAAAGCTGTAAACATGTTTGATGAGTCATGAGTCATTAGCAGATTGAGTAGTCACGTTTCCATCCAATGCCAACAAAACATAAATATATAGGTAGCATATACAGATCGATTAACATTATCTCTTTGTCGCTCTCGCCTACATATGTTAGAAATTTTGTTCTCATTTACTAAAGTCAGCAGAATAAGATCACCAGATCCATGAACAGTCGTGCTGCACTAAAACACAGCAGACACATAAGAGAGCAACCGGTTATGATGTATTCCGAGCTTTACATCATTAGATTTGTGTTCTTAAGCCGATCTTAATGTTCAAAACGCGAAGTATGTCATGCGCTGAAATATGATAGAATGTAATGTAAGTAGAGTTTATAAACTGATGTGACGGTTTACGGTTGCATTATACTGTTGCAACCCCTAATATATTACTGCCACCTTCTACCGACATTGTTAATCTAAGACCCTGATTGGTACAACCTAGGACCGAGCAACACCAAGAGGGCAAAAGTTACTATATATAGTAGATTAACAGACAGAGATTATAAATTTAGGACCCATGCTTCACCCATATTGTCGTGAAAGCCTTTATCTCTTTCTTTTTGTTTATTTCTGAGTTTCTCAGATGTGGGAAATGAGAAGAATCTCCACTGATTACAGTGATCCTCATTTGTTTTATCAACCAAAAAAGATATTAGAGCCTATAAATGATGGATGTCCATCTGATCCAAAATCATCAACCTTCTTTTTCATCAAGTGTTTGGTTTTGATTTTTTACAGCTGCAGAAGACAGACATGGATTAGCAGCTTATATAGCTCTTTCCCATTACACCACCTAATTCTTTAAGGTGAGGATTTAATTGTTTGAGCTGTTTTTTTTCTTGTTTCCTTTTCTGAAGTTGAATGGAATTGAATCATGTGGTTCTCTTTTTTCCTATAAAGATTTTGTAATGCTACAGTAGTATTTCACATGTGTGTTTTCTCAGATGAGCTTATAACCTCATTGCCTTTTTTTCGGTAAAACATAATCTCATTGCTTGGACATGAATGATTGGCAGTCTGCTTTGTTTTCTTCCTTAATTTCTAGTCCTGTTATATAGATTTATAGATATCATAAGCTATGGGAATTAAAGTGATAGACAGTTTCAACTTTCAACCTAATTGGCTAGCTGATACAAGTTGTATTTTATACCGTTGATCAAGTTTCCAATGAAATGATGCGTTGCTGTTTCACATTCATGACATGACCTTGTATATGTATCCAATACAGTCTTATTGTTAATTGGTTTTCCTGTTTAGGGCCTCTAAGATTTTGAGCTTCTTAAGTTGTAAACATGGCAATGGCTTCTTCTGTCAAAGTGGTTCTTGGATCAATTGCCTTTGCAGTCTTCTGGATATTGGCAGTGTTTCCAGCTGTCCCCTTTCTCCCCATTGGGAGGACAGCAGGGTCTCTTTTAGGGGCAATGCTGATGGTTGTGTTCCGAGTCCTAACTCCGGATCAAGCTTATGCTGCTATTGATCTCCCAATTCTTGGCCTTTTGTTTGGGACAATGGTTGTAAGTATCTATCTTGAAAGAGCAGATATGTTCAAGTATTTGGGGAAGTTGCTCTTATGGAAAAGCCAAGGAGCAAAGGACTTGATATGTAGGGTATGTTTGATCTCTGCCATTTCAAGTGCTCTTTTCACCAATGACACCTCTTGTGTGGTTTTGACTGAGTTTGTACTAAAAGTTGCAAGACAACATAACTTACCACCTCATCCATTCCTGCTTGCACTTGCCTCCAGTGCAAACATTGGTTCTGCAGCAACCCCAATTGGCAATCCTCAGAACCTGGTTATAGCTGTCCAGAGTAACATTCCTTTCGGAAATTTTGTTATAGGAATTTTCCCTGCAATGCTTGTAGGAGTTTGTGTGAATGCTGTACTTCTTTTGTGTATGTACTCGAAGTTGTTGTCTATCCAGAAGGATGTGGAAGATGCAACTGGGGAGGTTGTCGTGGAGGAGGATGTGAGTTCTCATCGGTTTTCACCAGCTACACTGTCACATTGTGCATCCTTCAACTCTCAGGAGCTGAACTCTAGACTAGAAACCAGGAGTGTGCTAGATTCACCAGTTATTGAAAATCTTAGGAACCGTGTGCCTTCAGCTGAGGCTGAAATCAAGAGGGTTTCTAGCACTGGTGCTTTTGAGTCTGCAAGAAATTCAACTGCATCGAAGACTGAGGAGACAAATAATGTGGCTTCCCTAAAAAAGGAGGAAACAGTTCTGAAAAAGACTCCATCAAAGGAAAGACTTGGAGATACTTGTACTACTACAGAGGCTTTGGAAGGAAAGGAAACTATGACAACAAAATGGAGAAGGATGTTGTGGAAATCTGGCGTTTATCTTGTTACCATAGGAATGTTGGTTGCTCTTCTTATGGGCCTGAACATGTCATGGTGTGCGATTACTGCTGCACTTGCACTAGTTGTTCTTGATTTCAAGGATGCTCGGCCAAGCCTAGAAAAGGTACATTTGAGAAAAATGGCAATGGTTTAGACTACAGAATATAACTGTTGATAAGTTTTAACCAATGACCCTCATGATTGAATTAGTTCATTTCTCTTATTTGATCAGGTATCCTATTCACTTTTAATTTTCTTCTGTGGTATGTTTATAACTGTGGATGGCTTCAACAAAACCGGTATTCCAAGTGCTCTTTGGAACTTCATGGAGCCCCATGCGAAAATTGATCATGTTGGCGGGATAGCAGTTCTTGCTGTTACCATACTTCTACTATCAAACGTGGCTTCAAATGTGCCAACTGGTAATGCTGATGCTCTATCCCATCTATAAACTTAGTTATTACCGGTTTCATGATAATATCGGTCTGTTTGATGAGATAAAGTTTCAGAATCAAGAGTTGTTGCGTCATATAACTACTCTTAACTGTCTAATAACTCGTATTGGTTATTATAGATGTGCATATGTTTCTGTTACCTAAATGCTTGATCTCAGTGTGATTGGCCTTCTGCTGGAAGCCCTTTAGAGAAGGGACTGAATGTTGTATTTGCTAGAAGATAATCTTCTTTGATGAGGCAAGTGCTCTCAGGTAACTGATGAAGAATGACGCATCTCAATTTGTGATTGAGATTAGAACCACAAAAATAGTCTCATAAGTCAAAACAATTTGAGACATCCAACATTTACAAATTTGATGTGAACCATACTACTCAAGAGCCTAGTGTAACAGTACTCTTGCGAGATTGGTCATTTTTCATTTACATGCCTGCAGAACTTGGGTATTTATGAGTGCTGTCAAGTCCTAATGTCCTCAAACTTCTTGCTGATCAGACTTTGAACATGTTCTTTTTGTGCAGTTCTCTTGCTTGGAGGACGAGTGGCAGCATCCGCGGCTTTAATATCAGTAGCGGATGAGAAGAAGGCATGGCTGCTTCTAGCTTGGGTGAGCACCGTAGCAGGAAACCTCTCACTTTTGGGATCAGCAGCCAACTTGATAGTATGTGAACAGGCTCGGCAAGCTCCACACCTTGCATACAATTTGTCATTCTGGAGCCATCTCAAGTTTGGGGTGCCCTCCACTATTATAGTCACTGCTATTGGTTTGACACTGATAAGATGACATTGTTGGTAATGCAAGATATGGTTCTGTAGAATGTTTTGCATAAAGATGAAGATCAATGTCAGATGCACCAGAAAGTGATGTGTTTCTTTGGTTGTATTGACTGTTTTGGTTCAAAATGAAAATTCGTAAGTCTCCATCGGGCCTCTTAATTGGAAAATTTAGGCCTTGAACCCAAGCTGAAAGCGGTATACTTAACCTTAGGGACATGATTTGGAAACAAACTTAAACAAGCTGCTTAGCGTAGCTTCACAACATGGTTTGTTGCATTCTCACAATCACAATTCAAATACACAAAGACAGCCAGTGTCAAATTATCAACTTGTCAAATTATCAACCAATTAACCCTGGTTAAGATTGAAGGTTGAGCAAGATGAACCTAAGTAAAGCATCCATTCCCAACACCCCTCAAAATCTAATTGATCATTTCTATTGAGTCTCTATCTCTAGTCACCTTCAACTAGCATATGTAAGGATGATTGTTTCTTAAACATTCCAAATACTTGTCCTTCTCATGAAAAACGGTAGTTCGACTTCAACCTACCAATTCGTATCTTGGTTCGATTAGATTGTATCAATTAAGAGAAGTAAATCTTTGTTTTGGACAAAAGACCATGTATTTGATTGCTACAAAACAATGGTATGTCATATCAGCAAAACTCGATTCCATCTATATTTTGGGAAATAATGCCACAAGAAAACACCATGTCTTTGATGAGTGTGTAAATGTGCTTTTCTAGTTAAAGTTGGGTATCCAATCAAGTTGTCTCCTTCTATCTCTTAGAACATATAGAACACATGTAATCGATTTTGTTTGAAGGAGGCACATACAATCAAGTTGTCGCCAGATTATATTTTACTTTTAGCACATTCATGAAACTATTATCATTTTTTTTTAAAAAAAAGGAAGCCAGGTTGCTATCTGCAATTCTGCATCACTTGTACAGTTATATGTTTTTGTTAAATCTAATTATTGCCATATAGGAAATACTGACTTTGAGTTTGAGTCATGATAATTACAAATGCGCTTTAATGAACACTACTAGATATCATCATCATACATGTATGTTATTATGATAGCAAGGCCTCAAGAAAAGGAATCTATCAATGTTCAGTTAATCTGAGACCTTCAACTAGAAAATATAGCATATGTAATACATTCTCAAGTTAAGATGTATTTCTAATTGTAAACTTGCCGTGTACAATGTAATATACAATCGATTCATGCATTATACGTATATCATTACCAAACGACACAAATATTATTTGTTAGGTTTTATTTATATATCTGATATTAATACAAATTGTTTAGTTATACAAATTGTGCAAACAAATATTCCCATCAGAAACAAGTAAAATGAAAACGATTGATTTTTTTGTAATGTAACGAAAATAACACAATTATCTACCAAACCACAAAACAAACAATCCAAATAATAATTGAATCACACACAAGAGGTTGATCTAAAATTTAAGATCAGATACACTTTGTTCACAAACCACCATTGGCAAAAGTATGATAACAGTAAGGGAAACTTATATCAACAGTATATCAAATTTGCTCAACTAATAATTAAGTTGTCTGAACTTTGTTAAATAACACATTAGTATATGAACTAATAAGTTAAGTTTAATTTTTGTACATGTCGCTATAACACCATTAAAAGTAATTGTTACTTTTTTTTCATTTCTTTTAAAGAGGTGTTGTTGAATGTTTACTTCTAAGGGCTGTGCTTTTCTTATAACGACAATTAATTTTATTACTCTTGTCCCATTGAAATGGTAGTCCTTCTCTTGCTCCAAACCACCAGCCTTAAACGCGTACCCAACGCATTAGTCGTCAGTCCACCGCTACAGTCCAAGTCCACAATAACTATATTCTTCTGGATGACACTGCAAAATGTACAGGCTCATTATAAGCCAATGTCATCAAAACAACCAAGTCAAACATTGTGCATTACCGTTCTATAGAGATAAGAAAGCATCCAGATTTCTAAACAAACACAAATTCTACCACGATGACTAAAATTTTTGTAGGTAATATAAAATGAATGTAGGTGAATTCTAATCGAAATCCCAAATAGATATGAGAATATGTCCTTTAATTTTTAAGACAAGGAGACACCTAATTAAGTCCTTAAAAACACAATTATGAGGAGACGATTCAAAAAACATAAACCATCTCAATCAATTGACGTTGTGCAGTTGTGCTTTATGTAGATTGAAGAGACTTCTTTCTCAAAATCCACATACTGCTGCTCACTAAGACTCAGTACTAGCTCCACTGCTGTCAAAAGTGATTAGATCGATCCATTCCAGTACCAGCTACAATTCCCTTTTCTTTAAGAACATAAGCAATAAATCATCTTAGTATGTAATTCGTGTTGTTACAATTAGTCTGGAATTTATCATCGTTTCCCTGAGCTTTTGTCTACGTATGAATATCAGATATTACTAAGCATTGTGAGTTTGAAGCTATCAACACTATTGAAAAATTCTCTTAACTGACGAAACTATAACTATGAGTGAAATCTTTTTATCCTCTTTAAAAGAAAGAAAAAAATCTCAGAAAAAAATAACTTTTAACGGTGTTATAACGAAATGTACGAAAATTAAGCTTAACTTATTAATTTATGTATTAATATGTTATTTAATAAAATTCAAAAACAAAGTTGGTATAATATTGTTGTTATAGTACCACTTCATCAATCATTTCCCAAAAAAAGTTTAAAATAAAAATTATATAAAATTGAAAAAGAAAAAAAACACAGACAGATACTCTCATTTCCCATAAAAAATTGAAAAAAAAAATTATATAAAATTAACACAGACAGATACTCTCATTTCCCATAAAAAATTGAAAAGAAAAATTATATAAAATTGAAAAAGAAAAAAAACACAGACAGATACTCTCTCTCTAAAAGCGATTCTCTTCAGTCTTTCAATGCAAGAGAAGAATACTTCAAATTCCTCCAAATCCAAATCCCTAATCTTTTTGATTTCTAGGGCTCTGTTTCTTCTGAGCTACCTTAACTTTTCACAACCTCATCAAATTCTTCAGTCCCCTGAGATTTGTGTTCAAGTTTAACCCAGGTGGTTTCAGCAAGCTCGGTTTTTTATGCAGCTTCTGAGAATTTGAGTAAGGTTCATTTCATTTCTTATGTAAATTTAAAGTAAATTACTGATTTTTGTCTAAGTTGGTTAGTGGGTGATTCTGTTTCAAGTGTTTATGATACTTAGTTGCAAGTAGATCTGTGTTGTGAGCTTGTGCTTTTGAGAAATTTGGGGAAGGAATTTGAAGTGAAAGTTTGGAACTTTCGTTGGTTACTGTTGGTTTGAATTTTGGTAATGAAAATTTGGGGCAATGGGTCTGTTATGGATTCTGTAATGGAGTTTCAATGGACTCAATTGGATGAGTTCTTGAGGGGTAGGTTGGAAATTGTGGGATTTGTTTTCCTTTTGGTGGGTTTAATTTGAAGCCAAAGAGAGCTTGGTTTTAGGATCAGGTAGCAGTGGGTTTGAGCTGATTTAGTCTATTTAGGAGACTTGCTGTTGAGTTCAGTATGGTAATGGGTTGGTACGTATTGTAGATATGTAGTGTATAAATTAATTGGTCTTTTTGATTAACAAGATTTTTCGTTCTAGGATTGAGGTCCTAGTGTGGCTAAGTTAGTTTAGAGTTTGTTTGGATATAGTTATTGAAAGTTCAGCCATTACCTTGCAGATTTTTGTTATGTGCTGACTTGATTGGAGCTTGTTGGGAGTCATAGCTTCCCTAGTTCCTGTCTGATGAAAGTCGTTTCCGGTGTGCATAACTGAATGTTCTGATAGTGTCAAGTGCATTCATAGGTGGACTAAGTGATTAATAAGTTGAGGGAAGCTTTTGTCATCAGATGCTGTTATAATATATGTGGTAATGCTGGTAGACGGATTAACTTCAAAGTAGTGGCCCTTTGATTCTCAAAGCTTTTTATGAGAAATATGCCTTCATGGTGGGGGAAGTCGTCATCCAAAGAAGCAAAAAAGAAGTCAGGGGGAAAGGAAAGTTTCATTGATTCATTGCATCGGAAATTCAAGTTTTCATCTGAAAGTAGAGTGAATAGTAGATCTGGAGGGTCTCGAAGACCATGTAGTGATGCCCTTTCAGAAAAGGGATCTCGATCTCCTCTAGAATCAAGATCTCCTTCACCCTCCAAACAAGTTGCAAGAACTCAAAGTTTTGCAGAAAGGAGTATTGCTCAACCACTTCCACTTCCTGGTCAACATCCTGCTCATGTGGGACGTACAGATTCTGGGATTAGTATATCACCAAAGCCAAGATCAGAGAAAAGCTCTAAGCCATCATTGTTTCTACCTCTCCCGAGACCTCGGTGCATTGGTGGGAGACCAAATTGTACAGAGTTTGACGGAGATATGAATACTGGTTCAGTTTCCAGTGAAACCTCTGTTGAAAGTGAATATCCAGCTGACTCAGGTCACCGTAGTCCTCAGGCAATTGACTATGAAACTGGAACTAGAACTGCAGTGGGCAGTCCTTCCAGGTGCGCTTTCATTTATTTTTGATGCCATCATGCTACTGCTCTGCTTCTTTTATTTATGCATGACAATGTAGTGTTTGATAGTAGTTTTTTTAGCCTGCTTCTAACAAATTTACTGCTATTGTGCTGAAGTTCGATGCTCAAGGATCAATCCTTCACTGTTGCCCCAGTAATCTCAAGAGAGGCAAAAAAACCAGCCAACATATCATTCAGCAATCAAGTTTCCCCTACATCGCCAAAGCGGAGACCCTTGAGCAGTCATGTGCCAAATCTCCAGGTTCCTTTTCAAGGAGCTTTCTGGAGTGCCCCTGACAGCTCCATGTCGAGTCCTTCTAGAAGTCCAATGAGAGCATTTGGAACTGAGCAAGCTGTGAACTCTGCTTTCTGGGCTGCCAAAACATATACAGATGTCACCATTGCAGGATCTGGCCACGGCTCCAGTCCAGGTTCTGGTCACAATTCTGGACATAATTCAATGGGAGGGGATATGTCGGGACAGTTGTTTTGGCAGCAAAGCAGGGGTAGCCCTGAGTATTCTCCAGTACCTAGTCCCAGAGTGACAAGCCCCGGCCCAGGCTCAAGAATTCATAGTGGTGCTGTTACACCTATTCATCCTAGAGCAGGTGGGACTCTCAATGATTCGCAGACAGGCTGGCCTGATGATGCAAAACAACAAAGTCACCGTTTGCCTCTTCCTCCAGTAACAATTTCAAATGCATCACCCTTTTCTCATTCAAATTCAGCAGCAACATCTCCTTCTGTGCCACGAAGTCCTGGACGGGCAGAAACTCCAGCGAGCCCTGGTTCTCGGTGGAAAAAGGGAAAGCTGCTGGGTAGAGGCACATTTGGACATGTTTATGTCGGTTTTAATAGGTACACTCACATCTATCTACTTTCTCTCTCTCAAGTTACTATATTTCCTGGTAGTCAGTTTTCTAAGGAATATAATTGGAAACAGTACCTTCAAAGTTCAAACGTATCTAGTACCTAATATTGATGAAATCTCTTGATATATTGTTTGGCTATATTCCAATGACACCTGCTTGATGATTTTAGCGACTGTGGGAAAAATAAACAAATATGTTTTCTCTCATATATACTGATAAATAAACTCTTGACCTTTTTAGTGAAAGCGGAGAAATGTGTGCAATGAAGGAAGTGACATTATTTTCTGATGATGCAAAGTCTAAGGAAAGTGCAAAGCAATTGATGCAGGTATCATCCTGTTCTTGCTGGTTTTTTACATTGATATTTCGATGGTTGATGTAGTTTCCATCTTTTGTTTCGACTTTTGTGTGTTTTAATGTTTTGCTAGGAAATCGCTTTGTTGAGCCGTTTAAGGCATCCAAACATAGTGCAGTATTATGGGTCTGAATCAGTAAGTCTTTACGTCCATTAGCATTTCAGATTGTGTAAATTTTACCTTTTTATTCATCTTGTTTTTGGTATTGTATTTTTTGCGTAAGCCATATTGTCAATTAGAGAAATAAGAGTGACTTTGAAGAAGTCCATACTTATATTCAGTACTTATTAGCTTACAGTTCAGTACAGACGTTAAGCACGATACTCCACAATAAAATATCAGTTAAAGATTTAAGTAACAGTTGTGATGTACGTTATGTAACATTGTAGTTATCCAATAACAGGTTGGTGACAAGCTGTATATATATTTGGAGTATGTATCTGGTGGTTCTATATATAAACTTCTCCAAGACTATGGGCAATTTGGTGAACTTGCAATTCGTAGTTATACTCAACAAATCTTGTCAGGGCTCGCATATTTGCATAGTAAAAATACCGTCCACAGGTGAATGTCTCTACTCACTCTTGTTGTAGTATTCATGAGTTCAACAGTTGCCAAATATCAGACATACTGATCTCTTGTAATTTACTTAACTTCAAGTATCTTCCATGTTTGTAAAAAAATTTTTGTATACAGGGATATTAAAGGAGCAAACATACTTGTAGACCCAAATGGCCGTGTCAAGTTGGCGGATTTTGGGATGGCAAAGCATGTAAGCATGTGTAGAATTTTTGTATTAAGTGATGTTATATTAATCAAGTTATGTGTGGTATTAGGAGAATAAGATTCCCTTTTTGGTGTTGCACTATGGTCTGTATTATCACCTTCATATTCCTTTGAGAGCATATTTAATCTTGCTCAGAAATATTAGTGAATGCATGCAATTTGTTCCTCAGTTTATTCTATACCAAAGTCTTCATGCTTAACCTTAATTACGGGATGGTATGCTCAGCCTTTACTAAATAATCTTATTTTGTATGCTTTGCAGATTACCGGGCAGTCATGCCCTTTATCATTTAAGGGAAGTCCTTACTGGATGGCACCTGAGGTTAGTTTGATTGAAACTTTTATCTTTATGACTTCCCAACTCGCTGTTTGATGGATTACTTAATGTTCACTTCCGTTGCTTCGCAGGTTATAAAAAATTCAAGTGGTGCTAACCTTGCTGTGGATATATGGAGTCTTGGGTGCACTGTTTTGGAAATGGCTACAACAAAACCACCTTGGAGCCAGTATGAAGGGGTAAGAACTTCAACATAAAAATGAATGCTTTCATTTTATTCGTTAATTTTGTTATAGTTGATAAAGTAGTATGGGGTTCAACTCCAAAATCAATTGGCAATAGAAAGAGTAGCCCAAACCCTTATGAGCCCACAGACAAGACCCTATTTTCCTGATGTATGATAAATATCTCAACACGGTCCCGCACGTGTGGCGACCCTTCAAGCCTAACACGTGGACAACCTTAAGAATGACGTGGAGTGCGTGTGACAGGTAACACTAACACGTGTATGTGGGTAATCTGTTATGATACCATGATAAAGTAATTGGGGTTCAACTTCAAAACCAATTAGCAATGAAGAGAGTATCCCAAGCCCTTATAAACCACAGACAATGTCCCATTTTTCCTGATGTGGAATTGATATCTCAACACGCCCCCGCTCGTGTGATAAATTTTCAAGCCTAACATGTGGACAACATTTTGGGTTGACGTGGAGTTCGTGTGGCCTTTGGGCTTGACACGTGGACGTGGGTAACCCGTTCTGATACCATGATAAAGTAGCTTGGGGTTTAACTCCAAAACCAATTGGTAATAGAGAGAGTAACCCAAACCCTTATAAGTCGACAGACAAGACCCTATTTTCCCGATCTAGACAAGACCCTATTTTCCCTATGTAGGATAAATTTCTCAACAATAGGCAATAGAGGGAGTCTCCCTTGAATTTGAGACTTATCATTTAGCATTTGTCTTGTGTACCGATGCTTACTAAGAATAAGTTGAGTAAATTTGAAGTGTGCTCTTAATTTGTTTATTTTCCTTGTGTAATATTTCCTTTATGGAACACAGGTTGCTGCCATGTTTAAGATTGGAAATAGCAAGGAACTGCCAGCAATTCCAGATCACCTCTTGGATGATGGAAAAGATTTCATAAGGCAATGTTTACAGCGAAATCCACTTCATCGTCCTACTGCCGCCCAGCTCTTGGAGCATCCTTTTGTGAAATATGCAGCACCTTTGGCAAGACCTATATTGGGCCTTGAGCCTTCTGATTCACGTGCTGGGGTTGCAAATGGAGTGAAATCTCTGGTATGTATTCCATATATATGACACTAATTATGTAGATCCACAGGCTCACAGATATACTGTGGGTCTTTACGGATTGATTTCTCTAGCACGTGTTGTTTTAATCTTTGTTTTATTAAAATTATCAGGGCATTGGGCAAGCAAGAAATTTCTCCAATTTGGATTCAGACAGGCTTGCAATTCACTCATCTAGAGTTTCAAAAACTCATCACCATACCAGGTTCCTCTCTCTCTCTGTGTTTATATGTATACACACAGTTGATGATGCTTTATTAACAAGTCTTCGTGTGATCTTGTTTGACTTCATGTCAGTGAGATCCATATTCCAAGGAACATGTCATGCCCCGTGTCACCTATAGGAAGCCCTCTATTGTACTCCAGGTTGCCACCTCACTTAAATGGAAGAATGTCACCGTCTCCTATATCTAGCCCGCGGACCACTTCAGGCTCATCCACGCCTCTCATTAGTGGCAGTGGTGGCATTCCATTAATTCACCTTAAACAGTCTATAAATTTGCAAGAGGGTTTTGGAGGCATTTCAAATTCCTCAAACGGTGTCTATGGTTATGGCCTCTCCTTTCATGATTCATCTCCTGACATGTTTCGAAGGAAGCAACCAGGGTCTCCCATCTTCTCAGAACTGGTGTCTTCTGAAAATGATCTTGCAAACAAGTTTGGAAGGCCTGCATATACAGAGCAGTACAATGGACAGTCAGTGTTGGCTGATCGTGTGTCTCACCAACTCCTTAAGGATCATGTTAAGATTAACAGACTGGATTTAAGTCCCAAGTCTCCTTTGACTAGCCGGACAAATGGTGTCTGACTTATTTTCATGGAATCACCATTCAGATCAAGCTGTCAAGCTATGAAGATATCAGACCAGTTTTTGAATGTACCAGATCAATTACCCATCACTTTGGACTGCAAAATAAGGATCCAAAGCAGAACAAATGTGGAATAAGGTTGAAGCTCTGGAAAGTAAAAGTGAGTGGAAGCAGATAACTCTGTTTGCATTGTTTAGTTTTCAACCATCCAGCACTTGCTAAGCTATGCCGAGGTACGAAAACTGATTCTGGAGTTATGCATATGAAGCTCACTTCCTGACATATAATAAACTCACGAAGTACATACAACATGATGTGGCTTTGACTTGTATAGATGAGTGCTTGACTGATTGGAGCTATGACTAGGTGATTGAGCCTGATAAAGATGGGTTCTGATGATCCATTTTGATGCGGTCCTTCTGTGAGAATAACTCGAGGCAGCAAGAAGTGTATTTTTGAGATGTTCATATAGAGAAAACGTAAAGCTAAGGGGTAATACCATTAGCTTTTGAACCATTTTTTGGGGGTCAGAAACTGCATTTGGCTCTAGGTTAAGGAGAGTTAGTCCGGTAGTTTTGAAGACTGTAAATTCTGTTCTCGACATTGTCAAACATTGTGGGCTCATGTAACATTTTATACGGTTGTACCTGATTTGCTGTATAAGTGGTATGTTCTGTACTTCTCATCAGTCAAGAAATGAAGAAATCTAACCACTTGGTCATATATTTTCTGGAGTTCTTTAGCGAAAGAGATTGAGTGTGGAGAACCCATGGAGAGGGAGATGTTTTTCTCAGTAGGGAATTCCACAACATTTTTGCTGCTAAACAAGGGATGTCATATAGCCCAAAAGTGAAGACAATTGTTGTAGAACTCATGAACTTGGTTACTTGCTGCTATGAGCTTGACGTCTTAACCTCACTTGGATAAGTCCGAGGGATCCAAGAGACTTTTTCCAAGATTGAAACATGTCAAACCTAACAGTTCGATCATATTGAAATACTAAAATGATCCTATTAGTCATCTCCGAGTATCTGAGTATGAGAAATTTTCAAAGAAAAATTCAACATTGATTCGTTTTACAATATGAGAAAATATTCATAGATACAATCGTACAAAGAGTTTCAATCATGATCTTTTTCTTCTGTTTGTCTGATTAACTTGGAATTTTCTGCAAAATTATTTTAATTTAACGATAATTATCATGGCAAAAAGACAGCAAATATATCATATATGATGCGAGTCAAGTCGTGTTGCTTTTAAAAATAAGTCCCGCTTAGCCCAAAACTCTGCTACATATTATTTTTTGGGTCTGATACATGTACAAATTGTTCAATGCTGATCATTTGCCTGGCATAATTTTCCTTTTTGTTACGTATGGAGAGATTCACAGACCTTCTTGTCCTGACCTTTCTCCCTTTCATCAACATTTTCCAATCTGCCACTAATGTTGTAAGCTCATTGCAGTTGGACTCATGGACGACTCGGTTCACTTCTGCAAATGGCAAGGAATTACTTGTGGCAGACGGCATCAAAGAGTAACAACCCTAAACCTACCAGATGGTGAGTTGCATGGAACCATATCACCATACATTGGCAACATCTCACTTCTTAGGTTCATCAACCTTCAAAACAACTGCTTCTATGGCAACATTCCACACCAAGTTGATCGTTTGTTCCCACTAGTGGAGATATTTTCAAAATATATTTGTTATTAAAGAAATGAAAATGTATCATTTAAGTTTGTACATTTTGGATTTATTTGAATGAAGTGATATCACTCAAAATCAAATGGTACAAGTGAAAATGTACCTTACCATTTGAAGGGATGTATATACTTCTATATAAATGATTCATTCTAAGTGAATGAAGTAAGTTACAACATTCTATAGAAAATGGTAAGAAGATCTTGAGAAGTTCTAAGTCTTTAATATCCACCATTATCAATTTAAAACTATTAGTGCACATGTAGTTTCTAATAACGTTGAGTCATTTTGTAAATCTTATTTTGAGTGTTTATGTTGGTTTTCATGAGTGCAGGTCGAAGATCAATAACAATAATATATTGGACTTCATTGTTTTCTAAAGACATATTTGATAAACCTCCGTTGCACACTAGATAGTACGACAAATAATATCTTAAAGAATGCGTTGCTACAATGTGCGTCAGGAGCATAAACTCTCTCAGAGCATATGCATAGCGGGCAGCCATAATCATGGCAAACATCAGATTTTTGCTAGTTTGATGAACAGTTACAATGCAACAGGAAAAAAAGGTTGCTAAAAAGTTACTGGATCCACATCTCTCCACTAAACAATCAAGCAAGAAAGCAATCTTTGCTTGTCGGACTGATGGCAAGCAATTTGCTAGGACCCACGCATGTGGGCGCCCTTGCTCTGTTTTTTAACTGGCACGTGCAGCACACACGAGGTACAGAAAAAGAAAAGAAAAAAAAACAATCTGAATACGTACAATTGTGTGTTTCTTAGGTACGACAATCCGAGTTATGTGTTGAATCGTTTATCGTCGAAAATCTTATCAAAAATCTAATGATATTATTTGGCTGATAAACACATGTGTCACTTTTTGGTTAGTCAGAAATCCCATCGGAAATCCTATCGAAAATCTATAACATTATTTGGGTGATAATGACACTTGAAAATGTCACGTGTCGTTTGCTAATTGGTTGATTATCTTATATGAAATCCAAAAAAATGAAATATTAAATCGATGAATAGTGATTGCTAAATTGATGGAGCTGCACTACTGTATAAAAACAGACATAGAAAAACTATTTGCAGTAAATAGTAATTGATGGATTGATAGTTTTTTAGAAATGAATAAACTTCATTACGGGATAAACCCAAGAGCCAAACTAGCACAATAACCAACAGATAAGGAATAAAACACAAAAACTAGTCTCCTAAATCAACAGAGATATATGAACACAGTTTTCATGCCAACACAAAAAACCGACCTAGAGGTCGAGGTCATATTCCATCATTATGAGAGCAAGGGATCCCATCATTCCGGAGGGCATGAGTGAGGGAAGGTGGTGGCTGTGAAGCCCATCGCAGAGGATCCACCGATCCGAAGGCAAGGAAAGCAGCGCCATTTGCTACTCTATTCGCTTCTCTGGGAATCCAATTCCACATGCAGTTGTCAAACATGGAGCTTCTCCGTCTAATCTGTTGGATGATAAGATGAGTTCTCCAATTAACTCTACTATGACTTTTGTTAATTTCCGAAATCACATCTTCTGAATCCGATTCAAATATCACTTTCTTCAAATGCAAGGAAGCAGCTAAATTCGATCCGGCGAGTATGGCAGAAGCTTCAACTTCGGTGGTCGAACCACCTATGATGCACTAGTACGGGACACGGATACGGGTTCGATACGATACGTAGATACGTTTTTTATCGAAAAAATAGGATACGGGTACGTTTTGATATCATATATATATTTAATATAATTTAAAAATATATAGATAATTTTAATGGGAAATAACACTAAAGTAGCCTAATTTTACTAGATCTATCACAAAAAATTAAAATAATAAATAAATAAGAAAAATACAGAAGAATATTCAATTATAATCGTGAAAGAGTTAAAACAGAACAGTGATTCCTACAAATTCGATAAGATATTACTACAAAGAGTCAACAAGCTAGTATTAATTTGGTCAAAGTCTCCCTAAATGGTCTAGCATACGTTTGACTATCTTTGGATACATATCCATAACGTATTCCGTGCGTATTCGTATCGAATACAGGTGTCATACAACATACTAAAATTTTTACCGTATATGTGCATCACAGCGAACCACAACTCTCCCTTGAACATGTACCAGCTATCACTTCCCGATTAGAATCCCTGATCACAACACTAATTCCGGCTTGATTCGGAGGGTACCAGGAAGCATTAGAATTGATTTTGAAGTGCTCAATTGGAGGAGATTGCCAATTCCGATTCCGCAATTGGTTTTTCATCCTACCAGTAGCACTAGAGGCATGAAGATAATCCTTTGCAAGTTTTTTGAGGGAAAAAGCCGGCGAAACCTCTTGATGTTGATAATCAAACAAGGGCCTAGCTTTCCATATGAACCACCAGATCATACTAACCAATGTAAGTACATACTTCCTCTCACAATTACGAGTAATATGTTGAAGCGCAGTATATCCCTCCTGGTATAGGCCTAAACATGCCCTATCTCCTAGAAATGTCGTTTGGTGGAAATGAATTATCTGGACAAATCCCCGCCTCATATTCCAATGCTTCTCAACTCTGAGAAAAGCTTGATGTTTGGGAAATGAGTGTTGGAAATCTTGGGAATATCAATTGGCTCAACTTCGGTCACAATAATCTAGGAAGTAATTCATCCAATGATTTAGAGTTTAAAACATTCTTGACAAACTGCAACAATCTAAAGAGACTTCCATTTTGGTATATTTGAATAATTGGGTGAGGTACCGAAGGGAGTGTTTCGGAACATCATTGGATGGAAATACAAAACTTTGTGGTGGTGTTCCGGAACTGCAGCTACCAGCATGCCCCATCAATTTGCTAAAAAAAGAGAAACGTGAATGGTTTCAAACTGAAGTTCACAGTTTCTTTCGTCGTTGGATGCTCTCTTCTGTTTGCAGTCCTCTTGGTTTCTCTTCTGTTTGCAGTCTTCTTGGTTTTTTATTGGAGGTAAACTCAAAAGAAGAAACCAATATCTGCAGCGTCATCAATCCACTTTCTTTCAAAGGTTTCATATCAGACACTTCATCAAGCAGGAGATTGTTGGCAAGAAGAATACACAAACAGAAGCATATGTGAGTATGTTTATGTTCAATGTGATAAAAGTAATTTGACTTTCACATACAAAACTAATTGATAATGAAGAGAGTAGCTCAAACCATTATAAACCAAATAAAAATTGACAAAACTAACCTGACACAGTACAAGTGACATATATCAAATCAAATAAGTGAAATAACTTATACTTGAAGCCCTAACAAATGGCCAAGTACAAGTTGGCAAGAAGTATAAGATATGACTTCTCAAAGAATGTAATAATGCAAGACATAGATGATCTATTTTGTATTGATGATGAAATTTATCTCTGTTTTTGTCTCTACCCAAAAATGACTTCATTTTGTAACCATTTATGATGAAAAAGTTTTCGTACTTGTTTGATCAACAAAGAAACTTTGCATACATTAAAAGTTAGTGTTTTGGACTAGTCCTCTCCTTAGTGGGCAAGATGGGAGTTGTCTGAAATATTGTCCTGAAAATAGTAACGCGTAGGTATCAAAAGTAAAGACAGCGACTGACGGTCTATTACTCTCCGATGCCTAAGTCAATAAGCGTACTTGGTGGAGTAATAGTGGTGGGATAGTAACCGTACCTTAGTCATTTGTACTGTCGTTATTTATAGGTTTGCCCCGAAGAGTCACTGAGCTCACATTTTGATATGGGAGTAAATACTCTCCTCGGGAAAGGCGAGAGGCACTGCATAGCCACGCCAACATAGTGTCAAGTAGCGGTTTATGCGCCGCGTGTGCGGACGCGTCGCTACACTGTTTGGCTGGTGGGTCGCACCATTGCGTGAACCTTGTTACTGGCTTGCTTTTCGTGCTGTTAACGTAGGCTGGTGAGATGGTTATGGTTGATTCGTAGGTCACCAAAATGCTTTACTTAGCACGTATGTCAACAGTTAGGTTCCAAAATGTAAGGAGATAACTAACATATACTTGATTGTTTGACGAGTCACAAAGTATGCTAGTGGTGTTGAGCCAACAAGAAAAGGGGATGTATATAGTTTTGGGGTATTGCTGTTGCAAATGTTCACAGGAAGAAAACCTATTGATGAAATGTTCACAAATGGTTTGAACCTAATAAGTGAGACGCGAGGCGGCAATAATCTCAGAGTTGAACCACTTAAGACTTCGTGGCTCCTAATAAGTGAATGCTTGATTTCGATTTCTAAGTTATGCGTTTTTTGCAGTGTAAGGTTTCCCTGTCCAATGGAAGCCTATCATTGTTGTAGCTTAACTATTTGTAACAATCACTGTAACAAGTGATTCACATAATTCAATAGGTTTGTATTTGTAATAAGTAGTTCATATAATCCAATAGGTTTGTAAGAATATAGTTCTGTTTTGTGCAAAGGAAACCAACTTAGTCCGTGAGTGTACATTTATTTAAAAACGAAGCAGTCAATGACCAGACGTGGTGTCGCCGCTGGTTCCTGCTCAGACAAGGCAAGCTCTTCTTGTTCAAGGACTGAAAAATCATTTAGTCAAATCCTTGCTGAAATCCCAGAGCTTTTTTGCCAACACCTCGTCCTCAGCTTGGGGTCTTGGCTTGGAAATGTTACTGTCTGCAAAATATTCACCGTTCACCCCTTCAGCTTGAGGATGCAATGCTACATAGCAAGTTGTTGCTGCTCCCTATAAGCATCACAGTTATATGCAATCTCATTCAGTATATGTATGATTGATATGAAGCAGCATATTTTTGTATAGCATTTCAAATCCAGGCATTTTGAATAGCCAAACTCACATAATTAACTACACTAAAACTGTAAATACATATTGTTCTTAATTTTCTCTATAGGTTAAACAAGATGTAATCACCTGCTGAACATTTTTAAGAAAAACTCTACCGAGCACATTAACAAGCCCTGCATGAAAACCAGAAATCCAAAATCTATAAATATCTAAGCAAGCACATAATGGAAAAAAAAGGATTGAAGTCAATAAAGTTGATGCATTTATTGGTTAAAGTCAATAATATTTGCAAGAATTGATATGATTACCCTTAATGACGTGATTACCATTAATAACATTGTTATGACGGAAAAGATTAGTCTGAATTACACCAGGGTGAAGTGCATTTGCAGTTATGTTTGTCCCATCTTCCTGTTGAAACAACAATTATAAACAGGTTTCACTTAGCACATCATGAAGACCATAGATCAAAGGAAAGAATTAAAATGTATCGGCATATGTAAGCTAGTATTGGCCTGACTCAATTTCTGCTGAGGGGCTGCAGATACACAGCCTCTAAAGACAAGTAATAAAAAATCTTCTGCTTCTAAACCTCAACTTTTGAAAAGTACAGTATAATGGAGGATAGCATAGGATCTCACTACAAGGGGTAGTACGTTTAAACAGTTGACGAAAAGTTTACGTTGGGATCTAAAGACCGCCATTGTCTAATTAAGTTTATCTGGGTCCTGAGAGAAGATATATACCTTGAATTGTTTTGCAAGTTCTTTGGCATGCAAAATGTTAGCTAGCTTTGATTGACCATATGCAGGCCAACTGCTGTACCTGTGGATAGCCAGTACAAAGCTCAGATGAAGATATTCAGAGTTCTCCTTTCACCCTATGCTATAAATATGCTACTCCAGCTAAGTTTTACACAACTACTGATATGGCATCAAAATTCAAAATGCAGTCTTCTTTTCTCAACAATCTCCTACTTCCACTTCGAATAAAAATATGATGTATAACCAACATGCTAACATATATATGAAAATCTCAAAAGCAAGGGTTTGGGCTTCTGTCATTACCCGGATGGGTCGTTGATTTTATCTAAACGGATTCCCTCAGGGTATGCATAACGGTGAGCTTCAGAAGATACATTTACAATTCTCCCTTCTTTTCTACTTGAACGTGCAGTCTTTTTCATAGTATCCAATAAAAGATTCGTCAATAGAAAATGACCTGCAGAGAGGAAAAATAATTTGAAAGTAGTCCCAGACACTAGTTACTGTAAGCATCTGAATAACAAATTATGCAAGTCCCCTTAAGTTGTCTGCACTTTTAAAGTAACAAGTAACACAGTTTGGTTGTTTCAGGCAAGTTATATGCCTCCGAAATCAAATATATATTAATCATCAAACTTATGTATATTTATTGATGCACTCTGACAGCTGATAGTTTTGAAACAAGATTAGCTATGCGCCTATGCAATAACGCAGTGTATTAGGAAAACATGAAACCAACAATACTTGCATAATATCAGTTTTAGGGTAAAAGAAAATGCATCATACCTATATGGTTTGTCGCAAACTGAAGTTCAATCTTATCTTTGGAAAGCAAGAATGGGGTCGCCATAATTCCTGCATTGTTACTTATAATAACAAAGCAAAATTACCACAGGTTAATGTCTTGAATTATGCCTGCTAAGAGAAACAGAGAAAGAGCGGAAATCTGGCATTCTATGACAATCCTGGGAACTTAGAAGACATTATGTGACATACATTAGGATATTTAGAGGATGACCAGTGGATTTGAATTCTGATGCAAATTTCCTCACAGATGACATTGAACTGAGGTCCAACTCCATGGCATCAATTTTGGCAGCTGGGATTTCCTTAACTATCGCTTCTTTCACATCTTTACCGGCAGCCATATTCCTCACTCCCATGATCACAGTGGCACCACGCAGTGCAAGAACACGCGCGGTTTCACTACCAATGCCACTAGATGCTCCTGTCATGACAACACCCATAGCCAAGAAAAGATTCACATAAGACCATTCAAGAACTAAAAGATCTGTTCATCCTTGTTTACTAACATGAAAAGTGTATTTATTCAATGGGCAAACAAATCCAGCAGTAATACTATATCCAAAATTTAGATGCAGAATACCAACTTCAGATCCGAAAGAAACCAGAGAAGCTCCTAAAAGCATTGATGCAGGACAAGGCCAAGGTTTTCCTTCATGAACTATCATAACTTATTGCATTTATTGATCCATAAGGTTAAACTTTGATACAAAGAGTACGAGTAACATGGATCATAAAACACAACCAAAATGCTAAACTACAAATTATAAGGATTAAGACTCAAACGTAATACGTTTCCCAAGGTGAAACCTTATCAAGATAAGGTGGTTACATACTGCACAAATAGCAGAATCACAGTACAGTAAAAATATCTACATACAAATTCATAGAGAAGAAAAAAGCAACTGGGTGTTGGTGTCTAGCCTGTAACAATGGCAGTGACACCATTGGCATCAATCCCTTGAGTAACTTCTTCTGCTGTGGAAGATGATGAGAACCCAGATGGGCCTTTTTTCCTGAACAGCCACATTCTTTGTTTCTCACTCATCACAATCGGGTCACTCTTTTAAGTGGATGTTACTGAAAACACGCGTGGTCGGCGTGGACAACTGGAGGTTACACAAACTTCGATCATGCTATTTATGACGACAAATATGTTTTCGAAACATTAAATTCTGAGATTCTTACTCATTTTCTAGAAGAACATTCAACACTCATCTCTATCTTGATCATGACTACACTCCCCACTGAAGCCAAGTTATTTGCTGTCAGGAGAAACCATTTATGCAAGTGTGGTAGGACTTGGGAGAACGTATCATTCTCTCCCCAATATATCTGGACCCATTTAACTTAGGTTGCTCTCACTTCAGTCATTTTGAGTCAATTCACATAAAAGGATTCATTAGGGCCATCCATGTGGTGTGGTCGGGTTGGCAAAAGTTTAGGCGTTCTTATGCAGGTCGATTCTTGCTTAATTGTTAGCAACGACATTTTTAATTTTTGGTTTAAAACGTATAATAGGTTTTAGTTTTTCAATTTTGTATCTCTAATTTAAATACAAGTCGAGTCAAAATAAGTTTTAAATTTAAAAATAATTATATTTTGACTCAGCTATTTAGAAGAAACACTTAAATATCACACTCATGAATCAAATGGTCCATATTGATTTGAGTTTATGTATTGACTCTAAAGGTTACACATGCAAAACTCATATAAAAAAATAGGGTTTTAGCAAGTTTTAAATTTAGGTATAAGTTTTAACACAATGGTTGAAGATGCTCTAAGAGATTTGAGGTTCGCATCCTATCTTGGAATTCAACCAACCATCATTTTCAAGGATACAAAAAGTTCAACCGTAACAAATCATGTTTCAGAGCTAACTTTTCCACCCTCAAGAAGAGACAATTCCTTTTAACATTATATACCAAAACTTTGCTAAGTATATATCTAAATTGTTGAGACAACTCCATGTTACATTGAAAACAAAAAATCACGGATGTTAAACTTAGGGCTAATGCCCATTAGGTACAATTGTGAAAAAAGTGTTCATTCGATACAAAAAGAGTTTTTACTAACCATTTCAACTATTAACGAGCAAAAGATAAAAATGTCCCTATCTTCTCTTTTCTTCTCAGACCCACTTTCTTTCTCCTTCTTCCCCGACGTCATGACTTCATGCTTCTGCTGTAACTGATCCCAATTTAAATTTTTTCTTCTTCCTATCTCAACTCGCCATCTCATCCTTCGGCGCCACCAAATCCACCGTCGCCGTTCATCTCTAACCCTAATTAGATTGTTCCCGACTCCACGTCGGCGCCGCTACACTCACCTTAACCAGTAAAATTATATTCTCGTCGTTCTACATCCATCGACTCCACCACCTCGTCGGTGCCCCCTCCATCGGCCCCATCATTGGCTGACCTTCACACTCGACAACCATGTCCAAACCACCTGGTTCAACAACAATATGCTCTCTCTCTCTCTCTATGAAACCATCATTTTCCACTACCGCTCTGCTTCATCAAACCCTCGGCGTCATCGGAGTTTCCCATGCCTCCCCGATATCGGATCTGTCAGTTGTCGTCCCGTGCCTAACTCGACAGAGAGGACTTTCGGTGAATGGAGGAGAAGGAGGAATAAAAAAGATCAGAGCTCTCTTATGTGTTTGTGTTTTGAGTCAGAGCTTGATCAACCTCCTTAATTTGGAGAATTGAGCCTTAGAACTTTGTTAGGTCCTCAACTTGGTTTTGATGTTTACTAACCCTAGTAAACTTAGTTTTGGTGTTTTGAGTCTGGTTTTTAAGAACAGAAGTATGTTTACTAGGAGTAGTAATCTTGAAATTGAATGTTTACTAGGGTCAATAATTACCGTCACAGGATTTCGGTCATCGGAGTCCAGCAGTCGACGATCGGATTCCGATGACCGGTGACCGAAATCCGGCGACCGGCGACCGAAATCCGACGACAGGTGACCGGAGTCTGACGGCAGGTGACCAGAGTCGATGAGGTTCTGGTCAACCCTTCTCTCTCTAAGCATATTTAAGGGGTGATGTGTATAATGGTACTAAAATAATATAGGTTTTCAAGAGTGTTTTAAGAGTTTAGACCTAATGGGTACAAATTTTCTTTTGAAAGTTCAAACGATTAATGTTTTTTAAAAATTTTTGAAATGAAACGTAATGTGCCAAATTTTATAGTGAATGAACATTTTTTCTAAACTTAGTGATCTTGACATAGCTAATTGGGCTTATACGGTGCCAATTTTCCCACACAAACCAAGCCCTACCCGGCCATTCCCCCATCCGGGTCAAATCCGAACCCTAACCACCAGCACGTGCGAGGGCGCCTTGCTGAGGTTCATCTTCTTTGATAGTCACGTGCCGGACACAACCGCACAGGCGCAATCATGATACAGAAACCCAAAAACAGAGCAACCAAAAACAAACAGATTTCTGAAACCCTAAAAAACTCTTCAAGTAAATCCCCAATTGTTCAACCCCTGAAAATTTTCCTTTCCCAAATTGCCCTGCATTCTGGTCGCAATCAAGGTAAGCCAACACTCGTTTGTTCCCAATTTCTATTATCAATCAAGCTCTATCGTATTTCACGATGAATTGAATTGGATTGGATATTCACTTTTGTTGATGGAAATGTCTGTTTTTTGTTTTGGGTGAAATTGGTATTGTTTTGGGTTGTGAAAGGTGGAAGCTTTATTGATAAAGGTTGTGTTTTTAGTTTGAAACCATTTGGGATTGTTTAGTGTGAATCGTATTTTCATTTGGCATTGGAATCCAGGGTTTTGAGTTCCTGGAAATAATGGAGAAATTTTTGAAGTTGGGAAAAAAATCTTATATTGTTTGCTACGAGGGTCCAGCTGAATTAACTGTATTTGGTCTTTTGCTGAATGAATAAACCAATTGCGGTGGGATTGTGTCCTCGGTCTTTGTCTTGTTTCTGTGTTATGGAGGATGAACAAAACCCATGTTGTTATTAGAATTTGTGGCTATGAATGTATAGTTGTCTCGCTCTGTGTTCGGTGTTGGGTGGACTTGGAATACAATTTAGAGCTATGGTGGTTTGCTTTCAATGCAGTATACAATATTTTGATTGCATTTTGTCCTTGACTGGTTTGTAGTTTTGTCTGGTATTGATGATGGAGTTTGTTCTGAACGTTTTTCATATTTGATCTTGCTCACATCACCACTATATTTGATCTTGCTTCATCACCCTAGGTACCAACTTATATGTGTTAGTAATACGGGAATCAAGTGTATATGGTGTGTGAAAACTAAAACATTATATTTTCCGGAGGAAGCTGGAGCTCCACTTTGATAATGAAGCAGCTTTCATAATTTTTATTTTCTTATGCATTTGGCATATATGCAATCCGAGAGATTGTGAAACTAATTGAAGTTTATTTCGTAATTTATTGTCCTTTTGCTGTTTCAGGCATAACAACTCCTGTTTGCTCCCACCTCTTGTGAGCTGTAGCTTAAAATACAGGAAAAAGATTTAAGAAAGTCCTCTGGATAAGAATGCTAATACACATTTTATTGGGATTCAAGATCGTGTCATTTTGGGAAGCACTGATAAATAGTTTGTACTTGCTTAACAAACTTAAGCTTTTGAATAAGGAAAAGGTTGCATTTGCCTTATAACTTCATAAGTTTTGGAATTTGAGGTGCAAACTTGTTGGCGTTTCACATATCCTGAAGCTTGGTTGCGGTATCACTGTTAAATGTCAGAAGGTGTCATGGCTGTAGTCAAACCTGAGGTATCTCATTTCATTTGGAATAAATTTTGAGTGGTTGTTTGTGTTTTGGACACTCCAATACTTCTACTTCTTTATTGTTTTTTCTGTTTGTTTCCAGCATGTGCCTTTGTCACTTGATGAACTCTTTCAGTAATCCTTTTCAAGAGTGAAGTGTGGTTTCTCAGGGAGAGAGGGTTATCCTAGTTTCATATTGTGAAAAGTTAAAGTTTTAAAGGGCTTAGATGTGGTAATTAAAGCAACATAGAAAATAAACCTAAGACAGTGATTAAGAGTGCTGCATGGATGATTAAGCGGCTTCATGCTATTTTCAGGTGAAATATTGTAGATACTGGAATATATTTTTAAAGTTGTATCCATTTGGTCGCAAATTACCAGATGTGGTGGGACTTAGGGACCCTTATTTAGACAGTTGTTACTAAGTTTTGGACTATTAGATACACTCACAACGACTGAATAACAGAAATGATCCAAGAAATACCTGAATGAACATTTACAGTACATGGTTTTGAAAGACTAATGAAACAGATTAGTGGTTTACTGATATTAAAAGAATGGTAAGAGAATAGAAGAACTCGCCTGTAGAGGGAAGCATTATCTGTGTACTGTAGTATGTTTTTAAAATATCATGATAAAGTTTATTTTTTCCATCATTATTAGAGGCTTGCTTATGTGACATTGTGATAGTTAAAAGCGCAGTACTGAGAGCTGTATGTTGACCACAAATCAGTTTGGTTTGTAGTATAATTTAGTCTCTCAAGTCTTCTTTCCACCAGATTGTTGCATGTCTTGGATATACGCTTTTTCAGAATTATTGTATAGAATGTCTTATTTTTGTTGATACCACATGATTGTCATGCGGTTTCATGTATGTAATTGCCATCAGACTTCAGATTGGGGATTGGGGGGCGGGGAAACTTAATGGTTGTGTGGTAGTATAAACTTTGCATTATTAGTGCTTATCTCTTTTGATTCCTTACATAATTTTTCTCACTCTGTGCAACTAGATGAAGTCTTACATCTGGCTACAAACTGCTGATGGGTCAATCCAACAAGTAGAAGAAGAGGTGGCTATGTTTTGTCCCATGATATGCCGAGAAATACTTCAGACAGGCATGGGATCTTCCAAAAACTATGCTATATCACTTCCTCAACGAGTTAACCCTGCCGTTTTGGGGTTAATACTAGACTACTGTCGGTTTCATCAAGTACCAGGTCGCTCTAATAAGGTACAATGTCTGACTCTAGCAGTTGGTAGTTTCTTTGCTTTCCTTGCATGATATCATTCCCCATTTGGAACTCAAGGATACTTATACTTTTTAAGTTTGTATAAGTGACTGGGTGGGAAGGGGAGCTCCTAATTATATATTCTTACTTTAGTGGAGTTGGAATTAATAGGATGACCAAATATTTTAGTTTATTTGATAGCATTATTATCTGTAGGAACGCAAAAATTTTGATGAGAAATTTATTCGGATGGATACAAAGAAGTTATGCGAGTTGACTTCTGCTGCTGACAGCCTACAATTGAAGCCTCTGGTTGATCTCACCAGCCGAGCACTTGCGCGAATTATTGAAGGAAAAACACCTGAAGAGATACGGGAGACATTTCATTTACCTGATGACCTCACAGAGGTACGTGTTTCCATCTAAATTCACTGGTATACAATTGTTTACATCCGTGAGGTTTGACGTATATAAGGTTATCATTCAGGAGGAGAAGTTGGAGCCTTTAAGAAACATAACCGATGATCCACGTATCCGGCTTCTTAATCGTTTATACGCAAGAAAGAGGAAAGAATTGAAGGAGAGAGAGAAACTGAAGGTGCTTACTTTTCTTGAAGAGTTTGAAGCCTTTACCATATGTTAAATGCGATATTTGTGGTAATTTTATATTTCATAATAATGATAATATATATTATTTAAATTGTATGCAAAGTAGGTCCAGTATAGATATATAGAAAAACTAGCATTATACCTGCACATACATGCTTGAGTTAATAGATGTTAATTTTTTTTCATGTTTCAGAATGTTGAGGTGGAGCAGGAGCATGTTGATCAGCGTTCTGTCGATGATCTCTTGACATTTATAAATGGTGGAAATGGAGGTATGATCCAAAAATCTCTGGTCATTGTCCTGATTGTAAATGGTTTGCCTCTATTCTTTCACATTGAGTTTTAACTTTGTTGAACTTCTCTCTCATATCTGTATGAACTTGATATTATGTTTGGCGGTGTTATTACTCATTATTAGTAGGTAAAATTCATATGTTGATGCCACTAGTTGAGTTTTACTTTCAAAAGACCACATAGGTCAAGGACAGGGGGAAGAAAACTGTACTTAGATTTTGGTAGATGCTTCAATCCATAGGTCACTTCTATTGTTTTGGCAGATCCATGTGTCACTTATATATAATAAGTATCATAATTTGTCTGATTGTCTCCATATTATTCTATTGCTTGTAATATTGAGAGTTGTCTTTCGCATATCAGCAAACTTTATGTATAGCATGATATTCTCTTCAGATTCAAAGGGAGTTAAATCCAATAAGAGTAAGAAGAAAAATCGAAGACAAAAAGACACCACAAAAGATTCTTCAAACAATGTCAATGGAAACCATATTAAGGTTGCTCTCTCTGTCTCTCTCTCTGCTACATGCACATGCACATGCACACACTAAAGTTTGTGCATGCTTGCACTAGTCCTTCTGTGACCTTTTCCTATTCGTCTTTATGTACCGAGTGTTTGTTGTCTGCTTTTTATAGGAATCAGTAGCTCTTTCGTCTGGTTTCCATGATGAATCTCGACCTTCTAGCTCTTCCAACTTGCAAGATTGTACAGCTATTGACTTTGATGATGGTGATGTTGATGATGATTTAGATCCTGCCATGAAGGAGCAGCTTGACAGGTAACAAGAATGTCTCAGATAGAGTTTGTCAACAATGTATCAAAGCCTGCATTTTAATATTGATTATTGCATAATGGTTTATTCTTATGTTGTGCTTCATGTAGGGAAGTAGAGGATTTTGCACGAAGATTAAATTCAGATTGGCCAGAAAGGATGCAGGAAATTTTATCCTTAGGCCAAGAAAGGAGACTTGCACCAATAAATATGAATGGAAATGGTTCTGCACAAAGATATACAAGTATGTTCCCTCTTCCCCTCCTGTTTTCCGACTGTACATTACTTCATGTGTTGCATATTTTTCATTCTCTTTTCAAAGCATCTGGAAGAATAGTTGCATTTCTGTGTTTATGGGTACTGTTGGGGCTTCTTGAGGCATTTCATATCCTCTTCATTGTGATGCAAGGCTTTAAGCCTGTCTATTGTCATTATATGTTTTTATGTTCTTATATTGTATACGCAATATATTTTTGCATTGAGTGAGAGAGTCCAGCAAAACTGTAGTTAGGCTGACATATTTGGTGGCTAATTGGCTGTTGGTAGCAGGTTTGGATGGGAGATAATGGTTCTAGGATAAGTGTATTATTTAATTGGAATGTCAAGCAGCTAGAGCAATTGGAACAGATATGATCATGAAATTTACTGCTGCAGAAGCTAGACGAGTGATTACTATTTTTGGTGTTGAGAGCATGTGAGCATGTGAGTATGTTTTATTTGTTTTTCCATCACCAAATGCAATTTTCATTCTGTGGGCATCTTTGTATGTTGAAGAAGAGAAGGAACAAGGTGTTTTAATCATAAGGAAAAAAGAACTAGGAGCCTTAAAATCCTCAGTAGGCGCTTAAATTTCTGTTCTCTTGAGTTTCTTCTCTTTTGTGGATGTTTAACCTTCAGCCATCATCACGCCCACTCTTGTAGACTCTTGACTTGATGCTCGATTTACAAATGTTTCTTTTCATTTTTTGTAAAGGCCCCATTTGGCTTTCAGAAGTCTTACGAGAAGTTGTAAGTGCTTATTTATGTATTGAAATTGGAATGAAAAGCAAGTTATTTTCTTTCCTTTTGTACAGTATTTGGTCTTGTTAATAAGTTGGAATAGGCTAATTGAACGAGCAGCGAGCTATTTAACTTGTGGTAGGGGTGCACTGCTTAAGTTTCACCTTCCTCTATTCAAAGCTTAACTTGCAAAAGGGTGTGTATTAGATTTCACTTTCATTAATAGTATGGTCTGATATGAATATATCAATGGATTTCCATATTTTTCTGATTTTGAATAATCGTAAAGAGGAACCCAGTCCACATTTTTGAGTTCTATTAGCTTTATAATTGCTTAAAAATCATGATTTGGCCGTGGAAGTTTCTTGGTGAGAAATTAACATGAAAATGGGACCAAAAGACCGTGTTAAACGAACCAACATTCTATACAGAGGAAAAGACCAAGGTAACAATGAAAAAGAGGATAACCACAATTCTCTGCCAGAGCTTGTCTCCCTTTCTCCTTCCTTTTCTTCTCCTTTTCTCTTGGTTGCATGCTTCTCTCCCTCAGAGCTCCCTTTCTGTTGGCTTTGTTTAACTCTAAGCTTTGATTACTTTTGCATGGTCGGCTTGTTTCGGCTGTTTTCCGGGCGGTTTAGTTCACAAAACACAACACGTTTTCTTTCCTTGGTGTTGACTATCATGTTTTCTATAGCTGACATTTTATATATTAGAAAAATGTCCATTTAGTACAAAATTTGACATATTACTTTTTATTCTAACATTTTTTTAAAAGTTGACAATTTGAACTTTTTAAAAGGGAATTCGTGCTCATTAGGTCTAAACTCTTAAGACACTATTAAGCATCTATATTATTTTAGTATCATTATACCATCACCCCTTAAACATGCTTTAAAGAGAAATTGAAAGAAAGAGAAACATGTTATTGTCTGTAATAACATGTTTGATATCCAAAAAATTATATAATATTAATAAACTATAATATCTAATATCACAAAAAATAAGACATAATAAATAATAAAATAAAAACGTATTCTGAAGAGAAAAAATATTGACTATCATGTGAACGAGAAACACGTGCACCCTCTCCATATTCTAATATGAAATATACAATTTTTTTGAATCTAAAATAATTAGTGGGGCACTAGTTATGTTTATAGACTATATTTTGAAGAAATTTTTAGGTCAAATGTTGAATGGGGCCTGTGCCCCACAATTGTTACACGTCCCTCCGCCCCTGGTGAGAGTTGTTCAGGGCGTCTTGGACTGCTCATGGATCTTTTGGGCGTTTTTCGAGTCTCGCTTTGATTTTTGGTGTGCGATTGGGCTTTGTTTAAATCTAGCTTAGTGTTTTCTTTTCTTAATTTTGATATTGTGCTTAGAGATGACAGTCTCACTTTGTGCTTGGTTGATTGGATTTAGTTTTTTTGTTTGTTTGTTTTGTATGCGATGCAACAACTGTAGAAATCACTTTTTAGTTTGGCTCTAAAAGCATCTCTAGCAGTTTTCCCATTTTTTTGATTTTGTCAAATTTGGAGAATATTGAGTGTTTTTAAGTCCAACAGCTTCCCCATCTCATTCCCTAAAATGAGGATGAAGAAGAAAAATAAGCATTGTTTTCCCAAATTTGTAGCAAATCTTTCATTCCCTAAAATTTAATTCTTCACGGGCTCCAACAAATTTTTTACAAAAATAGAATATTTTATTAATTATTTTGTTGTTACAATAAAATATATAATCTCTTTTGGTCATAATTAATTATGATGTACCATATTTTGTTGTTCTAATTAATGTCAAATTTTCAAAATAGAGAAGCTGTTGGAATTGGAGCATAATATTTTTAAAGAATTTTGTTTTTGCTTCCTTATTTTGAAGAAATTTTGAAAAAGCTAATGTAGATGTTCTAACTAACTTTTCCGCTATGTATATCACATGTGGATTTGAACGGATATTATTTGATTGTTAGATAAGAGTTATTTCTAGTTTGTAGTTAATTCTTTGTATCTAAATAGTGTCATGTACCAGTTTACTTTAACAAAAAAAGAGGATGGAAAGTAGGAAACCCAAACCCTATAAAGATCGATGTTTTATTCATTTCTTTTGCTTACACGATTGAGATTGAGATTGAGATTGACAAACAAGAGCAGATACGTATAGCCACCCACATTTCAATATTCTTTAACTTTATGTGTAGAGTAATATTTCTTAAAAGCTCTAGGAATATATACCGGCAATAAGAACCCAAAAAGATTGAAGCTCCAAAATGCCATATTAGCAATAGCAAGAGCTCTGCCAAGGTACAATCTCTTAGCAGATCCACCATACTGAGCGTAGTCTTTTGAAAACTCACTTGTAAGCCACTCCACAATGGTGAAAATCCTCCTGGAGTTGTAGAAAACCGGCACGAAAACACGTATCGGTGTCGAAAACTGGTCAGTGAAAGCCGACCCTTCCATGAAGACTTGGCTTGCAAGAAGGAACACATGTGGCGAGGCCGCACTGATTCCTTGCTTGTCACTCTCGAAAATGCCTTCGAAGATGTAAGCTATGGGGAGCACTAGGCCTATGATGGCACCCAAGAGGACGTAGAGGCGTAGGATCTTGTTTTGGGGGCTGAAGACTGTAGGGTCTTTGATGGAAGATTGGATGGGGAAGGCAACTTTGGAGAGGAAGTACATGTAGGCAATGGAGAAGAGAACAAAGGCTATGTCTCGAGGGCTTACCATACCACTGGCTGAGAGGACAACGATGACGGCGAGAGCATTGAGCTGCCGGAAGGAGAATGAACCCGGTTTCCGGTTATTGGTGTTATGTAGGGTTTGGTTCTTTTGAGATCTGGGGCTGAGTGTAGAGGAAGACACAGGATCATGGTGTTCTTTGAACTCCAGTTCTTCTTTGGGGAGGCTTATGTCTTTGGTTGGACCAACTCCACCTGACATTGGTGAGAACAGTATGAGATGTAGAAATGAGTGAGAAGCTCAAAGGGTTTGGTTTCCTTGGTGGTGAAGTTGTGAAAGATAGAAGGGAAACATGGAAATGGATCAAGGAAAAAGTCTTGGAATGAGAGAATAGGGTAGTTTAAGATAGGGGAAGAAGGAAGATAGGGTTGAGCATAAGGCGAGTAAGGAGGACAAGTGTTTGTATTACAGGAATTTGAGGTCAAGAGGAAAATAGGGTCATGTGGACATTGTTTTGTCCTCAGTTTTTGTTCTAGTCAAAGCTTTTGTTAAGCTTATCTTTCTTCTAGGCCTTTGCTCTTAGTTTTCCACATTGAAAATTAGACAAACATGCATGTCTGAGCTACTTAGATGCCACAGAATTCAGTTAGATTTTGCTAGAGTAAACAGTGTGTCTGAGAATGGAAGTGTTTGTCCTAAGAATACGACCAAGATTATTAACAAGGGCATTTTTCATTTGCTTGATTTCTAAGAAATTAGGCTGAATATAGCAAACATCATGTACATCATTAGTACGTAATGATAACAAGGTTGCCAAGGACACATAAATGATCTACATAAACTAGTAGATTAACAAAACAGAAAAAAATAAGAGATCCTTCAGACCCAAAAACTTAAGTTCAATCGGTTTTTGTTGCAGTATAATATTTCTTGAAAGCTCTAGGAAGATAAACAGACAACATGAAGAAGAGATCATTGGACCAAAACACCAAGTTAACAACAGCAAGTACTCTCCCAAGAAACAGTCTCCTCTCACTTGCAGATCCACCATACTCTTGATGATCAGCTTTCGTAAACTCTCTCTTAACCCAATCTACAAGGGTAAAAATCCTCTTGGCATTGTAGAAAACCGGCATGAAAACCCTTATCGGAGTTGAAAACCTGTCCCTAAAAGCCACTCCATCCATGAAAACTTGGCTCGCAAGAAGGAAAACGTGGGGCGCCGCAGCCCTCATTCCTTCTTTGTATCCCTCTATAAAACCCTTAAAATATGTATGCAATTGGGATCACAATGCCTTGATGCCACCAGAGGAGGGCCAAGCCGAACTAGATAGCTCTCGGGGTTGAACACCGGGGGCTCTTCCATAGGATCAGTGAGCTTTGGGAACGCGAATTTCAAGAGGAAGAACATGTAGATGATGGAGAAGACAACGAAAGCAAAATCTTGAAGGCTTGCCAAGCCACTGGCCGAGATGACTACCGTGACCATGAGGCAGTTGAGCTGCCAAAAGGGTATGTAGTTGTGTATGTGGACGGTTTTGAAGGCTTGGCTATTTTGCAGGCCGAGGTTGAAGGCTAAAGTAACCGGATCTTCGCTTTGTTTGAGTTCATGGTACTCTTTCTCTGTGATTTTGGGGTCACTAGCTTCATTACAGAAGACGTTGTGTTGGTTTGAGTTGGGGTTTCTGTTGCAGAGGAAAATGAGAAAGAGAGAGAGAAGCTAGGTCAAGTTATAAGAGAGGCTATTTGAGGGAAGTGACGAGGAAGATGAGCATGGCGGGGGGCAAGTGGCAATGTGATGGGAGATTGAGGTGCAACACTATGTTATGTGACCGAGTGCAAAAGATTTCTCGAGCTTATCTTTCTTTGTCTGGGGATTTGTGTAGCTAAGCTTATCGAAATGTACTTGCATGGCAGGAGCTTGTTATGCAAATCATGGAGATCTGTTCAAACTATTATTGAGAGTTCGTAACATATTAATTTAACTAGTTCGTACCACAATCCACGAGAGTCCTCTAACGCACGAACTTGAAAACCCATCAAAGATGCTCGTCAAAAAGACTCGAATTATAGACATTGAGGTTTCATACTATACAGCTCCATCAATTTTTGCACACCAAATAGTCTACTTAACATAAGACAACAAACAAGAAAATTTCTCTAGTTCTAAATCATGGTATATCAACAGAACGCTTATATGTTAGGGAACATTTTGAGAATAAGATGTGATATACAAGAAAAGCTAGCAACCTGTTAAGAATCAGTGCCTCTGGAAAGAAACAGACATTTAATCTGTCTCATAACTCATAAGTACAAAGAATACACAAACAAAGGGGGGCTTTTCAAATGAGCTAAAACCAAATTTATTACAGAAACTTTTGACGATTGAGCAAATGAGAAAACCTCACTAATCAATCTACTATGACAAGATAAGAAAAAATGAAAGAGCTATAGAACTCATCTTCCAAAACATTTTCTTCACTTTCTGACAGAAGACCACTGGAAAAACTGGAACCCTCTGCTAAGAATCTAGTCGCAGGCTAAACTGTGCACATTGTATAACCAAAAAAACAATCTGTTTCTCTCTATAACTAGGTAACGGTGTTCTGTTTGGGAATGTATTTTATCTTCACTCCCTTTTCAGGCTTCTTTGATCTGTACTTGACTTTACCAGCTCCGGTAACTGGAAGCTCAAGTGCCTCCTCATTCACAAGCTGGTTTTCTGCATTCCCAAAAATGCTGCATTTAAACCTTAATGAATGAGTTACTGCTACTTCACTGTCAATGTCTGGGCATCTGGGAGGTTCAGAACCTTCAAAAAGAACCAATTCTACATGATCTCCGGCTATGGCCTCTTTCCACCCTGCGAACAAGATAGTTGTTATTACTGTGTACACCATTAGAATTAGTTGGGGCGTATGCATGTATATGAAAGGAAAACATCACTTTCACGAAAAAATTTGAAACAAAAAAATGCACTGGGGTCACTTACTCTGTGCGAGAAATTCTTTAGCAGCATGACTGGAGAAACCCAAGCTCCCAGCTTGTGTTGAACCATTACGAGTGGCATCATTTGGACAATTTCCATTGCAAATGGTCCGACTGTATCCCTTTTCAGCTGCAACATCAGTTTCAGAATCTCTGCAGTCATTCTGAACTGGCATAGGGGGCCCCTTTATTCCATTCTGGCTCACTGGCCTCCAAAGTTTCACTGTTGATCGGTTCGTGTTACTCTGAACTGAATCAGGTTTACTGGTTTTATCCTCAGAGTTATTCTTAGGCATTTGTTGCTCCAAAAGGCCATCATCCCGAAAGCCAGCCAGATTATTACTTTCCGGGCAAGAATTTCCAAGAGCGACTGGTATAGATCCAATTAAAACCTCATGGTTCTTGATTTGATCAGTTTCAGTTGAATACTTTTTTACTCCAGCTTTCAAACTACCCCCATCATTTTGTGGTTTAGGCTTTCGACTCCAAACTTTATTGCTGGCGGACAAAGCTCTTGAATCCCGGTAGCTTCCATGATTTTGCATGGATGGAAGCTTTGATGTTTGAGACCTTTGACTTGGATGAACTCTATTAGGCACACCCTGCTGTGATTTCGGCAACACCTGCCACCTAGCAACCGCACGCCGAGTACCACTTCCTTGCACTGTCTGCCGTTCCACATTTGTAACATTTGAAGGATCAGCTTGTCCACAGCCAATTCCAGTCTGAGATTCGGGATCCACATTTTCATTGTTGCTCGAGTCTTGATATGATTCAACAGATGGCTGAGCATGATCAAGCACATCTGAAATGGGTGAGTCAGAATCAATGGATGTTGAATGACTCGATGTATCTTCCAGAGGTTCATCAATGCTCTCATTACCATTCACCTTCTCTTGGTCCTTTGCTTTTAGTTCTTTCTGTCTAAGCTTTTTTTGCCTTTTTCTTTCGAGGAGTTCAGCTTGCCTATAGAACCGAAGCAAAAATCAGAAACCAAACATGCTGCTGTAACTATACGAATTCCAATATACAATAGAAAACCACATAACAATCATAAACATCCCTCAAACTTAAAAGCCAACAAACTGACTTAATTAAAAGGAAAAGACACTAGCTTCTAGTTCAATTGAATTGGTTGAGTACCTTTTTTGAGCTGCATCTTCTTCTTCCACTAGTAGCTTTTGCAACCTCAAAGCTTCGGCATCCTTGTAAGCATGCCAAGCTTTAACCTAAGGAATAGAATTTACCAAAATAAGTCATTATCTCCAAACATTTGAGGGTGGGCACAAACTTAAAGTGAGAAAAAAAAGAGTTGATAAGAAACAAGAAAGTTATAAATAAGATCACGTACCAATTTTTGTTCTACTAAGAAGCTGGTACAAGCAACTAGATTCTTTGTTTCAAGGCCAACCTTCCCAGCATCCCCGTCAAAAATGTATCGTTGCATTGATGTGGCTGTCCCAGACAAAAATGTTTTTTCACTTGCATCGTCAAGTATACTGAATAACTCCTGGGAAGATATTGGAAACCTGGCAGGTCTAGCCTGGATAATATCCTGCATAATATAGAAAAAAGATATTTCACATCCATAGAGTCGAGCATATAGCCATTTACTTCAAAAAAACTGATGGACAAGGAGAGTGATCTCTTACCAGAAGGGCAGAACCAGCCTTCAAATAAATGTGGGGCAGAGAAGTGAATCCAGGTTTCCGTATGAGTGTTGTCAAAGCCTTTATGATGGAAGACCCTGCAACTTCCTGGAAAGTGTAACAAATTAGAAACTTAAAGTAATTACCTAACATGTGATAAGATCAAGGTTACCAAGCTATTTTGGAATGATAAAGAATTTGTAATGAAATTGCAATATTGCTATTCCCTTCAACTGGTTGCAACAAAGTAAGATACTTTTAAATAAAAACTTAAAAGAAAAATTAGCCACACAGAGCCAAAACAAGTACTACGTGACATATAAATAGCATGCATACCACCCAAGCATAAGAATGGCTCTATGATACCATTAAACCTAAAGAAAGAACATGAAACATAAAGAGTTACCTCCAAATTCACATTCTTGAACGATACAGATTCTTTTTCCTCTTCGGTGGAGAGCTAGACAAAGTAAAAATGATGGAATGTAGTGAGCACAAATACTTAAAAAGGCACCCTCCACGTCAAGAATGCAATGAAAAACTTACCTTATCCCAAAACTCCCCAAGAAGATCCCTATTTTTAATAGAATCCTATAAGATAAAACAATGTCAAGCATTAAGGAGCAGTAAGCAAAATACCTTACATAAGAACAATTTATCAAAAAAATTTGAGTGAAGGCAGTCATAAATATTGTATAACAGTAAGAAACCTTATCAAGCCTTTTCAATCGATGGTGGACGCGACGGTGCCTTCTGTAGCTGATGGTTGAACAAAATTCTTGGGGGCATTTATCACACTTTTGCATTTGCACCTTGATGGGAGAGTGCAAGGGCCAACCTGGAAGCTCTGTCAAGAGTTAAATAGCTTTGTCTTTAGACAATTGGTCTAGGAAAGGCAATGACAGTAGAATACACCCCCACTTCTAACTTAAAAAGGAAAACTAGCAAGTACCTTGTTGATCTAAGGCATGAAGTAGTTGAATCCACGGGACAGGGCTATCACTGGTCCTAGAGAAAGAAATAGGAGGCTCTTTTGCAACTTGTCTGATGATAGTGTCAAGGGAGTCATTTCCTTCGTCCAATTTCATAGCATCAGTGTTCGAGGCCGTTAGCTTAGCAATTGGCATCTGAACAACACATTGAATCGTAAAATCACAAGGTGCTCGTGCAGAGTAGAAATATGTGATCAAATTCAGCAAATAAATTACATAAATTTTTCATTTACGCTACCTACTTTATTCTAAACAAGCTACATGTGACATTATTTATGTAGCAAAAAAGTGCTTCTCGGATCACTAAAGCAGTCGCAATACTTGTGCTGTTCTCACGAATTGAGTACAATTTCAACTTCCAAACCAGGCCATCAAAGTTAGCAAACTCCTACATCCTAAGCATACAGATCTACCACAAAAATGCCAAATAGCTAAACTGCCTCCACCTCCAAACCTCATCACAGAAACAATTCCACATTATAACACACAATGCCGAATGAAAATAAGACTCTAAACGCCGATTAGGTCTCCCCCGAAAATTTAATCAAAAATGCAAACTAAAATTTTCTTACAGCATAAACATGCAATCAAACTAAGCCATTCGAGACTCAACTAAACTGATACCTGATCCAAAATTAACCTATTTTCTGTATCACATAGAAAGTTGAACCAGCTATATCTAAACAGAGCAGCAATGGAATCAAAGAGCATGTAGATGATAAAAGCGAAGGTTTAGAAGAGCGTGATCTATAATCGGTAAGCGATTGTGCTAAGAGGTAGAGAGTAATCGGCGTACGTACCAGAGGAGGTGGATCGGGGCGAGGAGAGAGATAGGATCCTGCGATCTGAGGGATTCGGAGCAGCCGGGAATGAGATTCCGAGTGTTCGGCGGGAACGAAAATCGGCGAGAAAATGCGACCAAGTGATGAGCGAAGAGAGAGTTCGTAATATAAAGACGAACTTGGGTAATAAGAAAACAAAACAAAACAAAATGGGGAAATGAATTTTGAATTTTCGGATTTGTATTATGATGTCATATTTTTTCCATTGCAGGTCCTTCGTGTGGCACTAGCCATTGAACAACATTAATTCTCTTGAAATATAAACGTTATCCAGCTGAAAATTATTAACCATATGGTCGAGTTGGTAAGAGCCTGGATGTATATTCAGATTCGAATCTCGCTGACGTTATCAAAAAAGATTTCTCATATATTTTTTCTTGGTAATGAATTAGGTTACAACACTAAACTATACATAGAAGGGGTTGTGAGAAATACACTTCATCACCCACACATCTCTCACACACACAAAACTAACCCTAAAGAACAATGCAACACAGCTATGGCTCAGAGACCGAGACCACCATGTTGCTTTAGACTACATGAACCATGTATCCTCGGATCTGGAAGACCACAGAATCCATGTATCCTTCGGATACAACCACACTTGCATATCACAGCCAATACCTCCAATATCCTCCAATACCTTCCATAAAGGTTGGTCTTGTTTGGTTCATATGTATGATAGCGTCAGACATGTTTGATCTTTTTCTTTTGGACCTGTATTGGTGATGAGTAGTGTTGCTCAGTTGGTTGATTGAGGGAATTCACATTGTTTTCTTATGTAGAGGTTGCATCCTACATGTTCATTTGGATCTCGACCTGCTTCTTGCTTCAGGGTTTTTATCCATCACTTGTAATCCTGGACCTTCCTCTCTCATTGCCTCTTATGTTCTTTGAGCTTTAGTCAGCTGAAGAGTGCTTTTGATGAACTTTGAGTTGTATAGCCTTGTAAAATGTGTAGTTTGGGGTTGAACTTGAAAACCAATTAGCAATAGAGAGTAGCTCAAATATATATATATATATATATATATATATATATATAAGCCTAACACATGGACACCAACTTAGGTGGTCGTGGAGTTTGTGTGGTCTTTGGGCTTCATACATGTACGTGGTTAACCCGCTCTGATACCATGATAAAGTAATCTGGGGTTCAACTCTAAAACCAATTGGTAATGAAGAGAGTAGCCCAAACCTTTATAAACCCACAGATAAGACCCAATTTTCCTGATGTGGGATAGATATTTCAACAACAGGTAGTAAAGCAAGGAGTCCTAGGAAACTGCTTATTCCAAGGCACATAAGATCTTTGATGGAATTGAGCAGATATAAATGCAAAGATCAATTTTGTAAATGATGTATTTGAACAGGTACAAAATAGCTGTTGGTAAATTCAAAATTGCCTATGAGTAACATGCCAAGAGATCACCACTTTGTTTTGTTGAGCTGCTCCAACTTCTTTCAAACTGCTGCTTTTTCTGCTGCTGTTAATATCTTGGCTTGAAATTGTTATGGATACCAATCGTCATTTGCGTTGCTGTTACTATATTCTTGCTGCTAGTGCTTGTTATGGAGATTTCCATTGTGTTAACTTGCCAAGAGGGAGCTCATGTTATTGAAAATGCAGGTGACCGAGCCGCTTAAATGAGTTGAAGAGAAGTGCGAGTGGTCAAGGCTCAAGGTGGACGATGGTTGCAGTGTTTGCGACGGAGTACTTGCGCTCAGCACTTGGAAGTAGCCATTGTATAATAATCCATCGCGTAATGGCAAGACATGAATCCGCTTAGGAGTTTTAGTCTGTGTCGTTTTCAGCAAGAACTTGATCCATTACGTATTTGATATTTTCTGCTATTTTGTTAATTCAGGGTCTCAAAATTATTAGTTAATTTCTTCCTTAACTGATTAACTCCTTGATATGATTACATAAATAGGTAGGGTTATCAAATTAATCAAATATCGCGACTATTCCTCTCTCTCTCCCCTCTCTTTTTTCACGACGGCTAGGGTTAGGGTTTTATGAGAAAATAGTTGTGCAAAGTGCTATCTATGGCAATGATCAAGGTTTCAGGTGGGGGTGCAGCCATGGCCTCCATGACAGCTTGTTTGATATCAAAGCTCTTCCTCAGACAGGAGGACGAACCGGTTGATCTCGGAAACCTCAAACGTCCCGGATCTGGTTTTGTTGCTCCTCATTTTTACCTGGTTGGAAAACTGAACTCAGCTAGGGCTCTGCAATTTGAATCCTTTCGTAGTGTAGTGCGGTCGATGTGGAAACTCTCTGTACCTGTGGAGGTGCAACAAAGAGGTGATCGTCTCTTGTTTACCTTCAATAATCAGCGCGGTCTCTCTCGTGTAAAGAAGGGAGGCCCATGCTATGATTCTTCTTAACAATTATGATGATTTCTCTGATATCACAGTTGTCCCTCTGGATTTCTTTTGGATTTGGATGGAAGATCTTGATCTACCGGCGGCTCTCTCTACTGAGGCAACAATCAGGTTGATAGGTGAGACAATTGGACCGATTTTAGTTGTTGATACAGCAGGTACGAGGGAAGGAAAAGCTCGCGTGCGTGTCACGCTACCCTAGCATGCTCCAGGCCGCATGGACCGACGACTTCAAGTCTCGCCGGAAGACGTCATCAGGTAAGGTACAAGTATAAGAATGGTGGCATTGTGCAGGGACTATTTGATGTTGAACCATGGAGGATCAGAGTGTCCTAGGCATAGAGGCGCATGAGGAAGCCGTGGCTCCAAACGGCTCGGCACCGGCACCAGTGAACCCTCCTATGGTTTGTAGGGCAAATTCTCATCCAGCCATAATGGTGCCTACTTTTTCGGGGATCTTCAAAGAGAAGCGCTCAGTTCAAATCAGGGAGGTTCCACAGTTTCCATCTCCAGCAAAGGTGATGGGAGTCCGACGCGTCCTAGAGGATGAAGAGGCCGAGAGAGAAAAAGGGTGAAACATTCCCTAGCTATGGTGCCTTGGACTGGAATCCGGAAGATCTTGGGTTTGCTTTGGCGGTAAATGGGGAGTTAGGGATTACCAATACTGGTATTTCCCCAAAGAAAAGAGGAAGACCTCGTGGAAGTAAGAACAAGAAGAAGATGAATGTGAATGTAGGTGACTCGGAAGGCTCCATGACCGACTCGGTCCCTCAGGAGCATGTTTTTGTTGATGCATCTGATGAAGAGTAGTCTCGTGCTCTTAGCGGGATATGTCCCTATTTTGTCACTCCTCTTTGTGTCTAGAAATGTACATCAAGATGGTCTTAAGCCTCGATCCATGAAGCTAGAGTACTTTAGGTTGGTAAGATAGGTTATATGCTTTCTAGGCTTTTAATAAATTCACTTGAACCCTAGTCTTTTAAGTTGTAGTTAGGTAGGTTTTCGTTTCTGAATTTGATACAGTTTATTGTGCATTCCAATTGTAATATAAAGTTTGTCTTTGGATGTTCTCCTAGCTTGACCTAGCATGATTAATTCAATGGAGCTAGAGTTCTCCCTTCCTAAAAAAGCTAGGGTTATCACCTTATTTATTTGATAAGCACAATTCAGTGAGCAGAACATTCGTGTTGAGATATCTATCTCACATCAAAAAAATGGAGTCTTGTCTGTGGGTTTATAAGAGTTTGAGCTACTCTCTCCATAACCAATTGGTTTTGGAGTTGAACTTCAGACTACTTTATCATGGTATCAGAGCGGATTACCCACGTCCACGTGTGTTAGCGTTATCGACCACACACTCCACGTCATCCCTAATGTTGTCAAAGTGTTAGGCTTGAGGGTCACCACACTTGCGAGTGCGTGTTGAGATATCTATCCCACATCGGGAAAATGAGGTCTTGCATGTGGGTTTATAAGAGTTTGAACTACTCTCTCCATCGCCAATTGATTTTGGAGTAAAACCCCACACTACTTTTTCAATTCAGTCTATCAGATCAGAAGTGTTTACAATTCCATTTCATCTAGCGTAGTAACCCTCGTACTCGTAAAATCAAAAACAAAATGTAGACCTCGGATTCACTAATGGTTACTGTGGACCTGTGGTATATGTATCTATCGAATCAACAGAATCATAATCACTAACGGTTACTGTGGTATAGGTATGGAATAGTAAACTAGTAAAAGAATTGAGATTCACTACTGCAGTTGCCACTGATGGATTGCATACCGAAGCGCATAATTGGGAATCAGATTGCAGTGTTCAAGCTCAAGATTTGTCATTGGGGACGTACTGTGTCCGCTCTTAAACCATCCTCGTATTGCCTCTTCTTCATATGTATAACCATCAGCTGCTATATGCGGATCCGTCATGACTTCCTGCAAATGCAAAACAATTTGAAACTGAATGGTTATGAGAAAACAATTTGAAACTGAATCCTAGTTACCCATCAGTATCCAAACGCAGGAAGTTCATATTCAAGTTTAAAGATCCATTGGTATCAAGTGAGTGATTGTAGACTGTAGAGTAATTCAATGCTATGTAGAGAAGTACACGTAGGTTACCTGAAAGATGGGGCAGACGAAATGGGATGGTGTTCGGAGAAGCTTCTTTGAAATCAAGCAAGACTCAGAGGCAGCACATGAAGTCCTCATTACCTCATGGACGACAGATAGGTCCATCCGATCCAACCGGTTCTTCTCACAACACCTCATTGCTAAGAGCGCCAACTCCTTTGCTTGCTCTAGCGGCCAGTCTCCAGCTGAACCATCCAACAGACCACTGATGTTGTCATTCTCCAGTGCGCATTTCATATCTTTCACTATCCCCGATAGTGGCCTAGCAGTTAAAAGTCGTAATAATATAATCCCAAATGAGTAAACATCTGATTCTTGTGTAGGCTTTCCTGTCTCAAGATACTCTGGATCCATATATACAGAAGTTCCATTTGGATCATTACATATTTTGGTGAAGTTGGCAGGGTCTTCATTTTGTGGGATCAAGGAAGCGATGCCCAAATCACCAATTTTGCTCACAAAGTTTGCATCCAAGAGAATGTTGCTTGGTATTAGATTCCCATGGACAATACGAGGGATATTTGAGTGAAGGAAGATAAGGGCAGAGCATATTTCAGTAGCAATGCATGTTCGAATTTGCAATGGAAGAGGTGGAAATTTGTCTTTGCCTGCAAGGTGATCCTCAAGGCAGCCATTTTTAAGGTATTCATACACAAGTGAGCTAGACTCTGGACACATTCCAATTAGTGTCACCAGGTTTGGATGCCTTACTCTGCTCAAGACTTCTACCTGATGAAAACTCAACCATATATTAGTGCTGCATTATTAGTTCTCTAACAAAATGTGTTGAAAACATGATATAAATTTACCTCATTTTGGAAGTCCAGTTGCTTCTTAGAACCATAAGAGGGCAACATCTTTATTGCAACATGCATGTGGCGAAGAATCCCTCTATAAACACTTCCATACCTTCCTTCTCCAATCTTCTGGGATGGGTCAAAATTCTGAGTTGCCTCATTGATCTCCATAAAAGAGAACATGGAGAATTCCGCATGACAAATTCTTGCAGCTTTCCCTAATGTGCTTAGTTGTTTAACCTTTCGTGTTGCATTTCTATGTTCTATTTGCATGTTATCCCGTTTTTCTCTAAAACTAATCAAGAGCGGCACTGAAGAGATGATCTTCTCCTCTAACTCCTTTACTGTAGTTTCTGACTCAGCTAGTTGGCCTTCCAGCACTAAGTTCTTATTCTGGACCGTCTGGACTTGTTCTATACATTTATCACATTCATCCTTCACACCTTCTGCTTCCTGCCTTACTGTAGCAAGCTTTTCTTCCAACTCTTTTCTTTGTGTCATCGTCTTAGTGCATAAGCTTTCAAATGCCATGGTCTATAAGAAGGGTTGAACAGAGTAGACAATGTTGAGATGTTCACCAAAAAAACAAAAACAAAATTGAGTTCTAATACAGAACCACAGTATCCTGCCAAACCAATACCACTACAGAAAGAGAGTATCAAATGATAATTTTTACCTTGCATTTGGCCTTCATGGCATCATCTTCTACTTCCCACCTCCTCGTTGTATCTTCAAATTCCTTTTGTTTCGAGTTCTTTCTGTCCAAAATGGCTAGCTTTACTTTATCATAACCTCGAGCAGCTGCACTTTCCTCCTAAAAAGATGCAGCACTAAAGATTAATTAAATGCCATCAAAGCTGTAGTTGATTCTTTAGTGAAAAATCATCTGACAATGAACACTTTTTCTTACCTCGTCTATCTGTAATGGGGTTAACCTCCACGACAAATCTTCCACTTCATTGATATCCTCCTCAGCATCTGCAGATCTCTGTAACAATGTCACTTGTCTAGTAGTCTTACATAAGAACCAATGCCATCATTGACAAAAATTGTCTGGGCAGTGTACCTACCTAGATTTCTGAGCCAAAGAATTGATTCTGTACTTAAGTGCTCCGGTTCCTCTGTTCCAGTAGCCGAATTTAGCAGCAACAAAGGAGGGGGATTCTCTATTTCAGAATTACCTTCTCTGTTTCCCCTGCTATCACATGATTCGCGTAAGTGCCAAATAGATATGGCAAGTACATAGATAATACTACAAGCTATGTAAGACAATTTGAACTTAAGCAGGAAAACTACTTGTAAAAGAATATGAGTTGGTCTGCAAAAGAAACCACTAGCACCTTGTATATATGAGGTGGCCCTTACACAAAAACCAAATATGACATGAACTAGCTGCCTTCTGACACACAAAAACTGCCTTATTGGACCCTATCTCCGCCAATCTCCTGCAATCCCCAGTAAGCATCAGTCAGTCATCTTAAATCAAACTATTGATAGCAGACATGCATTATCACTAATTTTTTTTCTACTCATCAGTTTCCATTAGAACAAAAAACTTATATCTTTGGAAAGAATAACAACTGATGCATACTCAGTATAGTGTTCGTCTGCAGCTGCCCCCATGACAAGCCACCTAATATCGTGCCGAGCAATCAATTCAACAATCCCCTCCTCAACATTGTCCATCTCAATCCATACTTCATCAGCCTGCACCTACATTAACAATCAAATCAAATCACACCACACAAGCATTCAAAATGTTCGAATAAAAATCAAAATTCAGATTTTCAATGCTATATAGGATAAAAACACTCACTCTAGCTCCGATCAGCATCATTTGGTATTCATTGAGAAGATTACGTAATTCCGCTAAACTATTTCCTTCATCTGCAAAAATTAGCGATCACAATTACGATTCTAAACTGAAAATCTGAACAGAATCGACTCGAAATTAAAACCAGAGTAATTACAACTCACACGGTGAAGGTTGTTGAACGTGAAGGAGGCATATGTTTTTGCCTACGAAATTATTGACGGCCCAAAACAGCGTCGTTTCGCTCTGCTTGACGTCGTTCCCCACCGCAACGAAGATGGTCTCTTCCACATCCCACACTCGCTCTTCTTCAACGCTCCCCATCTATCTGCTCAGGGTTTTGGGGATTAAGGGAATCGGTGTGTTGAGTTTGGACTCGGCGAGTGAGACTGAGTCATCACGAGTCAGAGAGAAACTGGAATTCTGTTGTGGAGTGTTTTGGACTTTTGCTTTGCTTAATAGCTTGGGCTTGGGATTCTCGTGAAAGGAGTTTTGTAAGTGCTTTTTAGAGGAAATAGGGTAGAAAATATAATTTTGATGTCAGTTATTAAATATTGAATTGTTAAGATTATGTTGTGTGCATATACAATCGTACATATAAGAATTTTTATCTTTTAACTTTAAAAATTATATATAAAAGTAACCAAGTCCAAAGTAAGTATATATAAGAATTTCTATCCTTTAACTTAGAAAATTATATATAAAAGTAACCAAGTCCAAAGTAAATCTAGCAGGGCTAATTTTTAATCCATCTGTGCAACATTGCAATGTCATGGCAACAATGCAATGCCAACATTCAATAGCAAACTTGGACCCTTTGTCTACAAAGGCAAGAGAAAAAGACCAATATTCTTTTTCTTTTTCTCTTTGAAAGAGTCTTCCACAATGCCCCACAAAACTACATAATGTATTACTGATGGTTAGTGTTTGTTACTGTTCTTATCAGGCATCTACTGTGGAGAAGATAATGAAGAACCTACGCCAGGAGATCACTCAATTGAGATCTTTGGAAGAATCTGTGATCAGATCATATGCATGTTCACATCACTGTTTTCTGATAAGGTTTTGAAAAGAAAGAAATGCATCTGTTTCTCCAACGTTGATATGTACTTAGTTCGATTGGTTCAGACAAAGACATGTAGAGGCATGGACACCGTCCGCGCTGTCCAGAGATCACTAATCGAAAAGTCCTCCTCCTGCTTTCTTCATCAAGTTCTTAATCTGCATGCATCAAGTTCAACTCAATGACATGACATAAATAGCGGAATATTCATAGAGCAATGCTCTACATAGGGAAGAAAATAAGGAGGTACCTGCTTCACTGAAAGTCCAATGTCTTGTAAATCATCAAGCTGAAAAAAGAGCATTTGCTTTAGTAAGTGACCATGAAGCAAATGTGCTATAGTTTATTGATTTATTTACTTACACTCTTGAAGGGTTCAGGAGTTTCTTCACGGCAATTCAATATGTATGTTGCTCTTTTCTCACCAATTCCCTGTACCAAAAATCCTGAGTCACTTAATTTGGACTGGTGCTAGAACACCTTTTAATAAGGGAAGTGGTGCTCACCTTTAATCTCTTCAAATCTTCCCTATTTTTATAAGAAGAAGAAGAAGAAGAAGAAGAAGAAGAAGAAAAAATGGTTAGGCTTGAAGAGTAAGAACATAAAGTGGATCAATCTTTGAGGAACAGAGAACAAAATTGGAATACCCTTGAGGCTTTTACATGAAATAATAGAGCATTGCAATAAAGAAGATTTTCAGAACAAAGTTGACCAATAGAAACTTAGCATAACACATAAAACTTACTTGCTAGCGGTGTTTAGGAAGCTAAGATATTCTTGAACAAGAGATTGCTGCAATAACAAAATAACATTAGAAGCAAAATCAGGGAGTAATTAAGCTGGATATAGGGGATGGTTAAAATTATACCTTCACACCAGCACTGCGGACACTCAACGCTTCCCAAGGGCTGTTGACATTTCCAACCTCCCATCTGTCATTGTGTTTAATATCCTGACTGGCAACTGGGGTCTTTGGTTCCATGATGTTGTTGACATTTGTAAGCTCCCAACTATCATTGGGCCTTATATCCTGACTGGCAACCGGGGCATTTGATTCCATGAGGTCAGTACAGAGGAAGTTATTGGGTGAAGTATCTTTCTCCTCTTGCATCTTCATGCACAATGGAGTTGAAGAACAAAGTGATTTCATTTTTAATGCCAATTCCTGTAATCTTGCGCTGATTGGAGGAGATGCATCTTCATTGTCCGGGAAGTTACTGTTTTCCTTCTCCATGTCCTGAACTGTTGCAACAGAGAATGAAGGGAAATTATAAGATTGCATTAATAACTATCAAATCAATGTGGTGATTCAAATTTTAGGAAAATGAAACCAACCTTCTTCAACTAAAGCCAACGCATTTTTGCTACTATTATCATCACTAGGATTAACTTCCTCACTAGGGCCATCACAGTTCACAGAAACATCCTGGAAAGAAATTGACTAGTTCAAAATTATGCCGCATATGCAAGGCATGATGTTTTGTTGGTTCGACTGGTGATTACCTTTTCTGCAATTGAGTCATCTTCCTCATGCTTTGGATCATCCAATAGTAGATACTCCTGCACAGAATATATGCTCGCCATCATCATACTCATTTTCGATGTTGTAAACTATTGAACTCAAAACTGCATATTGTCAGGCATGATGTCTTGAAGGTTCAATCATTTGTTACCTTTTCTTCCTTTAAAGAATGTTCTGCATGCTTTGGATCATCTGATAATAACTCATCCTGCATACAATTCTGTCAGGTGACCGCTATTACTACCTTAAGCACGTTGCAACTTATGAAACCAAGAGGTTCTAATAAAATATAGAATGGAAATACTGCCCCTACTAAAGCCACTAGCTATTTTCATAAACTTATTCATTACCCTTTGCACGATAGAGGAAGGTTCCATGGGATCCAATGCATCAGATGATGGATTCTCCTGTATAGACACAGCCTGATTTCAGCCAGACTTTAAAGGTATCATCATATAACAATACACGTATAATGTGAAGGTAGATTACAGATTTAAGCTGCTCGGGTCCTTCAGTAACATTTAAAAAGGTATCTTCCTGCAAATATGAAAAGGCATTTTGTAAATAAGAATACACAGACTGCATCAAGCAGTCTTCACTTCTTCAAAATTTAAAACATATTCTGAAAGGGAGCAATACAGAAAAACTTTACCTTCTCAGGTACAGAAGTTTCAATGGTTGAGACAATATCTGACACAGCACTTGCCTGCATTCAAACTTAGTGAGCTAATATGAAGGTTTTTATCTGTGTAATAATATTGAATAAATTAAAATTAGATGACTTAGTATTCAAAATAGATTAGGAATTTGGTTACCTTCATCGATTTGGTCAAACGACTTCTTTCATCAAAGGGTTTCCTTCAAAAAAGAAAAACAGCACATTTTATTGTAGAGGTCTGTGCGTTGGAATCGGTATTCAACCATAACTCACAACACAACAAGGACCTTAATAAGTTACCTTCCTTTCGATGCAGAAGTCACACTAACATTTGCTTTCTTGCAAGAAAGAGGCCCATTGACTTTCTTCTCAGAAAGAGGTATTCGGGAGATGGTTTGTTTCTTTGCTATAGCAGAAACAGTCATGGATACATGGCCCTTATGTGAAGAACGCACTTCTGATCTTGTGAGATCTTTACTTTTCTTTGTGGAGCCTGTGACAGCCTGATTGGTGTTTAGAGAAGAGCAGGATGAATGCACTTCTGATCTTGTGGAACCTTTACTTTTCTTTGTGGATCCTGTGACAACCTGATTGGTGTTTTGAGAAGAGTGTGCTACCAAGCTTACCATGTAAATAGAATCTTGGCAAAATGACGGTTTCTACAGTGGAATGGGTGAGATAGAGAAAATTAGGTGAGCAAGCAAGCTCAACAACAATAGACCAGATATGGTAAACTTATAGCTAATTCAGAGGACTTACCAAACAAGTGATCATCAGAACTCTACTCGTCCCACCCAGGGAGTCTTGCAATAAATGTGTGAGTTTGTTTTCCCGAAAAGGCACATGGTTTCCACTGGAACTCACAGCATTAACAACATTGATCATGGCATATATTGACTTATTGATTTTACTGCTCTCAACATGATTAACGCAATCAATGCTCTTCCTTCTTGTATCTTCATAACCTGTTACAGATAGTTTCAAATAAAGTTCTATCAACATTATCTAACACCGAAAACTACTGAAAAACTTATAAGCCTGAGGTTTAGATATACAACCTGCTAAGTCAATGAAGTTTAACTTGCTGATTTGAAGTGAATCTGAATTTTCTCTTTGAGATGATACATAAACTATCAATCCCTTGTGGCACCTATGAGAAAGTTCAACTGGTCCTTTCGGTGCTGGTTTACGAGAAGCATTCCCACTAACATACAATTTGCTGAATTCCGATACGGACTTCACAGGCACCTGGACAAAGATGAGATGATAGGTGAGCAATAATTCACATCAATACATATCCACTCAACTATCATATAGTGAAAACACCAGATACTTTCCTGCGAAAGTCCTTTAAGCCAAATGTTTCGTTGAGCGTCTCCAAGTACCAAAACTTCTGGGCGTGATGGAGCCAATACATCATAAATATGGTCCTGATACACCTCATACGAGGATATAGCAATCGAGCATCCGTTTTTCTCAGCCATTGAGATAATTTCATCGATTGCCAGTGTCGCCAGACCTGGTTTCTCACTCGACCCCTTCCAAACCAAGCGGTACAACAGTTACTTCACTATCACAAAAGCTATTTCCTACAAATGTAGAGTCAAAACTGAACCTTGGGAGAGTGTACCTGAATTAATCTAGTCTTTCCACTACCTCTAGCTCCCAAAGCAATGACAGTGGCATTACGCCCCTCGAGAATTCCCGGAATCAAATTCTTTACTTCTCGCAAAAAAATTAGTCCATTACCCTCATTTTGGTCATAGCAATGGTCCAATTCATAGGAATCTTTACGGCTGCAAGACAAACAGGCAATCTTATCCTCCAAAATCTACTAAACTATCACTAAATTATACTCAAAGAAAGTAAATTTGAGTTTAAAGTATACATAATCCCACATATACTGTTTAAAAATCACTACTTGTTCAAATAGACAAACTTCAATTCAATTTGGTCCGCGATAACCTAAAAAACACGTAATCCTATCAAAAATCTTTAACCTTTTCTCTAATCCAACACATATTCAGATGATATTTTTCAAAACTAACTATCCTGAGCTCAAATCAAGAACAAAATCCAAAACAAAAACCCGACCCGACCCGACCCGAAATCCAAACGGTACCTCGTAGACTGGTCTCTGAACGAGAGACTGACGGTCTCTGCTGCCCCTCCGGCGGACTTTTTCACCGAGATCCACGAAACCTCACCGAATACATCCGCCGCCGGATCTGCGGCGCCGCCGATCTTCGCGACGAGCCGGACCTTTCGCGATGTGCTGGAGCGGCGTTTAGGGGTTTTGGTGAGGTCGGGGTTGCTGGAGGCCATGTGAAAGTTAGGTCTGGGAGAAATTAGGGTTTCAAATACGAGATCTGAACGCTGAGAAGTTGAGAGAGATGAGAGAGCAAAGGGCAGTTGGGATTTGGGGCTCACTGGCTTTGGTAGCCGTTAGCATTTGAGGAATTAAAAGGCTCTCTATTTCAAAATTTTGGCTAACGTGGCACGCTCCTCCTTCTCCAAAAAGGACATGAATTCATTTTAAAAAATTTAAGTAAAAGAAATGAATCATAGGTTTTATGGCTAGGGTTGATAATTTTGTGGTTTTATTGTGCAGTTCAGATACGCCTTTATCACGATTTCATTGAGGTGAATAAATAAAATCATGTGAAGCATCGTTTGTGCAGTTTGAAAGTGTGATAACGTTGAGTTAGAAATGACTGTTTTTATTCTGAATCTGATTTAACGAGTTGTGTTCTAGATGACTCACTTGACAGAAAGCTGACTGACGTATACACGCTAGTCAAATTAACTTTGTATGATTTTGTCTTACATTTTGTGTGCAAAAATACTTATATACACCATGTGTAATCATTATTTTTTTTTTAAGAATGACCGGTGTGGCTTGATTAATGAAACCATAGAATACAAATGAATGACATAGAGCATAAATCTCAAATTATAAAGAGTAACGTATTCTAACATGTACTAGTTAGCAAAGAGAGTTTCATTGACAACTCTATTTGCTTTGACAAAGTGATGGCATAACGGAATGATAACTATACTAACTACTAAGGCCCTGTACCACCAACGAACGATAAGAGGCACCGCCTGAAACTCATCGGACCATCAGACACCAAACGTCGTCACCTTTGCACCATGGCACTACGTCAACTTTGCCATCCTTTGTCAGAATAGAACGGAGAGATCTTGATTTGATCAGATTACACCAATCTGACCAAGACCTCGTAGTAACAGCCTCACCTCCACCTAGTGCCATCCTGACTCGTGCTCGCGCCGCTAAACGTCGTCGTCGATAAAGCCAGTGAAAAGAGAACCCAAACCTGGCAGCCATAGTGATCCCTTTTTTCATATTCTCACAAACCACCAAAGAAATCTGCTTGATCTGTAGTCAATTGAGGGATGCCACTCATATCACACAAATATTGAGTCACAACATCCAATAACATCTTGCTAAGGTAGCACACCGCATGTTCGATGACCTTACCATCTTCATTTGTTTCATCTTGGGGCAACAACCCTGTTATGGAGTAAGAAGAAGTTGAGATGTAAAGCTTCAAGGGGATCCTAGACGTGGTGTCCGTAGCACTAGAGGACTCGCTAAGTATTCTTTGATTATGTCACAGGCTTCTTGATAAACTGGCTCCCAAACAAACTTGTTTTCTGCATGTAACTTAAGGACTGAAATAACTCAGATGACCTTATCTTTATTTTAATGATCAAAACTCCATAAGCTTTGGTCATATTGTCAGCAAAGCTCTTCACTTTCATACTTGCTAATGATCTTCTCTTTGAGAATTTTCAGCACTTCCATCGTTCGTACTGCGATAATACTGATAGTTATGAGTAGTTGCATCCTTTGACCCCTTTCCTAAATGTAAACCAAATCTATTTATAGTGGTCAGACCAGGGTGTATGTGTCACCTCATCTGAATATAGATTAGAGTAATTCAGATTAACAACTGGTTGACTTTGTAATGTTTTCACGGCGCGGTCTCCCGAATCATTTGCATCACATGGGCTAGCGTACAAGCCTGGTCATTTGCCCCTGGGTGGATCATGATTCCTCTACTGCCTCTTAATCGTCTCTTGTCACAGAGGTGTCCATACTATTAGTTCTCATGTGTCTGTTCGAACCAATTTAAACGGCTTAGAAGCCTTGATAGTCATAGTTTTCCTGGCTGATGATGCAGTCATCGCCTCTTCGAAACCCTGTTGCTCCGGCTCTTCCTCAATCTTCCTTTTTGCCCTTGCAGCCCTTTGAGTATCACGGTTTCTCTCTATCCCCAGGATCTTTTCAATCTCCGGGAGACGTTCAAACAGTCAATCAATCTTGACGTCAGTGTTGACAACATCTTGAGTAGCTTCGTCATGTAGTTTTTCTACTTTTTTCACTTGCTGCCTTAATTTTTGCATCATGTTGTCATTGAGCCTGCCCAAATGGTTGCATGGTAGTGTCTATCTGTTCCAAGGTCTCATCAGTCTTCTCTGCTTTCTCAGATAACTTCACAATCTACTCAGTAAGAGCCTTCAATAACTGTTTTGTCTCGCCTTCCATGTCCATTTAACTAATGTTGGCTGACTCTACGGATTGTTCTGGTAATAAACCAAAACATGAGATCGTTTCTTCAAAGAATTAAACCTTTGCACTTCGCCAAATTATGTGAGTTAATCGGCCTTTGGATTATAACACGGCGTATATGCCCTCAAATACTTGTTACCACCCGCAATCCAAACATGTTATGTCCCGCTATGACAATGTCAAATGTTCGGGGTGAATTTGGATTTCTCTAAACAATCAGCTTATAAGTGTGTCAACACCTTTGGGTTAGGTGTAACCTTGCTCTTTGTGTCATTAGCCTTCTGACTTCCTCCTCAAACGACTAACATGAAGACACTGATCAAACCGATACTCAAGTTCTTCTCAGACCTAACCGAGGAGTAACTAAAATTTTTCTCCACTTCACGTAGAGTGGACGGTTCTTACTCGAGCCGGTTGTGGTCGAGCATAGCTATATTAGGATCACATGGCGTTCTCTTATAATTTCTCTTTAGAGAACATATATATTTGTTAGAGGTGTTACACTCTAACAATACTTTTATGGGTATTCACCTACGGATATGTCTTTGTGAAGTGAGGATGGACTGTTTGCTCATAGATGAGACTTTGTGAGGTAGATGCGGAAACTACCGACTAGTCGGGTTTTGGTAAGGTAGATGAGGAGAATACCTACAGATAGAGCTTTGATGGAATAAAAAAACCCAAGGAATTTTTTTGTATAGGTGCTCCGAGAGGGGCTTGTTTTGTAGAATGCAAAGATTTTATTTGTTGATGAATCCCTTTATATACTAAATACTTAAGGTTTATTCCTTACAAATAAAGGAATATTAGACCTCCTGATCAAAAAGGAAGAAATTTTCCTAAAAAATCACGAAATAGATCCCAAAGCAATATGCGCATCAAGCCACGCATGACCTATAAGGAAAGAAAATATATACAAAATATTTAGACCACAAATATCTGTCTAATGAGCTCATTCAAAGATCATTCATCAAAAGATATTATTTTGGCCCCAACAAATTTTTTTTGTTCTTGATTTGTAAGGTTTATTCAAAGTTAGAGCAGAGTGACGAACGTGTAACAAGAGAAATAACTGATAAAGAAAATATGAGAATATTGTTGTATTTCATCCATAATATAGAAGATACATATATTCTCTATTACAATATGATATTGAATCTTATTCTGAATATACTTTGATTTAGTAAGACACATGTTAAGAAGTCTATTTTCCTTCAACAACCCTAACAAAGCCAAATACTAAAACGCTGCGTTTGGTGGAGGGGGGTCTCATATAACAAAGCTTTTGCAACTGATCGGTAACCATGGACGATAAGTCGTCAGAGGCCAAGAAGAGCGAGACGATGAAGAAGACAATGTCTGCGTGCGATGTTGATGCCCTGAAGAAATGCTTGGAGGAGAACAAGGGCGACTACCTCAAGTGCCATTCTCAGATCGATGCCTTCAAATCTTGTTGTGCTGTCCAGAAACCAAACCCATCCTAGATTGATTTTGATATTCATCTTTCACTTGAATAATAAGAACATATACCCATCTGGGTTTTGTTCACTTGCTACTGATTTTACCATTGCACGCAAATAACTGTTTGATGTGATATGTATCTGAATTCTGAAGTTCTGAACTGAAACAATGAAAGTATACAAGAAGATAGATGCCTATGTTGAAATCTTTATTCAAAGATATGCATTGTGTTCAACTTGTGAAAGTGGTTGTTGAGGTAATGGTTTACCCATCAGCAATTCAGCACACATTACAACTCTTCCTGCATGTACCGTAGTAATCATCCGAGCCAATCATGAACACAGGGTTCCTTCGACACTCCCCAATGTCTTCCCACCTGGGACAGCTATCGTCTTCATTAGTGCATTGTGGATTCATTACCAAAATAGTCTGCCGACCTGAGATAAAGAACAACTGTTGCTAACAAGGGTTCACTAGCTTGTTCCAATGTGGATTCATTACCAAAATAGTTGTAATTCTTCTCCGCCTCCTCAGGGCCATCATGTGCCAATTCTATCTAAGCTACATTACAAGCAAAGCATCCAGTTCAAGAATTAAAATACTACAGAAACAAGCCAACAACACAGAGGGAATATACCTTTAGGAAGGAAAGTCCAGACTGATATCTTTTCCTGGAAACCAAAAGAGTGTTGGTAGAAAACTAGAAATGGTTTTGGAACAAGCAATGGCATACTGGCATAAAATGATTACCATCACACACTTCAACATTCCACTGTGTATTCTGAAAACAAACTACAATATTGAGCCAAACAAAACAAGAAAACTTACCACCTTGTTTAGGGGAAGTTCTAAACTTGTTAGCATCCTGTGTACTTTCCATTTCCACCATTTGCCTAAGCCCAAACCACAAGTTAAAATCTAATAAGCAAACAAGCTGATAGTCCATAATGAAGAATTCAGTCATGTACAAAAGAAATAAGGTGGTCAGACTCCTCATCAGATAGGAATCCCTTATACAGAAACACCCTATTGCAACAATCATGATGTCAGATTCTTAAAACCAACATGACATTCAAATAAAGTCGCATTTTCCATCTTTTAGGATTGGGCCATTGTTTTCACCAAAAAGTATAGGCCCAAGTTGTTATCAGACCACTTATAAAACCAAGGCTCAGAGCCTAAACCCTAGCTCTTCTTTTGGCTCCGTCTCCTCCTCCTCTGACCCAATCCACAGGTAAAACCCTAGCCCTCTTCTTCACACGCTTCGTTTCTTCATATCATCTGATACTTAAGCTATTTCCCAATTCAAACAATAACTTTTCGGATTACTATGCTTCTTTATGAGAAATTTGAAGCTCAAATTAGTACATTTGAGTGTCGAAATCATGATCTGTTTATAAAAATGCGTTCTTGATGGGACTGATCTCGGTTTTAGCTTGAGAGGTTTTGTGGAAGTTTGAGATTCATGTTTTGGGTTTAGGGTTTTTGTTGAATTTGTGTGTGGGGTTGTTGATGCAGATAATGGCTCCAGCGCAGCCGAAAACCGGTCTCTTTGTGGGGCTGAACAAAGGGCATGTGACCACCAAGAAGGATTTGGCCCCACGCCCTTCTGATCGCAAAGGAGTAAGTTGATTTTACACTGCATAGTTTTGAATTGGCAATGTTGCGTATAGCTTTCGACATTCATTGACAGTTGAGTTGGCAATGCATATCCTTGTGTATTGTTTTAATCGGCAATGTTACATATAGCTATGTGCATCCATAGACTGTTGAGTTCTCAATGCATTGTGGGAAAATTGTGTTCGAGTACTGTTTTGTTAAAGTCTCTCTCATGTTGTCGTGTTTAGGTTAGTCCTAAAGTGCTTCATTTTAGGTTCTATTTTTGTAGCTATTGCTAGTATAGGCTGAAGTTGTTTTTGCTATGATTCAATTTTTGTGTTTACTCAGTATAGGCTGCGGCAAGTGTAGTGTGACTGTTACTGGAGTTGCTATGGCACATGCCTATATTTATGATTATCGTTTTCTTTTGGCAGAAAACCAGTAAGAGGGTTCACTTTGTTAGGAATTTGATCCGTGAAGTTGCTGGGTTTGCACCGTATGAAAAGAGAATCACTGAGCTTTTGAAGGTTGGCAAGGATAAGCGAGCACTGAAGGTAGCCAAAAGAAAGTTGGGAACCCACAAGAGGGCTAAGAAGAAGAGAGAAGAGATGTCTAATGTCCTCCGCAAGATGAGGTAACCATCGTGTTAGCATTCTATTTCTTATATATCTGAACTAGAATCTAAAGGAGTATGTGGCATCCTATTTCTATAGAATTTGTATTGATAGTTGCTTATTATTCTGATGCAGGTCTGGTGGAGGAGGTACGGAGAAGAAGAAATGAAGGGACTCTTGATGTTTCACAATTTTATTTAGAATTCACCTTATGCTATGTATTTGTATTTCCTAGTATGGAGACTTGATATTGATTTTACAAATTCTGTTCCGTGCTGAATATTCAAGCTGAAAAGTGGGACAAGCTGCTTGCCCATTTTGTTAGCTTCTGTTATGTTTAACATAATGCAAGTAACAGTACTGCAATTCTCGTTATAAAGATTTGTTAACAAGTATTAGAGTTGATCTAATTCGAACATAATGTATGAGTTGATCGAATTTGAACACGGTAGTCTTCAATGTTATTGACATTTTCGTTCTCTTAATCAAACTGCTTCTCACCTGGAATGATTTGGAAGTAATATAATTCTCAAATAGCAATAATATAATTCCAAGGACTTGTATATCACCCAACACTCGAATCATAACCCGAAAAATGATGCTCATGTATTATTGCATTTGCTCTTCCGCTTCATGTATGAATGAATTCATCTTGTACAGGCAAATAATTGCCACTACTTTATACAACAAAGGGAGAAGAGGAAAATATCTGTTTCCATCTCCACAGCCGCAAAATTATTAGGACAAAACAAGAGAGATCATGTCTTGAACCTTTGGGTGAGTTTCTCCACTGCTTCCCTACAATCATCAGCGACACGCTTAGCACCTTCTTTGACTACCAAGCTATACTCTAGGGTGTTACGCTGCAACTCTTGCACTGATTTGTTGGCCTTTGAGATGGCTGTGTCTTTAAGTTCTCCGGCCCTTTCCCCAGCTTTGGAAACCCACTCCCTCAAACTTGATATAAGCAAGGCTATCTTTTGAATGATTTTAACAATTACATCTTTACTTCTTCCTTTGACATCCACTGCCAGTGCCTTGAGTTTGTCCATTAAATTCTCAGCCCTGCTAACAGTTCCTTCAACTGAGAACTTCTTGCTAGCATCAACCCATGTAGCTTCACCCAATGCCACTTCACGAAGGTCATTATCAACAACTACTTTGATGCCATGCCTCTCCCAGCGATCTCTAGCTTCCTCCAGCGATTTAGCTTGTTCTCTTGCTCTTTTAGCTTCATCTTCAGCCCAAGCCCTGAAGAAAACACAGGTTAAAAGTTTTGTAAAACAAGTTGCTAGACGCTAACAGACTCAATTTGAAGCAATCTAATCATGGGCCTTAGATAAGTTCATAGCAATTACCTGGCCATGGACAAGGCTTTCCGTTCAACCTCTAGATCATACTGTATACGAGCAATCTCTTGGCTTTCATTTTCTGCATCTTTCCTAAGTTTGCTAACTCTTTCCTTTTCAAATGATATTTCTACTTTGTTACTAATTAGGTTCTCTAATTGCTCCTCCACCTCATGCCTCAACCTTGCTAGAACTTCCATTTCTGATTCAACAGCTGCACGTTCCTTCATCAGGGCAATATTATCTTGCTCTCTATCAGACCTCAACCTTTCCAATTCCCGCTTTGCTTCTTCAGCCATTCTCTCTACAGCATCAATTTTTTCCCTCTCAAGGGAAAGATCCTTCTCAAAACTTGCATTCACATCCTTTTCAACTTGGGCTACTAAGGCATTATGTGCATCAACAGCCTTTTCTGCCATAGTTTCTGCTTCAATGCGTGCAAGCTCCTCACTAACTACATCAGCATACTCACCAGTTGCAAGAGCAATAGCAGCTTGGGCTTTGGTTACTGGCTTATTTGGCTGAAAAAGTCTGGTATAACCTTGAAAAAGAGAAGGACAAGGAAAGGAATTGTTGACCATCAAACTCGTAAGAAGTTTTGTGATAAAGGTAAAAATGTAGTAATTATTACTCACCAAATGCAAGCGCAATAATAGCCTGTTCTCCAGATATGTCAGCAACAAGTGCAGGACATGCATCTGGGTGTATCTTATCAGTATCAATGAATCCTGATATTTGATGGAGGACCTGTCATAGTGCATAATAGTAAGTACCACGTAGAGATTCATAATTAACAAACTACAAGAACATGAGTTCTCAATCAGCAACCTTCCTGTCAGCTTCTGGGAGGTGTCTTTTCTCTAGGGCCATCTTCCAGGTTACAAGATCTTGACGTGATAAAGGGCTGCAGTAAAGAATTTCAACAAAAAATAAGGTAAATAAGATGCTTGTAAACAGCAACTCTATCCCCAACTCTCCAATAAAAAGGAAACCATTGATGCATCTGTGTCAGTAGATAATAGACAAGTTATAAAGAAGCTAGCTGCAAGCCTAAACATTTCGAAACTGCAAATTTTCACAGGTAAAGAAGACCGTCAAATGAAAAAAGAAAGTGGACATTCTCTACCATGAAATGCCAGGATAGATAATGTTGCGATAAAAAAGAATGAACAGAATATGAATGATGGCAGAGTGTAATGAATGACTGGAACCGAAATTACAAGGAAATTATTACATTACCTTGCAGGAGAAAAGTAGTATGGACACTCATCCTCATCCAAGGAAGAAGCCATATCACGTCTTGAGAGCTTACTTGAGATAAGTCCTGATTCAGCCAAACCTGATGATGCAAATAAAATTCAATGAGAAAATAACAGCCATCACACTGTCTTTCTGTATAAATCCAAACATCTAAATGTCAGACCTTGAATGGAAGGGAAATCAGGGTCTTCAGGTGTAATATCATCGAATGCAAGTTCAGTAATATTCTCAATATACATTGCAGGATATACTTTAGATATTGAGTTCCTACAAGTAGCAAGAAATTATGACTGTCAATATGAGTAGAAAGATAACGTCTAACAAATTGCTTGACAGATTGATTTTGTGAAGAATCAAGATGATTTTATCTTACTTTCAGACTGAAAAGAAGTTTCTATACCTCGAAAGAGCACTACTTGCAGATACCAACCACCTAGCATATTCACGACGTGTACACAAATCACCAGGTTGAGCATCAGCCTCTATGACCTGCAAACAGTTGCCACATACAAATTATATAGCTGTAAGTTGATCTGAATTTCCAATCAAAAAATCTTTTAATAGTGGGAATCATTCAAGATATTATGAATAAATTTACCTTCAACACTTGTAGAGCTGCTAATGCCTGCCCCTGAACCTGATCAACTGCAGGAACCAAAACCTTTCCGGGAAGCACCTGTACAGCTGCAGAAACCAAAGATGGAGCAGGTATACCAGCAGAAGAGAAGGAATTCCGAGGAGTTGGTAATTGTGATTTGCTTGTAATTGTATCACTAGAATAATTAGTGTATTGTTCATTTGCATTTGGATAGGCTTGTTCTGACACAGATGTTGCAGACGACCCACTTTCAACTATGGTATGCACTTCCAGGGAGCTATTTCCCTCACCCAAGACCTGAACTGTTTCACTTGGGTCAAGGATCTCTTTAGTTGAAGATGGGGATACAACTCCTAGGTTATCTCTAGACAAAATTAGAGGTTCTACGGAAATGTTTGATTCTGAAAAAACTGAAACATCCACAGCCATAGGTTCAATGTGTTCATGTGCAATAACAGTAGAAGACTCAGATGTGGAACTTAGATTTTCACTTGTACCAGGAAATTCATCCTGGGGCTCAATGCTAAGGTTTGAATGGATAGCATCAGATACTGGCGACTTGATTGGTTCAAAGTTAACCAAGTTCTCTTTAAGTTCAGAAGTCAAATCTCCTGTACGTAAACCGAGGCTACTATCATAATCCTCAATCCCAGAGGAAACAAAAGAATCATTGCCATGATCAGATTCAGGCACATCAACCTGCCTTGTTAGTATTTCAGGCTCAACTAACTTGTCATCAGAAATTGATTCATGTTGCAAATCCTCTTTTATGAAAGCACTGTTAATGGCCTCAGAACCTCCACCACCACTGGAGGCACACTCAAACTCTTGTACGGACAACTCCCCCTGATCATAATCATTACCAACTCTATATAAACTCTGAGACTCATCAATTTCTCGAGATGAAGAATAATCCTTGTTAGTACCTGCCTTTTCTTCTGGACTACCTCCAACTTGCTTTGTGTCGCTTTGCTCATCCACATCTTCTGCACTGCGATCATCATTCACCAGTACCACCTCCTGCTCTGTTGTTAAGGGCTCCATCTGCGGCTTCGGTCCTGTATGCACATCCACACATATAAATTCGTCTCAAAATATTTCTAAACAACAAGATAATGAAAAACAATAACGATTCTCGCAAAAACTAAGAATTACTCACTTGTATTAGCTCTTTTGCAAGAAGACAATGCCGCAAAGGTAACCCCTGCAACAAGAATCACTCCGGCTACTCCAGCTGCCACAAGCCCTGAGATCAAACTACTCACAGTGTTAGCCAGTCACACATTATTAGCTACCAAAACTGAAACACAATGTTCAAACCAATATTTACCTCCGGACCATTTCTTCTTGTTTGAGTCATCTTCATCCTTCGAACCGGACCACCCGGAAAATCCATCGGCGGTGGTCGACTTCGACTCCACCCAAGAACCCCCATTCCTCCCGCGCTGCACTCCATTAGTATTCGCACCACTCCCTCTGTCTTGAGAAGCAAAGAGCACTCGAGCGCGGCGCATCCTCACCAGAATAGGCGAAGGTTTACTGAAATTGCCGGAATTCATAGCCCAGCGGAGCTGTAGCGAGCTCGGAGACCACGTCGCAGTCACATTGGCCATGTCACTTCACTGGACAGAGCTAACTGTACCGAATTGAAACGCTGCGAAAGCGAAATTAGGGACTCTAATCGGAGAGGCTAAGATTTGATTGTAGAGAATTGATCCAACACGATTGAAATTTCTAGGGTTTGTTGTTTGGTTGAAGAGAGGAGCAAGAGTGTCTGTATGTTCGATTTTCTTATCTCTATATCTTTTCTTTTATGTTTGTATGTAAAATGATTTAGTTTAACTAATCACGATTATTCAAAAAAAATTAAGCCCGGGTTAACAATGATGTTGACCGAAAACAATAAGGAAATTTTTGAGAAGTGTACCTGAATTTTGAGCAGCTCACCATTTTAGTATATTAAGTTTGAAAACATTCGTTTCAGTGTATCAAATATCAAAACTCATTCAATATAAGTGTATATCGTTAATAACGGCGTTAATTTGAGTGACTTAACGGTGAGAGTTTTGCAGAGCCATAAATACCCGACCCGACTCTTCGCCAAAAAAACAAAAATATTCGACTTGACCTGGGCCGCACCAACATAAAATGGAGCGATGCTTGACTGCCTGACCCGTAGAAGGTAGATAACTTTCATTTTTTTGTTACAAAAAGTTTAGGTGAGACACCGTTATCGTTAAGGAAAATCTGCAATCTTAATCCTAAAAAACTAATAGTGGACAAGTACCTATCACATCAGTCTTCAAGTATGAATTTTCATAAGAGAATTTATATATCGTGAACCAACGAAGCCTATTCTTAGCGGAGATGGTAGATAAATTTCAAGAATGCAAAAGTTAAGAAAATTAAAAGATTCGTTAGAAAACTTATCAAGACATTTGAAGGATCCACCCTAACCGTTCCTAGAGGACCTACTCGTTTTTTTGTAAGCGAAACCATTTATATCTGGCGAAGAAGTCAACTTTAAGGTTAGATAATAAGTATTGTTACTTAGATATTGTACCAAGTACTTTTAAAGAAATTACGGTCAGTTTCGTGGGACAATAGCATTAGGGCGGATCTAGGCCTCCATTGCCTGCGACTCAAGTTCCACCTAAATGGTTTGGGAGAAAAAAAAATAATAGTGCATTACATATAAGAAGAGAAAATTAAAGCAATAGTAAATTAATTTTACGTCACTAATAATTAAGATGTCTGTACTTTGTTAAATAACACATTAGTATATGAACTAACAAGTTATGTCTAATTTTCGTACATATCGTTATAACACCGTTAAAAGTTACTATTTTTTTCCTTTCTTTTAAAGATCTTTTTTTTCTATATGTCAAATCGGTGTCAAATCCACACATTTATTTTCTTTCTTTTAAAGAGGATTTTTTTCTAATTAAAGTGTTATCATATCAAATAGGTTAACGGATTTGACACCTAGAAAAAAAAATATTTTGGTTACAATTTAACCTCTGTTTTATAGATTTCTACTTACTGGTATATGAGGGAAAAAGAATTCTGGATAGTTGCTTGCTGGTAAGAGATGTTAATTAGAGAATTAGTAAGAGGGGGAGAGATCTCAAGCACATCCACTACCTATTGACGAAGTTATGAGTTCGAGTCACCATGAGGGTATAGGTGAAATCCTTTGATCCTCTTTAAATAAAAAAATCTCATAAAAAAATAGTAACTTTTAACGGTGTTATAACGACATGTACAGAAATTAAGCTTAACTTGTTAGTTCAAATACTAATGTGTTATTTTAACAAAGTACATACACCTTAGTTATCAGTGGAGCAAAGTTGGTGTACTATTTCTGTAATTTTTTTTAAAAAAATATTAGTCATGTGTTATGCCTAGGTTTCACTCACGAGAGGCTAGGAGAGGTGAATAATCTCTACAAGTTCTTCACTCTTTCATACCCAATCAACAAGATCCATTATCTTACTTTTTTTACCACCTAATAATTAGTCTTCATCTCAATTGTATTTATACGTGAGTATTAAATTTTGTTCAATTATAGCTAACTAAATTAAAATTGGGGTAAAGTTTAGGATTGACCCGTCTCATTCACATGTACTATATATAACTGACCAAATGAGATTTGGTCAGTTACTGTCAGATCTGTATTGTAAGACTCAGATGACGTTAGGATATAGATATCTGTGCATGCAAATTGAGCCTTAGGATATAGATCTGGCTGTAACTGACCAAATCTCATTTGATCAGTTATGGTCTAGGTGATCAGTTCTGTAAGATTGATAGTTGGTTGACGAATTTAATTTTGATGAAAGAACATGTTACTAGCTAGATGGCGTTAGGTTTTACATCTATATATCTTGTATTGCATGAACATGTTTATTTAGCTTCTTTTATGTTAAATCTAAATTTAACATGAATTTTTTTATGTACAAACTTACGTTTTTACGTCATGTATGGTGTATCTCTCATTTCAATATATAAATTGTTCTCGTACTAAGTCTCACTCGGTTTCAATACATAACTACTTATATATAGGCAAGACGCGAGGGTCCGATCACGTGGTCGATCAGTTGGTGACCAATAAGAGATTCATGGACATGGATGACGGCAGGACGATTTTCTCGCACGTAGCTAGGGTTCTCTCATGTGCATTGTCTTCTTGAACTCTAGAATGCTTAGTAAAATAATGTAATTTGATACATATGCATGTTAAAAATGTGATTAGAAGGCTAGCTAGCTTGGGGTTAGCAATATTGAATTAATGAAAGTTTGGATGAACAAGGCTGCTAAGGGAGGGAAGGAATGTGACATTATCTCGACAGGAAACAATGCTGAGTTTCATGGTAGCAGAATCACTGTTTGATCACAACACATACCTGCCTATCTTATAAGTTATAACTTGCCATATGCAAATGCAAGTGCCCCATACTATTTGGTCCCTCATACATCTTACATACCAGGATCTCAGATTGAACACTTCAAAGGATTTTATGTCGTCGGCCATGTGGTTTTGACATTCATTGTTACTCCCAAAAGTATAAATTACATAAAGAACAAACTTTGGAAAACGACCAAACATATATACATGGATTCGGATTAGCTTCGTGTGCTTGATTATTAGCTAGTTGAGTAGCCATTGTTATTTTAGGAGCCAGGAGTTTAGTATAAGATTATAGAATTAGCAAAATGCTTGAGTCGATCGCGATCATGAGTGAGCAATACCCTTTGAGGGATACAGACAGAAAGCAAATAGCTAGAGCTTTGCAGTAACTACTTGATCGAGAAAGATGCACGTCTCTCATGACTCGTGTGTGTATTTATATACATATGCTTGCTCAATCACACCAAATGCATGAACAAATTAAAGCAGCCAACCCAGAATTAAGTTGCTATATAATTCAAGAACCAACCCAGAAGTACTGAAGATCGATCGGCGATGGGACCTGTGTTTCTGGCTTTAGAGGATTTTGATGATCAAAGTAAGACGTACTTAAACTTACTGATCTGCTTCTTCACTAATTAGTGCAGCTGGCGGCTTCCAAAGGGATCGCATTGATCTAATTTTTTGAACATTGATCTCATCCGATCCACATGGTATTTGGTGTTAATTGGATCATGCAATCCCTTCGGAAGTTTCCATCGTCAACTAGTTCAGAATCAAAGAGATCGATGAATCCAGGTAATTAGTTATGTAATTAAAGAAGTAAACAGATACAAATAATTTTAGGGTCAGTTTTATCAGCTTTATTTTGTGTAGACATTTTGGTACAGATGCAGAAATCATATCACGTAAACAGTGCTGAATTACTGTATATCTGTACGTTGATGATCTTGAAAGGAAGATAATACAATTATACTCTAGTAGACTAATACTTTTGGAAAATTCTTCGATGTGTTAATTTATTCTTCTTTACTTGATTGAGACCGCGGTGATTAATCTTCTATGTATTCTGAGTTTCTGATAGTTTCCAGGTTGTTGATCAGTCTAGGATGGCAAATTGGTAGAGGAAGTTAGTATTGGTTATTTGTTGATATATACTTGGTCAAAACTCATATCGAAGAAGAGTCCATCTTGATCACGTACACTTCAATAGCCTTGGTTAATTAGGAATGCATATATACATATGTTTGTAGTCTAACTATGATTAGATATATTTGTGTATATATAGGGTTGCTGTCCCACTGGTACTAGCAGAGAAAATTTGGAGTTGCTTCATTGTTTTATCAACAGATAGAGAACATTTGGTTTTGGGGCTGACAGTATTATTTATATACTCTGTTGTATTTTCTCTGATTGTTATAATGGAGTTTCTCGTCGGTTCCTGAAGTGGACGTAGCTCGATCAATCACATTGATTGAGTGAACCATTATAAATAGTGTGCTCTTTTCTTTATCATCCTCCTTGTGTTTTATAGATTAATTCTGATCAATATTGTTGTTTGTTAATGCTTCTGCGTAACAAACTGGCATAAGAGCTTTTTGGTTCTGAACTAAGAGTTAATTATTGATTGGAAATCCGAAATCATGAGTGACTATAAGAAAAAATAATGGGTCAGACGAGGTGCCTTCAGGTCCTGCACGTGTTAAGTCATCAATTAGTAATGTCAAATTTGAAGTTGAGAAGTTCGATGGAACAAATAATTTTGACATGTGACAATGTGAGATGCTGGATATTTTGTGTCAACAAGAATTAAATATATAGCTCTCGAAGGCAAACCAACATATATGACTGAGACGCAGTGGAAGCAGATCAATAAATGGGTTTGCAGTTCTATCATATTGTGTCTTGCAAAAGATGTGAAATTCTTTATCATGAAGGAGACTTTGGCAAATGAGTTGTGGAAGAAACTGGAAGACCAGTATGGATTCTTGATGAACCAAGGATTCCCTAACCTCTGAAGCTCAATAAAAGATAGAGAAAATAGATGAGGACTGTTTCCGGGTGGCTCGTGGTCCCTTTGGCGGGTGGCACGGCTCCAGAAATAGCGTACTTCCCTGTACTCCGAGTTTTCCTGTATAAATAACAAACACGTCAAAGAGGCGTCCCCGGGTTTACCGAGGGAAGCCACTCCGATGCTTAAGTTAGACACTGTCAGCTAAGCATAAAACTCGGGAATAGTCAAGAAGTTTCATCGTACCTTTATGGGGAGGCATGTGCCGGTATTTATAGTAGCATTGAAGGCAGCATTCCTGTCCCTTTCCAATGTGGGAGTAGTTTCCCTTGCTTTACTTAGCTTTATGGCGAATTGGGCCCAGACAAAGGGCCCAGAGTGGCTTCACGTTTAATTGTAACCCGGTAAAGGTGAAATATTAGGTTCCACCTATAAACAAGGACCAAGCAGAAAAATAGAGGACTTGGACAGAAATCAGAAAATCTGCTAGGAATCATTGGCCAACTTCGATAAATGATTGTGATCAGATCACAGCGATCTATGAGATGTGCTTTATATTGACGGAAAGCTACAAGAGTCTACTTTCCAGACATTTTTACGGATCGTCAATACCTATTTTAATGAAGAAGTTATGACCATTTTAGTGACCGAAAGTCAGTCTGCTCGAATCTCTGGTTTGGACCAAAACTTTTATTTTGAGGCCCAGACCACATTGGCAAGCCCATGGACGAGTTTTGAGGGTTTCTCAAAAAGAAAGGAGGGACGTGAAAAACAGAAAAAAAAAAAAAAGAAGAAAAAGAATAGGCCACCAAGCTATTAGAGAAAGTGAAGTTCTCAACCTAGAAAATCGCTCCCTCAAATCAGAAGATTGATTATTCTCTTGTTCTTCATCTTTCATAATTTGGTTTCTTCTTAAACTACATGAATTTCTTTTGTTTGTTTTCAAAGATCATGAGTAGCTAATTTTCTTTTAGTTAGGGGCTGCTTTCAAGCCCTAGACATGGTGTATTGATGGTGCGCAACATTGATATATATGTAGGGTTGTAAAGCTATGAATGTTTTGTATGATCATCATGTCTGCTTGCATTCTAGAGTAGCGAGTGAATGATTTAAGCCTCATTCATATAAACCAATGTCTAGGTAATTTTGTACAACATCAGTACCGATATTGCCTAGCCTTATTCATAATCCTTTAGACCTTAATGACCTCTAGGTGAGAGCAATATGAGAACATCACTCTAGACTACATTGTACATGCTAAGTTAAGTAGAAAAATCATTATCTTAACATACAAAGTACGAAGGATTTGTAGGTTGAGTTCAACACATCATTAACTTAACTTGAGTAAGGATTTCCGAATGAATTGAACATGTTAGTAAACACATCATAGGTGTAATCATTGTCTAGTGGTGAGAAGTAGTTCCTAGCTAGTTTTTGTTATTTGATTTTTAAAACCAAAACCCTCAATATTTAGTTTTCTGTTTTTGATCATTTTTTCCGTCGACTTTATGATTTTTGTTACCATAGCAAAACTGCACATTTTTTCCCCAAATTTTGTGTGTCTTCCTCTATGTGTCTAGTTTGTCCAGTTAAAATTTCATAATTTTTAGTTGAGTCTAGATATGGTTTTTAATTTCGTCTTTGTCTAGTGTCTGTGCTGCGTTTCAGAGTCATATTTGCAATTTTTAAGCCGCAATCCTTTACGGGAGACCTATATTTTTCTATACTACCATTAACAACTTAATTGTGATTGTATGGTTTATTTATAAGTCTATTTTAGGCTTATCAAGTTCTGAAGTAAATATGGCAAAATTTGTAGATATTGATGATAACTTTGGTTTTGCATTGAGTAGCTCATCGATTTTTGAAGATTTTGAAGAAGATGAGATCGTTGATTTGGCTTTGATAAATTCATCTGCATGTGATTATTCTAATAAATGGATTATGGATTGGGGTTGTGCACACCACATGTGTCCTAACAAGGAATGATTCTCTAATTTGAGGGAACTAAATGGTAGAGTAGTTCTCATAGGAGATGATAGTCCTTACAGAATTAAAAGGATTGGTACAGTTTGTCTTAAGATGCATGATGAGATTGTTGTCTAATGTTTGGTATGTTCTAAATTTGAAGAAGAATTTTATCTCATTGGGTACTTTGGAATTAAAGGAGCACACAATTACATTGAAGGATGGTGTTGCTAAAGTTGTTTATGGTTCACTTGTGATGATGAAGGGTATTAGAGAAAGAAATTTGTATTTTCTACAAGGGAGTACTGTGAAAAGTGAGACAATAGTTTCTAAGACAACAGAGGATGCAGACAGTACCAGATTGTGGCATATGCGTCTCAGACATGCTGGTGAAAAAACAATGTAGAATTTTGTGAACATTGTATATTGGTAAAGTAGATTAGAGTTAAATTTGGCACAACAGTTCATCAAACTAAATGAGCTATAGATTATGTTCACACCGATGTATTGGGACCTACTACAACTGAATCTATGAGAGGTATGCATTATTATGTCTCTTTTGTTGTTGACTTCTCTAGAGAGTATGAGTGTACACCATGAAACATAGAGATTAAGTTTTAGATATATTTGTGAAGTGGAAGAAGCTGATTGAGACTCAGACTGGTCAAAAAATTAAGAGGCTCAGGTCAGATAATGGTGGTGAATATAAATCTAATCTGTTCTTGAAGTTATGTCAAGATGAGTGCATTGTGAGACACTTCACAGTTAGAGGGACACCACAACAGAATTGGGTGGCAAAACGCATGAATAAGACTTTATTGGAGAAAGTCAGATGTATGTTGTCTAATATTAGATTAGACAAAGAGTTTTGGACAGAGGCAATCACATGTGTAGGTCATCTCATTAATAGGTTACCTTGTGCAGTAATTGACGGTAAAACTCCCATGGAGGTATGGTCTGGTAAACTTGCTACTAATTATTATTATTTGCATATTTTTTATTGTCCTGCTTATTATTATGTCAAGAAAAGTAAGCTTGATCCAAGGGCCAAGAAAGTAATATTCTTGAGATTTAATGACGGTGTTAAGGGATTCAAACTTTGGTCTTCGGATTTGAAGAAAATTGTTGTAAGCAAAGATATGACTTTTGATGAAGCTATTATGGTTGATTAAAATATGCAGAAGAATTCTCAAGAGAACAGAATGACCACAGAGAATTCGCAGCAGCTGGAGGTACAGAGGAAAGTTGTTGAAACTTTAGTTGATCCAGTGAGTCCTACAGTTGATTCAGATGATTCAAATAATAAGAACAAGAGTTTTGAAGTCAAGGCTCCAGCCCAATAGCCTACACAACAAGACATACCTATTGCAATACGAAAAGGAAAAAGGATTGCTCCAAATCTAGCTCGGCTTAATGATATGGTGACTTTATGCACTTCGTATTACTGAAGAAGAAATTCCTACAACTTATAACGAAGTTGTCATACATGTAAATTACGTAGAGTGGAAAAGACTAGGGGTGAGGAGATGAAGTTTTTCACATGAATAAAACATGAGAGGTGGTGCAGTTACCACAAGGGAAGAGAGCAATTGGTTGTAAATACGTGTTTGCTAAGAAGGAATGATCTCTTTACAATACTAGGTTGGTAGCTAAAGGCTATGCACAAAATGTAGGAATTGACTACAATTATGTATTTTCTCCAGTTGTTAAGCATTTTTCTATTCGTGTTTTATTAGCATTGATTGCTCAGTATGATCTTGAGTTAGCAAAGCTTGATGTGAAAACTGTTTTTTTACATGGGGACTTGAAAGTAGAGATTTATATGACCCAACCAAAAGGATTTAAAGTTGTTGGTAAGGAAGATTGAGTATGTAAATAACAGAAATCATTGTACGGCAGTTTGATAAGTTCATGTTAGGTCAGAAGTACACCATAAGTCTTTATGATCCATGTGTTTATTTTTGAAAGCTACGGGATGAGACCTTCATTTATTTGCTTTTATATGTTGATAACATGTTAATTGCATCTAAAAGTAAGGTGGAGATAGATAAATTGAAGTCACAATTGAGTTGTGAATTTGAGATGAAGAGCCTAGTAGAAGCCAAAATGATTTTGAGCATGGAAATTAAGAGAGACGGATCAATAGGCCAAATTTGTTTGTCATAGAAGCAATATTTGAAGAAGATACTACATCGTTTTGGCTTGGATGATAGAACTAAACCTGCAAGTACATTTCTCGCCTCTCACTTTAAGCTTAATGCTACTATGTCTCCTAACATAGATGATGAGAAGCAATATATGGCTAAGTTTCCTTATGCCAGTGTTATTGGTAGCTTGATGTATTATATGGTGTGTACTAGACTTGATATTTCACAATCTTTAAGTATGGTGTGTAGATATATGTATAATATGGGTAAAGGTCATTGATAAACTATGAAGTAGATTCTACGGTATATTTTTGGTATTGTGGATGTTGAATTAGTATTTCAGCAGGATAAGACGAGTCAATGTGTTGTTGGATATGTGGACTCTGATTACGCAGATGATTTGGATAAGAGTCGGTCTACTACAGCTTATGTGTTTATTCTTGCTAGTGGACCGGTAAATTGGAAATCGAATTTGGAGCATATAATTGTTTTGTCGACTAAAAAGCTGAATATATGACAGTAATAAAGGGTGCAAAAGAAGCGTATTAACTTCGTGGTTTGCTTGAGGACTTGGGAGTGATTCAAGACTATGTGAACATTCATTGTGATAGTGAGAGTGTTATTTTAGTAGAGAACCAGGTCACTCTTTATCGTACTAAACACATTCGTGATGTCATAAAATTCGTTAAATGGTAGAGGATGGTGACATTTAACTTCTGAAGATTGGGACCAAAGATAATCTTGTTGATATGTTGACAAAGTCGGTTCTACCGAGCAAGTTTGGTGTTTGCAGAATTTGAAGATACCTACGGATGTCGGAGCGGTGAATGGAATTGAAGTTATACTTTGGAAGGTTTGTACCAAATAATACCAAGGTGGAGATTGATTGATTATTGGTTTTAATTGATACTTGGTCAAAACTCATATTGAAGAAGAGTCAATCTTGATCACTTGGACTTCAATAGCCTAGGTTAATTAGGAATGCATATATAAATATGTTTCTAGTCTAACCTATGACTAGATATATTTTTGTATATATATAGGGTTGGCGTCCCATTGGTATAGGCAGAGAAAAATTTGGTGATTAACCTAGTACGTTTATTTGTTCTATCAATAAAGAAGATTAAGGTTTTGGAGTGGAGAGTATTATTTATATACTATATTGTATTCTCTCTAATTGTTATAGTGAAATTTTTCGCCGGCTCCAGAAATAGACATAGCTCAATCATATTAATTGGATGAATCGTTATAAATCATGTGTTAATTTCTTTACTGTCCTTGTGATTAATAAATTAGTTCTGATAAATATTGTTGTTTGTTAACACTTTCCATAGCAGTTAGTATGCACAAGATAATGATACTTCTGGCTAGTATCAACCACGGTAAATTGAACATGCATATATTAGTATTATTGAGATCAAACCAGAAGCTCATAGTCCAAACTGATGTCTGCGTCTGTTGATTATAAAAAACTCCGTAGTCTTTGCTCTAATTATAATTTGTAATGATATCTAATCACCCGTAAACCACGGCGGAGGAGAACACAGCTAGTCAGTCCTCTACCTTCTATTCTTCTTCTTCAGTATTGAAAACCATGTATATGAAAGAACCAAATTAACTTGCAACTCATATTTTCCACGAATAAGTTAAACATGAAATTTGCACGCACAGTAGAGTAGTCTAGATCATGCAGTAACCTTGAGAGCACATAAGGGCACAGGAGGTTATATTTGTTGTTGTTTCCAGCTTTCTGGGATGGTTCTTGTTCTTGTCCTCATTTCAGACGATTCCTAACTTAGCGGCTTAGTCTGAGCCGTACGTCAACAATCAAAGAAAGAAAAACACGAACGGAAGTAAACACAGCTACAGTTCAAGAAATTGAACTTTAAAACGTGGACCGGCATCTATGCAGACTTCTAGTGCCCGAGTTTGTAGACATGTACGTAAAGAAAGGTGCAATAATAGTCAGAGACAAATTTAACAACCGTGCCTAAACTATTGCCCAGGGCTAAGTTGATACTCGGAAGTCTCAAACGCATCAAAATGATCGATACGTCAAAACTTATGTGATACCAAATTTGATTGTTAATATGTTTATTGTAGTTAGGTTTAGAGATCGTATAAATTTATGTATTTGTTTTAAGAGAATGTTGAGAACTGTAAATTTAAGTAAATATATCATCTCCTGACTTGTAAATTACATTTGTAAATTTAAATAAATATATCATCTCCTAACAGTTTCTAAGGTAGTGGTATCGACAGTTTGATAAGTTCATGTTAGGTCAGAAGTACACCATAAGTCTTTATGAACCATGTGTTTATTTTTGAAAGCTACGGGATGAGACCTTCATATATTTGCTTTTATATGTTGATAACATGTTAATTGCATCCAAGAGCAAGGTGGAGATAAATAAATTGAAGTCACAATTGAGTTGTGAATTTGAGATGAAGAGCCTAACAGAAGCCAAAATGATTTTGAGCATGGACATTAAGAGAGACGGATCAATAGGCCAAATTTGTTTGTCACATAAACAATATTTGAAGAAGGTACTACATCGTTTTGGCTTGGATGATAGAACTAAACTTGCAAGTACATTTCTCGCCTCTCATTTTAAGCTTAATGCTACTATGTCTCCTAACATAGATGATGAGAAGCAATATATGGCTAAGTTTCCTTATGCCATTGTTATTGGTAGCTTGATGTATTGTATGGTGTTACTAGACTTGATATTTCACAATCTTTAAGTATGGTGTGTAGATATATGTATAATCTGGGTAAAGGTCATTGACAAACTGTGAAGTAGATTCTACGGTATATTTTTGGTATTGTGGATGTTCAATTAGTATTTCAGCAGGATAAGACGAATCAATGTGTTGTTGGATATGTGGACTCTGATTACGTAGATGATTTGGATAAGAGTCGGTCTACTACAGCTTATGTGTTTATTCTTGCTAGTGACCGGTCAATTAGAAGTCGAATTTGGAGCATATAATTGTTTTGTCGACTACAAAAGCTGAATATATGGCAGTAATAAAGGGTGCAAAAGAAGCGTATTAGCTTCATGATTTGCTTGAGGACTTGAGAGTGATTCAAGACTATGTGAACATTCATTGTGATAGTGAGAGTGTTATTTTAGTATTGAACCAGGTCACTCTTTATTGTACTAAACACATTCAATGTCACAAAATTCGTTAAATGGTGGAGGATGGTGACATTTAACTTCTGAAGATTAGGACCAAAGATAATCTTGTTGATATGTTGACAAAATCGGTTCTACTGAGCAAGTTTGGTGTTTGCATAATTTGAAGATCCCTACGGATGTTGGAGCGGTGAATGGAATTGAAGTTATACTTTGGAAGGTTTGTATCGATTAATACCAAGGTGGAGATTTATTGATTATTGGTTTTAATTGATACTTGGTCAAAACTCAGATTGAAGAAGAGTCAATCTTCATCACGTGGACTTCAATAGCCTAGGTTAATTAGGAATGCATATATACATATCTTTCTAGTCTAAGTATGATTAGATATATTTTTGTATATGTTTCTAGTCTAAGTATGATTAGATATATTTTTGTATATATATATAGGGTTGCTGTCCCATTGGTATTGGCAGAGAAAAATTAGGTGATTAATCTAGTACATATCTTATTTGTTCTATCAAGAAAGAAGATTATGGTTTTGGAGTGGAGAGTATTATTTATATACTATATTGTATTCCCTCCAATTGTTATAGTGAAATTTCTTGCCCGCTCTAGAAGTATACATAGCTCAATCATATTGATTGGATAAACCATTATAAATCATGTGTTAATTTCTTTATTGTCTTTGTGATTAATAAATTAGTTCTGATAAACATTGTTGTTTGTTAACACTTTCCATAGCAGTTAATATGCACAAGATAATGATACTTCTGGCTAGTATCAACTACGGTAAATTGAACATGCATATATTAGTATTATTGAGATCAAACCAGAAGCTCATAGTCCAAACTGATGTCTGCGTCTGTTGATTAATTATAACAAACTCCGTGGTCTTTGCTCTAATTATAATTTGTAATGATATCTAATCACCCGTAAACCACGGCGGAGGAGAACACAGCTAGTCAGTCCTCTACCTTCTATTCTTCTTCTTCAGTATTGAAAACCGTGTATATGAAAGAACCAAATTAAATTGCAACTCATATTTTCCACGAATAAGTTAAACATGAAATTTGCACGCACAGTAGAGTAGTCTAGATCATGCAGTAACCTTGAGAGCACATAAGGCCATAGGAGGTGATATTTGTTGTTGTTTCCAGCTTTCTGGGATGGTTCTTGTTGTTGTCCTCATTACAGACGATTCCTAACTTAGCGGCTTAGAGCACCTGCACCGGTTGGAGGAGGCTGCTCGTCCTCTCCTCGTCTCGATCTCTACCTCGTGCTTTGGTCAACAAGCGGTCACCGCAGGAGGAGGCCGCCGGTGCTCGTGCTAGGAAGGGCTGCTAGTGCTATTCGGCCGGGACCCACGCTGATTTCCGTCACCCACGTGAGTAGCTTCGCCCGAGGAGGCGTGCTCCAACTCGTGCTATCGGAGCTCGACCTCGAGGACGAGCAGTAGGTCAATAAGCGGTCAAGACATCTTGTGCTGTTGGAGGAGAGACCGGTGCACGCTGCTTCGGGGGGTTGAAGTGCTTCCTCGCACTATTTGGCCTCGGAAACTGGAGAGCTCATGCGGAAGAGCTCCACCGCTGCAGATGCTCTTAGTCTGAGCCGTACGTCAACAATCAAAGAAAGAAAAACACTAACGGAAGTAAACACAGCTACAGTTCAAGAAATTGAACGTTAAAACGTGGACCGGCATCTATGCAGACTTCTAGTGCCCGAGTGCAATAATAGTCAGAGACAAATTTAACAACCGTGCCTAAACTATTGCCCAGGGCTAAGTTGATACTTGGAAGTCTCAAACGTATCAAAATGATCGATACGTCAAAACTTATGTGATACCAAATTTGATTGTTAATATGTTTATTGTAGTTAGGTTTAGAGATCGTATAAATTTATGTATTTGTTTTAAAAGAATGTTGAGAACTGTAAATTTAAGTAAATATATCTCTTAATTTGTAAATTGTTTTAAGTTGAGTAATTATCTCTAATATAACAAATATTACTTAAATAATTATATTTACTAAAATAACAACAAATTTGTTGTTATATTTTAATAAATATAGGTAACACAAACAACAGATAGATATCTTAAAAAATTTCACATATATATGATATCATATATTTGACAAGAGAGATATCATTCAACCAATAAAATGCATGAAAATACAAAGCAGCCACGCATAAGGATGGAGAGTGGTACCATACAATCGAAAGTTCGGCAGATTTGTCTGATCATTGCAGGATCGAGTACGAATGAACTTCAATGAGTTCAATCTTGTATAGTTCTTTTTCAACACAATCATTGCTGTTGGATTCGGTTTGCCTTTCTAATCATATTGGTGGATTAATTACTTTAATCCTCATGATTTTGAACCGAACTTACAAAGAAAATAGTGTCTAATAGCAGTGATTGGCTCAAGACCTACTGGAAAACGATGACCAAATAACGAAACGAACCAACAAGACATTGAAAGGTAACTAAACTATATGAACTTTCAAATTAAGGGAGACTTCTATTTGGGTGTGGCATGGTTCTTAAACACCCAACGCATACAACTACGCCATTGACAGCGGGCAGGCGTGTGAATTGTTTTATTGACTAGTAAGTTAGTATTAGAGTCATAATAGAAAAAAATAGAGAAAGCCATCGAACACGTCCCGAGCTCCAAGTTCTGAAATTGAATGAATTGCAGGGGACGTCCTATTCTTCATCTCTCACTAAAATCTAAAGTAGGGTTCGAGTCCATTTTTTCATATTCAAAGTCCAACATCCTCCTAACTAAATGTAACTAGCCTCTCCAAAGGCTGCAGTTTATAGCATGAAAACGACTATAAAAGAGGTTCCTCCCACCTCATGCATCTTCACAACCCAAACTACAAGTTCCCTTAGCTTCCTTGTTACGTCAAGCACATACAGAGTTTCTGCCATTACCAGAAACCCCAGCTTACCTTCTGTGATTTGCATTACTCGATCAGCTAGTTTCGGTTATGGCTTCTAACTTTGGCTTCGTTACCCTTGCAGTCCTCGCTCTTGCCCTTGCCTTTTGCGTGCAAGGCACTCTAGGTTCGTGTTTCATGTGTAGTAAGATTTCTTACATTAAAATGATTTAATAACATGTTATGTTATGAGATTATCTATTAAGATACGAAGCTAATTAGTTCGGCTTGCAGGGGGAGTGATATGTGAGAATCTAGACGAAGGCACTTGTGCATTCGCGGTGTCATCATCAGCCAAACGTTGTGCGCTTGAGAAGCACGTAAAGCGGAGCGGGGAGGAAGCATACACATGCCACACGTCTGAAATTGAAGCAGATAAACTGAAGGACTGGATCGAGAGCGAGGAGTGCATCAAATCTTGTGGCCTAGACCGCAAGTCCTATGGAATCTCATCCGACTGTCTCCTCGAGTCTCGTTTCGCACAAAAGCTTTGCTCTCCTCAGTGCTACGGCAGCTGCCCCAACATTGTTGATCTTTACTTCAACCTTGCAGCCGGTGAAGGTACGTATTCAACTAGCTACGGTCTAGCAACTTCTCATCATTGTATGTTACATGTAAATGATGTAAATGACATGTTTTGTTGATCTTGTTGTTATAGGGGTGTTCCTTCCGAAACTATGTGAAGCACAAGGAGCAAATGTTCGTAGGCAAATGTCGGAGATCCGAAGCTCTGGATTTGTTGCACCAGGACCAGTAAAGTCGGCTAATTTTGTAGCAGAGGCACCAGCAAACTACATAAACTTGGAAGCTGAATACTACGTTGCTCCTGCACAGGCACCAGCTTACTGAATTTGATCACCCCCATATCGATCTTCAACATCATTCGGGGCCTGTGCTATAGTAGTCATTATCATATAATGTGTGTCGTATCAGAGTTAGTATTATTCCATAGATTAGTTATGTCCTCTATGTAACAAAGGGGTGTGTTCTGGCAATAGTCATCTAGCTTTGTACGCTTAAATACACCCATAAATTGAAAGTGAATAAAGATATTAGGTGAACACTATGCGGTTATGCCCCGACTAGTTTGTCCGGCAAAAGGCCATATTTCAGTTTAGGAACACTTCTGCCGTCTAGGCATTCACCGCAAAAGTTCAAGGACTGATAATGAAAACTTGAGAAGTATAACAAAAATTTAAGAGAAAATTAGATAAAAACCTAAAATATCAAGCCTGTTTTAATAGACACTCATTTATATATTTATTTTCATTCTACATCCAAAACATTCAATTATTATATTTGCTCTTTTTTCTATGTCTAATTTGCCCTATCAGACATATAAATAGATATATTCAATCATGTATTTTACTTAGCTTTTAAAAGTCATGTATATTAGATCTGATTTCTACAACTCATGTATATTACATCTAACTCCTACAGGCCAGGTATTCATGAGTTCAGGTATAGGATTAGGGTACAGGGTTAACTACATGATTCTTGTAAATTGATTGAAAAATGTTAGTGTTACAAGAAAAACTCATTTGATTTTTGGAAAAACATTACATGTTTTTAGACTACATAATGATAAAAGAGGTAAATTAGTATAAACTATAAATTTTCTTATAGTGGCAATTTTTGTAATTTTTCAGAGAAAACATGTTTTATTATCTATCTTACATGATAACCTAATTAATAAGTATGAGTGTATTTTAAAAGAATATTGAAGTTGAGTTTAATCTAAAATGGATGTGTAAATTTAGGTGTATCGTAAAACCCCCCCAAAATTCAACACCATAACACCATGAGCATTTAACCATAACTAAGGCAATCTTTATTGAACACCAAAGCAATGATAGACACCGAAAATTATTTAGTACACCGGTGATGCACGTGACATGTTCATCTCACACCGTCTGATTGCGTTCTCACTAGATGTATGCACTGTTCACGTTTGTTTTTTCTTCTTTTTAGTCTTTATTCAATGCGCCGAATACTTTCTCAATAGACACCACACCTTAGTAAACCACCACGTATGCGGTTGAAGACCTTGTGACTCATCCTATACCGAATTCGGAATTCCTCATCACTAAAAATAAGACATTTAACAAAGTAGTTTTGAAGCATACATTTGTCTTTGTTCTCCCTTTCTCGAGGTTGGTTCTGACGACGACCACTTCGAGGTTGGTTTTTAGCTTTGTGGTGAGCAACTGCTGCGATGACAGCAGCACTAGTCTCGAAGTCTTCTTTATCGTATTCTTCTTATGACTTGGGAATCATTCCTACAAATTATTCATGATAACATTTAAATCACATAATTTGTGTAATGTTAGGTATATGAAAAAATGGCTATGAAACTATGGAAATTTGTTTGTGTGAGATGTAAGAAAGAGAGGTATTTATAAGAAATCTCATTAAATTTTCTAGTATTATTTTTCTTACCGTTACTAATTTAATTACATTTCAATTTTTTCCCACCTATTTCCCTATACAACGAATTAAAGCACCAACGACTCGTGCGTACAACGACTAATTGCTCCAAGCCATAAGATTAAAATTTCCATAGTTTATCCCAAAAACTCTCATGGGATTTATCCAAAGGTAAAAATGACTTACATGTGTGATCTTCACATTACCATGCCATGGATACTATATTCTTAGTCTTAATTGGGAATAAGCTTTTAGGATATAGAGGTTATTGATTCATGTTTGTGACATCAAAAAAGAAACAGGATCCATAAATAGTGAATTTTGTTGGATAATGCTTAAGTTCATGTCTGTTTCTCTGTCTTCTCTTTACACCATCCACGATTTTGCCGTAGTGGAAAGTATCATGCCAGAGTTCTATTGTAATGTTATTTTCGATTAATTCTCTGATTTCTATCATAATGTATTTTCGGTCATTTCTTATTGATTAGATCATTGCTCTCGCTCCTGTTCTGTGTTCTCTTATTTTTAGTTGCGTCTTCTCTTATCCCACTAATTTCGATCACAGCTAATATCATTTAGTTGTGGACATGATCAGCCGTAAAGCTTAGAGAATTCTCAACCCTTGTTTCTCCTCAAATTTCTCTTCTTTCCCGCATATTTCTCCAAAATAAGGATCTCTCTCCCTCTGCTATACTCTCATCTTTCTCTTTCTTCTTCATTTCACACCAAACTTCCGGGCTCTTTCCGACGATAAAATGGTACGTCTGATCTTTCTTTTTATCAGTTTCATCTCTAACGATTATAAACAAGTGAATTAGAATGATACAGAAGCATGCATGCAACATTTTTTTAGGAACGACGTATCTTTTTTGTTCTGTTGCTGTGCATAAAAATGTTTCGCGGTTTTGTTTCTCGTGTTGCTTAAACCAAATGTTGGGGTGCCTAGGCTTCGTTGTCTGGCTTTTCTGTGTCTGGCCTTGCAGTGAAGGACGACTGCAAGCAGAAGTTCTTGGAGCTAAAATCTAAGAGAAACCATCGGTTCATTGTGTTCAAGATTGAAAATCAAGAGGTGGTGGTAGAGAAACTTGGAGAACCAAATGAAACTTACGATGATTTCACAGCATCGCTGCCCGCGGACGAATGTCGCTATGCTGTGTTTGATCTTGATTTTACCACTGATGAAAATTGCCAGAAGAGCAAGATTTACTTCATTGCATGGTAACTATTGATTTTTCAATTTTACTTCTTGTTTTGGATTGGTAATGAATCCTACATATGCATGAAGCTTGATTAAATTCATTTTCAAAAATAATAGGTCACCTGATACATCAAAGGTGAGAATGAAGATGGTGTATGCTAGCTCCAAAGAGAGAATCAAGAGAGAATTGGATGGCATTCAAGTTGAGTTGCAAGCAACTGATCCAAGTGAATTGAGCTTTGACATTATTAAATCCCGAGCTCTTTAAGCAGTAACTCATCCACCTTAATTTCCCAAACCATCAAAATTTCTCAGCACTTATTTCTTTTTTTCTTCTCCTTCTCTCAATTTGTTTGTGCGGGTTGCATATACACCAATGATGTAGCTTAATGTAATATACATTATGAATGGTTTTAAGATCAATTGGAAACTTCTTTCCCAAAAGCATAACTGAAATCGAATTGCAATGCATTTATCTAGTGGAAAATATTTCTGCTGATTGCAACTCTGAATAACTCATGGATCTGTATGCATAGATGTCTAGAAGTATAGATACCTTTCTATGATTGCTTATTTTGTTTTCCACAGTAACTCTTCTCCCATGTTTCTACCTGTAATTTATTGAATTTGATTTTCTGTAAGTACTGAAAAAAGAGATGGAGGGTCATATGGAGGAGGCATGGTACATGGACTAGTGACTGCAGGACCCTTCACCATTGATTCCATCATACATTTTTTCTCTGGTCCTTGTGCTTGGCACGCCATTGCCTCTGAGCAGAGTTCGGTAGCTTTTCGAGGTATGGTGGGCTTGAACTGTAAGAGCTTTGCGTATTCGCTTAAAAGATGAAACATGTAGTCATATACATGGTCCATCTTCAAATCCTCTTGAATTAGGTTACTTGCTGCCTTTCCTAGAAAAGCAATGCAATATTAGAAAATGAACATTCAGGGATGTTAAGTTAGAGTTTGCTATTCAGAAAAGCCTGAAACATTCAGTGGCTGTTTCCCCACTCTACAGCGTACTTGAAAGACCTGCATTTGTCATCATCCTTGATGGGCCTGTAGTGGTGCACTGGCATCAAATCTCTTGTGAAGAAGTCGTAGTATCGAGGTTTTACAATTAAGGTAACGGAATCACAAGCAAGAATGTACTTGGTACTAACAGACCAAGCAGACCCTTCTATATAGATCTTATACCTACAATTGGCATTTGTGGATAGAACAAACAAAGTTACTCCATGTTCAGAACAAAAAAATGAACACCGAAATGTACTGTGGGATGGATTTATGTACCTGTGAATACATTGGCTTGCCAAATCCGACTGCTTGAACCCTTTGATTCACGTAACCAATCCTGCAGTAGATTTTTCAAGTAAATTGTGAGCTTCCACATTATTTTCAACTACATTATCGCCAATGCAGATACGGTGCACAAAATACAACAGTTGGAAACTGGAATGTCTTAAAACTCTTGCGTGAGCATAAACGCGAGCATTCCAATCTTGTTGCTCGGAAACATTACATTTGAGAAGGTCTTGCCTTGTCTCAGCAACAACCGGATTCCCCTTCCAATAAGCTTAAGGCTCTCTGTCAATCCATCTGCTCTTCTTGTTACCTTCCTCTAGCTGCTTCAACAAGTTCTCCCATGGAGCTATATTAATTTCAGGCCTATACACACATCAAAAACAAGTCATTAGCAATGAAAACGTCACACAATGATCTTATGTTACTAGATTATCAATGAAAGCGTCCACAATTCTTACCTTCCCCGAATGAATTTCACGTGTCAATCTAAAAAGTTAGGTTACACGTGGGAATGAGTGTTGGACATGAAATATCTCACATAAAAAAATGATAAATAAAATATAACATATATGTGGGTGGATCATACCTAATTGTACCAAGACATTTTGTGATTAAAACCCAACATCTTAAATGTGGTTAAGTTGGGACAGTATCAGTGCAATAGTTATGATCCATGGGCCACACTTGTCATAGTTCATGTTATGATTAAAACTCAACACCTTAAAAGTGGTTAAGTTGAGACAGTATCAGAGCAATAATTATGATCCACGGGGCACATTTTTCCCAGTTCTACTTGGTATTAGAGCTATTTCTATCCTGCATCTGAAAACAACAAATCTGTTACACTGTTACTGGATCAAATACCATACAAAATCTTTGAATTCTAAATCTCGAATTCCAAATCTTAAATCTCAGCAAATTTAAATTATTTTTCATGTCATAACAAATCAACGACCACAATTATCCCTCTATACCACAAACCAAATTCACATGCAAATTCAAAATGCTCGTTCTATGGATATTTGTTGTAAATGTCCCTCCTTTTAAAATACCCTTAAATTCAAACCAATTATTCAGAGTAGATGATATCGTAACTAGGAAATCATATAGGGTTACCAAGGGTATTCCAAATAAACAATATGAACCATACATACAAGCCAAATCTAAATATCTTATATCTAATTACATATCTAACCATAAGTTGTTTGAGTCTTATGCTCTTGTCATTAATCAATTATCCAATGTCTATATTCCTAGTATTGTACATGATGCATTGACAGATCCGAAATGGACTCAAGTGATGAATGAAGAACTAGAGGCATTACAGAGAAACCCATCTTGGGATATTGTGACTATACCTTCTGGGAAGAAAACTATTGGATGCCGTTGGGTGTTCACCATAAAGCTTAAAATTGATTGGAGCATTGATAGATATAAAACCTGATTAGTTGCTAAAGGATACACCCAGAGTTATGGTATCAATTATGAAGCAATATTTGGACCTGTAGCGAAGATTAACACTGTTCGAATCTTGATTTCACTAGTAGCAACTAAAGATTGGCCTGTATGACAGTTTAATGTGAAGAATGTTTTCCTCAATAAAAACTTGGAAGAAAATGTGTATATGGACATGCCTCCAGGAGTCAAATATAGACCTTGTGATGCCGGCAAAGTTTGTAAACTAATGAAGTCGTTGTACAACTTGAAACAGAGTGATAGATTCTCCAAATCAATGAAGGCGTTTGGATATAGACAAAGCAATTCAGACCACACTTTGTTTATCAAGCGTAATCAGGGTAAGATCATCGTTCTGATTGTCTATGTTGATGATATGATTGTCACAGGAGATGACCCAAAAGAGATGGAGGCTTTACAGAAGTATCTGTCGAGGAAATTTGAGATGAAGGACCTTAGGCAACTGGAGTATTTTCTAGGAATTGAAGTTGCAAGATCAAAGAAGGAGATTTCTTTATCTCAGCATAAGTATGTACTTGATTTATTAGCTGAGACTGGAATGTTTGACTGCAAACTTGTTAAACACCGATTGAGATGAATCACAATTTCGCCATCTATCCAGATTAAATTCTGACTGACAAAGGAATATACCAACGTCTAATAGGGAGACTTATTTATCTTTCTCATGCTAGACCTGATATCGCATATGTTGTGAGTGTGGTTAGTCAATTTTTGTATTGTCCTAATGAAGAGCATATGGATGCAGTGTATCATATCTTTAAGTACCTGAAGATGGCACCTAGAAAATGATTATTATTTGAGAAAAAAAGAGAATTAGATGTTGGATACACTGATGCAGATTGGGCTGGTGATAAGACTACAGACGGTCTACATCTGGGTATTTTACTTTTGTTGGAGGAAACCTTGTGACTTGGCATAATAAGAAACAAAAAGTGGTTGCCAAATCAAGTGCCGAAGTAGAGTTTTGAGATATGATACATGAAGTTTGTGAGATGTTATGGATTCGTAATGTGTTGAAAGAATTAGGTTTCAAGCTCAAGAAATCTATGGACTTGCATTCTGATAACACATCTGCTATTGAAAATGCTTATAATCATGTTCAACATGACTGGACAAAACATGTGGAGGTGGAAAACTTAGACAGGAAAATCATTCATTTCCCTTTCCTGTATACAGAAGATCAATTAGCAGATGTTCTTACAAAAAGAGTGTCATAGAAAATATTAGACAACTCGGTCGATAAGTTGGACGTGATCATTATATATGCACTAACTTGAGAGGAGTGTAGATTATTGTGTATATATTTACTTTTCTTGTATGCATAGGTGTAGATGTAGAATATATTTTTTTATTAACATTATAATTGTATCTTTATAAAAACCTTCTATTTTAAGAAAAATAATACATTGAAACATACAAAACCATATTGAATCATGTTTTTCTACTTTATCGGCATATAAGAATTTTCCATCTATACCATACCTAAGGGCATACATGGTTTTTGTTACCCTAAACCATGAGGACAAATGGTTCAAAAATGTGATGACCATACCAAACATTATTTGTCCTAATACATTTAAGTTTTAGAATGCCAAACCCAAAAAAAACCCACCCAAGCCCAGTTGAGCCTCACATTTTCCTTTATAAACTCCACCCTCTTTATAAACCACCAAACCACAATTTTCTATTGGTTTCAATCTCTCTCTAGCTCCACCTCTCTGTCTTCATCAGTTTTCATTTGTGCTCTCACATTTCTTCTCTCAGCATGGCTCAGGTGCTTCTCTTCAGGCCAAAAAGCCTATGCTAGCTCTCTTTCCTTCAACCAATTTACTATTCCATGTATTTTACAGTATATAATTATATATCATCATGTTTAACTGTTACCCTTTTTCTCCTTTGTGATTCTTTTGTAGCAGAAGGTAGTCTTAAAGATCTTGACCATGACAGATGACAAAACAAAGCAGAAAGCCATTGAAGCTGCTGCAGATATCTTTGGTATAAGCCTTGAATCATCATCAATCAGCTTCATAGTAATTTCTGAGTGATTCTCTTGCTTAATCTTCAATTTTTTTGGCGAATAGGGATTGATTCGATCGCGGCAGATCTGAAGGACCAGAAGCTCACAGTGATTGGAATGATGGACACAGTTGCAGTGGTGAAGAAGCTGAAGAAGGTAGGTAAAGTCGACATAATATCTGTTGGTCCAGCCAAGGAAGAGAAGAAAGAAGAAAAGAAGGATGAGAAAAAAGACGAAAAGAAAGAGGGCGAGAAGAAAGAAGAGAAGAAGGAAGACAAAAAATGAGCAGTAGTTTGGTATCATCATCTTCCTCCATGTAATAGTAGACCAACTTCTATTAGTGACAGACTTGTTCAGTATGAAACCAGTCTATTTTCGAGTCAAGTTGTAAAATCTGAGCACTGTAAAATCTCATTTTCAGTAAAAATGTGGTTCACCTAACATTGTTTTTTCGGCAAGAAAGGGTTTGATTTTGATGTAAAATGTAAGTAAGAAGAATCATCCCAAAATTCAAACATGGTATGAGATGAGTTTTTCTGATAATATCGTCAATTTTGGCTTTTTTGTAATAGAAGAAAAATGCAACGAATATGTTGGCTTCACGTTTGTGTCGTCTACTGAAAAAAAAAACAGACATAGCATCGCATGCATTCACATGAAAAAAAAAAGGAATTTAGATTTGAGAATTTGAGATGAATGATTGAAATTTATTTACGAAGGCTGAGATAGATTGGTTGAAATTAAGCGTTGAATTATTATGAAGGATGAAGGACCTAGAGGGGTGAATAGACCCTGACAACTTTTTGCTCTATTTCGCGCACAAGGATAGCAAGGATTAAGTTATCTTGTTTGTAGTGAGGCTAATTTGTAAATGTAAAAATATGCAAGTACTGAAAAGTAAAGATAACACCAGTACATTTTTTATAACACATAAACTCTGAATTCATGTAAGAAAACTGTGTGCCCCTAATTGAGGGAAAAACTTTTCTACTATTGTAAACACACTACTACAAGTACAAGACTCACAATTCAAATGATGGCACAACACCTAACCATTCTGCCTAGTCTACCTACTAGTGCTCAACTAAACTTCCTCTCCTGTTTCACTCAAGTGGTTTACAAAGGGAACACTAAGGTTCAAAGCAGAACTTAGCTAACACATATAGCTAATTCCTTAAGATAGTTTACACCTTGCTTCACACGAACTTAGCTAATCTCTAAGCTAATTCTCCATGAAGACTTCACTAGGTTGTTGCATTACCTAGACCGCACTCAAGGTATGCATGAATAATGAATAATGATATGAGTTTTGAAAATGTTTTGCTCAACTTTAAGATTGACAATCACGAAGAAGATTTAGAGTAAGGGAGCAGAGTAGCAACAAAGCTAGATTTAATGGATAAAGATACAAAACTCTAAAACTTCAACAACCAAAGAGCAAAGGAGAGCAGAGCTCCCTATTTATATGTAATGCACCAGTAAAGAGAGCAAACACAGATTACCTAGCAAAACAATAACTTTTGGGCTATAGTATTTTGTCTCACCAAAAAGTAGGACGGATGGGATCAGAATGATCCAGCACGCATAAAGACAAAAGCAAAGATAGACTTTTCCAAATGGGAATGAATCCAAAAAGAGTGTCGAAGGTTTTGTAAACAGTCACTTTTGAAACACATGAAAAGGACATCACAAAACCACTAACTTTAAGATGACATTTAGGCCAGCTGATAGCTTGGGTGGCATAACACATGAGTCATCTGTTGACTGAGTTTGTGTATCACACAAAAACCTGCTAGACTAAAAAGGAGCTGACTCTAAAATGCCCTAGTCATGTGGTCACATGTTGGATTAAGAACACAACTCTATACTGATTTGAAGTTCAAGCACATAGACAAATGTTTTTTTCTAAAAGATATTTGAAATTCAAATACTTGAAAAACTGAAGCAAAAACCATTTGAATATGCACGAAGTCAAACTCAGAGATTAAGATTGATACAACAGAGGTATCATCTAATCTAAGATGCCAAGCAGAGCTGCCATCCTCAGTGAAGCAAATATGAAATGCACATGCATGAACTACCTGGTGCACTTGAGTACAGTCAAGTCTTCAATCACCACTTGAGTTAATGTTGCTTGTGTGCTGTTGTTCTGCCTACAAAGGATTGCCAATAAATCTTATGCCAACATATTAGATTCTGCTGCTACATGACGACTTTGATGAGTCATTCCCATGATTCTTTTGATCCCGACTACCTGTGTTTGAAGTTTGATGTTGATTTGCCGTCTCAGAATATTGTTCTTGAAGATTATGACTAGCTAATATCAAATGAGAAATACAACCTAACTTGGCTTTTGACTTGGGATCCAATAAATCCTCGGTCCATGGTCATGATCGCACTTAGGTTGGTAGTGACTCATGTGGAGACTTGTTGTCCATCACTGAAATCTCTAATAGTTGTAATGGTTGATTATTAATATATAATGTATTACTTTTCTAAATAAAATAAAAAGATCCTCGGTTTATCGACCATATATGGTCGTGTATTACTAATTCAAAAAGATTAAGGGTTACTAATATACCCAAAAAAGCAAAATTTAGTTAAGGAACATAGACGATGTTAAGCCAAGTATTTGGTCTTTTTTGGTGTTGTTCATATTCACATAGATGACAAGGGACATGCATTCTTTGTTTCTACTAGCCTATACGGCCTGCAGCAATTCTGTTGAACTAAATTATGAAAAAGGTACCTGCAAACAGAATTGATCGATAAAATTCAATTGTCCTCTCAGGCTGTGATGTTTATTAACCTGTAATAGCTACAAAAAGAGGCCAGCCAATTTACAAATAGGCCAGTGCTAGAGATTTTTGCTTTGCACTTAAAATATAATCTACAACTACAATGACGATCAAAAACTGATGTTTCTACATAATGGTGTTGATAATTGCTGACTAGAATATGGTTCATGAGTGAGAAAGCAACAGAAACCAATTTACTCTCGGGTTTGTGATGCAAAGTGACAATGAAAACACCTTCATCTACAGTATAAAGAATGATGATGGCAATTAACATATAGAGCAAAACAAGCAGATAGAGGGCATTAGCAATATAATAGAACCCTATCGTTGGTGCACCTGAACCTTTGTGAAATTGGATCGAAGGCACAACATTACTAGCATTCCAGACTATTCATGCATTTTGCTCACTCCTAAGCAACATCACAACATAGTGAAGTTATGTTTACCAAACTCTATATGACCCAAGCAAGAAGACCCCTTTCATCTTCAGAGGCCTGATTGAAAGGAGAAGGTGTGTGTGTGTGTGTGTGTGTCAGGTGGGGAACTCGACCATCATCAAATGGAAATAACTACTCAATATAGTGGGTTCTAAATAGTCATTCCAACTAAACTCTGCAGTTTGTACTGTGATCCCAAATTGTGAATTAATTCATCTTCCATAACCTAGATACTATAACACTGCAGCCCACATCACTATTTCCATATTATAAAAAAACATAACATCATACTTCCCCTTTGCATTTTGGGTGGGTCACTTACCAGAAATTACAAAACTATGGTTAAGCCTCCCTCCGCCCAATCTCTATTTCTCATCTCCCATAAAACACCCATCTAATCTCATCATGCATGTAAGGTGGAAATAAGATCAGATGCAGGGAGAGTAATGCTGTAATGCCAATCCAGAAACTGCTCATAACTAGAGATGAAATTCAAGGCTACAAGCAAAGAACAGATTATGAAGTATGTACAAATGACGAAAGTGATGAAAGGTTATCACTGCAACATTTCAAATTCCAAAACAAACTCAGAAAGATTAAATGAGACAACATTGCAATGACTCAGAAATTAAAAGCCACTGGAGCCCCAGGAAAACAGAAATGCAAGAAAGACAGCACTGTAATCTATTAGCATCCCCTCAACATATTCCACTTATGTATACGTTCACCAATAAGATGTCATCTCATTGCATATATATATATATATATATATATGTATGCAAGAGTGATTATACTTCAAAGTGTGATAAAAAGAGAATTTTGAAGCAGAAAGAAAGGTAATGTGGGGGTGGGATGCAGAAAGAGAGTAAAAAAGAAAAGCCGGTGGGGGGAGGAGAGACCTAGCAGACTCACCACTTTTGGCAAAAAAAAGGAGACAAACCAGTTTCAGTGCAAAATATAATGAGGAACACATGGAGAAACTGCATCTTATATATGTCAATCAGTTTGCACGAAAATAGATGCCAAAGATAAGTAGCGTGTACTTCACTTTTCTGCTTCCAAGATTACTGAAACAAGCGGTGGTACATGGTGTCTCTGGAGACAGCAGGAGCTACATTATGTAAACTAAGCTGGATCAAATAAATTTCTTCTACAGAGATTGCAAGTAAATACTTCAAAAATCAAAGAATATGTCTCTTCAACATCTTCTATGCCTCTTGAGATTGGAAAGCAGGTGGGCATACTGCCCCTTTTCTACCATTTGTTGTATTACTTCATGTGCTTTGGAAAGCTTTCCAGCATTTCGCAAGTAACTTACTAGTGTGCTGTACACAGTGAAATTTGGATTGACACCTCTGGATTCCATTTCTTTAAGCATGGAGCATGCTTCCTTGAATTTTCCTGCCATACAAAGCCCCCGAATAATAGAATTGTATGTGAATACATTCGGAAGTTGACCATCAATGACCATCTCATCAAACAACTCTAGAGCGTTCTCAAGTTCCCCAGCCACAATATATCCGGTGATCATTACAGTATAACATACAACATCAGGCAAACCGTCATACTTTATCATCTCATCAAAAAAATACTTGCAGGCCTCCATGTTTCCAGCCCTGCTCAGTCCATCTATCAATGTTGTGAAGTGAGTAACCCTTGGCTCGAAACCTTCTTCCTTCATGTGATTCAAAAGATTAAGAGCTGCAAGCGGTTTATCTCCCTTACCAAGTACATGAAGAAGAAGGTTGTAAGTATGAAAATCCGGAGAGAACCCACTCCTGCCCATTTCATCAAGTAATCTGTGAAATTGATCCAACTTCCCCAATCTAAACTTTGCACACATCATGATATTATATGTCAGAATATCCTGCGTGTAACCCTCTGCCAACATTTGTTGATAGAGCCACTCGATCAACTTGTACTGCTTCACTACAAGAAGGGAAAGCAATATAGCATTGTATGAGTGTTTAAACGGCCTGAAATTAAACGTCTTCGACTTTATAAACCTCTCCACAACATTCCTAGCCAACCCTGCCTGACCACAAGTACATATCAAAATATTAAAAGTTCGCGCTGTAGTTGGATGCCCTTTCTCAATCATCTCATCAACCAGCCTCCACATTGCCTTAAACTCCTCACAGTCTGCAAATATCTTCATCATCGAATGATACGCCTCCACGGTATGCCTGTAACCCTCCTTCTGACCAGACCACACGAAAAACTTAAACCCCAGCTTCGCGCATCGCATCTTATTCCCATAATTCATCACCTTCAAAATCTCAAACAACACCCCCCTCACAACAAGCCCTGAAACCTTAATCCCCAGCTCATCCAGAGCTGCTTTCGCATCAAACCCCGGCTCATCCTTCTCCAAAACCTCAAGAACCCTTACAGTACACCTCCTCACATCCTCGAAAAAGCTCATCCTCGCCGAGAATCGCTCCCGGGGTGGAACATCACTCTCTAATAAACCATACTCCTTCAAAATTGGATCAAAATCCGAACGTTCACACATGGGTTCCTCAACACACTCCTTCTCACTATACCCATTACTCCTTCTATTTCCACCAAAGCTTCCATCGCTTAGTTTTCTTGAAAACACTACACAAAACGAAAACCTGCGATAAACCCTTGGACCAAACAGAGATATAAAGCTCATGGCTGGTACCCATTATCTCTGAGACTTAATACTACTTGAAAAAACAGGAAATGAAACTGATTGAATTGAAATCAAATCGAGCTGTGAAAGCTTTGAGCCCATTAAATTGGGGGAGCCAAATTGCAGTAGGGGCAGTTCATTGACTGGGTTTTGAGAAGAGGAGGAGGACTTACCTGGGTTTAGGGCAGTTTTGAGTTTTGATGTTGGAGATTGGATTAGGGTTTTGGGATCCCGCTGGAGGTTTTAGGGATTAGAGGAAGTGAAAAATGGACGTACTGTCAACAGAGAAGGTGGATTGGGCCTAAGTGGGCTAGGCGGACGTGGGGTATGTCAAGCCGGTCATGAGGTTGGGCCTAGCGGGCTGCGGGACCCATCATTTAAAACCAAGAATAGATTTTTATTTTTTATTTTTTATTTTTTAATTAATAACTCACAAACCCTAATACATGCCTGTGAGCTTTGAACTCGTGTCATCAAAGTTTTGGTTAAGCACTTTAACCAACCAAGTCACGGCTCATCGACAAACCAAGAATAGATAAAAAGAAGGTAGACGGGTAGGCAGACGTGAGGAGATGGGACCCACCATTTTAAAATCTTTGAGAAGAGATGGGACCCACAATTTAAAATTGCAATTTTGCTATGAGCCTTGACAGAGTAGATGTTACAGGACAACAAGGTTTGGGGATCGACCTGAAATTCTGAATCAAACCGAGTCTTTCAACGGGTCTAAAGTAGGGGTCATCATTTGACCAGTGAGCCTAACAGCCAATGGGCGGCCAGTAGCCCTATAAGGTCAGTCTAGTCCGACCCGTTGAAAAACACATCTTGGCCCGACCCATAGGGCATGAGGTCGGGTTATGGCAGGGTTCAAAGCCTTGGCTCGGCCCACGGCCTGGCCCATGACAAGCCTGCTCGACCCCTTAAAGCCCGCTCAAAGCCCTTGAGATTATTTTATTAATATTTATATGGAATTATTTGATACATATGTGAACTAATTAATTTATTAAGTCATAATTTTCTTTTATTTTTATTACATTTAGTTTCAATCATTAACAAAATCTTAACCTATTTATAATTTTTTGTTTTTTTTATTAAATATATTGTATATATAATAGGCCCGGCCTTCATAAAAAACCCGGCAGACCGACCCTAAAAAGCTTATAAAGCCCGGGCGTATGGGCGACCCATAGGCCTTAATATTTTGAAAAGCTTGACAAGCCTGGCACGACTTAAATTTCAAAATTAAGGATTTTAGCCCGGTATAGCCCAAACCCATAAGATTTGGTTAGGATAGGACCAACCCGACCCATTTTCTGGCCTGAACCCAAAAGACTTAGTTAGGGTAGGACCAACCCGACCCATTTCTAACCCCTAGGTTAAAGCCTCCAAAAGAGAGCCAAGGAGAGACAAACCACATTACTCTGGCCAAACACAATCTGACAGAGTGCAGGGTAGCAAAGTGATATATATGCAAAGAGGGTTATTCCAAGTAGCATTAACTTCGATTATTTAATACTGATTCTTTTATTCTTACATTACATTATCCTAAACTAGAGGTGACAAACGGGCCGGTCCAGCCCGATCTGATCCGTTTAATCGGGCTTCAGACAGTGTTTGAGTCGATCCATGTCTTAACGGATTCGGGCTCGAGCCGACCCATTTACTCAAATCTAAAGCCCAACCCGGGCACGACCCAAGCTCATAGCATATTGAGCAGTGCTCGGGTCAGGCTCATTAACGGGCCCGTTTGTTGTTAAAATAGAAATTAGTTCAAAATTGATATCATAATATAGCAAAACAAATGAAAAATAACTCATATTATCTATCGATCATTTGTTTTCTTTGCCAACAAACTATAGAAATATATGATATATGAATCATATGATCATTATTTATACTTAGTAATGTTTTAACAAAACTTTTTATAGGTCTAAGAGAATCAAAATGAATAATTATTAGTATTTATAAGTTATTATTCACACTTAAAACAAATTTTATATTATTTATAAATATATAATCTTCATATTATAAAATATATATATATATATATATATATATATATATATTTTACAACAGGCCGGCCTATAGCGGGCTTAGGCCAGACCCATAGGCTCATTTTTTTAAACCCGGTTCGGTCTATTAAGATAACGTGCTTAGACCGTACCGGACCGGTTACGTACTCATACCAGACCATTTTTAAACGTACCATACTCGTACCGTGCTCGTGTTTTACGACCCGTTCGCCACGTCTATCCTATACCCAACAAAAAAGTGAAACCTGAGAAAAGGTTTCTTGTCACTTGTAAAAACAATCCAAATTTCATTACAACAATTCAAGAGTCATAAGTCACATTCCGGCACACATATCAAACATTACAAACACTTAAATTACAAACAGAAAATTACATACTTGCCAGGAGTGAAACACTGTCTCCTTAAATTACACAACACATGAGTCTCAGATCTTACACAAAACAAACTCCCTGCAACTAATACTTATTCACCAGTCTTAGCAGTAGTCCTTCTTCAGTTACCAGTTTCCTGCAGCTTCCGCTGCTCCCCGGTATCAGCAGAGCTAGAGAGCCCTCGCTGATGTTCATCATCATTCTTATTAGTACCACCAAGCATTGAACCAACGGTGTCCTCAATCTTGTTCACCACATAATTATCATTCCCTTCAGTATTCCCCAATCGCTGCCTCACCTCCTCCGATTCGGTCACCTTCCCCATCGGCTTAGCACTAGCAGAATGACTTGTCTGTTCCTTCACACCCGGCTTAAGATGCTGCAATTTCTCACTTATAACCCCCGAAAGTGCTCTATCCTCCTCTCCGGGCCTCAGCATCTCCGCAAAACGGTCCTTCACAGACACCCCTTTGTCCTTTCCAACTTCACTACCAGCCTCAGTACTAGTGTCCCGGCCAGTACTCGCAGTACTCCCGCCTTGAAACTTGGATATCACAGCAGTCCCTGCCCCAGCAACCTTCCCATACACCGGAGATAGCTTCTCGGCAATAGTAGAGGTCATTGGCTTGCCTGGTTGATCCGCTTGTGTTGATCTAGATTGCACATTAGTGCTAGTGACATCTCCACTGTCATGCACCTGATCACTTTGCCCATATCCCAGCCTGGAAGCAACGACATTCTTTGCCGAAATGGCTGTGTTGGTAATGGCTGAAGTGGCAGATGATAAGTAGCCGGTCCCCGGGCTCGAGGACTTATCAGGAGAGAATTGGTCATGGCTTCCGGTAGACACGTCCTGGTTAGCACCATTCTTTCCCGGACCACTAGAATCCACATTGGTCTTCTCCCTTGGCACTACAGGATCAATGCCTCCTTGCCCCGGTGCATCAGTCCTCGTCGCTCCAGAGTTGTGCGCTACACAACGAAGAAGAACGAAAGTTATAAACTAATCTTGATATTCCATATTTTCATGATTTGATTATTTCGCAAAGGAATTCGAACGAGGGAGTTGAAACAATATGAACAAACTTACTTGCACCATGGTCTGTAGTTCCATGAAGCCCAGGCTCATTAGACCTGATTGGATCAGTGACATCGACATTAGACTTCTCCCTTGGAACTACAGGATCATCTTCATCACGCCCCGCTTTAGTATCCTCGAAGCTCCTCCTAGGCACCTTCGGATCGTCTCCTTGCGCAGGAGCATCAGTCCTCTTAACTCCCGAGTCATGAACTATTGTTCATCAAAAATCAAAACGGTTAATCACACACAGTATTTCAAATCATTAAATGGAGTCATCATTCACCACATCTATACCAAATTCAAAGAAACTTACTGTTTGCTCCACCAACTTCTGGACTGTCTACTTGTTCATCATCTTCCTCATCCGGATCATCAGGAGTAAGATTCTCCTCTTGTTCGTGATGACCATGCCCTGTAATAGTATTCTTCACCTTCTTGGCTTTCGCCTTCACCTTCTTCATAACCGACGTCTTCTCAACTTCACCTTCTGCTTCATAAACACACACTTCTCGTTAAGTAACACACAATTATGAACAAGCACAGTAATTAGTAAATGAGGATTTGATCTTTACCAACGCGAGAATGTACTACTGGTGCATCCATGATTCAAACTTAACAAAATACCTAACTGATCAGAAGAAAGAACTATTTTCAATTGGAAGATCAGAGTGCGTGAAACAGAGGAGGGGAAGTGGAAGCTATAAAGGTGGTCAAATGGGCCGGCCTAAGATGTGATACCCGCCCCGGTTCAGGTTTTTTTCAACAATTGGTGTAAAATGGTTACGGCACGACGGTCTTATCACAAATATGTGAAGTTCAACCCGACTCTTAGGAAATTAAAGAATTTATTTTTTAATAATTAATTATTAACTATATAGTCATTGCAAACATGTATTTTGATATTTATTATTTAATAATTTAAGTAAAAATATAAATATTATTACTAGGTCGAGATTGGACCGGATCATAAAGGTTTCGAACCGTTTAAAGGTTCAAAAGTGATCTTTTTTTTAAATAAACGGTATAAAACCCGTTCATTAACTTGATCGGACCGGGCCGTAGCTCATTTGGTCTTGGGCTAAATTTATAAAGGGATGGGGAGAGCGAAAGGTTGTGCCACCTGTCTGCATGAGTCAGGGCTCTGTAAGAACGACACGAGTCAGAGAAAAACCGGTCACGTCTCATGTTGCGCCACGTAGCGGGAACCTGCCATGGACGTGGCTTGATGGCCGCATTTCTCCTGCTTGCCGTTACAGACTAAACGACGTCGTATTCGCTGAGGGGATTGTGATACCTACCGACATAGAAAGACGTGGTGCTGTAGAATTTTCGGGAGGAATTAAATAATTGGAGATATTTATTTTCAGTTAGATAAAAGACGAATGGACACATTGCATACAGATATGCATCTGATAATTAATTTATTATCGGCAATTTATATGAATTATCGACAAATTTTTCATGAAGTTGTCCGACAAAACCAAAATTTACGATGCTGTAAAATATTGAAACTTATAATCTAGTGGGGTTGGATTGTATACAATCATTGATAGACAAGTTTTACGATTGAACCACTATCGGAAGTCATCCTTATTTAGCATATTCTAAAATGATAGCAACTGATGACATGAGTCACCAATCTTTTAGTCATAGTAAAATGTCACTCAAGATAATTTTTCGTATGAGAATGTCACTGAGATCTTTGAATCTCTCCGTAATTGCTTAAAGGTTAATAAAGAGATACAATCGCACAGTTCTACATAAGTAGGTTCTATTTACACGTTCAAAATGGTTACTTAAATCTTCCTATTTAATAAACCTCTAATTTTCTTTTACAAATAACTAAATTTTTATTTAGACCTTCCTAATTTTTTCAAAATGCCCTTAGTTCCACAAAAATCAATAAAAACCTTCTTTCCTTTCAAGATTTTATTCATACCTCTACATTTGCTATTTAAACCTCCTTCCATTCATCTCAAAATCATATTTTGTTTTCAAAATTCATTTAATTGGCTAAACCTATTATTAGCCTTTGAGCCAAGTTTGTTTGTTCAAGCTGACAATTAGCAAATTAATAATTTTTTAAGTTCTTCAAACTCATCATTGATTACAACTAGGGAAATGTGTTGGTATATGCTTTAGTTGATATTCCTATATCAAAACAAATTGTACTTAATTATTAACTGAAGTTGTCAGCAGGATAAAACTGAAATTGTTCATCCACCTCCTCTCAAGACTTCTAAGGTAAGTACTGATGTTCATTGGCATGATCATCAGCTCAAGTGTGGTTGTAAATTAAAATTTTTTGTTCCTACTTGCCATTATCGTGGAAAATTAGGACACATTCGTCTAAAATGTAATTTAATTCATATGAACACTCAGAGAAAGAGGAAGGTGTCAAATCTAAACCCAACTGAGTTGCTGCAAGCCAAATTGAAAGAAAATTTAAAGTTTTTAACGAGAATTACAGAGCGTGTTTCAATTCTAAAGAAGCACAACTTGAAGCATAACAAAATTTGAGTGAAAAAAGGTAAACCAAATGGCGTGTCAGATCAGTTTGATAATTTTGATTATTCAAGTGTAAGTGATGCTACTTGTTCAATGTCTCCTTGTAATTCAAAGCATGGTGTTGAATCTCCTCGATGTGACATTGGTGTGTGCTCTAAGTATTAATGTTCTCACTTAGTTTGATACATTTGGTTTGCATTCACTGTATAAATTCATGATAGAGTAAGTGTCGTTCAATTTTCTGTTTTGTAGTCATTGTTCTTTTAGGATTGCATGCTTGTTTCAATCTCGAGGCTTCTGCAAAGATAAGTTGATCTGAGATTACCTAAGTAGTTGTCATGGCTTTCTCTTCATCAAGTTGATAAATTTCCAAGCAAGTTTGTCACTTATTTGAATGGTTTTGTGAGTATGTGCATATTTGGTTTATCATGGTTGTTCTAGACTCACTTTTACACACAACTTTGTTGTAGGGGTATGAGACCTAATTTGTTTTTGTGACAATGAGCTCCATAGAAATAAAAAAGTAAATGTTGTGAGTACATAAAGCTATGCCAACTATTCCTAAAAGTAAACATGCTTGGGTTGTGATGAACAATATCAGGTACTAGGTGAGAAATGGGAATGGTTGTGCCACTCTAGAGAATATTTGATGATAGACCGATTATTCCTAAAGCAAACATGCCTTGGTTGAGAACCAATACAAGGTATTGGGTGACCTAAAACGGGAATAGTTGAGTACTAGTGTGAGCATGAATGTGATATGTGTGTGTTTCAAAGGAGATATAAGGATTAGAAGAAAAAATGAAAGTGTGCAATGTTCACACTGAGGAGATATATATAAGGATTAGAAGGAAAATAAAAGTGTGAAACGTTCAATTCGAGAGTAAATTGTTTATGTTTGAATTGTCTCTCACCCCATAATAATGCTTGTTTACTTTGTACACACCAGACACATGATGGATTAAAACATGTCATATGCTTACAAGATTATTTCAAACAAATCATTCGTGAAAGTCGATTTTTTGATTTTATGGAGATAAAACTGTGTCTTTTACTTTGGTTAAAATGCTCTACCTCTTCCTTGCAAAAAGTGTCGAATTGTCTCCTAGTTGCAAGTGTACGCATTAACTTTTCAATCATATGTATGTGTGTTATCTCATGCATCATTTGAGGGGGAGATTTTTTCTCCATGTTGTGAATTACATCATGATCACTCTTAGAAGGAGTATTAATATTTGAAGTATATTTGCTTGAGTGATTCACCTTTGTCATTCCTAAACAAAAAGGGAAAGAGTTGATGTGAGGGGAAAAGTTGATTTAACTTACACATTGTTATTTGGAATATGCTCTAATCATGTGTGAATTTGATATACTTATTTCTCTTGTTTTTCACTTGGTGTTTGCTAAAGTGTTTCAGGCTGTGTGACATGAATTGCAGGCATGAAAACGGATAAACTTCTGAGTGTGGTTTTGTATAGGAATGCCAAAGGGAGAGATTGTTGGTATATGCTTTAGTTGGCATTCTTATATCAAAACAAATTGGACTTAATTGTTATATATTTCTTTGTTGAAAGAAATATTACTGCAAGTTTGGTGCGTGCATTGTAAGGCTATGTTTAATTAACATATATGAATATATATATCTTTGCCTAATTAGATATGATATGTACATGGTAAGAAGCATATTTCGGCTTGGTGTGTTATGAAAGGAAAAGATCCTAATATGATTAGGAATCCATGTGGTTAAGTGTCTGGTGAATATATATATATATATATATATATATATATATATATATACTACTACTACTACAAAAACGTTATCAGACAACACTCATTAGATCATGCATTCGATCTATACAAAACAAACATGTTTTCAAAGAAAAAATAACATTATAGCTTATAACGATGAGTTTTATTCTATGTTGAAGAGTTACTGGTTACACCTAAAAGGAATTTAGTATACATGAGGTTAAGTTTGCAATATATGCAGTTTACTTAAGCAGGCAACAAGTTCTTCAGAAAACTGAACCCAAAACCAAAATGTTGAACACAAATAGTCCAACAAAGATTGGTTTGGTTTCAACCAAACAAAGAAATTAAACAAATAAATTAAAGAGTAAGAAATTCATACCTTGTATAGCAAAGATTCTGAAACGATGTTTTGCTCAATTGAAGAATCCTCACTTTTTTCCATGAGGTTTCACGAATCTATGGTTTATATTTGAAGAAAGAAAGTTTTTCTTTGTTTACATTAGTTTTAGAGGTTTAATTGAGATTTTGTTTTACTTTTTTTGATATGTATTTATGAGTAATTTTACTTGAGTTGATAAAGTCAATATTTACTTGAAAAAAAGAGAACTTCAAATAGTCATTTTAGAGGTGTGAATAAAACCTCCTATCCACATATGATAAAATAATTATATAGTCAAATGAGTAATTCTCAACATCAATGAGAATTACCAAAGTAGACATCTAAACATTGTTCCACAATCAATGCTAAAATTACTGTGATTATAGAGAGTATATAGTTAGACGGTTAGACAACAAATAAGATGACGCCACGTAATATTGGTACAAATACATAAGCTATCGATATGAAGACTTTAAAGAGGGTATTCTCTCGACGATATATAATTGCTATCGAAACTAACATCAAAATTTTTTAATTTAATATACAAATTCACCGTTAGCAGTAACTAGTGTAACACAGCTCATGCCTTAATTGTCGTAAGGAACTTTCAAGCACTAATGTATCATCTTTTTTTGGGTAATTAACTAATGATATACTAATATACATCAAAGTCTACACGATAGCAACAATATAGTGGAGTAGTTAAAACATACATAAACATAAACAGCACATTACATATATATAATAGAGAATATTTAAACAGCTAGGATAAATTTAGGTTCTTCATCTTAATTCAAACATACATGCAAAACAAACAAGAGTAGCATGATAATCCATATCATATCCAAGGACTTTAGTATTGAAATCTACCCATGCCAACCCCAGTCGTCATTGTGTCTTTACTTAAAGAATTCATTTGCTTAAAGTGTCCATTTTGCATATATATATATATATAATTAGCATATGATTGAATGTGTAATTACTAATTAGTGTGAGTTCATTTTAGCTTTTCTTTGTTTTATATTTGATTTTTTTGGCAGTTTTATATTTGATTTATTAGCTGCAGTGTGGTAACTATACATGTTCACTAGGTTAGTGGAAAACAAACAGAGTTTGTTTATTAGATAAATATTATAGTGATACTCTTAATAATAAGAGGTCAATAGTTCGATTAACCGCGAGTGAAAACGGCCCTATAAAAAGAGGTCATACCAATGTTGTTTCGAACCGGGAGCAGTAGTCCTACCCAATCCCATTTGACAATCAAACTGTATATGTTCACTTTTTCATTAATATTTTTCCTTATTTGGCTTCTTCTGTTACCGCTTACCAAGCAAAGTGGGTGAAAAAGCGTATATGACCAATTAGGTAACTTTCTCCCGCCATAAATAGTTACAACACGCACACACCGTGCACGATGGCATAACCCACGCATTGTAACGGCCATAATTTAAAGCGCCAAATTTAATTCCCCGAAAATAAAAAAACCACCCCCAAATACTTCTCTTTCTCAGAAATGCGAACTCGCTTCGTCAACATCGACTATTTCACTCCCACTCCTATCCAAACCCTAGAAACCCTAACCTTCCTCCAACTCCTCATCCCCAACCTCCCTCGCTCCAATCTCTCCGTCTCCGATGTCCTCCGCGCCGCCCTACGCTTCGATCCGCTCCTCCAAGTCTCGCTCCAAATCGAACAGCTCCCGATCAACGCCGCGCTCTCCAAGTTCTTCTCCGACGTTCTCCCTCATAACCTCGCCGTTGACGCCGCCGCCGTTTCGGAGACCAATCGGAGCTGCTCCTGTAGCGCGGTTCGGGTTTCGGAGGTAGTTCAATTTACTAGAGTAGAGATTTGATTTGACTTATCGGATTAAAAATTCGGCGATTATAGCATTGTTTATGCCTTATCTGTTTATTAGCGGATTTGATATTTCAGTATAGGCTATAGGTTTTGTTTAGATTCTAGAGTATAATGTACCAGCACTCGCATTTTCGATGCAAAATGTTCATGAATTTAGTAATTGTAGGTTTATCTATCCACGGTTACTGTCCTTACTTTTTAAAATTTGATAATAGTTTTGATGAATTGTGAAACCGAGATCATATGCATAGTATTTGTGTTAATTACCTCTTTAAGTACTCCAAAAGTACTTGTTGTCGAGTGTTGAAACTATGCTGCGTTGGCTAATTTAGATCAAATTTTGGTTTGTGATGACTGATGACCTGCAGGAGAAATCTGATGTTTTTGAAAAGGAGAATGGACAAGAGAATCAGATAAAGGCCGTCTGGAGTATGTGGAGACTGAATTTTGGAAGGTATGATAATGACGTTCTCATATTTTAACAGCCTTACATGATTTTTGTTTTGGTTTGAAGAGTCTAACTCGTATTATCGTTGAAGGAGGATGGTGGCAGAAGAGATGGGCAAAATGATGCACTGCAATGTGAAGTACTCCAATTTGAGACACTAGAGCTGTATGTATTCTTGGTATACTGAATTTCTATTAACGAAGTTGGTAAATGTATAATTTGGATCCACATGGACATGAGTATATAGTATGCTTACACAATATTATGGGTCTTTATGTGCTGGAACATGCTTACATTTATGAGAAAGATGAGATCCTGATTTTCTGAAGTTCCGGAGGTGAAATGCTCAAAGAATTGTCTATTTAAATCTAAACTTTGTTGTAACTTTTAATTATTCATTTTGCCTTATAGATTTAGCTTCAGAATTCCAAACTAGTTGATACAAATAACACTGGAACTTTCAACATCTGTGTGAAGTGTCTTTGTTAAGTGTGTGATTTTATTACAATGGTAACTTTATCATTAAAAGTAAAGACTTATTTGTTATCGGATCAGATAGCTCTTTTTGATAAGGATTTCACTAATATCATTCATGGAATAGCCTTTTGCGATAAGGAACTGGTGGATTTAGGATCAAATATTGGTAAAGAAGAGCTAAGTTGCATTAATTTTGGTTTTGAACATTGTGCATCATGTTAACAAGTTGCTGCAACTAAGTTTTTCACAGGGTGTTTCTGATTCCTACATGTATATCTCATGATAGGCTGTTAAAGAAATCAAGGTTTCTATTCCTTTTGCAGGAAACTCTCAATCTCCCAATGCAGTATCCTTGGGATGTTCATGAATTCGTGCATATATTTGAAGACTTAAAGTCAGAGTATCCCAGGGATCAAAAGGCTTATTCATTCGAAGATGATGGGTCTTGTCTGGACCAAATGAGCTTTCATCAGATAGCTTTTCCTATTTTAGAAGCAAATGATATATCTCTGCAAAATTTGACAGCTCTGACTCATTTATACCATGCACACTATGAAGGAATGATCTCATTCATGATTACTGATTGAATTAATGATTTGATACCTGAAACCAACTATTCTCATACATAATATTTCAAGTCCTTATTCCACATTGAACTGTGTATATATTTTGTGCTTTCTCTTTCTATAGATCTTTGAAGGAGATACTTGCTTCTTGTCCACTGTAATGGAGTCCTCAGATGGACTTTATGCTGCAGCAGCAAGTCTGGCAATTGATTTGCAGGTCTTTAACTCCTATTCATCTGAGTTGACTGATGAGATTATCCTGAGCTGCATTGAACAAGCCACAAAGTCGATTAGGGGTGTATTTCCTCAAATGCCTGAATCAGAATCTCTTGCAGAATCATTCCTCACCAAGTTTCCTTCAGTTAATGCTTGTTGGCTCATGCAATACTATCTTCTGGAGTGTCTCTCAATGAGTTTCTTAAATGGTCTCATGAAAAGAGGATCCATGCAATTCAAAAAGTATCATGTCCCTGATGAAAGCCTCAGACTATTTAGTGAACGTGGAGATTCTAATTCAATAATGACAGACTGCTCCTCTTCAGTATCTTCAGGGCCATACTCGGGAAGATATAACTTCAATGTTTCGAAAAGAAAAAGAAGAAAGTACAATGGTAGTCCTGACAAATGTCACATGTAAATGAATGATTCCATGCATCTGGAGCCGTTAATCATATTCACTGATCCCATTTTGGAACCTCCTGCAGTTTCCAAGCTACATGATTCCAGTGTCAAAAGCCCTCACATAGTTGATGAGTTTAGGCAGCCCAGATTCTCTCACAATGACTTGTTTGATGAAGAGCAGGTTCTGGATATGGCTATGATGAAGAATCCTTTTATGGTTCCCGAGCAATATAATTCTCAGATTCCCAAAGAGCCTCAGTTATTAAGTGGAACAAAAAGGTCTGTTTTTGCTTTAATGGATAAGATATCAGGTCAGAAACAGGGACCAGATAGGGCTATGATGAACATCTTTGATTTCAGAGACCTGAACAACTCTGAAAACTAGCATGAGTATGTAAAAGGAGAAGTTATTGATCTAACAGAGCCACATATTTGATTTGGACTTTTCTTCCATTGACAACTCCATGGAATTCTCAACTTTGATGCCTGAGCATGAAATGGATACCACGAGAAAGTATAAAGCTTCAAGAAGTTGTCTTTTGGTTCAAGCATTCACCGAACCTTCCCAACAGCTGCTGAAATCGACGCAAGTACAACTGTTTGGAGTCCTGTCAAAGAACTGAGACAAAGTTCACAAGTTGGAGCCAACAATTTCACAGATATGGAGCTCGGAAAGGATGTTTTTCCTCCAAGACAGCATACAAGTTTCATAGAAGAGAGTTTCAGGCAGAAGTTCAGTGGAATATCTCAAGTTATGCATCTCCACGAGAATGATATATCACCTTATGGAGGAACACAGCTCTCAAATGCTCTCCATTCAGGTACTCCACAATAAAACAGTCCCTGGACAACAGAGTTTCTAAACAAAATCAAGGAAAAGAGTAGGTTGCGCCAGCAGTCATTTCCAAGGGACTTATCAAGCCCTATATTTGGGTATTCAGGTAATGCGCCTAAAGTTACTAAGAGAAGTCCATCCATTCTTGAATTTTTCAAGTATGAAGGTGGTAACATTCCAAGAAAGTTACCAGAACGGAAAAGACAGAAGCGGCCTGTACAATCATCACGCTCAGCCAAGATTGAAAAGAGTTCAGCATATCCTCTTACTGTGACACGAGTTGATAAGAGAGCAAAACAGGTTGTTTAGTCTGACTACCCTTCTGGCATCTTTGTAGTTTTCTTTTTGTATGTTATAATTTACATGCATATACCATATTTCCACCTCTGATAGTTCACGGTTGATCTCCAATTCCTTTTCACTTGATCAATTGCAGACACTTTCTTTTGCAACGAATAAGAATGGAAGCCAAACTAAGCTTGTGTGGAGTGATCAAGCTCATGGTCCGAGAAATTTCTGTAAGCTCATATAACTGTAAGCTTGACATGAAATTTCTGAAGTTACAGTAAATATTCTAGATTGGGATTGTGTAATGTCTGAGACGTCAAATCCATTACTTTCCCTTTCGCACATTGCTTTGGATGCTTATTTCGAACCTAATCACATGTGATTATGTGAATGCAACAAAATCGTGCAAATTATCAACTTATCATAAATAAATGAGTAGAACTTGCTTGAAACAAAAGAATGTAGTACTATTTATAAAGACTTTATTTTCGGTGATTCTGTTTTACATTTCATTGGAGAGCCGTGAACAACAGGAAGAATTGTCAAATTCTTATACATAGTATTTCTTGACATCTCTGTAGTTTGAAAGTCCCACCTCTCAGCATTACCTGCTTCACAATGCCTTCTGTACAGTAGCCTAAGTGAAACAGCTCAGAGTATGCTAGTTCTTATTGCTTCGGAGGTTACGCACAGTCATGACAAGTTGTTGCCTTTCACCTTCAACCTCTGCAAATCTGAGACTTACCTCTGAATATCTCTCTTCCATCTCCTTCAGTTCTTTTTCCATGGATGCGTTTCTTTCTTTCAGTAATGCCAACTCAGTCAGCAAGTCCTTATAATTACGCTCTCTCTCTGCGGAGTCTTCAGATTTCCTGTGAAATAGAATGAAACTTTAAAAACACCATTCTAGAAAACCTCATTTGCATCAGCAGTTTTATGCATACTTTGATCAAAATTTGACACAAGAAAATAAATAAGCTCTGGTGTGGGAAAAGAATGTTATAATTAGTCACAGTCCAAGTGTTCTTAATTGAATGCTTGTACCTTTGGTTATTACTAGAAATAGCAGCTTGTCCATTATATTTCTTGAGCTTCTTCTCTGCAGTGCTGATTCTACCTTCTTTCTTTAACCCAGCCTGTAACTGAAGTATTTGCTTACTCAAGTTTTCCTTTTCCAATGCTTCATTACGCAAGGTGCTCTTAGACTCATTGTACTGGGTCTGCAGCTTGTCCACTTCTGACTTGAGATGAGTGATTGTTGTCTCCTTCTCATCTTTCAAGGACTTCATGTTAGTAAGCTCTTCATGCGTTTTCATCGATTCCTGATTTGATGAAGCCAATCTTTTCTCCAAGTCATGCTTTTCAAAATTCAAATTCTGGATGAGCACCTGATTTACAGCAATTAGTTTCTTCATTTGTTCCAAATCTCCTCTCAATTTTTCTTCTTCCTGTTTTGTGATGTTTGAGTTCTCTTCTGTGAGCCTTTCTATCTCAGCTTTGAGCATTTGGATTTTCATTGTGAGAGCTTCATGCTTTTCTTCCTTGTGCAGTTCTGCAAATTCAAGCTGCTTCGTTTTGTTTTCTAGTTCCAAGGAGATTTGCTCTACATGCTTTGCTTTCGTATCAATCTGGCCCTTGATCAGTTCTAACTGTTCATTGGATTTCCGGAGCATCTCTTCCAGAATTCTGTTCTGCGCACAAAGATCATTAGCTTCTGCCCGTGCTTTAGTGATCTGCTTCTCGTTCTCATCAACCTTAGATGTCAGTTCCATAGAATGCTTTCGTAATTCATTTTGTAGACACTCAGCTGTAGCAGCACTATCCCCCCTTGTCTTTCTTAATGTTTCTTCTGCTTTGGTCGCTCTCTGTTCTTGCTCAGCTTTAGCATGTGCCAGATCCTCCAGCTTATCTTCAAATCCCTTGGCCTGCTTCTCCAGTTCCATCTCCAAGCACTTGACCTCATTTTCCAGTTCCTGAATTGAGATCAAACATTCTGCGAACTCATGGGCTTGCTTCTCAATTGTTTCTTCTGATCTCTGTACTTGAGATTCAAGTTCTTTTATGGTCGCAATATAACCTGCACGCTCATTTTCCATCTCTTTTCGTAGCTTTTCTTGGTTTCGATCTAACTTCAGAGAGATGTCATAGTTTTTCTTCTTCAAAAGGTCGTAGTCCAAGGTGAGCCGTTTTATATGCATATCTTGTTCTTCCCTCTCCTTCTCGTGGGTGTCCATTTCACTCAAAAGTTCTCGGAGCTTCTTCTTCAATGACTCTACTTCCTGGGCATTGTCATCTGTTTTGTGTATGGAAAATTTCCCCATTAAATTGGAATTCTTTTCAGTTTCTAACTTGTTTAAAAGATCAGCTATTTCCTTATTTTTCTTCACCAACAATTCTTCAAGATCCTTCACCACAAGGACTAACTCAGAATTCGAGTCTTGTGTTGTTTGCAGTTGTGAGTGAAGATTGGCTTTTACCTTTTTTTCATGATTAAGCTCCTGCTTGACTGCTTCTAACTGCACTCTTGTATCTTTGTCTGCGGGATGCGATTTTTGGTTAGCATGTACCTCCTCAGCACGTCCCCGTGATGACTTTAGTTGTTGACATTCTAATTTGAGTGCGTCTCTCTCCTCCTTAAGGCTAGTTATCTGTCTTGACAGATTTTGTCCTTGGCTGCTCTCTTTCGCCACTTGCTTTCGGAGAGATTGTAATTCCAATTCTGATGTATCTGCCTGCCTCATCAGCATTGCATTTTCCTTTCTGACTTTCTCAATGGAATCACCTGAAACATCTTTCACTTTTTCCGTTGGAGGCTTCTCTTCAACTCTAATCGGTGAGCCAAATGAGCTTTCATCTGAAGACCAATCCAAGGTTAATTTTGTTGCAGTGGTACCGGCCTTTCCATTTTGAGGCATGGTGTCTTTTACTTGGGGTGACACGGAACTGACACCATTACTTGATCTATCAAAAGCTCCATTCTGTTCAAGCAATATAGACTATTTAGGTTTCCAACTCTAAAATCCTGAAAATAACTAGTTGGTTATGGCTAGCTACCATTTAAGCTCAGAAATTTGATGTCATATGTTAAAAGTAAATGCTAGAATATGTACTTCAGTATAACTTAGGTGGTTGCTTCCATCTGTATCCCAATTGTTGTTTTGGATGTCCACGCTGCTATGGCGTGAAAGACTAGGATCCTCACTGTCATCAATTTTTCTGAAATTATATCAAGTTTCATTACTGACTATTGACTAGTAGAAAGAAGTGGAATGGTAGAGAAGATTAGATAGAAGAATAAAACTTTTATGCAAAATAGACAGAATAGACTCACCTATAATCACCATCTTCCTGCACCCTGAGAATAGTCACCTGCCTCGACAATTTTATCATGCATCAGATTCTTATAGTCAATGACATTGAAATTTTCTTTATTTTGAGAATAGGCAGTACTACTGAACTAGTAGTGTTACTGATTGTATGTGTGTCTATAAGTGAGAGTGAGAATGATAGAAAGACTAACATGTAATACTACTCCAGAATTTGCAAATTTAAGTGGCAAAGTGACAGTCAAGGGTTCAGTTTCTGCCACAAAATCTGCAAAGTCAATTGAAGCTTCACCGAGATAACCAGATTTCGAAGTTCCCTGCAACAATTCCCCATTAGAATTACAACATCCCCACAACAACAGTTCCCATATCAGTATAAAAACTCTGAAGCTGAATTTCTTTCTTACAGTGGAAACAATGAAGTGATAAATCTTCTCTTTCAGTTTTCCTGATTTTGACTCCTCCACCAGCTTCACTGACTCATAAACTGGATTTTCCCATGTGCAGGTCCCATCCTGAGCCTTAGTCTTCGGCAGCTTCACCGTCGGCTTCCCCACGTCGTCCGGCACCAGAGAAATCATCAAAGCAGGCTTCTTCAATTTCGGCACCTGAAACAAAAATGTTAGAAGCAATTCAAGGTATGAATGAACAATACTAGATCACATTTCAGCTCAATATCACAAAACCCATTATCAATTTTCTAGCTTTCAACTGATACATACCTCTGTTGCCTGAAACTGCAATTGGAATACAGCCCTTATCTTCTTCTTCTTGCTCCATGTCTTGAACATGTTTCACAGTCCTAGAGTTTCAGATCTCAGAAAGGTAGTCTTTCCCAACACACTCCTCTTTTCTCTAACAGTCTTGACTTTCTCTGGGTTTCTTTACAAAAGAATCGAGTCTGACATGGTCAGAACCAAGTAAGGTATTTTCTTCCCCACCATTTCTGACACTGAATATTCTGAAATCAACTAAAGGGCTCTGTGGTAGCTGTGAAACCTCATCTAGCTGTAAGCGCTTGGATACTACATAAAACTAGTCTCCTAGAATCAGAAACAGATGGAAATATATAAAGGAAAAACTAAATTTACTGTTACAGAAGAACACAATAAGAAGCTTCGCTGTAATTGGAATTAGATCTCTGAAACGCATTACCGCTATGTTTTTGCTTTCGAAAATGATATGATGCCACTCTCGAATGACGTAAATACCCCTGATTCTTTAAGGGGAAGGTTTAAGAGTAGCTTCTGTCAGGACTCCTCAAGACCGGGAGCGTCATGCGTAGTAGGAGCGTCATGCGGAACGAAACAACGACAGCCGTTCGATCTTTAATGAATTGATCAAACGGATAAGATTAAACGGACTTAAACGGACATGATCAATTCATTAAAGATCGGGCTGCTGTCGTCGTTTCGTCCCGCACGACACACCCGAGCAATCCTGTAGCTTTTGTTTTAGATTTATGTTGTTTGGATTTGTTTCATTTTTTATAATTATTGGATTAAATGTAATTTAAGTTGGATATGTCATATTTACTTAATATAATAACTATAAAAAAAATTAAATAAATTTAAGCAACATAATTTCAATAAGAGAAGTAAATCCCATTAAAGTGAAAACTTAATTTAACCAAAACGAAAGGTGTAATAGACTAATCATAAAGCGGGGTTTTGCACAACCAGAGGTTGATAGGTCACCTTGGAAAGTTTGATGGGCCCAAAACTACCCTGAATTTCTACGCCTTTGTTTGACGGCACTGAGGAAAAGACTTTGCCTTTCTGCATAAAGGGTTCTATTATTACCGGAGTGCCTTGTCGGTTGTGCTTTATGAACAAAAATTATTGCCGAGTAAACAGTTAGAAAATAATGGAGGAAATACATGGCATTTTTTTTCTGGGTTTTCTTTTCGAAAATATGGACTTTGGGTGTCATTGAACACGTGCCTGGTCTGGGATAAGGGCTGGACATCACGTGGTTGGCGTCTAATCTTCTATATTTGTTTGGTCAAGTGTCTATCTTCTTTATAATTGATGTTGATCACAGATTAGATTCCAACAGTTTCTTGGTTCTTAGTTCTGACCATGTGTTTCAGATTGTTAGAGCAAAAGTGATACTTGGACGATCATGTTTGTTCATTGATCACTTTCTTCATATCCAAAGTTAAGAAGCATTCAAGTTAAAAGTAGATAACTATGGTTGGGTTTGGGAGAGCTTATAACCTCCTTTATTTTTAAGCACCAAAGGTTTTGGTGTTTGGTAAGTCTAAAAATAAGCTACTTTTTAAAAAAGTATAAAGTGTTTTGAGGGAAAAATGAGAAGCTGCAAACACTCATCTTTTGCTTAGAAGCTAAAAGTCAGTTTATATATTATAAGCCCAGCTGCACCAAACCCAGCCTATATGTTCAACTAAAAATAATTGTTCGAGCTAGAAGAAAAATAAAAAATCGAGGTAATTTCTCTAGTCTCATCACTCTCATGAACAACGTGTCATCTCATAGTTGCGGGTAGCGCACACAGATCAAGCATGAATGCTGCTTGTTAGGTAGGTGGCTCTGCTTCGGTCTGCTTACTCTTTCGGGTCCATCCGTGACATCTTCTCCTCTTCTTCTTGCTTGCTCGTTGTCTATCCCTCCTCTTCATCTCTATTGCTCGTTGTCTATCCCTCCTCTTCATCTCTGTTGCTCGTTCTCTCTATTGAAAAACATAAGATGGAGAATAATTTCCTCTTAGTTCAATATATTTCTTGATTGTATTTCTTGTGTACAAAGGGACTGTATTATATAGAGGATTGAACATAAGTTTGAGTCAATCAACTCTACCAACTATACACACTATCCATATTTAAAGTACAATTAAAGTTACAAGGAGGAGAACATCTTCACCCATGTTGTTGCTGCTGCAATCTCAGCACCATGTTGCTGCTGCTGCAATCTCAGCACCATGCTGCTGCTGCTGCTGCAGTCTCAGCACCATGCTGCAGCTTCAGTAATCAGTAACCCTATTCACTTCAGCACTATGCTGCCTAAGCACAATACCAATCACACTTCTTGCTGCATAACACCATACCAACTATACTGTACACACAGCCAGCTATGCTGCACAACACACTGCTTCAATACTCTCCCTCCTCTCTGTTGGTCGTTCTCTCTCTCTCTCCAAAAGAATAGGGTCGTCTGGAGCTTCTACATTATAAGTAGCATGTCAGCGCAAAAAAGAAACAAAAGCTCAAACCGCATTCCAACTACAGAGAACATTCCTGAGATGAAAACAAAATACAAGGCGCAGAAGCATAATATTCCAACAGCATCTAGAACTGTAATTCCTTTTCTTCATATTACGGATAGCAAGCGTATGAATAATAAACTCACAGCAATTATTTATTCAAGTTTTGACAGTATTGAACTATCGATGTAGCATCAACCAGCTTTCAAAGTCATTGCTTGCAGACTCTCTAAAACAGATCAATCAAAATTAATAAGTGCCTAGCTATAGTGCAGCTCCTCTTTCTGGCTTGAAGTTTAAACACTAGCTAAATTCCTAGCCAAAGTTTAAACACTAGCAGAACTTAACTAAATTTGTGGCCACAGAATTGATGCACCATCTGTATCGAAGAAGCCAGTACGTCAAGCATTATGCATTCTCAACATTTTGACCATGAACCGTTTAACAAACATATTTGAGTTTCAATATGTAGACTAAGTCGCAGAAAGTAAACATGTATTCAAATGCAAGAAGGGCAGAGTCAAAAATCAACTTACCATCAATCCAAGGTAAACTCTCCTCATATTTGGTAGCACGAACCGAATATTTACTGTGCCAGCCCTCTATGTTGGACAGGTCAAGCTTCCCTCCTTTATGGTCAATCCTCACAAAGTTGATCCTATTTTCGCCAGTTCCTATGGCAATTGTGCAATTTTTCATAACCAAGAATTCTGGCCACCTACTAATTAGCTTCTGCTGCTCAGGGTCCGATAATTTCAAGTTAAAGAGCTTAGACCACGAGTCATCCACTTCATATTCTCTCATGACCCAAAAATCCAAAGAATCACAAGCATCCTTCCGATAACACAGCACGCACAGGCTTTCACCAGCAGTGGCCCCAAGACGGCCATAATGCGCCCCATCTTTGCCGAAATCAGGCAGCTTCCTTGTGTATCATTCTTCCATCCTCATACATCATTTGATACACACACGCTACCACCAAAACTTCTGCAATCAGATTGTAGCTAGTCTCCCTGTGTCGCTTTCATTTCCATCTTTTCAGTATCGAAGCTAGATCGGCCAGTTTCTCATTCCTTCATTTCTACTACCCTATTGCTGTTCATGTCAACTTGTTGCTTCTCCTCTAATTTTGCTTTATTAGGAACATGCAAGGCTCCAGGAACATTATATGGCAGATTCAAGAAGATAGATACTACACCAGAGAACAACACCAGCATTAATAACTCAACTTCTCTACCAATTATGTCAGAGAAGCCACCTTGCTTCAACTTTGTCCTCAACAGCAATCAAACGCAGAAACTCTAATTCACTCAAAGGTGATAAAAATTGATGTAAATTTTGAAAACCAAATTCGCATCCCAGCTTCTGCAATGTGTGAAGTGCATCCAACATAGACATAACACTTCCCAGGTAGTTGCATATGGTCTTCATGGAAGTTCATAGACAAGTTCTCAGTACAAAACTTATTTGCAGCAAGACATCTTCCACAAATATCATTAAACCAGCCATCAACATTCTCTTCCATTTTCTCAAACCTACCAATGATAAGCAAACATATCCTCCCCAATATCAACTCCAGCACCCTTTTAGAATCCACTGAACTGCCATAGTCTTTTAAAAAAGACATACTCAACCATCTCTTATTTTTTTCAGCATATCCATACTTCATATATAATTCAATCAAGACAGGTTCTGTAATACCATTCCCATTCTCCACAACTTGCAGGATATCAATCCAAAAGTAATCCAATATGCTATATCCCAACTCCGGAATTCCATGGACACTAGTGAAAGCTTCACTTGGCTCAAGAGCTCTAGCCTTTTTATATTTCAAACAAGTGTTTTGAAACCACATAAGGCTTATAGTCCAAATGATCAGTAATGTTCTTGTCTCGCAATTGAAAGTACTCATCGACAATTGCCCAATGAGTATCGTGACCCCCACCTTTTTCTCGAATGCCCATATAGCCAACAATCTTCTTTCATGTATCCTGAGCTGTAACTTTTGATTTCAACTTCAATATTTTTACTAACACCATGTCAGAATTCAATTGCATTTTTCCGACGCTATCCTCCACTAAACTGCCAAAGTCAGATTTATTTGAAACAAGCGTAATAGCTTCTAGACTGGATAGATGCTCTAAAACTTTAGTTTTAGCAAATGTCCCCTCTCCATTTCCTGTCATGTTGCTATAAAAATGCAGGACTCTAAACTTCTCTGTAGAAGGAATCAACTCATGAACTACTTGGGCAGCCCCTCCTGAAATGCCATCAGTCATTAAACATAACACCTCCTAACAACTTTGTGATTTCAGAATGGTCTCAACAACATCAACTGCGCCAAAACCAAGGTTGGTATTTCTGGAGTATACTTTAGTGTAATCATTCACTAGTTTCCACAATGGCGTGAACAACTTCTTCACTTCCCCAACTTCAACTAAAGCTTGTGTGCCTTCACATGTGTTGAACAAAGTTTTGATAAGCCTTGAAATAGACTTATAAATAAACCCTACAATCACAATTAAGTTGTTGATAGTAATATAGGGAAATAAAGGTCTCCCGTAGAGATTTGTATCTAAATCATCCATCCATCTAAGATTCGATCTAAACTGAAAAACCTAATCTGTTCAATCAGAAAGAACTGATCGTCAAACGACTCTAAATTACACCAAACATGACGAAAATTTACAGACATGAACTAGACACACTAAACTAACAACTGACAAAGTTTCACAATTTAGGTTTGATTTGCCATGCTAAATAAATTCGACAAAACAGATGACAGAAAACCTACGAAAATAAAATTAAGTTTTGAAATAGATGAAATAAACAATAGCTAGGTACAACTATACACCACTAGAACATATTTCACCAAAGTTTTGTTAACTTATATGCTTCTATTCAATTGAATGTCATTACCCAAGCTAAATCAATAATGTATTGAACTTAACCTATTAACATTTCTTACTTGGTAAGTTAAGAGAATGATATTTTCAACTTAACTTAGCTTCTAACATAGAACCTAGAGTGATGTTATGACACAGCTCTCACCAGGGTCGCTCCTTGCCCAGCACGCCCAATGCGACAGCACTAAGCCCTAGACAAAGAGGGGCACAACTGACTCAGTTCTTCTCATGAAAAAAATTCTACCTCGGTTCTCTATGCAAGTATAATTAAGGTCGTGCCTTTGTGGCTTGGGATTTGGGAGCAACAACACGGAAACCTCCGGTTGTTATTGACAAATTAAGGGCCCACATGTTTACTATTTGTAGAATTGTAGCTTTTCATTATTGCTTTCTATTAGATTTTTTTCTTTATGAATGAGTTTAAATAAGCTTAGAGTAACTCCTCATTTACTCTCAGAAAAAGAAAAATCTTTACATATATTATATACAGTATGAACAGTAACATTTACATATACCACTAGTAAATATATTCACACAATAAGAGATAACTTCATTAATAAGGGGCAAACAAAATTTAATAAAGAGGTATTTCAGATAACAATATTATGTATTGATAAGTTTGAAATACAAAAAGGCATTTTTAAGAATAAAGATTTAGCATAAGGGGCACAATTCTTTTTTCTGTATTGGGCCTTCAATCCTTTAGGACCGGCCCTGGCTCTCACATAGAAGTCATTAAGATCAAAAATATTTATGAATAATGCTAGAAAATTTTGGTATTGATGTTGTCATAAGCTACGACCAAGCTAGATGTCAATTCATATGAATGAGGCTCAAGTCACTCATGTGCTACTCTAGATAATATGTTTGACATGATGACCAAAACACAAAATCATAGTAATAAAACACGAGCATGCTTACTACGTTTGCAACCATAATAAACGAAACTAGAATTTATCAATGAGAAACCAATGAATCAACAAACATTCAATATTCAAGAAACCATAGAATTCAGCAGCCAAAATCATGGTTTACATATGTCTAGGTCTTAAGCAGCCTCCAACTATCAAAAACTACTAGAAAGACATAGAGAAAATAAAACAAAACATCAGAAGTAGGAAAAGAAGAGGATGACGGCAATGGACTGATGCACATTGAAACGTCAGAAGTAGGAAAAGAAGAGGATGACAGCAATGGACTCACGCTTTGCATCTCCAATTGAAGCGACACAAAAGTGTTCCAGTGCACAACTTATTGCAAGGAGAAACACATCTTCGTCTAACATAAGAGGTTCGATGCCGAGCGGTGGAGTCTCCGGTTGCCCAACTCCCAGATTCATGGATATAATACCAATTGTTAGGGTTTTACCCTTTAATTGGAAAGAAGAGAAAAAAATGCAAAAATGAAAGAAATTAAAATGTTGATATTTTCATTGACAACCAACCACAGGCCTCAAAGCATTACATATATAGAGCAAATAGATGAGCACGTGTGCAACACATGAGTAAATGATCAAATATCATAACATTTAGCATCTAGAATTTTATTTTTGATTGGCATTTGCATCTTCCACACGACGTATAGAAGAGAAAATAACCCTGAGAAAATTCGAAGGTATATGTATATTTATAAACCTAAAACATAAATACTCTCCTGATTTACGATTTTGGTGGTTGTGAGTGAAATCTGTAAAAGATCAGAAGGTTTTGTAAGTATTGAGCACATCTTAACTGATGGTCAATACCCTGTATATAAATTGAATTAAGAAGTTTTGATCACTACAATCAGTTACAAAGGATAGAGACAAATTCTCTATTGGATCTACATAATCAAATATACAAGAAATCAATAAGTATAGAGCTTATATAGATAACTATCTGAGCAGATTGTTCCTCTGATATTGTTGCTGAACATTTGAAGAATATGAGATAAAATTAGGAGACTTGAGTAATAAGGTTCTCTTGCATGCATGTACACGTAGACCGTTTATCTATATCTGATAAGTGTGAGTACATTCCATAGATATATATTGTTATTTGTTGCTAAAAGCTACCAGATAAACTCATGTTATAAGTGTGGGACCCCGAATGTTTTAACCGTGGTTAATAACGAGTTACTGAGGTTTAAGTCGCATTTGGTAACTTCGCGAGTGAATTACCACGTTCATTTTTGAGTTTTTCTAAATCCTCCAAATACCTGATTTAATGACTCGATGTCATAGTACGTGTCGACACGAGTCTCCTGGTATTTTCGGATTATTTTTCGGAGCTTCGGTTTATTTTCTATGAATTTTTGAAGTTTCCGGTAACTTTTAATTATCTATCTGGTAAAGAGTTTTTACCATTTTACCTTTTACTTTTCACCTTCTTTTAATCTGGACCGTCAGATCTTTTCAAGATCTGATCTCGGCCGTTGGTTTCCCTATAAATAGGGAGAGACTTTTGACTCGGTCAAAACTCTCCCCTCCCTTTCTCTCTCTCCCTCTCGACGCCTCTCGTCCGAGACTGTGAGCTCGACGGCGCTCCGCCGTCCGGCCACCACTGGCAGGCGCTCCACCACCAGCTTCTTCCCCTCCTTCTCCTCGTCCTAACCCTGTCCTCAGTTTGCACCGACGTCCGCTGAGAGAGGAGATCGAGCGCCACTGCGCTAGGCGGTCAACGGCCGGAATCCGGCGATCCAGGCGTCGATTCGGCGCGTGAATGGAATGGTTCTTCTTCTCTTCTCTTCCTCTTCATTTTCCATGCTTTTGATCATTCGATTCGCGCCTTACTTGAAAACTCCCTTTTCACTGTTTTTCCTGCTTTCTCCGGTTTTTCTGGGTTTCAAGGCTAGCAGCTCCGGCGACCTATTCTTGGTGTTCTGGCGAGCCTTGGACACCTGTGTGATGCTTGAGGAGGAGCTTGGAGGCTTGGTGAGGTTCTGGAGAAGCTGCAGTGAGTTGGGACAGGGCAGAGTAGAGGCAGAGGTGGTGGCTGGAGTAGATGCCTGGACTTGAGGCAGCAGGGCAAGCTGAGGCCAGGTCTTGGTCTAGGAGGAGGTAGGCAACGAGGGAGGCTGTTGGGATTGGTGTTTGGGAGCAGAGGCAGAGGCAGAGGGTAAGGATTTTCCCTCTTGAAACTGTGTAATTCTGCTACTGTGTTGGAATTGATGTTGTTGATCTGCTACTGATTTGGTTGTTGTTGTGGGAGCCCGCACGTTTTAACCGTGGTTAATGGCGAGTTACTGAGGTTTAAGTCGCATTCGGTAACTTCGCGAGTTAACGACCACGTTCATTTTCGAGTTTTTCAAAGTTCTCCGAATACCTGATTTAATGACTCGATGTCATAGTACGTGTCGACACGAGTCTCCCGGTATTTTCGGATTATTTTTCGGAGCTTCGGTTTATTTTCTACGGATTTTCGAAGTTTCCGGTAACTTTTACATTATCTTTCCGGTAAATCAGTTTTACCATTTTACTTTTCACCTTTCACCTTCTTTTGATCTGAACCGTTAGATCTTTTCAAGATTGATCTCAGCCGTCCATTTTTCTATAAATAGAGGATCAGTTTTGACCCGGTCAAAACCAACCCAACTCGGTCAACCGAGCTCTCCCCGAGCTCCTGCCTCCTCCACTGTGCTCGCTCGGCGCCGGCGACTCCGGCCACTACACGCCGGCGGACCACCTCCATTCTTCTCCCCTCTTCCTCCTCTACTCCTCCATACCCTTAGCTCTCCGAGGCGGCGACTGTGGAGGGAGATCGACCGAGGAGAGGCTCGACGGTCAACGGCGATTTCCAGCGTTCCCGGCGGCGGTTCGGCGCGTGAAAGGTTTGGTTCGTCTCCTCTCTTCTTCTTCTTCTTCCTTTTCCTCTCCCTTGATCATTAAATCGAACCCAAACTCAAAACCTCATATTCCACTGTTTTCCACTGTTTCTCACTATTTCTGGGTTTCGTGGCTAGCAGCTCCGGCGGCGGTCTCTTGAAGGATTTCTGGGGTTTATTGGTGATTCTCGATAGTTTGTTGTGTTGTTAAGGTTTAGGAGTTGGAAGAGAGGTGAAGGCAGAGGATGAGAGGAGATTTGAGGCAGCTGCAGAGGTTTAACAGAGTTGGAAGTTTTGGTGAAGTTCAGAGGTGAGACAGTTTCCTGGTTTCCTGTGAATTTGTTGGGGTTGCTGCTGTGTTACTGTGTTGTGGTGATTAATTGATGTTAATCCGTTGTAATTTGGATGTTGTTTGACTGCATGTTGTCGTAACTTGGAGGTGAAGAAACGAGGGAAACTATGGTGAATTTCCGGCAAGTTGACCGGAATCCGGCAGAGGATTCCGGCAAGTTGCCGGAATCCGGTAACGATTCCGGAGATGCAGTTAAACCGGTTTAAATGCCGAGAGGTAGTTTTCGACTCCTGTTTAAAGTTCATCGTTTCCGTTTAATTGGGTAAAGTGTCGTAATTGGAAATTACGTAAGGAAACGTATAAAGAACGGAAACTAACCATGTTTGGAAACCTGCTAAATTGGGAAACTTTCCATTTTGGGAAAGTTTCCATTAAAGGAAAGTCCCACTTTCAGAAAAACGGTTAAGTAAAGAATAGAAGTCCAGTAAGGTTTGATACAGTTTGGTAAAGTGTTAAACTGTTATCGGAAAGTGATAACCGGAATTTCTGGAAAATGTTAAGTTGACCATGTTAAGTAAAGTTGGTGTTTCACGTAAATTGGTAAATCGACTCTTGGTAAATGAATTGATTAGTGTGACACGTTGGGTGTCCATAGTAATTCAACGAATTATTATGCGACGCCCTAACGTCAAGTTAACGTGGTTAAAGGAAAGTTTAGAAACCAAGTCAGACTTTCGGTAAATCGAGTAAAGAGTCGATAACTGGAAAAGAAAGTCAAAAAGGTTAAAGTGCCATAAAAGGAAATTGGTTGGTCAACTTAGTCAATGCGGTCATTCCTGGTCAAACTAGGAATGTAGTGGTCAACTGAACTGTTATTGTTTCTTGGTCGCTAATACTTTATTCTGCAGTGATTATTGGACGATGTAGCTTACGAGGTGATCCCGGTTCACCAAGACAGTTCCTGGAATCTTGGAGCTACGTATGGAACAGCAATTCCAGGTAGGGAACCTTAACCCCCTTGGTAGTGGTTTTATATATGTATGAGAAAGTGCATGATTTTGTGTATGCTCATGGTCGATGCCTCGGGAATGTTTTCTGTATATTAAATGATTTATGATTGGGCCAAGAAAACCCGAGGCTAGACGTAAATGATTTTATACGTCAATGTGAGATGTGTGGAACACCGTTGTCCTGATTTTCGGTGTGTGACCTGAGAGTGACAGGACCTAGTATCTAGCACTCCCACGGTGTCGAGACCGTGAACCTCCGGGGGGGCGATGCCCTGTTTATTTTAAATATCCCGCTTACGCTCGTCTCGTACAGAGTTAAGCGAGACGTAAGTGAGATGCGCTGTTTGGACATTTAGCTGGAAATGGACACTCTCGCTACTATGTGTTTTCAAGCGCATAGGTAGTTGGCCCCGGTTTGCTGTGAAGACAAACCCGGGATTCGGTCATGGAGATTCGAAAGTCCTGCAGGCTGTACTTGTACATTGAGCGCTCTGGCCCCCTATGATTTTAGCATACTGCATGTTTTCCTAAAGGATATAAAATGATGGTTTTTGTGTGCCAAGGATTTCATAAATGGTTTTATTACGAGCTCAAATCTATATGTATATATACGGTTTTGGGTTTTCAAACCTATCACTGGTGGGCCTATATGTGAGCACGCGAGGACGACGCTCACCCCTACAACAGATTGTTTGCAGGTGCTGCGTACTGTGACGGGATAGATAGAGAGAGCTATGTGTGGAGTCTCATTCATTCCTCGACGTTTGATCCAAGTGTACTCCCTATTCCAGTTTTACCCTTCGGGTCATGTACCAGAGCCTTTTTCACAAACAGTAAAAGTGTCATCCCGATTTGTAAACCCTGTTGTGTATTTTTATTGTTGTCGCTAAAGTTTTTAAATTGTCCCCTTTATTTTTACCACCTTCCGCGAAATTGGAAAACCTCTGATGAATGTTTTAAGGATTTCATGTGGTGCCACTCAAAGTATTTAAAGTTTAAATTTTATTTTTCTCACTAAAAAGCCTACGACTTTAGGTTAATAAGTTGTTGGCACGTCCTTCAGACGTGTTGGCTTCTTATTGGCTTAACTTCGTGGCCACTGTAGTTTACCCCCCAGGGGTGCTACAGCAGTGGTATCAGAGCAATCGTTCCCCGGACTTTTGTTTTTAAAATGTTTTAAAACCTCTGATGCCTTAAAGTCTTTACTAGCGCGTCAAAACTTTTTCCGAAAGTGGTCTTTAAGAAACTTCGGAGCTAGTAGTTTCGTGAGTTGGCATAAAAAGGGTTTTGAAAATTCTCTTGGGAATTTTCATTTACGATTTTAAATTTTAGCGACAACTTTAAATTTGTTCATGAGTCGTGTTCCTACCCTTGGTGTCATCCCTTAAATCCGACTCGTTGCCTTCTGGAAGTATTTGAAATCCCTTTGTGACTCAGATTTGTTTTATGGCAGTGGCAGTTGTGCCTTGAGTTAAAAGCCTTGTTGTCACCTTGATTCTATTCTTGTGTTATGTCCTGCCTGAGTATCCTGACCATTGTGTTGTCTTGAGTACCCGAATGACCACAGGAGAATTTCTTGTGCTTCTTTTATATCCAAACCTATTTGATAATGAGGTCATTGTTTCATCGAGTATTTTCACACTTAGCTCTCTCACAGTACACGGGCTGCGACATATGATAAGAGTGGCAGTAAATTAAAACTATAGATTTTGAGCTCTAAAAACTTGGCATACTTGAGGATTATGGATGTGAAAACGTCCTGTTTGGATTGTTGATGGTATAGAGGAAAACCTTGTGCATGTGCTATGGATGATGGATATTGTTTGTGCTACGAGATTGCATGTAGGGCCAGAGCATGTTGTTTGAGCCGCAGGCCACGAGATTTCTTGTACATGAGCATGGCACCTGGATTGTGTTTATGGACTCTCCTTGCTGAGATAGTGAGTTGGAGACGAGGTCCTTGGGTTTGAGATTCAGATCGAGGATCCCGTAGTGGGAGATCCTTGAGAAAGAGATTGTGGATCCCGTAGTGGTAGGTCCTGGAGTTTAAAGGAGATTTCAGATTTCCTGTAGTGGCAGATCCTGTAAATAAAGTTCGTGATTGAAAAGAGATGTTATCATTGGTGGAATCCAAGGTGGTATCCCAGATCTTATTGGAGTTAGGAGACTCTGCTGTCTGCTTGGTCTTTAAGACAGAGTTTGCATTTGTCGTACGTGCTTGGTTGAGTATTAGCATGAGTTACGGCGGATCAGTGGTGTCTCACCCTAGTGTGGGAAGTCGTGATGTGGCGTTGAGGTGGTTGGTATTATCCTCCGCAATGTGAAAGAGACATTCGAGGAAGTGGATTAAGCGATGAGTATCATATCATTCCCAGTGCATTGTTAAAGCTTGGCGACGACGCTTGTGGTTACTCCGACGCGTGGTGAAGCTTTGGAAACTGTGTTGACCTTTGGAGGTCCCGAATTAAGAATGTGTGAGGCCTTACCCTCGACTTGGCATGTTGGATGAGGTGTCAGGAAAATGTTGTACGACCGAAATGTCAAAGATTGGAACGACGAACTTGAAGTTTGTGCTTCATTCGATAATTTGCATTTAGAGTTTGCAACTTCATCAATTGTCCGTGGGTGAGAATGGACATGTTGTTCTCTGCTTGAACTCTATGCATGGAAAGCCTGAAGTGAGGAAAAGTGTAAAGCGTTGTTTGTTGACCAAGTGGTAAATTCGTGATTTGAACAAACAGTCTGAGACAAGGAAGGAAGTGTACCAAAGGTTATTCAGTTAGTACCATAAACTTTGGTGGTAACTTGTTGGCTTGACAAGGAAGTAGGTACTAATTTTCCCTGCAATAGGCATGCAGTTAAGATTGACCGATGTTCAGATTATCGAAATCTTGGTCAGCTTCGATTTTGTGAAAGTCAGTGACAAAAGAGAGCATCATTTCAGTGCAAGTTGGTAGCGGGCCACTGAAAAGAAAAAGTGTAAAGAGATGAGAAAGTTTGTGGCCAGAGGACATTATCAAGGAGTCTCAGTTCAACCAAGTGTTGGACTTCGAGATGGAAATTACCCTTGAGTTAATCGCTTCTTCAACAAGTGATCACGGGTAAGAAGGTGTGTTTTCGAGGTATCTGGTGCTTATGACTAGTTCATAGATAAAGCGTTGCTCGGTTTGAGTTAGTAACGCTGTTAGTCTCTGACGAGGCACGGAAATGGGGGAAACGTCCATTAAGCAAGAGACCTGGTGAACGTTCTACGGCGTGGTGACGTGTAACATCCTTCTTGGCAGGTGTGGAACCTGAGATTCTATCTTAAGGAAAGTTTCGTACGAGGTACGACCTGACAGTTCCAGAGGCGAAGACGTAGTGATCCTTTAAATAGGATGCGGTAGCTAAGGCGTCTTCTGATCTTTTCGAGCGTGTTATCAAGGCTGACTGTTTTCTTTCTGATGGAGCCTGACGGAAACACTCGCATGAGACGACTCAACGTCGTGGTGGTATCAAATGAGTGGGTTAGCGAAAGCGTCTACGAGTGTCTGTTTCGATTTTCGGTGACGTGGATACTAAGTTCGCGGTTTTGACTTCGAGGGAAAAGTCTATCGGCGACATCATTACGAGTCATCAATGAGTTGAAAGTGTGACAACCTGTTTGACTTGGCTTATCATTAGTGGTTCTTGGATGTTGAGACATCGTTCGGGGTTCATCGATCGTGTAAGCACGACGCTGCAACGAAAGACGTGATCTTGTGTGTCATCACTTGTAAGTTGGTATTTGTGCGTCCCTTCCTACAGTAAAGATTTGTTAAAGTCGTTTTGGCACGAGGACTTTGTGACGCTATACGCTAGCGGATGTGACAGCTCGTTTCGAGTATCTTGTCTTTGCGATCAAGACGAGAAAGTGACAAGTTCGAGGTTGTTACGTGGCTATAGAACCTGCAAGATTGACGATCGAATCGACGGTTGCGCTTAGATCGTGACTTCAGCACCCGTTACACGAGGTAACGAAAGGTGGAAATGCTTGAGTGCACATGTCTTGGTATTGGCATTGTTGTTTGGGTTACGAGCAGAGTTTCGAGCTTCAGCGGAAAGTTCAGTGGACTTGGAGAAAATTGGACTCACGGTAAATGAGGTTATTGGTGGACTTAAGTCACCAGGATATTGGTTGTGACGTCGTCACACGTGGATTGGCAACGTTGAGTCATCATAATTCCTGAAAGAACGGAGATTGACAGAGAAATTGACCCTTGATCAGTGATCAGTTTGGTATGTGAATTTCGAGGGCGAAATTTCTTTAAGGGGGGTAGAGTGTGGGAGCCCGCACGTTTTAACCGTGGTTAATGGCGAGTTACTGAGGTTTAAGTCGCATTCGGTAACTTCGCGAGTTAACGACCACGTTCATTTTCGAGTTTTTCAAAGTTCTCCGAATACCTGATTTAATGACTCGATGTCATAGTACGTGTCGACACGAGTCTCCCGGTATTTTCGGATTATTTTTCGGAGCTTCGGTTTATTTTCTACGGATTTTCGAAGTTTCCGGTAACTTTTACATTATCTTTCCGGTAAATTAGTTTTACCATTTTACTTTTCACCTTTCACCTTCTTTTGATCTGAACCGTTAGATCTTTTCAAGATTGATCTCAGCCGTCCATTTTTCTATAAATAGAGGATCAGTTTTGACCCGGTCAAAACCAACCCAACTCGGTCAACCGAGCTCTCCCCGAGCTCCTGCCTCCTCCACTGTGCTCGCTCGGCGCCGGCGACTCCGGCCACTACACGCCGGCGGACCACCTCCATTCTTCTCCCCTCTTCCTCCTCTACTCCTCCATACCCTTAGCTCTCCGAGGCGGCGACTGTGGAGGGAGATCGACCGAGGAGAGGCTCGACGGTCAACGGCGATTTCCGGCGTTCCCGGCGGCGGTTCGGCGCGTGAAAGGTTTGGTTCGTCTCCTCTCTTCTTCTTCTTCTTCCTTTTCCTCTCCCTTGATCATTAAATCGAACCCAAACTCAAAACCTCATATTCCACTGTTTTCCACTGTTTCTCACTATTTCTGGGTTTCGTGGCTAGCAGCTCCGGCGGCGGTCTCTTGAAGGATTTCTGGGGTTTATTGGTGATTCTCGATAGTTTGTTGTGTTGTTAAGGTTTAGGAGTTGGAAGAGAGGTGAAGGCAGAGGATGAGAGGAGATTTGAGGCAGCTGCAGAGGTTTAACAGAGTTGGAAGTTTTGGTGAAGTTCAGAGGTGAGACAGTTTCCTGGTTTCCTGTGAATTTGTTGGGGTTGCTGCTGTGTTACTGTGTTGTGGTGATTAATTGATGTTAATCCGTTGTAATTTGGATGTTGTTTGACTGCATGTTGTCGTAACTTGGAGGTGAAGAAACGAGGGAAACTATGGTGAATTTCCGGCAAGTTGACCGGAATCCGGCAGAGGATTCCGGCAAGTTGCCGGAATCCGGTAACGATTCCGGAGATGCAGTTAAACCGGTTTAAATGCCGAGAGGTAGTTTTCGACTCCTGTTTAAAGTTCATCGTTTCCGTTTAATTGGGTAAAGTGTCGTAATTGGAAATTACGTAAGGAAACGTATAAAGAACGGAAACTAACCATGTTTGGAAACCTGCTAAATTGGGAAACTTTCCATTTTGGGAAAGTTTCCATTAAAGGAAAGTCCCACTTTCAGAAAAACGGTTAAGTAAAGAATAGAAGTCCAGTAAGGTTTGATACAGTTTGGTAAAGTGTTAAACTGTTATCGGAAAGTGATAACCGGAATTTCTGGAAAATGTTAAGTTGACCATGTTAAGTAAAGTTGGTGTTTCACGTAAATTGGTAAATCGACTCTTGGTAAATGAATTGATTAGTGTGACACGTTGGGTGTCCATAGTAATTCAACGAATTATTATGCGACGCCCTAACGTCAAGTTAACGTGGTTAAAGGAAAGTTTAGAAACCAAGTCAGACTTTCGGTAAATCGAGTAAAGAGTCGATAACTGGAAAAGAAAGTCAAAAAGGTTAAAGTGCCATAAAAGGAAATTGGTTGGTCAACTTAGTCAATGCGGTCATTCCTGGTCAAACTAGGAATGTAGTGGTCAACTGAACTGTTATTGTTTCTTGGTCGCTAATACTTTATTCTGCAGTGATTATTGGACGATGTAGCTTACGAGGTGATCCCGGTTCACCAAGACAGTTCCTGGAATCTTGGAGCTACGTATGGAACAGCAATTCCAGGTAGGGAACCTTAACCCCCTTGGTAGTGGTTTTATATATGTATGAGAAAGTGCATGATTTTGTGTATGCTCATGGTCGATGCCTCGGGAATGTTTTCTGTATATTAAATGATTTATGATTGGGCCAAGAAAACCCGAGGCTAGACGTAAATGATTTTATACGTCAATGTGAGATGTGTGGAACACCGTTGTCCTGATTTCCGGTGTGTGACCTGAGAGTGACGGGACCTAGTATCTAGCACTCCCACGGTGTCGAGACCGTGAACCTCCGGGGGGGCGATGCCCTGTTTATTTTAAATATTCCGCTTACGCTCGTCTCGTACAGAGTTAAGCGAGACGTAAGTGAGATGCGCTGTTTGGACATTTAGCTGGAAATGGACACTCTCGCTACTATGTGTTTTCAAGCGCATAGGTAGTTGGCCCCGGTTTGCTGTGAAGACAAACCCGGGATTCGGTCATGGAGATTCGAAAGTCCTGCAGGCTGTACTTGTACATTGAGCGCTCTGGCCCCCTATGATTTTAGCATACTGCATGTTTTCCTAAAGGATATAAAATGATGGTTTTTGTGTGCCAAGGATTTCATAAATGGTTTTATTACGAGCTCAAATCTATATGTATATATACGGTTTTGGGTTTTCAAACCTATCACTGGTGGGCCTATATGTGAGCACGCGAGGACGACGCTCACCCCTACAACAGATTGTTTGCAGGTGCTGCGTACTGTGACGGGATAGATAGAGAGAGCTATGTGTGGAGTCTCATTCATTCCTCGACGTTTGATCCAAGTGTACTCCCTATTCCAGTTTTACCCTTCGGGTCATGTACCAGAGCCTTTTTCACAAACAGTAAAAGTGTCATCCCGATTTGTAAACCCTGTTGTGTATTTTTATTGTTGTCGCTAAAGTTTTTAAATTGTCCCCTTTATTTTTACCACCTTCCGCGAAATTGGAAAACCTCTGATGAATGTTTTAAGGATTTCATGTGGTGCCACTCAAAGTATTTAAAGTTTAAATTTTATTTTTCTCACTAAAAAGCCTACGACTTTAGGTTAATAAGTTGTTGGCACGTCCTTCGGACGTGTTGGCTTCTTATTGGCTTAACTTCGTGGCCACTGTAGTTTACCCCCCAGGGGTGCTACAGTTGTTTTCCTGCTTGTTGTCGATAACTTGGAGACGATGAAACAAGGGAAACTCTGACGAAATTCTAGCAAGTTGACCGGAATCCGGCAGAGGATTCCGACGATGCAGTTAAAATGGCAGAAAATGCCGAGAGGTAGTCTTCGACTCCTTTTAAAGTGAATTGTTTCCGTTTAGTAGAGTTAAAGTGTCGTAAATCGGAATTTACGTAAGGAAACGTATAAAAACGGAAACTAACCGTATTTGGGAACCTTCCATTTTGGGAAACCTTCTATGTTTGGAAACCTGCTAAATTGGAAAACTTTCCATTTTGGAAAAGTTTCCATTAAGAGAAAGTTTCCATGCATTTTGGGAAAAGTTACATTTTCAGAAAAACGGTTTAGTAAAGAATTGAAGTTCAACGAAGTTTGACACTTTTTGGTTAAATTGGTAAAGTGTTAAATTGTTATCAGAAAATGATAACTTGAATTTCTGAGAAAATGTCAAATTGACCATGTTAAGTAAAATTTGGTGTTTCATATATATCGGTAAATTGACTCTTGGTAAATAAATTGGTTGATGTGACACGTTGGGTGTCCATAGTAATTCAACGAATTATTATGTGACACCCTAACGTCATTAAAATGGTAAACGGAAGTTCGGAAACTAAGTCGGACTTCCGGTAAATGAGTTAAGAGTCGATAACTGGAAAAGAAAGTCAAAAAGGCTAAAGTGCCATAAAAGGAAATTGGTTGGTCAACTTAGTCAATGTGGTCAGTCCTGGTCAAACTAGGAATGCTGAGGTCTGTTGACTATTATTGTTTCTTGGTTGCTAAGCTACTCCATTCTGCAGTGATTATTGGACGAGGTAGCTTACGCGGTGACCTCTGTTCACCGAGGCAGTTCCTGGAAGCTTACGTATGGAACGGCAATTCCAGGTAGGGAATCTGAACCCCCTTGGTAGTGGTTTTATTTATGTATGAGAAAGTGCATGATTTTGTGTATGCTCATGGTCGATGCCTCGGGAAAGTTTTCTCTATATTAAATGATAAATGATTTATGATTGGGCCAAGAAAACCCGAGGCTAGACGTAAATGATTTTTATACGATGATGTGATATGTTGAGCACCGTTGTCCTGATTTCCGGTGCGTGACCTGAGAGTGGCGGGACCTAGTATTTAGACTACGCTTCCCACGGTGTCGATGACCGTGAACCTCCGGAGGGACAATGCCCTGTTTATTTAAATTATCCCGCTTACGCTCGTCTCGCACAGAGTTAAGCGAGACGTAAGTGCGGTGTGTTATTATGAGTGATTTGTTGGGCATTAGCTGTAAATGGACACTCTCGCTACTACGCGTTTTCAAACGCATAGGTAGTTGGCCCCGGTTTGCTGTGAATACAAACCCGGGATTCGGTCGCAGAGATTCGTGAAGCCCTGCAGGCTGTATTGTTCATCGAGCGCTCTGGCCCCTATGTTTTAGCATACTGCACTGTTTTCCCGAAAGATATGAAATGATGTTTTTGTGTGCCAAGGATTTTATAAATGATTTTATCGAGAGCTCAAATCTATATGTATATATATGGTTTTATGGTTTTCAAACCTATCATTGGTGGGCCTATATGTAAGCACGCGAGGACGCCGCTCACCCCTACAACAGGTTGTTTGCAGGTACTGTGACGGGATAGATAAAGAGAGCTGTATGTGTGGAGCCTCATTCCTTACTTGATGTTTGGTCCAAGTGTACTCCCTATTCCGGTTTTACCCTTCGAGTCATATACCAGAGCTTTTGACATATATAGTAAATGTGTCACCCTGATTCATAAACCGTGTTGTATATTTTTATTGTTGTCGCTAAAGTTTTAAATTGTCCCCTTTATTTTGACCACCTTCCGTGAAATTAGAAAAACTCTGATGTATGTTTTAAGAATTTCATGTGGTGCCACTCAAAGTATTAAAGTTTAAATTTCATTTTACTTACTAAAAAGCCTACGACTTTAGGTTAATAAGTTGTTGGCACGTCCTTCGGACGTGTTGGCTTCTTATTGGCTTAAATTCGTGGCTACTGTAGTTTCTCCTCCGGGGTGCTACAATAAGCATGTAGATAAGTTATAACATTTGAAATTAGTATGTGCTTTCAACTTAAGGTATTAATATATAGAATATTAACCTTTGAAATTAGTTTACTCGATGTATCATCACACTAATGTACTGAACTTATTACACGATGTGCCCTGGTTAGAACATACGTCTTTTCCAAGAACATCTCCATGATCCATGATTGATGATTCCATGATGCACCATAATATAGATTAAGAGGCTACACTTTCCATTATCATATGCCATAGCCCTATAACACTCCCAATTTCCGATCCAAGCTTAAGTAAAAGGCCTCGTGATAAAAGCCTAGATGATTCCCTCATAAGAACTAAACCTGAGAAATGAGATGTGCCTAAATATTAAGTCAAGGAAAGACCCCCAGACCCCCGGAGTCCCAGACAAAACAAAAGTCGCAAAACAATTTAGACTCTACATACGTTAAGAAAAAAAAGACACAAGTTTTGGTGTGTGTAGCGTCATAAAAAATAATTAAACAAAAAAAATCTCTTATCATAAAGCCACGTGGCATCCATCACAATCACAGACTGTCCCTGGTGGAGATAAATATGTAGGGCTTAATTTTCCCATATTTCATTACTCGTAGATTCAAGTTGAGGAAGAGAGAAAGAAAGAAAGAAAGAAAGAGACAGAGAGAGATGGCCTTAGGAGTATCATCGACTCCATTGACGTTCGTAGCGCACGGGCTCGGGGTCGCGGTTCTGGTTCTGGTTCTGGTCTGGTCTATACACTTCCGAGGTGGCTTCGCATGGGAAGCTACCAACAAGAACCTCATCTTCAACGTAAGTCGACCTCTCTAGAGATCTCTCTCCCTCCCTCTCTCTCTATCTCTATTTCTCTTTCCGTTTCTGATTTCATTTCACCGGCGACTGTTTCTTCCTCTGAAAATGTCTTTCGTCTAGCTTCTATATATTTACTTAATCAACGACCTCTATAGACATTTAGCATATGTCTTGATTCTCAAGAATCCATCATATGGTATTAGATACCCTTTCATTCTTCTTCTTTTTTTCCTTTTTTTCTTTTTTTGTGTGTGTAAAATTGTAAATTAATAAACATGGAAATTTAGTTTATTTCGCCTGCACCTGCCCCTTATTCCATTTTTATTCATGGAGGGTTTTTTTTAAATAATTAAGGGGATTGTAGAACCAAGTATGTGGTTGACACAAGCAGGCTCGTGTTTTGCTTATGGTTGAACCTGTGAAACTGATGCCTCCGTTTCGTGTTTACTGTTTTGGTTACTTATACCTAGCTATCTGATTAATCAACCCTAAATGGATAAATTCAGGTAACTGATGAGCTAGCTACCCTTCACATATTTCACCTACCCTTCTTACTTAGCTTAATACTTATCTACCCTACTCTCTTTTTGGATAAATTCAGATCACTGATGAGCTACCCTTCACGTATTTCACCTACCCTTCTAACTCATCAGCTTAATAGTTAACGTTCGCGCGTCTAGCTAGCTACCTTACTCTCTTTGAACCTTATCTCTTTCAGGGTGCCATGCTTAGTTTGTTTTGTGTAGAATAATATCAGATAGGTTTGGAAAATTAAGCTAGGATTGGGAAGAACGTCCTTGCCATGAAATATGTTATAAAAATTATATTATGGTCCCTTGAAAACATCACATTCTAATAAATGTTTTGATGTTGAGTACTTGCTTCAAAACTAATTTTTGTAGCTATTTGTTAGATAGATAAATCAGTGCAACACGTGGACTAGCCATCTATCATATATTTATTTTTGAGAATTTGGAATGGTTTTGTTGTACATTATCTGAATTTGTAGGTATCAATTTATTATTGAGCTCGTGTCCTTTTCTTTTTTCCTATCTTTGTTTTTTTATGGGGGAAAAAACTAAGATGGCCTGTAAAAACAAAAGAGAATGCTTGATCCAAACTAGTAGAGCTTTGCCTTAGTTATGTTAGGGAAAATGATTTTCATCAGCTATATATGTTTCGTAATGGTTAATTTGGGATGCTATCATTCTGATCTTTGATTTTCTTGCAAATTACAGCTCCATCCTTTTCTCATGGTATTGGGATTAATAATCCTTGGAGGAGAAGGTAGTAAACGCACCTTTATGTAGTAAATACCCAGTTTTCTGGCACAAATCATCAATTTTATGTAGAATTTTTGTGTGTTCCAGCCATTGTCAGTTACAAATCACTTCCTTTGAGGAAAGATGTGAAGAAATTAGTGCACTTGGTTCTTCATGCTATCGCATTAGCACTCGGCATAGTCGGCATTTGTGCTGCGTTCAAGAACCACAATGAGTCTGGCGTTGCCAATCTCTACAGTCTCCACTCCTGGATTGGCATCGGGGTTATTTGCCTCTATGGTATCCAGGTATATAATCCATGCCAATATAGGATATATAATAGGAATCTGATCAAAGGAACTTAGGGTTTTGATGATATAACTAATCCATGCCAATATAGGAACCTGATCAAATAAACTTATGGTTTTGATGATATAACATTTTTTCTTTGTGGAAATCGCAGTGGATATATGGTTTCCTGGTGTTCTTCTACCCAAAAGGGAGTCCAGGACTAAGAAGTGAGTCTGTTCCATGGCATGTCATACTGGGGCTTCTCGTGTACGTTTTGGCCGTCGGCAACGCTACCTTGGGGTTCTTGGAGAAGCTCACATTCCTCGAGAGCAGTGGACTCGAAAAGTTTGGAAGTGAGGCGTTCCTTGTCAACTTCACCGCTCTGGTTACAATCTTGTTTGGGGTATTTGTGATATTCTCGGTCATTTCTCAGGCTCCTGTGGAGGACGACCACAGCTACTCAGAAATATGAATTATATTGATGTTATATAGTGTGTATTGCACGAAGTCGCCACTCTTAATTGGCCAGAACCAATAACCAATGGAGATCTATATATCATCATCTGTGTAGGAATTCCTACATACGGCTAGCTCCAACGAATCATAGGATTGTGGCATAGGATTGTCCAACTGATATTGCCAAAATTAAAAGAGCGATATTAATAAACGGCTGTACCGTGTTTCTTACAATTTCATTACTTTCAATTCGTTTCCTACTTATACATAAGCGCTCCAGATGCTCATGATTTTCTCTCTTTTACAACTTATGCTTTCTAGTCTTAGTTAGCGTCATAGCGTCTCATGTACTCTGCCTATCTACTATGTAGTAATCAATAGTCTATAGGCTCTTGATTGGATTTGAAACCATCAATGATTGGACCTAACTAATCTATGTATCGTTTGTGTTACTATCATGTACTCTTTATTTATTTATGTGGGTAGAGAAAAAATATGTAATAATCATTTCTGGTTTTAGATATTAATATAATCGGCTATGCCTTCTTTTTTAAAAAAGAAAAATAAAAAGAGATGTTCATTATTTTCTCTCCTTCAAATAATTTAGGCTGCGTGAAAATCAATTAATTTTAGTGCAACTAAACTATGTATTATATGTTTGTACACCATGACCACTCGTTGAAGTTTTATTTTGTGGTGAAGACTGAAGAGAATGTTCAATGTTTAATTAGGTATACCACCAAGTCTACACTACCGGCCCCGTCTACATCAGACTACCTTATATATATTTCTGGGTCTCTTTGCTTAATTGATTGTCTCGATTATTACCACCAGTCCACCATCTACATGATACCAAGGACATGGTGGCTATCAAGTAGACAAGTAGCTGTGATGCTGATGCACACCGGATATTATTCTGAAACTAGCTAGTTTAGCAAAATGAATACTCATAATGACCAGTGAGTAATGATCGAGATGGAAATGCAACTTCCTCAAGCTGTGATGAAAACGAACATTTGATTTTTTGAATTTCTATATATGGAAACTACTGGTATTTTGTCTCTCAAATATGTCTAAGCATTCATATTCTCCTTGAAAACGAAAAGATCAAAGCCCTAATTGCTTAGGCAAACCCAACAATGAAAGTCTATCTGTCATGGAAATAGAAAGACACATCATCATTTGATTAATTAATACCACCTTTTAAGGTTAATTGTTTTTTTGGTCAATAAGGTTAATTGTTTGATCACTCACTTGGAAAGGCTACTCTTTTGTTAATCCAAAGTTATCAGATTACTCAATGAAAGATAAACAGTTATGCTAGTTTATCATGTAGTATAACATAATGCACTAGTAGAAAAAAAAAAAACCCTTAAGCGACGGAACTATTTCGTCGCTTAATACTGAATTTCCGTCGTATAAGATTTTAAGCGACGGAATGTATGTTGCTTAAGACTGGTCATATTTTTTAAAAGCGACTGAAATTCACAATTCGTCGTTTTAGGCATGCACATATGCGATGCAATGTGTTCATCGTCTAAGTATGTAGATTTTTTTCAAAAAAAAATTCTAACGGATTTCCAGCTGATTTTTTTTGTTCTTTTATTCTTCTTTTTCTTCTTCTCTTTTTCTTCTTTCTGTTATTCTTCTTGGCCTTCCTTCCCTCTTCTTCTTCTTCTTCTTCTTCTTCCTTGGTCTTCCTTCCCTTCTTCTTCTTCTTCTTCTTCTTCTTCTTCTTCTTCTTCTTCCTTCCCTTCTTCCTTTCTTCTTCTTCTTCTTCTTCTTCTTCTTCACCTTCTTCTTCTTTTACTTTTTCTTCTGTTCTTCACTTAAGCAGGAGATTTAAAATTTGAAATTTTGGTTAAGCGACAGAATTTTCCGTCGCTTAAGTAAATTTCAAATTTTTAATTCAATTTTTTAGCTCCAAATGGTGAAAATTTGAAATTTTACTTAAACGACGAAAAATTCCGTCGCTTAAGTAAAATTTGCTTAAACGACGAAAAGTTTCGTCGCTTAAGCCAAAGAGCCTAAGCGACGGAAAGTTTCACGACCTTCATTATTCCGTCGCTTAAGAGCTTGATTTCTTAAGAGATGAAAATTTTCTGGTTTTGAAAACTTCCGTCGCTTAAGACCTTTTTTGTAGTAGTGACATATAATGCCAATTTATTAGATACATGTAATTCATTAAATGATCATTATGTGTTTCACTAAATCAATACATACATCATGCTTGATTTTCAATTGAATTTCAATACATCTCTTAATATCGAGTATTAATCTATTCTTATTTTTTTGATACAAATTAATCCATTCCTTCTTCTTTTGGTCAACATAACAATACATCTCTTAATATCGAGTATTAATCTATTCTTATTTTTTTGATACAAATTAATCCATTCCTTCTTCTTTTGGTCAACATACTCATCAATTACTTTAGGAAACAACAATTTTAGCTTTTTGATATGTATTCTATTGGATTTATATAGATAAAATTAGAGAAAACCCTAAATTATTAGGCCTCTTTTAAGATAAACTCATACATATTTTTCTTTTATTTTACACTCCCTCCACATAAACAAACTTCTCATACAGACTATATGTTTATAATTAATAGTTTTTTTCATTTTTCAGTTTTTCAGATTTGCCCCGCATACTATAGAAAGCTAAATTTGATATTTTTCTTTATTCTTTAGGGTATATGATATAGGATTTAGAATTTCTTCATTTTACTTTAATAATCAGATATCTTATTTATATTATATTACATTCTACCTTATGTATAGACCATAGAATGAAGAAATGTATCATGTCACCTAGAAATGTATCTTTCTTTATTTTAGGGTATAGGGTTTAGAATTTCTTCATTTTACTTTAATAAACAGATATCTTATTTATATTATATTCTACCTTATGTATGGATCATAGAATGAAGAAATGTATCATTTCACCTAGATGATATTTTCCTAAAAATAATTGCATAATTCTTGCAAATTGATTGAAAATTGTTAGTGTTAGAAAAAAAAATCATAATCAACTTATTTAAAACAACAACAACTGTGTATGTTTATATATTATAATTGAATGATGAGAATTAAGTAAAATTTAGAAAAAAATATATGACATAATATGTATTATAATTATTAATACATTTTAGATATATATCTGAAATTATAATTATTAATACATTTTAGATGTCTATCCGAAAGAAATATTAGGTTGGATTTTATTTAAAACCACTCTTTAAAATTGGAGTATATGAAAATCCCCCATTTATATATAGGAATTTGGTCACACTCCAATGTTTCTTGCTCAAAAAGTATGCCAACTCACAATAGGCCACTTGTAGTTATCATCCAACTAATAGGGTTTCATTTTCATGTAACAGTTACCTTCCCCCATGCCCCAACTAATAATACCTGTACACAATCTCAATTCTCAATCTATATTTCTCTCTCTGTTGATTTGCTTCTATATTTTTCATAATTGCTCTACACTACAGTGAGCTCATTCCCTTTTCAAAGCTTCCTAGGCTGTTTCTATCTCATATCTCTCCGAAACTTGAGTGACAAAGATGGCAGAGGCAGAGGAACCCAAAAAGGAGATACTAGAATTCGAAACACCCTCGGATCCTCCTCCAGCTCCGGCCACGCCTGCAACATCAACCGAAGAGAAGCCGGCGGTTATAGAAGCTCCTAAAGAGAAGGCGCCAGAGCCTGAAGATGAGTCAAAGGCTATTGCTGTTGTTGAGAGTATAAATTCTTCGTTAATTTACTTAATCCTCCTTTCACTTTGGTTTTGCTTTTATTTTTGTTAAAGCTTTAGTTTATATCTGCTAAGTTGGTGAAGAAAGCAATTTTAATTCTTCCCCTAAGAATTTGAGTAATCTTCTCGGTGATAGTTAATGACTTGGGAATATGGAATCCTGACATATATATTTGTTTTGCATGGAAGTTTAATCTGTTTTACTGATTTTTTATTTTTTGTTTGATTCCACTCAACTATTTTTTGGTACTTGGTAGATGACAAAAATTATTCTCCTTTGTCCTTTTTCTTGATACCCCTTTGCAGTTTTGCTTTAGGTTCCTTTCGGTTATGTTATGAACTTTGTTGTTGAGGGTGATTTAATTTTGAAATCTTTGTTTCAAATTTGAGACTTGGAAAATTTCATTGCCTATATTTTCAAACTTGTGCTCATATAGAACCTTGTGAACCAGCTGAAGAGAAGAGCAAGGAGGTTTCAAATCGAGGTGAGTATAATTTCATTACAGGTTCTTCTTATTACAGCTGCTTAATAGTTCTTTGTGCACGTTAATTGAATTATTAGGTTCAATTAGCTTGTTAATCATGTCTTCTTCTTCTTCTTCTTCTTCATGACCAGATGCTGTGCTTGCAAGAGTTAAAACAGAGAAAAAGATATCACTTATCAATGCATGGGAAGAAAGTGAGAAATCAAAAGTAGAGAACAAGTAAGAGCTAGAGCTAATTGATTGATTCTTGAGACTTTGTCATTATTTTGTTTGACATAGTTTGTAATGAAATGCAAATTTATGATATTGTTGCCATGTTGGGGAGCAGAGCTCATAAGAAGTTATCTGTTGTTGGATCATGGGAGAACACCAAGAAGGCAAGTGTGGAGGCTGAGCTAAAAAAGATTGAGGTGACTAAGAACAATGTTCTCATCTGACCTGTAATGTTGTTTCGTTTTTGAACATTTTAGCTTAAACAAATCGTGTTACAACGAACAGGAAATATTGGATAAGAAGAAGGCAGAGGCTGTGGAGCAGATGAAGAACAAGATAGCTTTGATCCACAAGGCTGCAGAGGAAAAGAGGGCACTGATTGAAGCTAAGCGTGCCGAAGATCTTCTCAAGACAGAGGAAACTGCTGCTAAATACCGAGCCACTGGAAAAGCTCCTAAGAAACTCAGTTTTTTCTGAAGCCACATTGAACTGAATTCAGATCCAAAAATTGATTGACAACAAGAACATTTGAATTAGTTATTTGTATATTTCATTCGATTGAGGTACATTTGTTTGTTCACTTGTAGATGTGTTCGTTTCTTATGTAAAATGGGGGAATTTGTCAGTGTCACATTTTATTTTGTGAGTAGTGTGATAAGAACCTGTGTATGTATTAAGTTTTCAATTCTGCAGAAGTGAATTCAAAGTTTAGCCATTTATGAGGCATTTTAGTGAACTGTTGGGTTAGTATTCCATAATTGCTTGTCTTGTTCATCTGGATTTAGCAAGAGACCTATGGAAAGGAAAAGTTGATTCGGTACTCACCATTAGTGATGATAACACCAGCGATAACTTCATTTTATTTCCCCTTGTTCTCCTCCTCTCAATAAATCACGTTAATGAGGCTTTTCATCAAATGAAGCTTACTTCAAATATCTTCATCATATACTTCAAATATCTTCATATCCAAGAAAACTAGTGGGTTCCCGTTATCTATAAGATTTGGAACTTGGGAGAGAGATGTAACAAGTTAAACAGCATTCTCATTTGAGAAGTGATAAAGATGAGAGAGTATTCGGTGTAACAAGTTAAACAGCATTCTCATTTGAGAAGTGATAAAGATGAGAGAGTATTCGGTGCACCGAATAAAGAAAAAAACATGAAAAATGCATACATATAACAGTGAAAACGCAATCAGACGGTGTGAGATGAGCATGTCGATCACGTGACCCTTTGAAATAGAAGCTTTTTCCTTGCACAGTTAGGACAACTCCAACAATTGATCTATAACCCAAATCTATATTCAAATTTTAGGTCACACTATACTTATTCATATAGGTTTTGCATCTTCAACCCATTGAACCAAAACCTAAACCTATTTAACCATTTTATATTACACATAACTATTTTATATAATAAAATCCATCAAGTGACTCACACTCATTCAATCATAAATTATATGTTTAGTTATATTTGGTTGAGTCAAAATATAACACATTTTAGGTAAATCATATTTTAGCTCAATTTAGATAGTAAGTTGAAGATAAATTTTTTTTTTAAAAAAAAAAACTAAACCTATTATAGGTTTTTTATCTCATTGTTTGTCCTTTCAGGTAAATGTTGTGCAATCTGAGACCACCTACCATCATTCATAAACCAGAAAGCTAATTACCAAGAATCATTCAGGGGCAGATACATGTAGTGGGCTGCTTAGGCTGCAGCCCAGACAGAATTCTGGATATATTACATGTAAATACCAACATATCAGTAAAGTTTATGTGGTTCAGTTGGCAATCTGTCCAACTTAATTTCTCTTGGAGTCAATCCCAACTCTAATATTTTCTTCTTCTATCTCTATTCTTTGTGACTACAAACCAGACTTGGTTGGAGTCAAATCCCAATATTTTCTAGATTTCCTATATTTTCTTCTTCCTCTATTCTTTGTGACTACAAACCAGCCTTTGGCTGGAAATCCTTCAAATTTTTTTACTTAATTTACATCATTTTGCCATGAAAATTTTTGCACGTCTAATTAGCCTACACTTACCGGATCCTAGATCCGCCATTGGAATCATTCCTGTCAATTTTATGAAAATTATTAAAAGTTTATAGTTCTTCAACAAATGCTTATTTGTTGCCTAACATGTGATGAAGATTGAGGATTGTTTCCTCCTCTCGTTTACTAAATGTCCCTCTCTTTAACCCTGGCCTTCAGTAACTTATCCACCTTCATCTACAGCTCTTTCCATTCCTTGACTGCTTCTGTAGAAAGTGATGAAATTCTCAAAGGTACATGCATGGTAAGCGTTTCTCATATTTCTGCCATAAGACTTCAGACTCTTTTGCTTCAGTACTTTGTATCCCAACTTGATCTGAATATTCAACAGCATTATAATCCTGAACTTCATCTGTTACTTATCCAGTTCAGACTGTCTTAACCAGACTGTCTACAATGGATTGAGTTCGAAAGTAGTTTCTTTTCCCATTGTATTTCATGAATAGATGGCCGGATACATTGGCTTCATGAGTTTGATCTTTTTAAAGTAATTGGTGCTTCTTTGGAAATTTACTTTGATCTTTCTATGTGATACAAAACAAATTTACCGAGTGCAAATGATTGGATCATTCACTAGCTTTTAGTTCATTAAGCTCATTGGTCATCTTAAATAATGACTTAGAATATAAGAACAAACAACTGAAGCTATGACGCATGTCAGACCGTCATACATCGGTTAATCACAAATTTTTGAGCAGTGATTTTTAAAGTAAATTGCAGAGAAAATTACCTAAACTCCAATTCTTGTAGTATTAGTTTTACTCTAGCGAAATGTAGCCAAATATGACTATCAGTAAGCTGTTCCCTAGAGAGAGGTAACTGTATATGTTGCAGATTTCTGAAGTTCTGCTAGAACTTTTTTCTGTTTGTTGTTATGGAACTTTTGAATATTGTTATGACAAACACGGAAGGAATTTTAGGTAGTTAGGAATGAAGAATCTGGTTTTCTAAAACTTGATTTTGATTCCAGGAATACTAATGTCAATGACTTGTATATAGAGGATTGAAGGAGTTGGCTTTACATAAAACAAATTGAGAATGAAATGTTTTATGTATAGATCATCAAATAATGTACAATGATTCCTATTATATAGGAACAAGGGAGCTCTAATATAGCTCTATTCTACGAAAACTATAATGCTAATTACATTGCTACATATTCAAGATCCAACAATTACTCAATCAGATTGATGAGATCACTAATATCAATAAACAAGATCAACTACAATGAGTAAAAGGAATCAATGCAGTATGTGTCAACTCTTCATAGTACTACTAAATGAAAAGAAAAACGAATTGAAGAGAATAACCAAGAATCAAACTTTACTTCATTTCAGTAAGTACAGAGAAATCTGTAAATATACAAAATGGTTCTGATCTGTTGTATGCTACATTGCTACTTGCTAAACTGATTATGAATCCAGGGTACACTGAAACAAAGTAGTTTCATTTCACTAATCACATCGAAAACTACAAATTACAATCACAAAAAAGTCTAAGAACAAAATCGCCTATATATCATTTGATTCTCTCCAATACTTGTTTATCCAATCTTGCTCCTTAAGCTTTTCTGAATCTCATAGTTTCTCAATTGGGTCCTCAGTTGAGTAATAACATCATGATTCAAAATGCTTTGATTAGAGGGTATGATGGAAATGCCTCCACCTGTTCGATGAAATGCCTCACAGAGGACTCAAACCCCATAACTTTACATACCCATATGTGTTGAACTCGTGTTCTAGATTGGGCTGGTTCTGAAAAGGCAAACATGTCCATTGCCGGATTGTAGAGGATGGGTTTGAGTCCAATCCATCAGTTGCTCATGCCCTTTTCCATTTTTATGTCCAAATGGTGGATTTGAATGATGCCCGCAAGATGTTTGATGAAATGTGTGTGAAGACTATTGGAATATGGAACCGCATGATTGCGCTCTATTTGAGTACTGTGATGTTCAGAGTGCAAGGAAGCTGTTTGATGTTATGCCTGAAAGGAACATTGTTTCGTGGAATTCGAAGATCACCGGCTACGCTGAAGTAAGAGATGTAGGCAACGCGAGAGATTTGTTTGAGCTGATGGGCGAGAAGGATGTTGTGTCATGGACATTAATGACCAGAGTGTATGCTGATGCAGGAGATCTTATGACGGCTAGAAAGTTTTTCGAGACAATGCCTTGCAAGAATGTAGTTTCATGGAACTCTATGATTTCAACTTACACCCAGCATCAACGACATGAAGAAGCATCGGATCTCTTTGTGCAAATGCAATCGAGAGGTGAAGTTCCGGATAGTTACACTTCTGTTTCTGTTCTATCGGCTTGTTCGCAGTTGGGTGCTTTAGAATTTGGAAAGTGGATACACTACTTGATCAAAAACTGGTCTCAGTTTGGAGCCATTTTGGGGACTTCTCTTGTAGATATGTATGCAAAGTGCGGGGACATAAATAGAGCTTCCACACTTTTTATCAAGATGGGAGAGAGGGATGTGTTTTGTTGGAATGTTATGATTAGGTCTGTAGCAATCAACTGAAGAACAGAAGACGCTGTCAAGATGTACTCATTGATGCAAAAGAAAGGGTTGAGGCCAAATGACTTCACGTTCACCGCTGTTCTCTTTGCTTCTAGCCATGGAGGCTTAGTAAAAGAAGGTGAAAGAATCTTCCACTTGATGAAGAAGGGATTCGGGGTTGAACCTAAGCTCGAACATTATGGCTGCATAATCGATCTACTGAGCCGAAATGGTCAGGTGGAGGAAGCAACACGTCTGGTTAGGGAAATGCCGTATAAGCCCCCACATAGCAATATGGGGAGCTTTACTTGGCGGTTACAGAGAAAAGGTCACCTTAAGTTGGCGGAGGAAGTGATAAAGATTGCTACGGAGTTGGAAGCAAATGAATCAGGAGTTTATGTGCTCCTGTCTAACATGCATGCCTGTGGGGCAACGGAGGGAAGCTCATAGTGCAAGAGAAAAGATGGAAGAACAGAATATTTGGAAGTACACGGCGTAGTAATGTTTATGCCTCTTGAACTCTTGCATACATATGGATTCAACCATTTTCAAATCAATGCCAAGTGTGGAAATGACAAAAACTCACACACGTTATTTCATATCTCTACTTGGTTATAAACTCAATCGGATTGGCACAATTCAACAGTCTTGCCCAAAAGACCAATCTTCATCACTTCATTGATCAAAGGCGAATCAAAGGAATAATGGAATATATTCATATAGTCCTGAAACTTGAATTGATTTCATGACTGAAGTCAATGACTTGTGTTTTGGGTTGAGGAACTTGGCCGAACACCAAGCTGTCGTTCTCCTTCATAGTTCATTGCTAGTTCTAATGATTCAACATGAAATTGGATTTGCTATGATTCGTTTTGGTTAAACAAAGCCTTTCGCTTGTGGCATTCATATATTAAGCGTGACGCAGAACAAAAGGCACAATCCTACATTCAGCATTATATCTTTAAGAAACACCTAGAAAAATTTCATTGATTAAAGGCGAATCCTACAAAGATCAATACATGTCAGAAGGCATCTCAAGATGAAATCTATGAGAATGCTGTGAAGCGTACAATACAAAATGTTACAGCTGCCGCATACTGCATACACCCTACATACATCCTTGTCATACCCATCATCACAATAATCTCGAATAACAGTATTACACTCCCCAGTTATAACGGAAACTTAACATCCTTGCCAGGAAGAAACAACAGTATCCTTACTGTTAAGACAAACTACAAGAACTTGCACATCACAGAATACAAACATAGTTCAATAAAGTTTCAAGAGTAATGCAAACCCATTAGCAAATAAACGTAATGACCAATGTAGATAGATAGACCATATCACAAGTTATGTTTCAGCCACCTGGATAGCTGAAGTCCATACTAACCGACTCAAGTTGAGCAATGAAAAAATGTCCAGATCTTCAGCTCTATGCAATGATAATCAAGAAATGATCGCCATTATATTGCAAGTTCCATCCAGGTAATTTCAAAGTTCCATGCTCCACTCATGAACTGATCATGTTGAATTGGAATCTGGAAAGCTGCTGTGGAATTGTGGATATAACAGGCCCATATCTCTGCAATTGAGAAATGAACATCATTAGAAAATACAGCATAAATGAAGATCTAATGTAAGCAAAAAGACATTATATAAATATTTGGTAAGTAGCCAAAGCATCAGAACTTAAAGTTTACACTGAACTGAAGTCCAATCGTCAGGTTATATATAAGAATAGCAGGCCACAGAATTATCGTACCTGAACATTGTCATAGAGTTCAAACAACGGAACAGCAAGGAGTTTTAGGTTCTTTGGCACAGCAAAATACTCCCTCTCAGATAAGTGAACAAGGAAAAGCTTCTTACACTCCTGCATAACAAACATAGGGAAAAATCAGCACATGGCACAGAATGGGGAAGGGTGAAGGGAAGATTATGTGAATCAGCAATAGTAACAATATTCCATGGTAGTCTTGTGGATGGGGATAGCCATTACCTTAGGTTTTGTTATGTGAGGAGGGCAATATGGAAACATTATGGTCTCAAAGTTTGGCCTCCACCAGATAGCAACACATTCTCCTATCTGCATCAAGGTTCCGAGGTAAGTAACAAGCACTAACAAGGTAGAGCATGTAGTTTTTGCAAGCTTGCTAAGATGTTATAATATATGCTCATATTAAATTACTAAATTTTAGAACTTCAAATACAATTGGTGGCATATCAAATTGACATGCTTCAGCTTCCCATACACCAATGTCACCTTCATGAAAAAATAAAACTAAAGAAGCACCTAAAATGTTATTATCCGTCTCATTCTTGCTGCTCCAGCACTTTCACATAACTTTCATTGCCTCATCAAACATGCAACCACCTTTTTCTAAGTTATATTTCTCATGTTTTCCACTTACCCTATAAGGCTTATATTATCTCTTATCTACATTCAGACAGGAAATAACAGTACCTGCCAATCAGGGACAAGGTTTGCAGAATTGGCACCAAGTTTGCTGGTGAGCTTTCTTTTCAGCCCCTCGATCTCTGCAAAACAACAATAGAGAAGGGATTAGCCTTCAACAATATCATGCATAAGCCAAAAAAATGATGCAGTGAAAGGTAATCTCCATACCATTCTCTCCTGGTTTCAGTCGTCCACCAGGAAGCTTGCAGAACGTGTTTCCAATCTGCAGAAGAAGTATGTGCGGATGATTATGCTCCTGCACCTGCACAACAGAGAATTTTTTGCCCCAGTCAGATAAATACAAACACTGAGAGGCTTGTAGAGGCAGAAATTCATTATACAATCATGGCCAACTTGTGTCCATCAACCGATGCCATTTATCTCAAAATGAAATAGGCTAGCAGAATGTTAAGAATCACAACTAGAATACCAAACATGAACTACTTAGCTAAGATAATCCCCAAAACACATTCTTAAGTATTTCCGTATTCTTCATCAAAAGCTATAAACATACAAATCCACTGAAATTTTACACCGAAACCGTCTTCAATCTTAAAACCATAAACGACTCGGAAATTCACACAAAGTACTGAACCCACAATCATGTATATGAACAAGTCCTGGTCCCGAAGCGGCACAGAAGAACAAAGGACCCTGAACCTACAGGTCTAATCTCCTTACTCAACTAAGAAAATCATCTTAAACATAAGAATTGAAGCACTACAGATAGCAACTCTAATCGAAAACATCAAATTAGGCACTGATTATATCTTCAAACAAAACCAAATTACAATTTCACAAACAGCTTCACATTAAATACATAAATCGTTTGAGTACATACCAGTAAAATAGCCTCGACGCTAGTCCTCATCCCCTCTTTCATATAGCTACAAATTCAAAAACGAACACATACACAAAATTAGGGTTTATAAAAAAGCTTAAACAACTTCACAGATACTGAAATTCAAACACTAATCGGAATCATAAGAAACGAAGCGAAGCGGAAAACGACGTGGCGTACTTGACTTTCATGCGAGCAAGGCGATCGGCAACGGAGGTGTCCTTCTCCATCTTGGGCTCTTTGGTTCCGAACGTGTAGCTCGACAGTGGATAGGTGTTGACCACCGCCGACGTCACCATTTTGACTTCTCCGGTGAGATTTCCGGTCACTAGATTTTGGCTCTGGGAATTTTGATTTGGGGGTGAGAGAGAGACTGCGAGAGAGGGAGAGATTCAAACCCAGGAACAAACAAAACCCTCGGTTTTGGGTCGAGGCTACCGCGTGTAGAATTAGCTCAATCTGACGGTAGAGGTTTTTGACCTTTATTTGCCTGATTATTACTCTTTTATTTTTGAGAAACCTAATTATGAGAATTTTATACATTGGTAGGAGTCATTTTTTTTGTTTTAAAGTGTGCATAGTTCATTTCTCAAGGAAAGTTAAGCCAAAATTTCACTATAACTAAAACGTCTAGTGATGTGAGATTTGGTGCACCTACCAATCTGTCAGTGTCTTTCTTTCTTCAGCACCTGTCTTATTTAGGTCATCATAATGACACCCTCTAAGGTATATGGTTGAGGGTTTTTTATAAGTATAATTCCATTAATTTATCCCTTGAACTCGCAAATGCAGTATTCATGCTTCATGTAGTGGCCCCTTTATAACTAAACTCCAGCTCTGTCACTGATGTTAAGATTGTAAGTTTGTAAGTTGTAACTGATACGTGCATGCAGTAGAATCCAGAAATTATATTGCAGTTTTGATCTGACGATGGTGGTGTAACGTAACCAAGCTCTCACCTAAAATTTTAGAAATCAAAGAATCCAGAAATTATATATGGGTTTGATCGAGCAAAGAAGGAATGGAGCAAGCTAAATCATACACATAGGTTTGATCAGTAGCGTATGAATCTTCAGCTTCTCTCCAAAAAGGAACTGGAACATTCACTACAACTCTACAAGCCAATCACGAACACAGGTCACACATTTGCGGCTTTCTGCATCGATCCAGCATGTGTATCAAAACAAATGGCTTGCAGCCGTATACCAACCCGACAACGAGTAGACGGCGAAAAGTATGACAAGATGCACAAATATATCTACGGATCGGTTTGCAGCCATATTTGTCATTTCATTCCATAAAATTACAAATACTTGGCTTGCTTTCTACCTAGTTTGCAATGCATTGTATTCTCACTACAAGATATACTGGAACCAACGACAGGATCGGCCTTAGGGCAGTGCAAGCTGTGCGCTCGTATTGGGCCTTTTGCCGAAATGACCCAATTCTTTTGCAATTGTTAAAATACATATATAATTAATAGATAAAAAATAATTAAAAACAAAATTAAGAGGTTGTTCTTGACTTCTGGTAGCTCAATCTTCATTCTTTAATTATTGCATTGTTTTTTAATCATCTATAATCACGTTATTTTTTATGAAATTTTTCTTTTTGAACAAGATAATTAGAGATGGGCGCGGTTCGGTTCAAATCGGTTTGAGGCTCAAACCGCAATCAGATTGTTTTTTTTTGTTTTATAATATTTTAAATCGCAACTAAACTGTTTTTTTCGGTATTCAAATAATTCAGTTACATAATTTTTCGATGCGATGCAGATCGGTTTCGGTGTGAACCGATTTATTTATTTCAACAAATAAAGGACACCCAAATTTTTTGGCTAACAATTCCTATAAGGCATGAACAAATTTTAAATGCATTTAAATTTCATACAAATATATAAATGTCGTCAGAATATCAATTAACTAACAAAATATTATATTTGATATCTTAATAAATCAACATATATCAACTATCATGCAAATACAACAACTTGCAAACTACAAATTTGAACATAAATAAATTTTTTATATATTACAAATCAAATTCAATCAATGAAAAATTAAAAAAAAGTAAGAAATATAATTCGGTGCGGTTCGGTTAATCGGTTGAATTATAACCTCAAACCGCAACCGAACCGCTTTTATGTGGTTCGGTGCGGTGTGATCATTAAACGACACCGTTTTAGTTTGGCGCGGTGTGACCATAAAATGACACCGTTTTAATTCGATGTGGTTACCGAATCGTGTTTTTTTATGCGGTTCATATTGGAACGATTATCAATGCGGTTCATGAACGCCTTAACGATTATCAATTTGGCTGAAAATTTATAGAGATGATTTATACACATATACCTAAAATCTGAACGGTTAAGATGAGAAAATATGATCGAGAAGTGGGTCAAATAATGAAATTTGTTTCTTAGCTAAGGAACGGACCTCCGCTCATGATCAAGACTCTATATATGTATAGGGATCCCGCTCTGAAATTAAAGTGCGGGACTCATTATATGACTAACTTGTAGGTCACATTTTCACATCTCTCCCTCTCAGTGTCTAGAGCATAGAGTGTATATCACTCATGCCAAGTTTCATCCAATTTGAAAAACATTTGAGCTTCTGTAATCGTGATTTACACAAACGGTTTATTTTTAACAGATTTTGTTATGTTAATTCATTTAATCTAATAAATTTGATAACTAAATAATCTCTAAAATGGATGAAACTTGACCAGAATGATCTATATATTATGCTAAAATAAAGAGCCAGAATCCTGCATTTTTTCATAACCAGATCTCTAGATAGGAACTATATATATATAATTACAGATCTCAACAAAATGATCTCTGTAAATTCTCTTTGTATTTTTCAGCTAACAATAACGAAGTTGTCTTTAGGGCTCGCCAAAAAAAGTAGTCTTTACGGAAAATGGGTCAGAATTAATCCATGATGAGAGTCTAATCACGAAGCTAATGACTTTCTTCTACCCACAAAAACCTGCAAAACCCCGTCGGATCCACCCGCCACGAGTGTACACTGGTCCTCACCGCCCTTCTGCCGCCAGCACACACTGCTCACGAACCCCTGGTCATCTGAACCCTCGCTTCCCATTGGTCCAAACCCATGCACCCAAACCGGCTCACCCCACCTCACATCATACACAAACACCTGATTATTCTCCGACCCGCACCCGAGTAGCCCGCCGCTTCTCCAAACGGACAACCCGACGAAGCTCCGGTTGTTCGTATGACCCGAATACGTCCGAATTTCCCGCGCGTCTTCCACGCTCCACATCTTCAGACACCCGTCTGTCCCGGACGAAACCATCGTACGGCTGTTTAAGAATCTCACGTACGATACGGTCTTATCGTGGCCGTCGAAGCTTAAGACCGGGCCCTGCATTCTCCTCGCATCGTAGACGTAGGCTTTCCGGTCAGCGCATCCGACGGCCAGGAGGGGTCCACCGAAGGGGTTAAACTCCACGCAACAGACAGGGCTCCCCACTTCCGACGGAACTGCTCTAGCCACACACTCTCCAGCCTCGCACCGCGGATCCCACAGTTGAAGGGTCCCGTCGTCGGATCCGGACGCCCCGAGACAGCCCGGATCCGAATTATAGTCGAGGCTCCATACTCTGCGCCCGCCGTGCTCGTCGCGCTCGAATACCGGGAGGCGGGACTCGAGGTCGTACTCGGTGACAACGCCGTCGTAGTCGCCCGACCCGAGGACCCGTCCGCCCGACCCAGGACGCCAGCGGAGGCTGCTGAGCTTGGCGGGAGTGCATATGTAATAGTCGCATGCAGCTGCGTGGTCTAGATAAACGACGTCGTCTCGAGGCTGTTCATGACTCGGAACCAGAGACTTGACGCTGTAGATTCTTATCTTCCTGGCTATGCCTCCGGTGGCTAGAAGTGTCTCCGATGGGTCGAACTCGATGACTCCGAGAGTGTTGGAGGCCGCGGTGGTTGCCGTGGAGGAGGAGACGACGGTGGAGAGAGTGAAGGTCCATTCGTCAAGCTTAGCTTGTTGTTGTTGGTGTGAGTTTTGGGTTTGTAATGGTAGTGGGTTCATTGGCCAATCATAGTTAAGGGGTGATGGACTGGTGGTGCTGGTGTAGATGTGAAGGTTGGGAGACATTGGGGTTGTTTGTGTACCAACGAAGGGCTCCCGTACCCTGGCATAGGACCTTCATGTGATTCATGGAGGGAGTGGATAAATAGCTGTGGGAGTTTATCTCTATTGTTTATCTCAGTTCTTCTTTTCTAGATTCTTAATCTCCTTAAATTACATCAATGCCCTTGGGGCATCAAATTTCGTGTAAATATGTGGATGGTTTGGAGTGTTTCCGTAAATGATTAATATTTTATGTGAACATTCTGCTATCTACATGGTGAATATACACGGCAGGCTATTTTTTTAATTTAGTTTTTTATTCTTTTATTTTAAGTTAGTTTGGTTTCTCTATGAATTTAACTTTCTTTTTTCGTTATTTTTTAAAACTTGTAACCTTGTTATAGGAACGATAGATGACTCGGTATATATGCATCAGGTGTACCTCAGCCGCTCTCTAGTTTATGACAACAATATAGGCGTATGAAGATCATCACGTATAAATGGTTATGAGTGACTGTCATGTGTGCAAATAAATATGATTGTGAGAGTAATCGAACATATATATTTGGTTTAGTCAATTACACATAATTTAGCTTAATATTAGCTAAAATTCTTAATTATTTAACTGTAAAGATAAGTAAAGCTTAACAATTTGTAAGTGTGTCTGAATTTTAATCATAATGAGTACGCGGATGAACTCAATCTAGCTCAATTCTTAATTATTTAACTGTATAGATAAGTAAAGCTTAACAATTTATAAGCGTGTCTGAATTTTAATCATAATGAGCAAGCCGATGAACTCAATCTAGCTCAATTTGAGTCACTTATGTGACATATTTACTAGTTTAAACTTCATCATACATACATTTTTCTTTAAAATTGAACACCTCGATTTTCCATCGATGATGATGATAAAAGACTCAACCTTCAACTATTGCATGAGATGATCATGGTATAAATGCAAATGTGTTATGGGTAATTACGGTATTTCACAAAATACAATTCAACCCATATAATGTGAAGTAATCTATAGCACATAGTAAGGGAAAGATCGGGGTGCCTATATTAATTATTTGGTGGACTAATAATAAAAACTGACGCAAAGAGCTAGTGGAGAAGGAGGCACGAGGGACGTAGAAGCGGCGTTGGTTGAATTTCAGCCTCAGTTTGGGTTTATGGAAGATGGTCTGGCCACAGTCTGTGTTGTCCCCCTCCGCATTACGTGGTTTTAGCAAAGCCTTTTATCGTCCGCCCCATAACATAAAATATTTTAAATAGTACACTAAATATGTACCATTAATAATTTTAATATATCAAATTAACGTACATGAAATATAAAGTTCAACTTAACTTATATACATGCACACTGATAGTAAAAGTGTCGGTTCTCATGTCATTACAATTTAGTAAAAGGTATAATTATTTTTTTAGAATAAATTTGGTTAATTTTTTTGTGCGTTTACATTCACGCAAACACACACACTTTTCTCTCTCCTTAGTCCCTCTCTCAGCCCAGTCGCCCACCATTCAACGTTCCCATAAAGTTTCCGACGTGATTCAGGCCAAGTATGGTAAGACCCTATATCAAAACCATCATCGTCGACTTCAACAGCAACCTGGACGACGTCGTGACCACAGAAAGAGGATTCAAGTGAGCATTGAGGTTCGATTTGGGGCTTCTGATTAACAATGTTGGGATTTTGTATCCTTATGCGAGATACTTCCATGAAGTGGTTAAGGAGTTGTTGAGAAACTTGATTAAGATTAATGTTGAATGGACCACTTCTGTCTTGCCAAGATTGTTGCAGAGGAAGAGAGAAGCTATTGTTGCCGCTGAGATTATCCAATTGAAAAATCGAGAACAAAACCTTTTCTGGTCGAGTTACTCTCATCCAATTCTTCTTACAGTCAATTTAGGGTACAAAAAAAATTTGGGAATTGATTGTAATTTTAAAATAGTAATTGGAACTTATCTTTATCAGATGATGATCGTGCTGGTGGTGATGTTCATACATTTTGTATATACAATTGATCGAGAAATAGAGACTATAATGTGTTAGTTGATGGTAGAGGTGATGACCATGTTGATCTTCAATGAAAGAATAGAAAGAGGGAAGGTGTTGTTCGATACTGTGTAATCATATGAGAGAGCGGATCTTGTGAGAACACTCAGATGAGAAGGGAGCTAAAGAGGTGACCAAAGTAAAAAAGAAAACCTAAAAGACTGAATTACCCTTTATTTTGTGACACCTATAAAAAAAACTAACATCGTTAATAACGTCATGTACATATATTGTATCGGAATTCATATTTAATGTACCAAAGTTTATGTTTTAAAATTTTGTGTATTAAAATTATTAGTAACTCATAGGTCATGTACTATTCATAAAATTTTCTCTATATTCTCAATCTCACGCAAACAAACTTGAGATCTAGGTCACCACTTTCCATTTTAGCCTATATGAGAGATCTAACATGGCCTTAATTATCGCTCTTTTTAGGCTTAAATCTCAAGCTAATAACGCGCCTTCGCGTTAAATGCGCTTATTAGTGGGAGTAGATATTGAGTTTGAAAGTCTGATCGGCCAGTAACGACTCTCCCATGTGTTTGAGGAAAGGATAACCTCGTTACTGGAACGGAGAATCAATCTTCATTTTGTGTATCTTTCGGCATCATGAGTTAAGATTAGAATATCCAAATAACATCCAAAAAAAAAGACAAGGTGAGTAATTGAAGCTCCATCTCCTACTTGATGTAGAAAAAATTGGTAATTACAGTTGGAAGTTGATGGCTCAATGATGTACAGGTGTACTAGCTATATAAAATCAATAACGCTGGCGTGCGTGCAGAGGGCAGCTTTTCTGATATATTGGATTCAATACAATTGCAGATGATTCCTTAAACTGTTATTGAAGAAGTGTTTGTCTAAGTTATTGAATTCCTTTCCATTCTAGTAGTGACAAACTACTGGCTATTTTGAAACAATGATCAGTGAGAATAATAAAAGATAGAAAGAAACAGCTGCAGATTCCTAGCTATCCAGTACTTCATCTCCTGCCTCATTACCTCATCCATATATATGCAGAAAATAGAAACTATTAAGTAAGCTAACCTATGTTGTTGCAGACCGTATCATGTATATATGCATGGGCCAGAATCAATGATCCATGATCAATGAACATGTCCTTTTCTATTGTCTACCTGCAGCTTGATATTAGTGCCCTCCCATCAAGCTTTCACTTTAATGTTGGCATCTCTATAGCTGATGCTCTGACCTTTTTCCTATGTAACAGATTTATCTAATTTTTGAGAAGAAAACATATTTATCTAATTGTTATAACAAAATCCTTTTTCTATTTCTACTATGATTCCTCTCTTTCATGAGTTCATGGAGTCAAGCTTTCAACTGATACACAGCCTATCTAGTTATTAATTTGTGTTCTGTATTTGTTATAAATTTACCAGAGGTGGCCTTTCACCGGCATCAAAGCTATTCTGCATTGGTTTTCTGGTAGATGAACACACGTCCATCCTCTTAAAAGGAGAATATTGTTTGTGTAGTGATATCATCTTATTCTTCTACTGGTGCTGGAGGGATGGAAAACTTGGAGGACTCTTATTAACTATATTGTGAGAACACAAACATGGTATAAAAATATAAAATTGAGCTCAATACAAGAAGGAATAACTCTGCGAAACAAAAAGAAATTCTCACTTGACCTATAAATTGATATTTGCCTCGATCCTTGCCCGAGTCCAGGTTAGTACTTGAAAACCCATCTTCATCATGGTTGCAATCTCAAAATCGACTGAGCTTTTATTCTCAATTTATAGCTGTTCACACCAACATCATGAAGATTCCATATACCAATAACAATAGTGGTCAGTTGAACACCCTTTTAACACAAACACAACGTTAAAATAGCACACACACAACACTCAACCTTTCGTTGAAAACCCTCCACCAGCTTAAAAAACCTTTGTGCTTTCTGAAGCCTCCTAATATATAGTGATCTACTACGTACTCACAAGAAAGGTGCTACTGCAAACAACGGAGTGCTAATACTCACAAGAAAGGTGCTACTGCAACAATGGAGGTGCTACTGCCAATACTAGAGGTGCTACTGGCCTACTTCCCAAACAAATTCATCACATAGTTTCGAAACGTTGTTGTCATGACCAATGTTCTAAAAAACGTTAGGCGCTAGTCGAGCGAACAACGAGCGCCTAGCGTCTAGGGGATTAATCGGACGCCTAGACGATTTTGTATTTTTAATTATTTAATAAGAAATAATATCTAAATAAATTTATATAAAACATTATTATTTCCAAAATAGCCAAAATACTTCAAAATATACAAAATGTTCAACAACAATGTTCTTAGAAATTAAAAACCAATTTGAAATTAACAAAAATTAGTTTGAATTGAGATCGAACGGTCTTGTAGAGGAGATAGGCGGGTCACGATCTCTAGGCAGTTCCTTGCTTTATCGATTGTCTTCTTTGTGTTTTAGTTTTACACTTAGGTAGGTTTTCATATATTAAAAAAACTAATTAGTTGTGTAAAATCGGAACAGTCCCCTGCCGCTCAGCACCTAGACGGTCATAGGCGACGTTTTTTAAAACATTGGTCATGACCACCCTTGTCATCATCAAGTGCATTCCTCTAAGTCCTCAATCGGCTGAGGGAGATAGCAAAACAGGAGGTGGAGAGCTTTGAAATCTAGTTTAAGACGTCATGGATCTCAACCGCCGGTAAAGGAACGCAAGGCGCCAGCGAATTTGGATCTAGCAATGTCGCAAAATTGAGAACGAACTGCAGCCTCTAAATGCACTATCCAAGCCGACTGTCATGTCTTGGCTAAGATCAGCGTAGACAACATCGATGACGAGCTCCAATCTGGAGCGGGTTTCGAGCTCTGATCTAGAGAGAGAAGCAAATCTGAAAAAGAAAGAGATGAGAGGAGAGCAGATTTGAGGAAAAAAACAAGGACGACGAGGGTGGAGGAAAGATGAATATGAGGGTATTATGGTTATTTAATAGGTAAAACCTGAATCAGGTGTTATTAATTTTAGACTTGAGCTCAATTTCTAAACTGTATAAAAATTAATGAAAGTATATTTTTCTTGTTTTTTTTAATTTGGTCAACCATTGGACATGTAATTCTCCCTTTCTTCTTTGCAATCAACCATACGACATGTAGCTTGTCCGTATAGACCAATACGACCTGAACCGAGCGCGCCAAATCAAACAGAACCGCCAAATCTTCTTCACTCCCAAGTCACGTATGCAATTCCCCCAAAATGAAAAAGCAAAAGCAGCAAGTCATCTCCTGCTTCTTCGCCCCCAAATCCAAACCCGAAAACCCACCTTCTCCCTCTTCCACAAACCCTAACAACCCACCGCCCAAAATCACTGCCACCGTCGCCTTCTCAACCTCCAAGCGCCTTCTCTCCTCCCCAAAACGTCCCAAGCTATCTCCCCACACCCACCACACCCAATTCCTCCAGAAGCTCCTAGAACCCTCCACCACCATCCCCAGCCTCCGCCGTCAAACCCTAAACTAACGCCGTTAGAGCTTCAAGTCGTCGACCTCAAAAGGCTCTTCCTCGATGTGCTTCTGATGGTAGAATTCGGGGAATTGAGGTATTCTATTTGTGACAAACTATGTCATTATACTAGGTGTTCTGGTAGGATGTTGCTTCTTCTAACTGCCTTTTCTTGGCTACTTGGCTGTCAGAAACAGAGATCCATTTGTTATAATGTGATAGCCAAGATATAGAAATGATGCTTTTCCTATATTCTGGAAGCTGCAGTAGTTTTTTCCTACTTAAATTTCTGGTTCATACCCTCTTTTGACTTTAGAGAAACATGTCCAATGCCTTTAGGTATTGACGAACAACAATGATGGGTCTGAGTCTGGCTCCTTGCTGCAGTTTATGAATCACACTCTTACCATATATGGTTCAAGGCTTCTTAGACACTGGGTATGACAATCATGCAAATTGTATAATTGTTCTCATTATATATCAGTTTTCACTTATACAGTAGTTGATAGTTGACTAGTTATGTAGCATGGTGCAGGTAACACACCCTTTATGTGATATAAACATGATTTCTGCTCGTCTTGATGCTGTTTCTGAGATTGCAGAATCCTTGGGGTCTTCTAAAGCTTGTCTGATTATTGAAGGGGAGATGCAGAAGATTCTCATGTAACAATTTTGAAACCAGAGTTCAATTATATACTTTCTTCAGTTCTTACTACCCTGGGAAGGCCACTCGATATTCAGCGTGGGATAACAAGGATCTTTCATCGGACTGCAACTCCATCTGAGGTGATGCAGAACTTCTCTAAACTGTTATTTTGTTTGTCAACCATTTGATATCTTCTTGGTAAATTGACCTTGTTGTATATAATATTTATGAGTTTTAGATATATACGAAGAGACAAATCACTTAATAAACAAGCTAGTGAAAATAGAAATGACATATGAGTCAATATCTGGTTATACAGTTCTCTTCACCTTGCTGGTTCAATTTTCAATAATGGGATTGTACAGTTCATTGCAGTTATTCAAGCAATTTTATATGCCGGAAAACAACTTCAGCAACTTCAAATTGAAGAAGAGGGAAGTGAAAAAACTTTGGGTGGAAAGACGGTGTTCTCTGAGCTGTTGAGAAAGTTGATATTGACAGCTTCATCGCCAAGTATAATTAGAAATGCTGCAAAACTTTTGTCTACACTAAACAAATGATGTAGAACGAAGGGTGATCGCTTTTCGACGGAAAACAAAGATTAGAGAACCGTTTGTTTATGACAAATTATTTTTCGATATCCAAGTTCGTTGGGGTTTCAAAAGACTGTTTTATTTATTTTTGAGTTTTATTTTTAGGGGTATTTGATGTTACACCTAATTTATTAGACTCATTTTAAATTACACTCACATTTAAGAATGTTTTAAAATACACCTAAATTTATTAATTAACTTTGTTTAAACAAAATAAACTTATTATTTATGATAAATAATAAAAAAAAATTTTCTAGAATTACAGAAGTTGTCATTATCTCTAGTCGTTAATGAAATGGTATCCCAAGAATATATGAACCCTAAACCCTAACCCCTAAATCCTAAACCCTAAACCTTAACCCCTAACCCCTAAATCCTATACCCTAAACCATAAACCCCTAAATTCTAAACCCTAAAACCCTATACTCTAAACCCTAGACCCTATACCCTAACCCCTAACCTAAAACCCTATACCCAAAACTCAAAACTGAATTCCTTTATTTGTAACCTAACTTAAAGGTCATAAACAAAATGCATGGTTAAGATCTACACCATAAGCACAAATTAAAATGTAGAAAACATAATTAAAATCAGAATGACAAAACAGTCAGGAGAAATATGGTGATAAATTTTAATTTTAAAAATAAAACCCATAAGGCATGTTAAATAATTTGAATTGGGTGTAATTCAAATAAAATATATGAATGAGTTTATCTTAAAAGAGGCTCAATTTTTTGGGTTTTTTTTTTCTAATTTCCTCTTATTTTTATTAGTTTGTTTGGTTTTATTTTAATTAGTTTGTTTTGGACTTTATTTTATTTTAATCCATGAGTTTTTAGGTTTTGTTGTTAGTAGCCATAGGGTTCTTTGCTTCTATATAAGGAGCCTCTATCAGTTGTATTTGATAAACTTGATTTTATAAAAATTCTTTAAGTTTATCTCAACTTTTCTGATGGATTTCAGTTGTTCTCATAGATTCGAGACCAAAACAGATTGGTGGATTCCAATCAACATATCTCTTTATATTCCGTTGCATCGCAGCTGACCAACAGGATCTCCAGAACCTAATCACCATTTCTGATGGCTAATTTCCTGAGGTTTGTACTAGGAGTTTTACATTCTGATTTTCTCAACTATCTCCATATAGTCTGCTCTGCACTTTAATTCATTTTCCTTATACCCTGTCATGTTTATTTTTAAGGTTGCCAGAGCAAGAAAGGAGGTTCAATTGGCAAATGAGAAATTGAATTCTCTCATTGGGTTATACCGCAAACAGCTTGGTATGCGCAAGTTGGAATTCATATGTCTGGAACAACACACTTGATAGAGGTAGTTAGTTGAGTTTCTGGTAGTTCAAAAATTAATTTAAAATGCCTCAATTTAAATCATCTATTTGTTATTGCTAATTTATTAAAAAAATTACCATAACACAGGGTAAGAGGCTAGTATTTATTAATTGATGTGGTGTGTCCTTTGTGCATAATGCTTTCAAGTTAATAATAATGTGAGAAAAATACTTGCATCAATACATGTATTGACGCGTGCATGCATACTCTTCTTTATTTACATACTTCTAACAATGTAAATTATAATCTTAGTCGTTCTTAAAGTTTAATTAACCAATCAAGATCATCTCGGTAAAAAATTAATTTAAAAAAAAAATCGTTTGTTCAACCAAATGTATCAATCAAATGGACGGCAGTTCATGAAGCTGCTAATTTTCAGATTAGTTCTATTGTACCAGCATCATTGGCAAAACTGCATGTATTGGATGTCTTCTACACTCGAATGGGTGCTTCTGACAGTATCCAACAAGGGAGAAACACCTTTCTTGAAGAACTTAGCGAGGCATCACAGATACTCCACAATTGTACAGCGCGCTCACTGGTTATCATTGATGAGCTTGGGAGAGGCACCGGCACACATGATGGTGCGGCTATTGCTTACGCTACACTACATCATTTGCTACAGTAAAAAAGATGCATGGTCCTCTTTGTGCCGCACTATCCAAAAATTGCTTCTATCAGAACTGAATTCCCACGCTCAGTGGGGGCTTACCATGTTTCTTACCTGACTTCAGAACGAGATAAAGGAACAGTGGACATGACATCTGAAAATGAAGATGTCACGTACTTGTATAAACTTGTGTCTGTTGTTTCAGAGAGGATGTTTAGGTTTCAAGGTTGCAGAGCTTGCTCATGTATCCGTCTCTCTCTCTCTTTCTGGTGATGGATAATACTACATCACTTGATTCTGTGGTTTAAGTTAGGTACTCTTTGTCGTGCAGCTACCTTCCTCTTGCATCAGTCTAGCCACTTTCATGGCTGATAGGTTGGAGGCAGTAGTAAGAAGGCGAGAAATTGATAGATATGGCAACAGGAGTTCACTAAAATCACTGACAATAGATCAAAACGAAGAAGTGGAAGAGGAAATGCTGGGAACTACTTATAGCGCTCATCCAGGGGAGAATAAGATCAAAGAGGATATATATGGCTGTGAATACAACAAATTCTTTCTAAATCTGAAAACTGAAGTACTCAAATATAACGATATTGAGAGAATAAACTTTCTAACATCTTATTTTATCTCACAATGGAAGTTTATATAGGGGTTTACAAGGAATATAAAAGGTAACTACTAACTATAGAATAACATAAGTTAATCTGTAACATAACTACAATATATTTACATTATATTCTGACTCACGCTAACACTTCATTCCTTAAGTTGGCGCATATATATATCAATCTTACCCAACTTGCCTAGTGAGTCGTAAAGTGTCTTCTTAAAAACCCCTTTAGTGAGTATCTGCAAGCTGATCTTCAATTGAAACAAAGGAAAACACTACCAGAATAAGTATCATAGCCGACGAAAAAAAAATTAACAGGCCGACGAAATTTTTTTTCGTCGGCTAAAGTCTATTTTAGCCGACGAAAAACTCTTTCGTCGCCTAAGTGAAATTTTCGTCGGCTAAAGTGGACTTTTAGCCGACGAAAAAAACTTTCGTCGCCTAAGTGAAATTTTCGTCGGCTAAAGTGGACTTTTAGCCGACGAAATGTTGTGTCGTCGGCTAAAATAGTTTTTTTCGTCGGCTATAGTTCACAGACTATAGCCGACGAAATTTTAAAACTTTGGCCGACAATATATATAATTTCGTCGGCTAAAATGCTTTATATTTCCAGATCTAGACAGTAGCTGATTTGAAAGAAAAAACGGGAGAAAAAGTTTTGGGGTTGGCGAAATTGTTGGGTGTTGTCGAAATCTGTCCGAAATTAGTTTGTGGCGCTATATATAGGTACGTATATGTATATATCTTGTTTTTGAGTTGATTTAAGAGTTTTATTTTCGTTATGCACATTGATTTTGAGTTTTAATTAGAGTTGATTATATTGTGTTTTGAGTGTGATTGAGTTGATCGATTTGGGTTTGATAATATATATGAAGTTGTTGTTATATATATATATTAATTTAATTATATTAATTAGTAATTATTATATATATGCATGTATATATATATTAATTGTACGTTAACTGCAGATATAATATAAATTGAATGATTCGTAAATTTAATTAATTAGCGTTTATACATATATATTATGTTATTTTCTGAGGATATGGATAAGAGTTGGATTTCGCTTCCAAAATGGGACAAAAGATATGCTAAAGGAGTTGTTAATTTTATTGAATATGTGATCAATAATGCTAAAGGGAATACAATTTTCTATTGTCCGTGCACTAAATGTCAGTGTCGCAGCGATATGTATCAATTTCCAATTGACAAGGTTTGGCAGCACCTTCAAAGTAATGGGTTTTGGGAGAAGTACACATGTTGGATATATCACGGTGAAACATCATCAAGGGGTCCGCATGATCATGGACAATTTTCTGAGACGGGCAGTACATCCAACGATCCAACAACGGCCTTCATCAACGATATGTTTTCTTATGAGAGGGGTGTATGCTTTGAAGGACCGTATATGTCTGACCCGGTGCAGCCCTTCCCTAGAGTTGTCAACACTGCTGGTATTGACAGGTACAACAAACTACTTGCTAAAATGTTAATTAATTTTTTTTCCCATCAAATTAGGCGAGGGTGAGGCAGGCTAGTGACGAGGTGATGGCTGCTATAGTCAGGGAGACATGGCCTGACACGCAAGAGGAAGACATGTCCGAAGCCATGTCCCGGATCGACAGTTCGGATCTCAGCGTTGGGGCCAGGATCATGGGCACAGCATTCCCACCGCGAGGAAATAACTTCTATTGTCGGGGTCTGGGAAAGAAGGGCGAGGGGGTACTGAAAACCACTCCTGGGTTTCAGAAAAAAAGAGCCTCGACCAGCAGCAGAACGACTCAGCTTGAGGCGGAAGTTCAGATGTTACGGGAACAGCAAGCCGCCCAAGCAGCATATACTGCCGAGAGAGAGGCCGCCCAAGCAGCATATACTGCCGCTCTACAGGAGTACAATGTAGCAGTCTATGCCGCCCAGCAGACACAGCAGCAGCAGATGTTCCAGTACATGCAAGATTTGATGGCTGCACAGCAGCAGGGACTTCCGCTTCCGCCCATGCCCACGCCTATTGTCTTACCTCAGCCGCCGCAACCTCCCCAACAACCTCATCCTGGAGCAGATATTGATTTAGACGATATCGACTTCATTTAGTTTTTTAAGTTTATGAACAATTATTTATTTAGTTTTTTAGGTTTATGAACAAATATTAATTTACTTTTTAGGTTTATGAACAATTTATGAATTGAAAATTTAATGCAAAATGTTTATGTTACTTTAGATAGTGTGTTGTTGTTGGTTATGAAATTGTTTCTGTAATTTGCAGCTTGCTTGGATGGTAATGTATAAATTTTGTTTGGGTTTCTAGTATAAAAAGTACTATAGCCGACGAAATTTATCATATTTCGTCGCCTATGCTAGTTTTTTTTTTCTAACAACCTTTAGCCGACAAAATTTGCCATATTTCGTCGGCTAAAAGTATCATAGCCGACGAAATTGTGCAAATTTCGTCGGCTATTCTCTATTTAATTTTTAATTTTTAAAAACTTTAGCCGACGAAATATTAATATATCGTCGGCTAAGTGTTGGATTATAGCCGACGAATTTTTAATATTATTTCGTCGGCTAAGTGTTGGATTATAGCCGACGAATTTTTTATATGATTTCGTCGGCTAAGTTTTGGATTATAGCCGACGAATTTTTTATATTATTTCGTCGGCTAAGTGTTGGAGTATAGCCGACGACGGACTTTATTTCGTCGGCTATAAGTATAGCCGACGACGTGTCGTCGGCTAAGGTTATAGCCGACGAAAATAGTGAACAGGCCGACGAAAAAATTTCGTCGGCTAAAGTGCTTATCCTGGTAGTGAAAACTAATAATTTTGGCATCTAGCTTTTCTTTTATGAAGTGTCGATCAACTCCCACGTGTGTAGTACGGTCATGTTGAACTGAATTTTGTGATATATCAATTGCAGTTTTGTTGTCACAATACAACTGAATCACGCAACAAATTCCTTAGCCATAACAATTCACACACTCCATGAGCCATACCTATGTACTCACAACATTGGATCATGCCACAACATTCTGTTTTACTCTTTCATGTAACCAAATTACCCCCCCACAAAGGTGAAGTAACTTAATGTCAACCTTCTGTCTGTAATGTTTCCAGCCTAATCTGGATCCGTGAAGCCACAAACATCGAGAATGTTGTTGTGTTTAAAAAATATTACTCCTCTTTCTAGAGCTGACTTCAAGTAACTTAAAATTCTCACAACAGCATCCATGTGACTCTCGCTCGGGTTATGCATGAACTGACTGGCAACACTCACTGCATATGTAATATGTGGTCTAGTATGAGTTAAGTAAATCAAGCGCCCAACTAACCTCTGATAGCGAGCTCGATCAGTAGGTACCTGGTCTGGATACTCTGTTAGACGATGGTTCTGCTCAATAGGTGTGTCAATAAGTGTGCAATCCAACATACTTGTCTCCGTCAATAGATCCATAATATACTCTCTCTAACACAAGTAGATCCCTCATCTCCCCTTGTTACCTCAATACCTAAGAAGTACTTAAGATCACCTAAGTCATTCATCTCAAACTCTGAGGCCAACTACTTCTGCAACATCTCCATCTCAATTTTATCATTGCCAGTGATTACCATATCGTCAACATAAATAATCAAGGCTGTTAACTTCCCACTTTGATGTTTGAGAAACAAGGTGTGGACTAAATTACTTTGTTTGTAACCAATCTTACACATGAATTGTGAAAAACGCTCAAACTACGCACGAGGTGACTGTTTGAGACCGTACAAAGACTTTCTTAATTTTCACACAAATTCACCTGGAGAACCATCTACATACCCAGGTGGAAGACTTTTGTACACCTCTTCAGCTAACTCTCCGTGCAGGAAAACATTCTTGACATCAAACTGTCAGAGTAGCCAGTTTAAGCTAGCAGCAAAGGAAAGTAAAATCCGAATAGTATTCATTTTGGTAACTGGAGCACATGTCTCATCATAGTCTATTTCATACGTTTGAGTGAATCCCTTTGCAACAAGACGCATTTTTTATCGGTTTACTGACCCATCCGCATTGTGTTTCACGATGAACACCCAATGACAGCTTACAACCTTCTTGTCTTGTGGTGGATGCACAAGTTGCCATGAATCATTCTTCTGCAACGCCTCCATCTCTTCCTCCATTTTGGATCACCCAACGCATCCTGCACTTTGTTAGGTACTGATATAGTGAATCATTCTTCTGCAACGCCTCCATCTTTTCCTCCATTATCTAAGTCATATCGCATACCAAATATAGTGGGTTCTCTAGAAGGCCCCCAAACATCAGAGTGAATTAACTCAAAAGGTAAAATACTTTTATTAGAAAACACTAGGAGAATAAGTAACATGATGGCTCTTGGCCAAGACACAAGTTTCACAACGTAAAATAGACCCATCCACACCAATGAACAAAGTAGGCATGGTTTTTCTTATAAGACTAAAAGATGGATGCCCTAAGCGACGATGCCACAACCAAACTTCACTCAATCTATCAGAATTTGAAGTCAAAGCAACGCGGGACTATGCTCCTGGTTTCTCCCCCGTATATGTCTGATCCAGATGGAACATCCTGCCCCTTAGATACCCCCGACCAATTATCTCCCTGGTGAAAATATTCTAAAAAAACAACATATATAGGATAAAAAGTTACAGAACATTTAGACTCAGTGTTCAACTGTGGGACATATATAAGTGATGTGACAAGTCAAAAACATATATAACATATTATGGTGCTCTAAGGTGCGAGTAACCTGAAAACTGATCATGTTTCTAATACTGAAAATGCTTCACCATTAGTATTAGTAACATGAGAGACTAGTGGAGAAGACAACTTAGTAAAATAAGACTTATCGTAAGTCATATGATCACTAGCACCAGAATCAACAATCCAAGTATCAGAACCAACAAAGTTAGAGACATTTAAAGCCATATCAATTTTACCATGACCAGCTACAGAGGTTGTGAGAGTAGTTCCACCAGTGGTATGATGATCTTGTCCAGTCACTCTATAGAAATATGGTTCTTAAATCAATTGAACTACAACTTCTTTAGCTTTAGGACAAGATCCAGGAATTTTAGGTTTGAGGTGTGGGTTTAACTTAAAACAAGTCTGTCGAACATGCCCGAGCTAGTTGTAGTAAGAGCATTGATGAGGGCGGTAACTGAAGCCAGGTGGAGGGCCTTGTTGATGGAGTGGAATAATATTCTGTTGTTGGAGGGGTGGATTCAGTGGTTTGGCTTTAATGGCTAGACTAGACACTTCAACTCGAGCTTGGTTGAGGCAATCCTGTTGAGACTCATCTTTCTGAATGTATGTAAAAGATGCAGTTAAGCTGGAAGGATCTGACATTCTCAGCAATTCTCATTTCACATTGTTATGTTTTGCATCAAGTCCTCTAAAGAACACGTGAACCCTTTCGAGCTCTTTCTCCTTCTAGTACCAGATAATATCCTCAGGGTTCTTGATCTTGCATGATCGCTTATGATCTATTTCAGCTCATACATTCTTCAGCTCAGTGAAATACATAGATACTGGTTGTCCATTCTGTTGCATTGCAACCACTTTGCACATCAACTCATGAACCTGAATAAAGTCAGACTCATTTGTATAAAGATCTGCTAAAGTCTTCCATATTACCTCAGCAGTTTCACACTCCTCCACTAACTATACCACGTCATCATTCATGGCTTTGAACAAAGTTTCCATCACAGCTCCATCATCATCCTCCTATTTGGCAAATGCATCTTCATCATCTTCACTCAGAGCTTTGGTAGTTCCGGTCACATGTCTCATCATGTGCATGCCCTGAAGATGAAATGACATCAGTTTTTTTCAAGTCCAGTAATTGGTACCGTTGAGTTTGGTACCCCCAAATGAACCACCATCTGAGTTTCGAATAGAAACTTCAACTTTCTGAACTTCGTTGGTCTTGGTAACCAGCTCATTTTGATCTTCCCGCCATTGAAAAGATTAGGGTATGTAGTGGAAGAAACAAAAAACCTTAAGTAATTTGTGTTAGGTGTGCCTCTACTTAGGTAGATTTCCACTAAAGTAAAAATGTACTTGTGTAAAGAGACACTAAAATGGATGTGGTAAGCCGGATCTAGTTTTGGACTCGGGCCCAAACTAGATTGAATGAAGATTTGCGGATGAGCTGGACCGGGTCAACGGGTCAGGTCAGATCTGGACCGGTTCTGATCAGGTCAGAAACGGGTCAGGTCCAGATCAGGTCGGATCTGGACCGGGTCAAGTCTACTGGGTGAAAGGAGCGCCGAAGGGAGCACATAAGGGAACACAACGGAGGGCAGAGGAAGGCATCGAAAGGACTCGCCGGATCGGGGAAACGCAGCGGTGGGTCTGGGCTTTCTGAAAAAGGACTCGCTGGCTGATCTGGGCTTGGGTGGAGGATGGGGTAGCCGGTTCAGGGATTGCAGGCGACCTGGACACAAGCGGCGGCCTGGGCACCGCGGATGGGGCAGCAGGTAGAGGAATGGTAAGATGAATTATGGTCTTCTCTGTTGGTGTTGTTGATGATGGTCTTCTCTGTTGTACGTTTGAATACCAGACACAGACAAAAACAAAACAAACCCGATATAAAGGCCACAAACAACACCACCAAAATATAAAGTCCACAAACAAAACAAAACCCCAACAACAACAGGGTAATCAATCAGATTACTAAGAAAAAGACAGACACAAACACTAATAATAGGGTTCTCTACATTAAATTTTCAAGATCGAAGAATGATAATATAAAATAAAAAGAGACAAAGTCTTTTTCGTATCTTTGCTAGCATACCAACTCAAATATAATGATATTGAGAGGATAAACTTTCTAATATCTTATTCTTCTTACAATGGAGGTTCATATAAAGGTTTACAAGAAATATAAAAGATAACTACTAATTATAAATTCAATTTTATCGATCAGCAACATATATTGGTCATAATAACCAACGGTAACAATAAAAACCAGGTTCTACCGTTCTAGAAACTGTCAGTCAGGCCTCTAGAAACCAGAGCCCCTTTTCGGTAATTTCCTCGTCCTCTTAAAAAAAGGAGAGCTACTGCTCCGTACATTTTTGACAGAGTTGCAGGGCTGAGCCTTCTCTCAACAACCAACCGAAGCAGAAGACTGATAAACACTCCACCAGAACCCGAACGGACAAGTAATCCTTCCTTCTCTCTCTAGAATCCTCCCTTCTTTTTGCTTCTGTGGATTTTCTAGAATTTTTGAGATCGGTAGGTATAGAGAGATCTGATTCTTGTGATTTGCTGAGAATTGGATCCTATTGACTTTGAATTGTTCATGTTCCGATTTCGATGCGGTTTTTTCGAGATCTGGCAGTGTTAGGAATGCGTAGAGGATTAAATTTTGAACCAAGTTGCAGTTCGTATGAGTATGGAGTCGAGCTACTTGTGAATCGCTGTTGTTATAGAGTGTTGAGTTGAGTGAATTGGCATTTTATGATTCGTAACTGTTAATTGTTTATGAGTAGATATTGCGATGGAGTGAGGTTGTATGGTGAAATGGATGACATGGTGTCACCTAAGAGAAGATGGGAGGATCTGGATACGGATATTTTGGTGAAGATATTTCAGTCTTTTGATGTGTTTGAGTTAACTTCCGGGATAGCTCATGTGTGTAGTGGATGGCGCTTGGCGTGCTGTGATCCTCTTCTATGGAAGACGTTGGACTTGTCGATGATGAAATCTAACTTCATTAAAATTCCGTTGGAGCCGTATGTTTATGTGGATGCCTGGTCTGATAAGCTGTTGACTCGTCTCTTAAAGATTTGCATGAGCCTCAGCCGGGGAAACATTACGACCTTGATCTTCCATTTCAATTTGTATGTGAGCGATGATCAGTTGACTTATACTGCTGAAAGGTAATGTTTTTACCCCTCTTTTAGTTTCATCTCACCTCCCTTTGCTATAACTGTGTTCTACCATATTTTCTTGTCGATAGCTATGGATTCATAGTAGTTCTATTGACATGTCAAAGTTGATCTGTGTGTTACTTAATTGCAGGTCCCCAAAGCTGAAACAACTAGTTTTGCCTGCTTGGAACAGAATTAAAAAGACAGGAATCTGCAAGGCCATTTCGTGCTGGAAGGATCTTGAATCCTTGACAATGCCCAGCATAGCGAATCCCCCGTACTTCATTGAAGCCATTGCCAAGAACTGCAAGAACTTCAAACAACTAAAGATCATGGGTCCTTGTGATATCTTCTTTGCTTCAACTCTAGTTTCATATCTTCCTCAGCTGAAGGTTTTAAGCCTCAGGTGCTCAATGCTCCTAAGGGAGGTTCTTATCATGATCTTGGAGGACCTGCCACACCTTGAAGTTCTGAATATATCACATTGTCTTCTTGTCGACGTCACTCCACCACCTGTAACTAAAAGAGCTTTAAGAGAGATTGATCCTTTTATCTTTGAGAAGGCTTCCCGACTACGCAGGATTTTGACGTGCATGCAAGACACCTGCGTGATGTGTCAAAGGACAAAAACCGACGAGGGGCTCTTGAGGTGGTACAAGTATGAAGAAGGGCTGTGGCAAGAGGATGAGGTGAGCTCCCTTGCTCATTGATCAGAGCATGAGAACAGAACTGTAATGTAGTTGTTTAGAAGCTATATCTTGTGTAATCTTTTTGCCTTTCGTGATTGTATTGCTGTATGACACAATAAAACTTTTACTTTCATCGACATATAAGATGCCTGATGGAAAGCTGTTGTACTGAATAATTTCTGCGTTTATATTCTGTTGTATGATCTAAGCACCTTTTCTCTACCTAAAAATGTCCAGTCACGTAATGATGAACCGGGAAGGATTGCGTTGTTTCAGAGTAGATGTGTAGTAAACACCCAAAATAATACTGAATCATGGTAAACCTGAGACGTCAGGGCTTGCGCTGCTTCAGTCTAATGCTGTTTGCGGTACTTGGCGTTTGGTTCTCTGTAACTCTCACCTTCATATTAGTATATTTACACCTCCATTTGTTGACCATGTTTCCATGAAATATTTGAACCTCGTTACTGCCTTGTTCATGTTAATAGAAGATATGAAGAAGCCCTGGATCCTATTCTTGAAGACTATTGAATCTACTTTGGGATGGAAATCCAGGTCTATGTTACTATGTTAGTGATAACCGGTTAGTCTATGCTGCAAGGTCCAACCGTCCAACAAATCAATACGTATGAATAAATTAGGGTGTAGGTTTACGTATTTCTCAAGATTTTTTTTTGTCGAGTTTGATTGTGTACAAATGTGTTTCATATTACAAGTTAATTATTTACGGTGTCAAATAGTTTAACTTTTTCTATATCTTCTTATTTCATGATTTTAGAAAATCCTAAAACAAATCCAATAGTTGAACTTCTTGAGTTGGATCAGTTCTAGAAGGTCTTGATCTTGGCCTTCTCGATAATCAAAGTTTTAGTAGGAAGGTACGGACGTGTTACTAGGCATAAAAACATGTGTTATTGTCCAGTGTTCACAAGAAAAATGTTGGAGTTCACAATAAAACTTGACAAAAGAATCTTGAGAAATATGGAAACCTACACCCTAATTTAAGAGAAAAATCTAGCGCGGTTATTTAAATTCTTGTGAAACGGTTAAAATAATATCCAAACTTATAAAACTACCAATGTGGTACTCAAATTTCATTTTAGCTACCAACAAAAGATCTGCGACCATTTTCTGACACTATTTGCTTCATCACGTGTCTCGTACTAGACTCACCATAAATATTTTTTATCAGTAGATAACCACATCAGCAGTTCCCGAACTCTTCTAGAATGATCAATGTGATACCTATAATGAAAACTCAGGTTTTTTATGCTCAAAGTAACAGGAAAAATGCATTTGCAAGTTATAATTTTAGAGATTTTTAAATAAAATTGGATCTAGGAAAAGTCTGAATGTCATCTAAACTCTAAACCCTCCATGAAAAATCTCTAAACCCTAAACTCTTGAAGAAAATAAGATCTAGGAAAAGTCTAAAAGTCATCTAAACCCTAAACCCTCGAGGAAAATAACCTTATGTATTTCCTAGATCTCATTTCCTTCCAAAATCTCAAAAATTAAATCATACGGATCCATTTTTCTTCCTAGTTTGAATATCGAAAACCTGAGTTTTCATTATGGGTATCATATGAATCATTCCAGAAGAGTTTAAGAATTGCTGATGTGGTTATCTACTGTACTGACATGAAATATTTATGGTGGATCCCACAAGAGACACGTCATGAAACAAACGGCTTCGTGATGAAAAATGCCCTCAGGTTTTTCATTGGTAGCGAAAATAAAGTTTGAGTACCACATTGCTAGTTTTGTAAGTATTGGTATCATTTTGACTGTGTCACAAGAGTTTAGGTACCAACACTGTCAAAAACTCCTAATTTAATAATAAACTTTGTGATCTGAAACACATTTTAACGAAGAAATAAGAGTTCGGCTTACGTGTGGTACTTTCTAAGTGTGAAGGGTGCCTTATTATTTTCTCCATTCGAGCAAAGTTCTCTTTGTTCTAGGGGTGGCCAATAGGGACCGAAAATTAAAAAAAAAACGAACTGGAAACGAACCGAAACCATTTAACCGAACCAGAAGAAAAAACCGGACGGAACCAGATCTATTTGGTCCGGTTTTAGTCCCTTAAAAACCGAATCAGACAGTTCAAAACGGAGTCAACGATCAACTCTAATAGTATAATTTGATTAATAGGTTATAAGCAAGTGTACAACTATATAGAGAAAACAAAATTTTCAAAAATCTTTGTGAAATAGGATGTGTTAGTTATAGTGAAATACAACTACGGTAGAAAATTAACTTTAAACAAACAATGTTTGGGTCCAGATCAAAGCGGTCAACCCTGTTTACGCTTATATTTCTTTATGGGGGTCATATCCTCTAGAGATAAACGTTACAAAATTTTACATGGGTGGTTACATCTCATCTATGTGAGAGTGTAATGTGTGGAAGAGTCAACCAAATTAGATCACTAAGGGGTAAATAATAGTGTTTATGTGTGATAGGTGACATTAAATTAGGGTTGAATGCTCCGATCGAGCCTCGAACTTTACCGAATCAAACTGAATTTTCTACCACACTCATATTCAACTATAATGAACACATCAGACGGTCCAATTTTTATTGAGAATTTTAACCATTGAAATCACAATGTGCCTACTAATGCGGTATAGGTTATATGCAAGTGTACAACTTTGTGAACCAACTACGTACACAAATAAAGCAAAAATTCAAAAAACTTATGAAGTAGGATGTGTTTGTTGTAATGAAATACCGACTATATGGTAGAAAAATCACTTTAAACCGACAATGTTTGGATCCCAATCTAAGCGGTCAATTCTATTTACCATTATTATTTTCTATGGGGAGCCTTATCGTTGAGAGATAAATGTTCCAAAAATTTTATATGAGCGGTTAAGTCTCATCTACGTGAGAGTTTGTTATGTGGAAGGTTCGACCAAACTACATCATATAGAGGTAGATATGAGTGTTTCCGTGTAATAAGTGACGATAAATTAAGATAGCCGCTAAGCAAAGATAACATTGTTTGTAATTTAAAAACCCCAATCCAGAGAGGATGGTAACTTGGCTGCTGGATTAATGAAACCCAGTAACGTTGAAGAGATCTGTGCTTTTTAATGGAAACACTAAATCCCATGGTGTCATCAAACATTCTCTTTGGTCCAACGCTACTCCACTAGGCTGGCTAAAATGCCACCACTCCAAGCCCGCAAAGGTATACACACTATATAAGGGCATATGACTCTACCGAGCTTAAAGTTTTAAATATCTAAAATATTTTTGATATTTTTTTGAAATTTTTATTTTTTACAAGCATCGATATTAATTTTCATATCTTTCTGATATTTTATATTTAGCCTATTTTTAGTCAAATATATAATTTTTATACAAATTTTGGAAAAATTTCCATCGGTATTAGATAATTTCTCGATATATCCATCGAGATATCCATTTTCAGAACCATCAAAATTTCCATGATTATGGAAATTTTAGTCGTTGACCAAGGCTTCCGCGGCATCACTAAACAAAAGGCGATTACTTCAGGAACTTCGTTCGAATTGCAGTGCAGTGCTCACGTTATGTGGGTTTTCATATGCTGGTCAGAGTGTAATCCATACGAAGCCTTACATGTACCACCTGTATCCATGTTTCCGAAGTACTTGCTGCCCAGCTAGGTACCCATTGCGTCTATCGCTTCACTTTGATTACTTCTGACGGTACAAGTTGGTTCATCTCATAATTTTTGTAAAAGGGAAAGAATTTTATGCACCGTTAAAAGACAAAAAAAAAACAGTACACACATCTGACGGTGTGAAGTTGATCAGACGATTCGAATTTGACACGGTGACGATGTACCAAATAATTTTTGCAAAATAATTAACTATATGTAAGGCTACTGTAGATAAGCAACATTCATCCAACCAGGACCTGGCCAGTAGGTGAAAAAAAAAATTTAGTTTACCCTCCTGAATTTTAAGTCTAAAATCAGTCTCATAATTAAACTTTTTATTTAATCAGTTTCATACCTAAACTTTTATCTAAAATCAGTTTCATACCTAAAATTTATTTTTAATTTGGTCCACATCAGCATTTTTGACCAAACATGACGTCATATTTGGTCAAAATTGATGTTATTTTGAAAGTTTAGGTATGAAACTAGGGGTGGGCATATTCGGATTAGATCGGTTTTTGGTCCAAACCGTATCCAATCCGAATTATTCGGATTTGTAAAACTTCTATCCGGAACCAAATTTTAAAATCGGATCAACCGTTATTCGGATCAACCGGAAACCGGATCGGGTTGGATCGGTTTCAGATTTAACCCGAATTTAAAACAATAAGATGAGACATTTTTAAAAAAATTATTATTTTGTCTTTTTTCCATATAAAAATTAAAACGTATATAGTTCTAGGTTTTTATCTCAATTATTATTTTTTCACGAATTTACAGTAATGCTTAAATTATATGTCAAAGTATATATATATTTTTAATAGTATACTTGTTCAAGAATGTGAGTTATATAGTGTGTATATAAATACGTATAATTTGATAAATAAATTTTGTCTTCTTAAGGTAACACATAATAAAAAATATATTGACTAATAATAAAGTAACACGTATTAAAAAAAATATAACACCAAATATAAAATATTCGGTTAATTCAGACCGGTTTTTAGGCTAAACCGGAACCAATCCGATTCAAACCGGTTCGGACCGGTTTATGTTATTTTTTGACCCGTTTTAATCGGTTCGGTTATCCGGCCCGGTTTTTCGGATGGTTTTTTCGGTTTTCGGTTGAAAACCGGATATTTGCCCACCCCTATATGAAACTGATTAAAAAATAGTTATGAAACTGATTTTAGACCTAAAATTTAGGAGTGTAAACTGAAATTTACTCAAAAGAAAACTAGGTTTAGTGGTTTACACTTTACAGTATAAGCAATGGAAAGATAATGAAAATCCAACTTACTAAAATGACATTAATTGTCAAATACAGGCACAACTTGTATAAACTTTTCGGATACCAAACTGACAGTAGTTGAGGTAGCCGAAAAACAGAAAAAAAAAAAGAACAAAAACAACAACCGTCACACACAGGCCAAGGTCTCCATATATTGATGATTAGACTGGCCAAACCGTTGAAAAGAAATATCATCAACACCGGCCTGGGGTGTCAAGTCAATCGATTTGAAGGTGTGACTCTTAAGATTGTAAGAGAAGACACTTCCAGGAGCATGCACCAACATAGATGAACCTTCCTCTTCATTTCCCCCTTTATCAAGAAAGAGAACAACAAATCCCTGAACACATGGGTAAGCAGCGCATAAAGGATCAAGATCCACATTGTACTTGACAAACCACCCAGAGTAGTCTCTTCCCATCTCCAACACTTCAAATTTAGTAGTCCAAGGCCAATAAATATCAATGAGATGCAAATGGCCGTCAGTAGACTCCTCAAAATATCTATGCTGCCTAGTTTCCCAGTTCTTGTCCTCAGAATAAGGAAAACCATCAACAAATCCAACACGCTCTTCTTCTATGTGATAGTATGCCATCTCACAATCACTGCCCACCCAATGAACTGCGCCATTGCAGTAGACGCCACTTTTGTAGGAAACTTGACCTTGAGTCTTGAAAGAAGAACTGAGAAGCCTCCAACTTTTAGTCTCAGACGAATATATCTCTATGTGATGGTAGCTGCACCAGTCAGTAGAACTTGAATCAGCAACGTTCCAAAGGAAGACCACCTTGTAATGGGGCGATTTGGAAGGGTCAAAAGCCAAAGCATAGCCGAAGATTCGGGGTCGAGTAGTAGTGGCGGCAGCGGCAGCTGGAGGAACAAGTTTGGTGAACTTGTTGGTTGTGGGATTGAGAACATAATGATAACTGGGTGTAGTAACTCGTAGCACATCGGAGTCGTGAATAATAGAGTTCAATACAATTTTAGGATAACACAAGAAGAGGCCTTTGCAGGACTGGATAATCTTAATGTTGTCATGACATAGGTTCGCACTGAAATTGAGAGGGTTGCAGCTGGGTGAACCAGACCCTGTACTAGTAGTTCGATCATGATCAAAATCGAGAGGGATAAAACCAAGGGTTCTGGATAGGTTACCAAAGATGGCGGAGGAGGAAGGGTTCGGGTTCCGAAGGGTGTGAAGGTGACAGAACTTGGGGTCAGAGATAAAAGAGAGCCAATGCTTGGAGACGCATTTGAAGCGGAGAAGAATTCGAGCTGGAACACGGACAAGGATTTCCAAAAATATATCCTCATAGTCCCATATGGTTTCTGGTTTGCTGCTGCTGCTGCTGCTGCAGCGTTTTAGTCTCTTCACCATACTAATTTCTCTGTCAAAGGCTCAATATTTGTTTTTGATTCCACGAGGGAATGGAGCTGGACTAAGCTTTATATAACTTAAACTCTCCTATTTAACATAGGACAGCAAAATCCCAACCCTAATAGAAAACAAAAACCGAGTGAAATGAGATATAATTAGAATGGTGAAATACGTCTACGGTTGAAAAATCACGTAATTCTGGTAAAGTCTCGGTACCGATAGTTGCAATCAATACAATTTAGGGGTTTGACTTACGAGATTGACCGTCTAGATAAAATCATTAAATTTATTGGATAAAGTTGAATTTTTTACCAGAGATATATTTCAACATATTGATGAAATCTGACGGTCGTATTTTTGTTTGTGAATTTTGATAACCGGAATCACAACATGCCTACTATTTACCATTATTTATCTATATAGGGAGTCCTATCATCGAGGAGTAAATGTCTCAAAATTTTTAGATGGACAGTTGCGTCTCATTATGGTGAGTGTTTGTTGTGTTGAAGGTTCGACCAAAATACCTCATATATGTGTAGATATGAGTATTTTCGTGTGTTAAGTGTTTAGAAAAACTTCATTTTGAAGCCTTAAACGAACTCGGATGACCAAAAAATCCTATATATCATGGCATTAGCCATGAGTTTGACTCGTAGGGCCGTTCTGCTTCCAGATTGGTATCACAATAGTCAATCGGACACCGAAATATCCGTAGTGCAATTTTGTAACTAAAAGTTACTTTAGCCGACGAAATACCCTAATTTCGTCGGCTAAACTTTTCAAATTTCGTCGGCTAAAGTTCACATACTATGGCCGACGAAAAAATCACTTTAGCCGACGAAAATTTTTTTTGTCAACTAAAATTTAACTTAGCCGACGAAATTTTTTTTCGTTGGCTAAAGTTTTCGTCGGCCTGTTTTTAGATATTTCGTCGGCTAAAGTCTTTTTTCTGGTAGTGAGAACATATTAAACTGAGAAAAGTCAATCTGATAATTTAGTGGGACATATGAATTTAACAAAGATCTTCACATTAATTGAATCAGATGTAATAATAAGGTATGCATTATGGTTGATTGACTTGATTCCAATCTAAAATAATCAAACAACCTCATAGGGTATGTATGCAGATAATCTCATGAGACAATGATGATTGCTTCCAATTATTGAAAGTTCATAACATATAAAACTGCACCTAACATTGTTTCTATATATATGAGAAACATAAAAAGCGGGTACCCCTTGTTCTTCTGAATCTAGTTTCTCTGTCGCTCTTTCTTTGTTGATAGCTTTGAAGCAAAAAGGCTATTGCATATTTACAGATAATTAAGTACAATGACGACTAGCAGAAAATGATGGGTTTATGAAGTGGTTATTGGCTGAAGAGACGAGGTTGCCCTTAAAAAATAAATAGTTTAACAGGGTTTTGATGGAGGATATCAATGTTGCGTCGATTCTCATTGTTAAGACACCATTATTATAATTTTAAAAATTAAATCAATAAACTCTAGTGGAGGTAGCATTTGTAAAATTTCCTCATGAAAAAATTTATACATCTTTATTATAACCAAAAGCTAGCCGGTAACACAAAAATCAAAATCTAATTCGAATCAATGACCTCAATTTTTCACCGCAGTAAAAATCAAATTTCCCTACTAAAATATAACTAGCAGTACCAATTTGGCCAAACGTTGATCACTCTCTCTCTTGTTTCTCTCTCTAGAAAAAATGGCTCTGCAACTCTGGGAGACACTGAAGGAGGCGATCGTGGTATACACGGGCCTATCTCCGGAGACGTTCTTCACATTCCTGGCTCTTCTCGTCGCCGCTTACCATGTCCTCTCCGGGCTCTTTGGGCCGTCGGAGACCCACCACCAGCCCAGAAACTTGGAGGAGATGCAGCCTCTGCCGCCGCCGGTGCAGCTCGGCGAGGTCACCTTGGAGGAGCTCAAGAAATACGATGGGTCTGATCCCAAGAAGCCTCTGCTTATGGCCATCAAGGGTCAGATCTATGACGTGTCTCAGAGCAGGTAGCTTATTGAGATTTCATTTTAGGATTTAGGGTTTTAGTAACTAGGAGTTTTGATTGTTGCGGTTGTTTGTTTTGTGAAGTAGTCAACTGGGTTTCTGTTTTGGTGTTGTTTTGTTATTGTGGTGGTTTTAAAGTTGGAGAATTTATCATTTCTGGGTACTGTGATTGTTGAATTGGAATATGATAAGGACTTGGAGGTGGAAATTGTTTTGATTTGGGGATTGCTGAGTTTGCGATTTTCGATTTGGGTTTAGTGATTACTGATGACTATGTATGTGGTTTAAGTAGCTGATGTTGCATGTTGAGTCTGATAGTTGTGATTGGCAAGGTGGTTACTTTTCATTTATTGCAATCGATAAGAAAGTTTTTCTACCTAGCTCGTCTGTGTTGGAGGTTTTGAAGTTGGTGAAGTTTGTGAAATGTTTGGACTTTGTTCTTATGCAGCTTTGTTTGTAGATGTTGATAAGTCCATGTTATCAGTTCAAGTTGGTTTCAAGGTAGTGTGTATTGGGTCACAGTATCACAGATTTCTTTTAGCAGTGATACTGAAGTGTGAAATGATTTTAGGATGTTGATCGGTGTTCTTGGATCAAACTTTGTTTTGAATTGTCAAATGATATTGGGGTTTATCAGCTTATCAAAGTTTATTTTAAAGTGTGAAGTTATTTGAGATTTTTCAGCTTAAGATCTTTTCTATTTAGTTTTCCACACGTTTTCTTCAGTGTCGTTCAGTAACTTGGGATTAGTAGAGGTACTTATTCTTGCTTAGCTATCTGTATATTTATAAGAGGTGGTATACGGCCAATAAGTAGTTTGTTGACTACTAGTACCTGTCATATGCTGTCTTAAATAGATTTCCTTTTCATGTCACTCTTTAACAAGGTTCTAATCTGCTCACTTGTGGACCGCTTTTGCAGGATGTTTTATGGACTTGGAGGTCCTTATGCTCTATTTGCAGGAAAAGACGCTAGCAGGGCTCTTGCAAAAATGTCTTTTGAAGACAAAGATCTCACTGGTGATACCACTGGTCTTGTTCCTTTTGAGCTTGAGGCCTTGCAAGATTGGGAATATAAGTTCATGAGTAAGTATGTCAAGGTTGGTACCATTAAGAATGCAGTTCCAGAAACTCAGGGTGAATCCACTAGTGAAGCCCCTAAAGCTGAAGATTTTCCGTCAGAAAGCCCAGCTGTTAAATCTGAGGAAACCTCCTCATCTGCTGCTGATGCTAAGGAAGAGTAGTCTGTAGAGGGGGGAAACCATTTCCTGCAGTACAATCTCTTTCTCATATGCTCATGCTTAGCCTAGGGTACTCAAGTTATAAGACTGTTGGATGTTGAATTATTGATATAAATAATTCAACAATGATCCTTTTGTGCGTCAGAGGTGCCACTTTCTTACCTTAATATCTATAGAGCATTCTATGCTGTTAAGAAGTGTTACTTGCAGAACAGCCTTTTGGGCACAAATCTCAGCTATTATTTTCATATTCAGGTAGGCTCGTCTCTCCTTAGGCTGCAGTTTCTGTTCATAACCATTTGCGGGCAAGACACGGTTCACTCATCTGCTAAAAACTAACGAACCATGGCCATACTAGCCTTTTGGCAAACATAAAATCTCATTCTATGCTTCCTGTCTTCTCTTCCTAACGATCTCAGTAGAACATGTCCTATATCAACAATCAAATGTGTCCGTAGGCAATGCGGCACCACAATAATTCAAAGATTTTAGGTCTCGCTTGGTTCATGGAAAGGAAATTCCTCTCTCATAGGAACGAAAAGTGTATGGGAATGAAAAATTTTTTAAGAAATTTTCATTCTAATGTTTGGTAAAACAAGAAAAGTCATCGGGAATGTTGTTAAAAAATATAATAAAATATTATGAGATGAGTAATAAATGCTGAGAAAGAGGGAAGAAAAATCTTTCATTTCCTCCTGCTTTCCCAAACGTAGGAAAGGAATGTGGGGGTGTAAAAATTCAAGTTTGGGCCTCCACCCATTAAACCAAGTCAATGATCAAAGCCCAAGATTACAACAAGTAGATAAGAAGAGGAGAATGTGAAACAGATAAAGAACATGTTCTTTCCACTACTCCCACTACATCGTGAAGTGATGACCACGGAATGAGGGCTCTATAAATTCGCACACTCATGAAGGGAATGGGGAAGAGGAAAAGGAGAAGGATTACGGGTAACAACAATAACATGTATCGAACCAATTTCTTATATTGTACCTGCTTGAATCTATTCTTACTTGAGCGTCGGAGCGTGTTTTTGTTTTCCAGATAGCTTCTCCCCATGATCGATTATTGATGGATGCGTCCAAGGCTTCTCGAGGATGTAAGGAGTGAAATTCTTGTTGGGAAACCTCCCTCCTGAATTTTTATGATCCAACAAGGAACAACTTTCCTTTCCTGATGCATACTTTTTGCGAAACAAACAAGGCCTTAGTGTTCCCTTATAGAGAGATGATTTTCTAAGATTGAAACTCTAGCGCCTTGACCAGTTGACCTGTTATGGAGTTTTTCATCCTCGACCAAAATCTGCCCATTAATCTGCAAGAACGATAAGCATCCTATGAGAAGCACTTCGATGATACATTGGATTCTTTAACATGCTTCATATTCTTTGGAAATACAACATCAAAATCCCATTTGTACTAGGATTTGAGGGTCTTCCCTTTCTGGTGTAAAGGGTTTGAGGGATTTGTTTCGCTTACCAGCCTTTAAAGTCCTGAAGCCTATCCGTTGCCAAAAAAAAGTCTTGAAGCATATCCTTGAGATACTTGAAAAGCAAATATACCACTCTATAGATTTCTTGCATGATGGTCACCCAGGAGAAGAACCGAAAATCTTAGCAAGAATTTTCATTTTCATTCTCAAATCTTCAATCTGTTCATAACTGGACAAGGAGGCCAAGGACGTGTTTATTTAAAATTGGCTCATCGACATATCTTTTCAGTCCCAACTGTGCATATTAATGCCTTGGTCAGTTGGTCCTGTAAGCTACTGCATTGTTCTTATTAGTATTGATAACTCCCTTGAACTTTTGCATATATGGTACTCTTCATCATAGTACATTCCTGTCCAACCATGCCTAGTCTAAAGAGGTATGTAATGCATTAGACTGATTAGAGTTACCTAATCCGCGGTTCATCATCCGATGTGCAATCTGGAGCGTGTGCTGCTAAACGCGGTGTACTAATACTAACATCAAAATATCATACTATCTGGACTGTAGATCAGATGCTGCATCTTACCAAACGCTGCTTATATCTCAGTATCATTGTGTACTATACCTTCCTATATCAGCTTATCTCATCAACTGCTTGTCATGTTGTTATAACTTATAACGTTGGTCCTTTATGATATAAGTGATATGGATTACTTAATATCTCGTTTTGCATTTTCAATGACTAACAATGACTAGAAAGGAAGAAGTCCCTCAATCAAGCACTGAAACAAGAACAAAGAAAATGGCATTTAAGCATTGTGAGACATTGATTGATAATGCATTTTGGATTTTTCTCACCACAGGGTTTGCTTACTCCAAAAGAAGTTAAAATTGAAAAGACTACAAAAGGGTTGGCTTTCAAAGCTTCTATTCCTTCCCTTATAAATAATCCTCTAAGCTCAAACCTGCTAACAGATAAACAACTTCTTGTACTTCAACTTCTATTTTGAGCCATGAGTATTCCTAAACTCTCTCTCTGTATGTTCATTGTTGTCATTCTAGCTTTACTTCATGTTTCTGGTTGCCTGCGGCACATCACTGGGTGCTCTACTAGCAGTGAACAAGTTCAAGAAATGAATTCCAAACCGATAGCAAGAGCCGGGGCTTCTACTAAATTTAGGCCTCAGGGTGCTGGTTCTCATTCTGCAAGATCTCGATATAAGAAGAAAAACCAAGTAAGCGTTGTTGCTCATAAAGCTGTCCCTACTGGACCAAACCCTCTTCACAATTAAGTGGATTTACAGGAATTGTGTTTTCATAGTAAGTGTGCAATGTGATGTTTGTTTTCAGTTCATGGAACATCAGGATGATCAGATACATACAGATTAGTAGAGTACTTGAAATTTGATATATAGATATATACTAATGTGATGTGTTGGTTTCAGTTCATGGAATAAGACTAATTGAAACTTGATATATACTGGTTTGAGTTTTACTTTCTGGAATGCACTAGTGATTTTTTTCTTCATGAACAGTTCATGTAATTTTATTTTGATCAAGTGCTCATGTATGGTGTTGGAGATACAATTACCAAAGTCAGTTATGTAAGTTTCGGCATTCTATTAAATTTTTCATTGTGAGAATCACTTCCTATTCTAAAAGCCATTTAGAATTGCTCATGTCTACACTTGCTTGCCTCCACTTCATCAGTGGTCATTCATTCATCAACCACACATCTCTCACATTGATATCTTAGGAATTTGAACATGACAATTTGGGGCGATGCATGTACTTTTAACCATGCAATTCCCTTCTATAAGTTGTCATCAAGAATGCGCCCAATCATCAATACCATGAATTCATGCCATATAAAATCTCTCCACAAAGGAGTGATACATGTACTAAACCTTACAAATGGTCTGACCAAACAAATATTGCAACAGAATTGAAGGAATGAATGGGTAAGTAAGCAAGTAGTAGTTTTCTTCAGGCAACTCACACATACAGTCAGTATTCTGAAAGTACTGATCACTCTGATCAAATTCACCTTTTAAATAAACAAGATGGAATTAAAGATCAAGAGCATAGTGACTTGGCTTATGTACTTGTTCCAAAGAATAAAGAACTTTAGCTGAATAAGAAAAGTTGCATTTCTCTGATACTGATGTGGTTTTCTAGCCTAATTAGTGGAGAAGCTCAACATTAGTTAGCTAATTGTGTAAGTGACACATTCAGTGTAATTTGCAAATTAATGCCTTGATCTCTTCTCTTGGCTGCTACTGCAATTTTATTTTGATTCTTGATTCTCTCATGTAGTACTCGGTAACCGATCAGACTAGTCTAAGAACTATGTGATGCATATAGTTACCTAATCTGCAGGTTTTATCATCTGAATCTGGATTCTTTGACCCCAAACGCGTGTGTTCACAAAGAAAGATATGATAGAACAAATGATATACTCCTGATATTCACCAAATGGTCCTGAAGTCCTGATTCCTCAGCATCATGCCATTCATGCACTCCTATACCATCATAATCAGCTTCTTCCATAAATTGCTTGGCTTGTTGTTTAAATGTTGTCCTATCTGATATGGATTATATTTTCTATCTGGTAATAATTTAATTATGTTTTGTATTTTAAATTAGCCCTATAGCAATGATTAGAAAATGAGCGCATGTACAGGCATTCTGATATGATTGATTGAATGTGCATTTTTTATCTTTCTCCCAAGAGGAGTTACCTATACTCCAAAAGAATTAAAAATTGAAAAGACAATACAGAAGGGTATGTAGCTTCTAATCCTTCCCTTATATATAAACCTCTAGAGTTCACTCCTGGTAATATACATACAAACAGCTCCTTTTACATAAACTTCTATCTACCAAAGTTTTTGAGCCATGAGAATTTCTAAACTATCTCCTGTCTTTATGTGCGTTCTTGTCATTCTAGCTCTAGTTAATGTTTCTAGTAGCCGGAGGCACATTAGCTGGTGTTGTACTAGCAGTGAAGAAGTTCAAGAAATGGAACCTAAAGTGAGAGCAAGAGCCAGGTTTTCTTTTGAATTTAGGCGTCTTAGTGCTGGCTTACAATCTGCAGGGTTTCTATATAAGAAGATGAATCAGACAAGTGTTGTTGCTCATCCAACTGTCCCTGGCGGACCAAATCCTCTTCACAAATAAGTTGATTTTTAAGGAAACAAATTTTCTGCTGTCTAATCAACTTTGAAGGCTGAGAAATGGAGTTGGTTCATGATGTTAACACAGGGAAAAGGTCAAGATTGAGCATGCTATACTGACGATCACGAAGAAACTGTCTCCACTTTGTTCTTCTGATGAACCAATTAGTGATGCTGTATGCTATAGAATCATACTGTGAATTAAAGATGTAAAATAGTTGATACCTTTTTAGAGTGTCTGATCTGTTTCTATTATATAACTGTTGGTTTTTAGGCTTTAGGCCTGGAATTTGGTGATTGAGCTTCTCTTTTGTGTATATTTTGATCTTGAACCATTGGTACTAAACGCAGAACGCCTCCGGTGAATCACTATAATACCCAATTTTGGGATGAACATTTGGTTCTGTTAGAAGAAGATAGAATTAATCTCAAAGCTACAGATTCATTGCCAATTTTAGCAAGAATTTTCTATGATGAATGTGATAGACCTAGCGGAGACTTTAGCTCCAGTACATCTTTCAAGATGAATACCAAACATAGTCGTACGACTATTAGCTTCAATTGTTTTCCTCCTTTTCCTTTCTTGGTCAAGATTCCAAACTACAGTGTAAGCTAGCCTGCCTCATCATTTTAAATTGGTATGACCTCTGGACTGTGCTTAGTCAGCTGCAGAATTAGTTGAATATATTCATACACATCTCAGAAATACGCAATAGGTCAAATTGATCTCACACATTCATGCATTTCCATGTTAGAATACTAGAGCAGCATGCTTGCTGACAACCAGGCATGAATTTGGCTGTAATCATAAAAATTAAGAGAAAAAGAAACTCAGTTTGTTGTTAACTGTATGAGCTGTGAGCCTGTGAGTATGCAAGTTCGGATTCAAGAAACTGAAGCCTCTCAAAGAGTCAACCTTTTGCTTAATTAGTCCAAAAATGATGCAGATCAAAGCCCTATAATTCAATGCGCTAATGTAGATGAGAGCTAACTACACATGCAGGCCAGCTTATTTGCAAGAAAACGACTTCTTACAAACCCCGAAGTCAACTCAGTTTTGCCATTTTGATCAAATCGACGTGTGATCGATGAATAAATACATATACATAATACATGTACACTGTAGGAAGCCTGCAGCTCACTCCATTATTTATACCGCTAAACTTGCAATCAGACAGACAAAAGCCAGCATTCTTTGATTTTTAATCTCATTTGAGTTTGATCTCTGCCACACTTACAATGATGAAGCCTCAAATGTGCTTAATCTCAACTCTTATTGTTGACATTGTCTTCCTGGCTATAATTCAAAGCTCTCATTGTCGAGCAATTAGTACTTCTACTGCTACATCTCAAGCTTCCAATACAGAAGGTATGCTCCAATCGTCCTAAGCGCCATGGAGTCCATGAGAAGGAACAAGATCAACTTGATTCACGCCGAAAGGTCCCTGCAGGTCCCCATCCGCTTCACAATTAACTTGATGAAGTCTGAAAGTTCCAATGTAGTGTTTTCAGTTCATTTCAGATCATAAATATAGTACTTGAAACTTGGTATGTATACACACTACTTTGTGAAAATGCACTATTGAAATTTTGTTTCTTTGTATACCATACATACATGTATAATAGTATAATACAGTGTTGGAGATTTCCAAGTTTTGTTTTTTCCTGAATCAAGTTTTGTTTTTGCCTGAATCAATCGCATAAGTTTTGGACTTTTGGCATTCTATGAAAATCCCCAATCTAAACCAAAAAGTGAAATCCTCCCAAGTTCTCTAAATACTGAAGAGTTAAAGGTAGTGAAATATAAATACTGATGAGTTCAAGGGTGCTTTAGCAAACTCCATACATTTGAGAGACGTGTCTTTATGTGATTGGTTGTGTTAGATCAAACTCCAGACACTTGAACCACAGTGGAGTGCAGAATCCCACGCTCCCAGTTCAGCTACTCCCTTTAACATGAGCCTCATATCACTGTCCCTGAGGTTAAATCAGTACATTCAGCAAAGATCTGAGGGTAATTTCGTACCAAAAGTACAACATGATCAAGCAGTGTTTGGAACTTGAACAACATGGTATAATAACCCAAGAACATCGGGGCTTTAAAACCAGTTACAGAAAACACGTGGGTCACAAACGACTTTAGAGTCCCTAGTTCTCTGCACTCGAGCTTCTTTTACTCACAGGACCGCAAAGACACTTGAGTCTCATATTCCGGCGGCTGTCGGTCGGAAAACTCGGTCTCCGGTGACATGAGGGAGCGGAAATCGGAGGACCCAGCTGGGTTGGCTGTGGAGGGCAAAGCTAGAAATGATGAGGTACATAACTAAAGCTTCTACCTTGTTCAATGTTATCAAGTTCAAAGTGAGTTTTAGGGTCTTAGGCTTATAGGGTTTGCAATTTTCAGGGTGGTTAAGTAGGTTTTTCAGTTGAAAGATCAAGTCTTATAGCTTTTTTGGAAGTGGGGATTTGGTAAAGAAACCTATTTTTTGGAGCTTGAAAATGTTGTGGGATGTGCTTGTGGTGATTCCTGTGGGTTGTGAGTGCTGTGTTTACTAGAAATGTTGTGTCATGATTTGATATGCTGGAAGTTGAAATTTTAGAAAATATGCCAAGAAACGAAGCTGATTATGTGTTGGATTACACATGGTGATATATGAACATTAAGACCCAAAAACAAAATGGTTGCCAAACAGGCCCTTAATGTTTCCCAAAGGTGTTTTATATACCATTTTCTTTGTAAACCAAGTTTAAGAGAAGATTTTGATTTGAAGGGTTTATTTTGGATGTCTATTCTGCAACAAAGTGCTTAACATTCTATTACTAAATTGGCGAACTCCTTCGTCTGGTGTGTAGTATCTATTGCTTAAAGTGTTCATTTTGCTTATACATTGGCATATGAGAAGTTATTTACTGTTGGATGTGTAGAGTGAGTTCATTTTAGCTTTCTCTATTCTTGATGTGATTAGCTACTGTGCCATAACTATGTTTACTTTTCATTAATATCTTTCTCTATTTGGATTGTCTTCTGTTGCAGAACTTAGAAGTGGGTAGAGCAAGCGGACAGGTGAGACATAAACGAAGCTCGAACCTGAATGAGCTGATGAAAGATGAACAGCTACTTGATAGTGAAAGTAATGAAGCAAGTGCGTCCCTTACTGAACATGCTCCAGAATCAAGCAGCTTAAATCTGCTAGGAGGCAAAGGTTCAAAGCAAACAGTACAGGATGGTCATTTTACCAAAACCAGAAGCATTTCTGCTCTAGCAGGTCAAGGCACTCAAGATAAACAATCTCCGGGAAGTGGGAATGCAAAACAGGAAAGTGAACAGCAGCTGTCCAAATCTAAGAAGAAGAAAGATCTTAACTTGCCTCGTCGTGCTTCTAAGCGACTAGCTGGTATTGAAGTTGATACAGTGCCAGAACTGAAACCAGCCACTCGAGCACGTCGAGTTGGCAGCAAACAATCGGATAAATCGGCCGCTTGTTCATTCCAACAGCCGGAAAAGCAAGATTTTGCATCTGTTGTTCAGGAAGAGCTTGCTAAGACTGAGGAGAACGCTGGAGTTTCCCTGGATTTGCCTCTTGCTGATTTCTTCACAGATCCATGCATTGCCTTTGCGATAAAGACTCTAAAGGATAATTCTGGTGATGGAGAAATAGACAACATGAGCTATGAGAAGCAAGAATGCAACGTTCATCCACCTCCAGGAAACTTGGTTAAACAAGAGAAACATGATTGTGTAGCTGGAACTGGTGAGAAGTCAGGATCATCCATCACTGAACCACCTTTCGGGAGTTCATGGCCAGACCCCTGCATTGAATTTGCTATAAAGACTCTCACAGGTGCAATCCCACTCGAATATGATCCGCATATCGAGGAGTTCTTCCAGAAGCAACTTAGTTCATCACAACAACACAAGGACAACCTCCTGCAGAAAGAGATCGCCTGACCAAAAGATTTCTGCAATGGTTAACTCCGCATGTATGTTTTCGACTCTAGCTATAGTGTCTGCATTAGCAGACTTATGTGCACTCTAATTTGTTCTTGATACACTGATTGGTCGGTCTTTGATTAATCTAATCATCCAATTGATGTAAAAGACACTGTTAGCAGCAACCTTTTGAGCTTTTAGTAGTATTACCTTTCAGTATATCATCATTGCTATGTCTTTATTTATGTTTACATTTAAGCTCAACGTAGAAATATAAATTTTCAGTTAGCAAGAAAGGTCAGCTCATAAGAACTAGCTTTCATTAATATAGAACACATCCTAAATATGAGAATAGAGAACACATCCAAGTATCATAATATGAAGACAAAACTAAACTTGAAAACAGAATCAAGTTCCTGTAATCCATATATATATATATATATAGTTTTTCTTAGGTAAGGATGTCCTTATTTTGAGTTTGGTAAGGATTTCTTGAATGGGCCAACTTTTAGATCATATTTTCTCATCTCAACCGTTCATAATCTAGATATATATGAGTAGATCATCTTTGTAAAATTTCAGTCAATTTGGTGATTGTTAAGACATTTAAAACTGTGATTTACAGAGAAGAACATGAACAGTTCAGGTTAAACAAGTTCGGTTCGTTCATTGTATTTATACGTTTTCAAGGTCTTAACGATTACCAAATCAGCTGAAATTTTGTAAAGATAATCTATACATATATATCTAGATTATGAACGGTTAAAATGAGAAAATTTGATCAAAAAGTGGGTCAAATTAAAGAAATTTGCACCAAATTTATGGTAAAGACATCATTAGCTAAGAAAGCCTATATATACAGAGGCGAAGACACAATAGGGCACCATGGGGCTGGGCCTCACTGATTTTTTTTGGACAAAATATATTAATACTTATATATATTTATTATTATATATATAGAGACAGATTTTTCGTACAAACTAAAGATAGTTTACTATCATGTGCACTTGCATTTCACGTCTTGCATTTATTTAATTTTTATTTTTTATTAGTGCATTAGTGACGGCAACGTGGGATCCTTCAATGTCTTCAATTTCAGCTTTTGTTTATGGTTTTTCCTTCAATTTTTTAGTTAATTAATACAATTTAATATTATTTTTCCTCCATCATTTTAATAGTAGAATTCCTATATGTATTGAATTTAAGTTTTATCCATACCAAATCCAATACAAAAACATTAAGAAAAATATCTATATATATATATCGTCAATTGTAATGAATAATTGTATTCTTTATCAACTTTTTCTTTTACAAATATGTACAAATACCTTAAAAGAAGTGTGGAGAGAGTATTTTCTGTTATGAACAATGTGAAGACGGTTGCGGAGTCGAATGAGTGACCAGTTCATGAATGATTGTTTGATTTCATATATTGAGAAATCAATTTTACTAGTATAAAAAATGAAACTATTATGCAATGATTTTAAAATATAAAAGATCAGCGGGGACAATTACCGTTGTAATAGATAGAAATTTAAATTTAAATATGATTAATATTTTTTTATTTTTTATAATTATTACTTATGTGCCTCATTCATCTAGAATTTCTGGCTACGTCACTATATATATATATATATATATATATTTGTTGAGCTGAGAATAGGGAACTCTCACCCTAATATGAACCGGAACCACAAGTAACTGGCAGAGTCCATTAAACGGCGGGCGGCATAATCCATAACGGCGGTGGTAGCAGCCTTCCATCAAAACTATATTTTGGTAATGTTGGCTAATAGTTCCATCCTCTAAATGGAAGACGCCCATATCAACTTACTTCTCTATTCTGGTTTTCGACTAGTAGACTCCCATCAAAATAATTAGCTGAATATAGAGAATAATTTGTGGAATCATCCCTAAAGTAAATCGAATTTGGTAGACACCCTGAAGAGCTTGAAGCCAAAACAGATACCGAAGGGCCATCACCAACAAAGAAAGCCTCATCTCCAATGCTTTTCACCCCAACATACTCCACAACGGATCCATTGAGTGTTGGTGTGAGTCATACTTTCCTTTTGTATATGTTCTGTAATATTTTGTAATTACTATTATTATTAGGATTACTATTATTATTAGGATTATCACTTACCTTAGGAAGATATACTTGCCTACTTTGGCTCGGTTGTAATTTGTATATAATTCCTCCTTTGTGAGGTGAATTAACATCAATCTATATTCAGCCACAATTGTCTCTTGTGTTCATTATATCTGATTTGGTATCAGAGCGGGTCCTCCCCAGTTGCTTCACCATGAGCTCGGGTGCGTTCTTTCAGAGGTCATGGCTCTGGTTTGTTTGAAGTTGTTTCGGAGTTTGGAGTTTGAAGTTGGTTTGGAGTTCTTTCGGAGTTTGAGGTTCGGAGTTTGGAGTTCTTTCGGTTAACCATGAGACCCGGGTTCAGCTTCTTAATCAGTTTCACATGCAGACCTAAAAGTTAGGTTGCACGTGAGGGGGAGTGTTGGAGAGGAGAGATCCCACATCAGAAAAGTGACAAATAAAAATTGTACCGAGGCCTTTTGTGATAAAACCCAACACCTTAAAGGTGGTTAAGTTGGGACAGTATCGGTACAAGGATGATCCACGGGCCACGCTTGTCGCTGTTTGACTTGGTATCAGAGCCGAGATCCATTCGGGACTCGGTTGTTTGTTTTCCGCTGCAAAAATTTGTTTGTTTGGTTGGTTCTTTGGTAGTTGGGATTTGTTTGATCCGTTGAAGTTCTTGTTGTTGTTTGGGGTTTGCTATATTCTTTGGTGTTTTGTAGTGTACGTGAAGGAGCCTTGATCTTGATTATATTGATCAAGGTTCTGTGGAGCCGTGTATTGCCTCAAGAAGGTTGCTGCTTGTTTTTTGAAGTTTGAATATTTGAAGGAAGAAAAAAAATGGGGAGAATTGGTATTGCTTTACATGTTTCTAACTTTATGGGTAGTGATACATGGATAATTGATTCTGGAGCATCTGACCATATGACCTATGATCGTAGTTACTTCCTTTTTCTTAACCCACCTACTATTTCCTCTGTTGTTAATGCCAATGGTGATTCTTTTCCAGTTTTAGGCATAGGGTCTGTTCGTCTCACCCCTTCTCTAACACTACATGATGTTCTTTATGTCCCTGATTTGTCTCATCATCTCATATCTGTGCCTCAGCTCAATACTCAATCTCGATGTTCTGTAACCTTTTTTCCTTTGTATGTGATTTTTCAGGACCTCCTCACCAGGGAAATAATCGGCAGGGGTTATCTAAGGGGTCGTCTGTTTCATCTGGATTGCATGTTCGCCGGAATGAAGCCGGAGAAGGCAGTCCAAGCAGCTTTGATTTCGACTGGGGTTACTAATCAAATTGAAGAATTGTGGTTATGGCATCGTAGATTGGGACATCCTTCCTTTGGCGTCATGAAGAAATTGATGCCCTCCTTGTTTTTGGGCGTTGATGCGTCTAAGTTGCATTGTGAGTCTTGTGTCTTAGCTAAAAGTCATCGTGCTAGTTATCCTTTGAGTACTACTAAGAGTTCTGTTCCTTTCGAGCTTATTCACTCTGATGTCTGGGGACCTTCCCGCGAGTCAACTCTTTCTGGCAAACATTGGTTCGTTTTGTTTATTGATGATTATACCCGTCTTACTTGGGTATCATTGTTAAAACATAAACATGAAGTCTTCTCGGCTTTTCAACAATTTGTTGCTCTTGTTCAAACTCAATTTGGAGCCAATATTAAAGTCTTTCGTTCGGATAATGGGGGGGAGTTCATTAATTCTCAGTTTACTCAATTCTTCCAAACTTGTGGTATTGTTCATCAAACTACTTGCCCTCAAACCCCTGAACAAAATGGAGTGTCAGAAAGAAAGAATCGTCATGTTCTTGATATTGCTCGTTCTCTTTTGTTTAGTGCTCACATGCCCAGGTATCTTTGGGGAGATGCAGTTCTTACTGCCTGTCATCTCATCAACAGACTTCCTTCCTCCGTTCTCAATAATCAAACTCCTTATGATGTCCTTTCCAATCATGTGTCAGTTCCTTCGTTTTCTAATCTTCCTGCTCGTGTCTTTGGGTGTGTGGTATTTGTTCATGTTTCTAAGAATCAACGTTCCAAACTTGATGCAAGGGCGCTCAAATGTGTTTTTGTGGGCTATGGTGTCAATCAGAAGGGCTACAAGTGCTTTCATCCCCCTACACAGAAAGTTTATGTTACCATGGATGTCACCTTCTATGAAGATGCTTGTTATTTTTCTCCTCCCAATCCTTCTCTTCAGGGGGAGAAACATACTTTTTTGGAAGAAAAGTCTTGTGTGATTCAGCCACTTGGGGATGAAAATGTTGTTCGTGTAATCTCTGATCCCACGATCGATCATCAGGACAACGACGATCGATCGCCCGACGAGGCAGAGGCTTCCAGCAGTGCACCAACGATCGATCGCATTGGTCCTAGCGATCGATCGCCCGAAGAGACAGAAGCTCCCAGTAGCTTACCATCCAGCAGCGCACCAACGAGCGATCGATCGCACGACAAGGCAGAACATGCAATCGATCAAGGCTCTTCACCCCTCTCAAATATAGATAACTCTTGCCAGACAATCCCGGAGGAGAGTCCTAATCTTGAGGTTAGTAATGTTTCTTCTAGTTTTGGTAATGGTGATAGTATATGTGTCTTGCCTCCTAGGTCCACTCGTGGTAAACCACCTCATCAATATGAACCAAGTTTAAATGTCAAGTCCAAATATGCTATAGCTAACTTTGTGTCCACCCATCGGTTGTCTAAATCCCATGCTTCTTTTGTGAATCAAATATCCTCTGTATGTGTTCCCAGTAAAGTGCAGGATGCTCTCAAGGATCCCAAATGGACTCAAGCAATGAATGAGGAGATGGAAGCTTTGGAGAAGAATAATACTTGGGAGTTGGTGCCACCCCCACAGGGAAAGAGAGCTGTTGGGTGTAGATGGGTGTTCACTGTCAAACACAATGCAGATGGTTCGGTGAACAGGTATAAAGCGAGACTTGTTGCAAAAGGATTTACTCAAACTTATGGCGTGGATTATGAGGAAACCTTTGCTCCAGTGGCCAAGATTAATACAGTTCGAGTATTGATGTCTCTAGCAACCAATTTAGATTGGCCTTTGCAACAGTTTGATGTGAAGAATGCCTTTTTACATGGAGAGTTATCTGAAGAAGTTTATATGGATCTACCGCCAGGATATGAAGCAAACGCAGAAGGAAGATTTGTATGTAAGTTGAACAAGTCCTTGTATGGACTTAAGCAATCACCACGAGCTTGGTTTGGAAGGTTCTCTCAAGCTATGCGTCGTTTTGGGTACAAACAAAGCAACTCTGATCATACGTTGTTTCTGAAACGTCGGTCAGGTAAGGTGACTGCCTTGATTATTTATGTTGATGATATGATAATTACTGGTGATGATTCAGAGGAGATTGAAAAACTAAAGGGTCTACTTGCATCCGAATTTGAGATGAAAGACCTTGGTTCACTTAAATATTTTTTGGGAATTGAGGTTGCAAGGGGGAGTTCAGGAATTTTCTTGTGCCAGAGAAAATATGTGCTTGATTTGTTGACAGAAACAAGGATGCTAGATTGTAAACCTGCTGATACTCCTATTGAGCAAAATCACAAGTTAGCGGAGTACCCTGACCAAATTCCTACAGAGAGGGCTCGTTATCAGAGGTTAGTTGGCAGGTTAATCTATCTCTCACATACTCGGCCAGATATTGCATATGCAGTGAGTGTTGTGAGTCAATTTATGCATAATCCCAGTGAAACCCATATGGAAGCTGTAATTCGCATTCTGAGGTATTTGAAGTCTGCACCCGGCAAAGGCTTAATGTTTTCAAAGAATAAACATCTGGATATTAGTGGTTATACAGATGCAGATTGGGCAGGTTGCATTACAGATAGAAAGTCTACTTCTGGTTATTTCACTTTTGTGGGCGGTAATCTTGTTACTTGGAGGAGTAAGAAGCAAAAAGTTGTGGCTCGATCAAGTGCTGAAGCAGAGTATAGAGGTATGGCCCATGGAGTTTGTGAATTACTTTGGTTGAGAAATGTACTAAGTGATTTGGGATTTAAACCAAAGAAATCCATGGATTTATATTGTGATAATAAGGCAGCTGTTGATATTGCTCATAATCCAGTACAACATGATAGAACCAAGCATGTTGAGGTTGATAGACATTTCATCAAGGAGAAGCTTGATTCTAAGCTTATTTCCTTTCCTTGTGTTCGCTCTGAAGAACAGTTAGCTGATGTTTTGACTAAAGCAGTTTCGAGTAAGGCTTTTTATGACTCACTTGATAAGTTGGGCATTCGTGATTTGTATGCGCCAACTTAAGGGGGAGTGTTGGTGTGAGTCATACTTTCCTTTTGTATATGTTCTGTAATATTTTGTAATTACTATTATTATTAGGATTACTATTATTATTAGGATTATCACTTACCTTAGGAAGATATACTTGCCTACTTTGGCTCGGTTGTAATTTGTATATAATTCCTCCTTTGTGAGGTGAATTAACATCAATCTATATTCAGCCACAATTGTCTCTTGTGTTCATTATATCTGATTTTGAGCACTACCTTACAAACCCAAAAACTCTCCGTCACCATTTGAATATTGTTCAACTTTGTAATCCTTTGAATATAGAACAAGTCTCCCTTGAGTTATAATCACCCATTCATCCACATCCATGTCTATCATGTCCACCCAACCATGCCCACATCCACGATAGTATCTTCTATAATGTGCATTCCTTCTTGGTTTGCCAACTGATGGGAGCACAATACTGCACATTTCTGTAGACTCTTCGTTCCGAAACGCTGTACAGCAATCCTTGGTGCTTTGGTTGCCTGTTCTTCTTCCCGTAATGCCATTCCTGACTTGATTCATTGTAGTCAATAGGAATTAGGAGCATGGAAAGCACCTCTCGCTTATACCATTGCTTGTAGTTTGTGCAATCGACCCCATTGTTTGCAAACCGCGCCGAATCTAACAATGTCGATGGGTTCCAACAACTTATGTACCAAAAACACCACAACCAGATCAAGAGACGATGTACTGAAGGTAGGAGGCCTTGTTGGTGCCTAGGGTTTGTTGTAGATGCCATGCCTTTGAATTTGGTATGCATCTTCAGCTTCGATGTCATTGTCAACTTTGATTTCAATGCAAGTCTAAAAGGTTAGTCATATATTACCAATTCTTGTGTTTCAAGTAATCGCGTACTTACCCCTACTTACACGACTTTTTCACCTGCGAATGGACTGAGGGCATTGAGGCCCAAGGCAGACATAAACCCAACCCAAATGATGTTCTGAGCGGGAGTTGTTGGCTCCAAAAATGTCCAGAGTATATAAAGCTCTTGTTGTGTCGCCGTTTGAGATTTGAAAGAGGGAAGAATGCAGATTAGGGTGGTGTAGTTGTGGAGAGGATTGTCCAGAATGGGCCATGATTGAGTTACAAGGGATTGTTGAAGTTCAGCCCCAGTTCCAAGATCCTCTCCAGAATCTCAAGACTGGTGTTCTCTGCCGGCCTTCCTCGCCGGAAACCTACACGTTCACCGTAGGGTACCATGAACTTACCGGAACAAAGATGCCGCTGTTGGTGTTGAGCAAAGTCAAGGAGGGTGGAGTTAGAAGTCATTGGAATTATTCGTCACCGGATTCTGTTCAAGACCAGACCTAAGGCTCTCATTTCCAGAAAGTTTTTCGATAACTTTCTGTTTGTTTTCACGCTTCAGTTGTTCGTGAATTGCGATTTGGTGACATTGGTTTTGTTTGTTTTGTAAAGAAGCACGGCCAACAATGAAGGATAGAGCTCTCTTGCATCAAGCAAACAGCATAGTTACCCACAGAGCGCCGTGGACGACTGGAAAGGTTCCCATAAGCTTTGACATCGGATATCTACATGTATTCTGTATGCTTCTTGTTCTAAGCTGAGTTTTGTTTCTATAAAAATAGACTATTGATTCTGAATGTGTAAACTGCAAGCTTACATTCTGCTGAAGTTAAACAGGATGCTAAAATTTGTAATCATTTATGTGATAAATAAGTGTTATCTTACAATCTGAGCTTCATGTTGGAAAGGAATAACAAGCCTAGAGCATGGCTGACAGTATGAAAAGATTTGATTTTTGACTGTGAATCTTGTAGTAAATAATCAAAACTCAGGGACCAATGAGTTATCTACAGAATGGTTTACCAAAGCAGGGATAGACAACTGCATATTGTGATTCTAAGCAGAAGCTGGGCCTCCTGCACGAGCTCTCAACGTTTCAGTTCTCTTGCTTCTCTCCATTACCTCCACCAACCATTCTACGCTTTCTTTGATCCCCATCCTGCACCATTCAAATATCACACACTGAGTCATTGCATGTTATTTGGTATTTCCCTTCCCATACGACTACTTCTGGCAGCAAATAAGAATTCAGCAAAGCAATGAAGCTGAGAAATGATGCACTTACCCATCATATGCTGAAACAGCTTCAAACATGTAAACTCTTTCATCCAACTTCTTAAGATCTAGATATCGAGCAAGTTCCTCAGATGATACAGCATCACTCAGATCCTATGCCCAAGGAGTAACAAACAGTATTGGTGACATCACACATAAAACCATATCCATATGTTGGAAGGAATGCAACAAAATCCACAACACGGTACAATACTCATACATAGAATCCACAACAAGATATGAGATAGAATACAAATTCCAAAGCCGGTACAACACTCTAGTTGAGTTTCAACCACCGGCCAGTATTTACCAAGAACCTAAGCACTCTGTATGTATGTGCGCCTGCCAATAGAAGCTAAAATATCTAACTTCAGAGAAATTGCGGTTGCATGATTCAGACAATTATAAATCCAACAGGCTGAATAAACTTAAGATTGGGTTGTTTATTCTTTGATTATGCATCATGTTCTTTGCTCACCTGCTTATTGGCCAATATCAACAGAGGAGCTCCTTGCAGATCTTCATGCCGAAGAACTTTTTCTGGTTTAACAAGTTGAAGATATTAGTGTTAGCATGTCATATATTTATAACATATATCATTTGTAACAACTATCCTACCACAAGAAAAGAAAGTTAAACAACCAGCAGAATATTCACCAATTTGAACATCATCACTTACCCAGCGCAGATTTTGAATCCTCAAAACGTGATGGGCAAGTAGCATCAATAACATAGACCACAGCATGTGCTTCTTCATAATATTTCTCCCAGATTGAGCGAAGACCAGGCTAATAGAAATAACAAGCACAAGTAATTGTAAAAACCCATCTTGAAAAGAAAACTGATACCTTTCAGAAAAGAAAAAAAAAACAGATGCACATAAAGCATTGGATCTGCAACAGTTGGAGTAATAATAATATACCTGACCTCCCAGGTCCCAGAACACTAGTTTATTGTTTGACACTTCGATACGACCAATATTAAGTCCAACAGTTGGAACAATTCGATCAGGAGGGAGACCTTCCAAATTTGAGTAAACTGATTTCAACTTCTCCAGCAAAGTCTAACAATAAAAATCAGATAAAGAATTACAACTAAGGATTCCGAAAATGTATTTAAACAAGATAAGACCACCCAATTGAGTCAATAAAGGACAACAAGTCACAGAAGATGTGAAAGTGCATTACCGTTTTCCCAGCCTTGTCAATTCCAAGAATGAGAACATGAAACTCCGTCTTGCTAAACATATACTTCCAGAGCCCATAAAACAACGAAAACATCTCCCTCTTGTTTATAATCCCACAGGTGCAAAAAGAAAGTTATTCACAGTACCACACCTTGCTATCTTAACCAGAACAAAACTGGTCGACATTAGTAGAAATTACATGACTACTCAATACACTTTGCTAGTTAACATTACCACTGTCCTGATCGATCGACGTGACATCTATATTTCTCATAAATCATCGAATATCAACTCTTAATTCACCTACTTATCATCAAATTCACACAAAAATCCTCATTTCTCATCACACATTCACAACCCATTTCAATCAAACTAATTCATCCTATCTTTACTACTTCAAAGTTCTAATCTTGAGACTAGATCTACAAGGCCACAATGCATAATACAATCAATGACCAAAAGGGAGATCTCCCATCTCCAATCAACATCTATGATTCAGTAAAAACCCAGATAGCTATATGACAACAAAAACTGAATACAAGCCAGACCCAATTTCCTTTCAGCTCTAAAATTCACACCCACAACCTCAAAAAAAGACCCAGATCAAGAATATTTATAAATTACTGAAAGCAAAGTTGGATCCGTATAGGATATTTAACTGAAACCTATAGATACACACCAATTACATATAAGAATTGTAGGTTGCAGAGACTGAGAATTCTTACTTTTGAGGGATGCTTGGTGATGGGTTCACTGCTGCCTTCTACTCTCTATTTAGCTCTCGGCCTCCTTCAACCTTCCAACACTGTTTTTCTTTGGTTTTGTTTTCATTCCGGTATTACCCCCGATGAGGTAGAAGTCGGTATTTACATGATATTTCAAGGGTGATTTGGTAAAACCAGAATATCATAAAAACAGGAGAAATAACACATTTGTGAGAAAGCCAAAACTCAGGGGCATCACATCTTCTCCTCCCAAAAAAGGTACGAAAATTTTCCGTTCTCAGATTTCATTTTCCGGTTTCAATTCAAATTCCGGCGGTTCAGTTTTCCGCTCCGGTCACCGGAAGATGAAGGCTCGATACTTTTAACTGTTTCGAGTATTCAAATTCTGCCGGAGTTTCAATTCAATTTAGGGTTTCTATTTGATATGTATTTGGATAGCCTTAGGTTCTTGCGTTGTATTAGTAGTAGATTATTAATTGTTTACAAGCTGTGGATTGAGAAATGAGAATGAAATTTTGCAATTTGTTTTGTTTTTATGGAATTTTGGTTTAATTTGAGGAATTATGAATGTGATTCTGTTGCTTTTTGTTGATAATTTTTCAGAGAATTCAAAATTATTGAGCTGCTTGTGGTGCCTTTTTGCGGTAATATCGGCTTGTTTGAGCAGAATGAGGTAATGGTATTCGTAAAACCGGATGTTTAGTAAGATTTGGTGCACTAAGGCATTGCATTTTAGTGTTGTTTGTGATGTTATTGCATTTTAGTGTTGTTTGTGATGTTATTGCATTTTAGTGTTGTTTGTGATGTTATGAAAGTCTGTACATTGTGGAGGTACTGATTTTGGAATTTTTTCTGAATCAGTAACAGAGGAAGAGTTAGATGGGATGAGGCTAATCTGGGGGATATTGAAGCTAATAAACCTGTAAGGCAGAAAATTACTGAACCGAAGACACCTTATCACCCCATGCAAACTGATGATGAAGATGATGACGGTCGGTCGCTTTGCTTTCTGAGAAGGCCTTTCTAAGTTATATGTGTGCTGTGAAGTTTTGTTAACTTACCCTTTTAAGTAAAATGTTGCTGCTAATGTAAAACATAAGGTAGTCTTGAGTATTTGAATGTTATGGAGATTCTTTTTGATGTGGAAATGTATGATTCAAGGTTTTAGGTTGGTTGATTTTGAGTACTTGTTTTCAGGAAAGAGTTATTATCTTTAATGTGATAACTTATCATGTTTGATGACACTACTCTTGCAGGATCTATGTCTCCTATACGGGGGAGTCGGTTTGATGAATGTATCGGTGACGCAGTGCATGCAGAAGCGATAAGAACTGCTTTGAGTGATGTGGCATCATCAAGTAAAAAGGAGACCACAAGTTCTACTGGCTGGTCATCATCTGAGGATGAGGGAGATGCTATGGATCAAAATGATGAAGGTGTTCATTTATTCCTTTTTAATTTACTTGACTCTTTCAATCATTATTTCATTACATTCTTTCACTACATTAATCAAGTAACATGATTGCTTATCATTCCTTAGCCAACCTACTTGAGTATTAGACATTTAGAATTGAGAAATGCTCTAGTTATTATTTTGAACAATTAAATTTGGTGGGCTTGCTTCCTCAAGATTTCATATGTTAGCAAATGTAATTTCGTGCTAGAAGAAACACAGCTCTATTCGGTTGATGGATATTGTTTAAGTGGTATCAGCTCCTAATGTTACTTAGTTAGAGATGCTGCTGATTAGTTTCCTGATTATACTTGGACTATCGTATCTGTGTTAATGTTTGTGAGTTGTTATCCGTGGTGCTTACACAGTTCAGAAGAACACATAGGGTTGTTATCACATCTTATTTATCCTTTAAGTTAGCTTCATACTATGTAGATATAAATTTATATAGTTAGTACTCATGTTTGTATGACTGTTCCACCACTGATTTTGCCGGATTCAGACAAAAGTAGCAGGAGTTTCAGGGAGCTCAGAAGAGCTCACTATGATGAATTCCAGAAAGTGAAAGAACTCAGACGGAAAGGTTCCCTTTCTGTTGAAGAAGAGGATGACGAGGATGTTGAGATGAACAAAGTACAGAGCTCTGATACCCTTTCGTCTCCAGGTGCAGCCAAACCTAATGGAGCTTAGATGAAGCCAAGCTAAGAATGTTTTTAATCAAGCCCAACTAAAACTATGGTTGATCTCTGACATTTGATTACAGTTTTTGGAATGACTAAAATATGCTCAAAAACTGCAGTGACCGCTATCTGTATTGTTCATCAATATGCATTTTGTTTGTAAATAGTTGACTGTATTTCCGTCTCCATAACAATGTTGCTTAAAAATTTTGTTGCAAAAGACCCTTTTGAATGGTTTTGTTATGATCAAAGTTCATATCATGCTTTGAAAATTGAAAATTGTTAAAACAGTTGGTATCATGGTTTGAAAATTGAAAAGGAAAAATTTCAAGAACAGTACAGTACATGAAGTTTGATCGACTCTTAATTTTGGTACATTTTGTATTCATTTTTTTCAAAATAGTACATGATATTTGTAATATGATATTTTATTTATACATGTTGTTACGTCCATTAAATATAGTAGATTTTGTCAAATTTTGAAGGGTAATCTCGTCTATTCAGATAATAATCTAAAAAAAATAAATAAACATGGTTAGAAAACGGCAATCTCGTCTATTCATCTTTTTCGACAGCTTCGGCCACACCTTGCAGGACGTCGGAATGGTGTCAGAGGTCGTACTGCTGACGGGGTGCTCCTGCAGTTGTAGCTGTTGATAAATCTCGTCCAGCGTATGCTCTTTCGCTTCGTCTTCTTCCTGGGTCTCGAACTGGTCTTCATCTAGTTCCATCACTTCGTCTTCTTCATGTTCCTCTTCCTTTTCAGAAGATTTGTCTTCAAAGCTTTCTCATGTATGTCCATACACCTCATCCCTCAGCTTAAAGTCCTTTACTTGACTGCCAACCTTCACCACCACACCAGCTACATCATAGCCCAAAACAGTCTGCATTGAAACAAAGTGAGAACCCCCACTTTCACAGATAGATATTAACAATTCACTATCTTTCCCTCTCTATTCCCTTAACCATTCAAACTCATCAGATTAAGCTTCTTTCTCTTACATTAACTAAGCAAGTGAGCAACCAAAGCAGACTCAAAGAAAAACAACACCAAAACTTGTAACATTTACACCAAACTTTCTAATCCCACCATAAACACACAACCTGGAGCAAAATCACAACTCACATTTATGAAAAATTTCATCCTTTTGTGGTAAACTCAAACTCGATAAGATTAGTCTATTTGACACACATATTCATCTTAAACAACTATTGTACAAGAAGAATACAGAGAAGGTACCAGAAGAGGAGAGTCAGTGCTCTGGAACTTACCCGGCCTCCTCTTGAAGTCAACCGGATTAAGCGCGACAGCCTTCACCTTATCAACATTTGATCGTCCAACATCTTGGGCACTGCAACTTTGGTATCAAACTTCAAGACATCAACACCCCCATATTCCTCATACACCCACGCCTTCATTTCCGACTGCACAGTCGAGGCCTCAACCATGGCAAAGACAGCTTCGTACTTAGCAGAGACTTTCAGAGCAGGGAGCTGGCTTTTTTGGGTCTCGAACTTAATGGACTGGAGGCGTTGCAAGATGGAAGGAGATCTGACGAGTTTGGGCTCTTAGACTTCATGTGGGAAGGCGAAATGGGTGTCAGATTCGGACGCCTTTTCATAGCCCGTGGCGAGTTCTTGAGATCTGTAGGAGTAGAAATTGATGGATTTGAAACGCTGCAAAACAGAGGCAGATCTCACCAGTCCTTGGTGGTGTTGTTGGTTGAGTTGGTGTTGGTCTTAGTCTTAGTCTTGGTGCTTCTGTGTGCCTAAGCTGGAAGCAATGTTGATAGTGCCTATCATGAGATTGAGAAGGAGGAAGAGGACAAATGGGGTTAGTCAGCTGTTCATGGAGGCCCAATTACAAATTGAGGCCCGGGCGGAGACAACAAAATCCTCAACACACGGTTTTGGCTTTGGTTTACAGTAGATGAGGGAGGAGGAGATTGGAGGGGGGTAAGATTTTTTTCTAACCATGTTTATTTATTTTTTTTTTGGATTATTATCTGAATAGGCGAGATTGCCCTTCAAAATTTGACGGAATCTATTATATTTAACGAACGTAACAACGACATGTATGAATAATATATCATATTACAAATATCATGTACTATTTTAAAAAAATGAATACAAAATGTACCATAGTTAAGAGATCAAACTTCATGTACCGGAGACTAATGTTATTATGCTGTCTTAGAGAATTGTTCATCAGCAATATTTCTTGCTCCATTCTAAAGGATACAAGTCACTCTTTAATTTGCACCAAAAAAGGAAAATAGATAAAATGAAAAGGACAATTGCTGATTTGTCACTTTAGCATGCTCTGCTTGTCAACTCTTACACATATAACACACTAATCGTATCCTCGAGACTCAAAGCAATGGCTTCACAGTCCCAAACCCCTTCCACGGCTTCACTCGCCTCCCAAATTTGCAGCCACGTAGCCTCCGTCTTCTCAAAACCCACCCACCCTCACCCACCGGTGTTAGACCTCTTAGTAGCCGAGCTAACGGAGCTATCCTCCACCGCCGCCAAAAACGGCAACGTTTTCCTATACGGCGTGGGAAGAGAAGGCCTTATGCTCAAGGCCCTCTGCATGCGTCTTGCCCACCGCGGCCTCTCAGCTCACTTAGTCTTCGACATGACAACTCCTCCCATAACAACCAACGACCTCCTCATCGCCTCTGCCGGACCCGGTGGCTTCTCCACCGTCGATGCCATATGCTCGGTTGCGCGATCGCACGGTGCTCGAGTCTTGCTGCTGACGGCTCAGCCGGAGACGGGGGTCTTGTGTGAGGCATGCTAGCGTGGTGGGGTATGTTCCAGCGCAGACTATGGCGGATGACGGTGGGGACGGGGAGGAGACCAGGGCGTTGCTTCCAATGGGGAGTGTGTATGAGGGTGCTTTGTTTGTGTTGTTTGAGACGGTGGTTTATAGGTTATGTGAGGCTTTAGGTCAGAGCCCTGAGGCCATAAGAGCGCGCCACACCAATCTTGAGTGAGGCCACATCGGTCGTAACCATCGTTGCACTCTTGTAAATAAAGGGTTGATTGTGAACAACATTGTAAATTTGTATTGCATTTCCTTCAGTGATTATTATCCAACTATAGGCGAAAGCTCATTAACCATAAAATTAAAAGACACAAGCAGTGTTTATGCATACCACTCATTATGGGTGAGTTTGGTGCAGCTGAGCTTATAAGATATAAGCTGATTTTTAGCTTATAAGCAGAAGGTGGGTGTTTGCAGCTTCTTTTTTCCCTCAAAACACTTTATATTTTTTTTAAAAAATAGCTTATTTTTGGACTTACCAAACACCAAAACCTTTGGTGCTTAAAAACAAAGGAGTTTATAAGCTCTCTCAAACCCAACCTATTTACACTCGATGTTTATGAGAATCTGATACGGTGAGATACGTAAACCTACCAAGGATGAACTATTCAATTAATCTTTATGGTACTTATTTGGGGTGAAACAAATATCCAATATTAAGTTTAATAATGTTCTTAATTATGAACCGTACGTGTTACTTTAAAGTTTAAGAACATCTCAAACACCTTATGTAAAACTAGAATAATCTCTATTTTTGAGAAAAACATCATTTTTGACTCCAATAGCCCATGTAAAGGATCATCTATAATACAAAAAGTGGGAAGAGAGAGAAACATATCCTCTAAATCTATATAATTTTACAAATTTGTATCTTCATGTAAACTTTATTGCTTACCTTTTTGAATTCATTTTCTTTCCTAAAGAAAGAACAAAATTTCATTAAGTTAAAACAAAAACCAGATAATTAAGGTTTGATTTGAATGAATTTATATATTTCTATAAATTTATAAGGAAAATATTTAATTTTGTATATAAAAATAGAATGGCTGTTAGAGTTTAGCTCATTTTCATATATAGATTTTATGATTTTCTCCTCTATAATAGAGAATTAATACAAAAACTGTTGGAGATGCTCTAAATACATGCATATTGTAATTTATATTCGAAGAAACAAGTTTGAATGTCGACAATATAAATTTATATTTGAAGATTCAAGTTTGAATGTCGATGAGGTTGACAATTCGTTTTAAATGAACCAGATTACATACATACATGATTAAAAATTTAGAGCATCTTCAACAGCTTTTCTATTTTCTTGATTTTGTCAATTTTGAAGAATATTGAGCAATTTTTAGGTCCAATAGCTTCACAATTTTGAAGAATATTGAGCAGTTTGAAGAATTTTGTCAATTTTGAAGAATATTGAGCAGTTTTTGAAAAATGAGCATTCCTTTATCAAATCTGAAGCAAAACTTTCATTCATCAAAATTTAATTCTTCACGGACTCTAACAAAAAATTTACAAAAATAGAATATTTTATTAATTATTTTATTTTTACAAGAAAATATTCAATCTTTTTTTATCATAATTAATTATGATGTATCATATTTTGTTGTTGTAATAAATGTCGAAATCTTTAAAATAGATAATCTGTTAGAATTAAAACATGATATTTTTAAAGTTTTTAGCTTTTACTTTTTTATTTTAATAAAGAAATTAAAAAAACTGCGCTCGAGATACTGTTAAAGAAAGAGAGTGAATGCCGACAAGGTTAATAATGGTTAAAACTAATGTAGTTCAAGAAAGTAATCGAACAGTGTCGACCGAAAAGCAAACAAAAAAGTGATGGAAGGGACCATCTGTGGCGTAGACTATCTAATAATGTTGTACTATTAAACTCTACACGAAAATATCTCCACACGCCCACATGCAGATATTTTCGTATTTACTACTGGCTTCCTCTTACTATTCTTCTTCCTCGTCCCCAAAATATCTCTCACCCAGCAACTGAATCTCATAAACCTCTTTGATATTTTCCTCGCCCAAAAACAGAAACCGAACTTGTAGATATTTTCACCCCATGCCCCTTTCTCATTCGAATATTAGAGGATAATTTTGGTTTTTTTGGTCGTTAGAGGATAATTTTTGTTGGTGCTTAAGATAATAACCCGAATATCTGGCACCTTTGATCTTATACCTTGTTGGTCAGCTGTTAGTGATATATAAAAACGTGTTTACCTGTTAATTAAGCACTTAATCAAGGCAGCAAAGCCAAATGTAGAGCAAGCTTTTTAAGTTCATAAATCACAACTATACCAAACAAATATCTAAGAAATGAAGCTAACAAAAATCTAGCAAATAAGCAAGCACATCCTACTACTTTCTTCCCACCAAGCTTGAACATATATATATAGTTGGGTAACCACACATCTCACTTAAAAGGATCAAATTTGATTAACTAAAAATTAAATGATATTCGGTTAATTACTCTTTAGAAACAACACGATTTTGCTTAAAAGTGACAAACTTAATTTCAACAATGTTCTTTATACCAATATTTCAAAATGAAAACGCGCTCTTGAACAAACCATTAATTTATCTCCAATAAACTTCAGATTTTCATAATTTTAATATGTTATTTTTGAGACATAATGTAATTCAATGTATGGTAAACATCAATGCGTTGTTTCCATTTAGCTTATTTATAAAAAATAATAAAAAATAATAAATGCAATCTAAAACATTAAATTATATATCAGTAGGGATTAATAAGGTAAGAAACCATTGACACAGTTTGTATTAATTGGATTAAGTATTTAAAATAGTATAAATTTTTATTTCATTATTATTGAAGAATATTAAAGACTGATCAAAGATTTTTTAAAGGAGAATGATCAATTTATGTTTTATTTCCTTTAATATCCGATACAAATTAAGAGTAATTACTTTTTAAAAAAAAATTGAGAGAGTACAATTGACCCCTTGCTCCCTCACTAGCTATCCCTTTTTGTATATATTACATACAGGTCATATGTTCTTAGAGCATCTCCAACAATTCATGTAAAATTATAATTATCTTCATTTTAGAGGAAAAATATTATATTTTGACTCTAACAGGTCATGTAAAGTATCATATATTTTACAAAAAATGAATAGAGAGGGAAACATATCATCTATATCTATAGAATTCTCATAATTTGTATATTTATCTATAAATCTCTAAAATTAATTTATTGTTTTCTTTATAGAATTCATTATGTATCTTCTAATTAAAGAAAATCATCGTAAAATTAACAAATTTCATATTAAATTTGAGGTTTAATTTGAATAAATATATAGTATTTATATAAATACATAAATTATATAAAAAATATTTTATGTTATTCAATAGAATAAAATAACTATTAAAATTAAACTTATTTTTTTTTAAAAGATTTTATAATTTTTTTATATAATAGATAAATTATAAGTTAGCTGGATCCCCTCGATGCCCCTCGATCTCTCTATTCTCTATGTATGATGAGGAAACAATTCCATGGTTTTATAAACGAGTTGGTTTTGTTGTTATAGGCAAGCCATCCTCACAAAAAACCAACACGTACCCCTGCAGATTGTTCGATCTTCACACACCTTTCGAATTTGCATAGAAGAAATGGAGTCGAATTCGAGCGTACCCATCAGATGGACAAACGAGAAGCATGTGCAGTTCTTGAACACCATGGAGGCGTCCTTTGTGTGCTCCATGTTTGAAAGCAAGGGCCGTCTTGCTCGTCTCGATCGTTTCGTGCCGGACACCTCCGACTCGACCCTAGATCGGATCAAAACCCCCAAGACGACCAAGAAATCTGGTAACTAGTAATCTTGTCTAGTGTTGGTTTAGTCTAAACATACAATACATGTATGATGGCGATTCGATTATACTTTGAGGCTAATAAGTTGGTGTTCATATTAGGTCCGGTACGAAGAATGGCCGGCGGAGCTGTCAGAAGAACAAGGAGATTACCGTCGCAACCGTTCATTTCTTCGCAGCTGGATCAGGTTGACATCACCCCTGCTTGATTTTTTTACCCCTAAAGCAGATATTTTGCTAGCTTTTTACTTTTTATCTTGTCTGGTTACAATGGCGGACCTAGGTTTTTAGAGTGGTTGGGTTGAAAAAATATCTTAGATCAATATTGTATGTGACACCCAGATTTGATGTTATAATTGCACCCGGCAACCCGCTCTTGACTAGAAACAAAACCTTTAATTACTTAAGAAAAAAAAACAAGATATCAGATTGAGGGCTATGGAACTCCGTACTCTCTGTTGCCCCTCGTTCGTGAAGGCACGCAACGGCGGATCTCGGTTGCCCACAGCCTTGAACTTTCGATCGATAGGGAGATTTTCTTCCTCTCTCTCATCAAACCGGTGGAGATGATGGTGGGCTTGCACCACGACACTCCATGAACATCTCTGACTTCAAAGTGGCACTGGTCTCTACTGGTGTTCGCAAAGATGGATCTCATTCATGGTTGGTGCGATTGCTGGTGATAATTTTCGACACTGAGCAGATTAGGTCAGATTGACTTTTGACACATGGGTGGGATTTGAGCCGAAATCAGCTGCTGGTTGTGTTGTCGGCCGGAGGAGGAGAGCCACTGGGATTATTGCTTGCTGTCGGTAAAGGGATTTCAGATTTGGTTCCAACAGCGGTGCCGCCAGTTGTTGGTACTGACGGCGGAGAAGGGTTAAAGGCTGCTAGGGCAGCTTGCATGACCTCCACACATTGGGCTTCAATGGGCTGGGCTTGGGTCAATTAGGGCTTCATTTGATTAGGCCTTGATTGATGAATTTGGGTTCGAGTTCCTATTTTAGAATGAGTTTTGGTTCAAATAACTAATGTTTTCGTGGAAGTTTGATATTTTTTTTCGAAACTTAGTTTAACCTGTTAAATAAAAGTGCTTATGCTTTGTCTAGTATATGTTTTATAGCTTGTACTGTATCTAGTATAAGACTTGTAATTTTGCAAGACGATGTTTTCTGACGACCCCAACGAGGTACATCGTCTTTGTACTGGTTGCTCTGATTTCAATCGAATGACATTTTGATCAAAAAAACAACTAATTAAGAGAAAAAGAGAAACAAAAGAGATAAAAGTAAGAACAAAATAAAAATGTTGAACTAATTTAATCTTTATTAAATGAAAAACATGCATGTGTTTTGGACGATATATATTGCTTAATGTCTTTTAAAGCAGAATGAAAAATGAATTCAAAAGAATGTATCAAGGAAAGAAAAAATATATATCTAACGAACAAAACAGATATCATGTGGACTAAAATTTAACAATATATAGGCTGTATATAAATTTGTGGTGGACTGGTTTTAAATTTGTGGTGTACGCCTTTGTCTGGTTAGGTCATAAGCTTGTGCATTAAGGCAACTCATTGATGTTTTATCTGTCTCTACAGGTGGTTCCACAGTTTGAGATCTCAGTAGTTGGTGATAAAGTCATAAGGCTCTATGAGAGATGCGTAGGAAATAAAAACGAGGAAGTTGCACTGTTGCAGAGCCAAAATTTATCAGAATAAAACGTGCCAGTGGTGAGCTGGGTGATTTTTCAGGAGGTAGCGATTAAGGTTTGCCCTAATTTATCATTTGAGATCGCAGAGACCAAATAACAGAAATGCCCATTGTGTTGGGTACGTAAGCTTCAAGAGTTCCATGGAAAGGCCCACGCCAGTCCCAATAGGCCCAAACAGACATCACACTAAGCAATGAAGCAGAAAGATCCCATCTCTGTTCGTAGAGCATGCACCCAGAAATTCCAAATCAAAGATCTCAAAACAATGCTTCACCAATTCTTGACCTACAAGAACCTCATACTTCACCTCTCACTCTCTTTAACCCTCACTCTCCTCCTCACCTTCCTCAAACTCCCCATCTTCTTCCTCTACAACCTCCGCACCTACATCCACCCTGATCACATCCCTCCCGGCTCCGCCCGCGCCGCCATCCGCCGACCCGACTCCGAATCCTCCAACCCGGAGCTCCGTAAACGACCCAAGTCCAAATCCAAAACCAACAAAGCCCCGGATTTCGATGAAGACAACGCCCAGATCTTCCGGCTCAAACTCGACGAGGCCCATCTCCAGACCCGCCTCTACTTCCCGGACTACTCCAACGCCTTCACCTTCTCCGTCGTCGCCGTCTCCTCCCTCGCCCTCCAAATCTACCTAAACCCTGATTCGGGTTCTTCTCCATTTCTGATCAACGCCAGTTTTGTTCCGGTACTGCTAGCTTTTGCCGCGGTTTCGAAGCTGTTGGCGGTTTTAGGCAAAGTCTCGGCGGAGAAATTGGCTTCTAGAAGGTCTGAGAAGCAGCTGAGCGCGGTTTTCGGTGTTGTAGGACTAGTGGTGGCAAGTTTGTTGTGTTTTAAGTACAGTCCGTCGGTGTTGGATTTTGATTTCGGAGGAGTTGATGGGAATGGGAGGCTGTTTGTTGCGGTTTTGATGGGGTGTTTAGCCGGTTTCTTGTTTATGCCTGCGGCGAAGAGTGCCAGGGCGTTTTGGCTGGGGATTGATCAGATTAGGTCGGATTTGTCAATGCTTTCGTGTGAGTGGTTTGGGAGAATGGTGCTTTATGTGAACCATGCGATGATTGTGTTTACGGTTTTGTTGTGGATCAATCCGTTGGGTGGGATGCTTGTGAACAAGAATGGGAAGAAGGTTCGAAATGCTGAGGGTTTGTTTGGGAATGTAGGGTTTTCCGCTTCGGATTTTGGTAAATTCAGGCTTTGTTGCTTGCTGGTTTCGAGTTTGATGCAGCTGGTTGCGCTAAGGCCGAATTTGCAAATGTATTTGAATGAGGCATTGTTGTGTTGGTATCAGAGGTTGCATGCTGGGAAGGTTCCTGACTTGGAGTTCAGTAGGGCGAAGGTGTTTTTGCACAATCACTACTTATGCCTCGTGGTTCTGCAGTTTATGGCACCACCAGTTCTGTTGCTTTTGTTTCTTGGACTGTCTTGGGTTCAGGGTATATCTTCTGATGATTACCAGTATGCTTGTAGTATACTACCATGTTCTGCCTTTGTGAGAGAAGTAGCGGTCTTTTTGGCTTGGTGGATTCTGTTTGTTTGGGCTGTTTATAGTTCAGCTACCATTTTTCTATATCGTCGCTGCATTTTGTACATGTCTTAATGACTTGGATGTGTTGTTTCGACCTTGAAGATTGATGATTTGAGTAGGACTTCTGACGAATTTTGTGTGTTGTGTGCTGCTTGTAACGGGATTTTCATTACTTAACAGCATCTGTGGTTTGACTTCAGGGCATAGAGAAAAAAGAATCAAACACATTATCTGGTATGTGCTTGATCTCTTATGCTTATTTTGTTGTTATACAAACATTGAACGTTGTTTGTATGTGGTAGTTTAGTTCCATCGAACAAGCAAATTTAGCCATTGAGTTTTTTCTTCTTGTATCTGTTCAACATTTATTGAAGCATGTTATATCTCAAGTTTGATCAACTGATTAGGATATCTCAGGAAATTACCTTTTGCATATTAGACATGTCTCACAAACTAACTTGCATTCAAAATATCACGTTCTCTGGCTTTATATTTCATAAGTTACTATCCTTATCCAAATCTGTTAACAAGTTGTATCCAATTTGCATTAGTATACAATAGTAAAGCCAAGCTCTTTAATTGTTGTTTGTCCTTAGATTTGTTTGATTAGTTGTTTAAATATATGTGGAAAGAGTTGTGAGAAATAGGATTTGCTTATTCAATAAGGTTATTCCTATTGTTTTTCCGGAACTGCAGATATAGATGTTTGAGATCCCAGTCCGTTTCGTAAGTTTCTTTTCACTGAAATTAACGCCAACTCGCGCATTGAATACACTTTGTTTTAAAAACTAACCATATTCAGATGACATCCTTGGGGAAGAGTGAATGAGAGAAGTACATGACATATTAGAACCAGGATAACATCTGCAATTCTTTATTCTTCTACCTCCTTTATGCAATCGTAATGCTGGAACTTTAGACTGCCTTGAACTAGGAATGGATGGTGTAGCCTCACAACAGTGGTTGTGATTTTGTTGGAACCAGCTTCAGTCATAGTTATAACCTTTTTGACCATTTCCAGAATGACTCCTGTATCTTCTTTGCCGTTCTTGATGCCAATCGGTCACATTGTTGCCTGAGAGCAGTTCAACTTTGTATTCCCAGTTCAACTTGTACAGCTTGTGCCATAAATTTGTACTAACCAAGGCCTCTATTTCATCTTTGAAAATAACTCCCAGCCAGGCTGCATACAAGTCCCTTGCATTCCAGGAAATTTATCAGGCATTCAAGCATTGACAAAATCTCTATACTCTGACCCAGAACATCAACTAGACTAGCAATAACATTCATGAGCCAAGGTGGCCCCTGCTCCTGACAATACCAGGATTGTGACAAGGTAGTGCCCATCTTGCCACCCGGTGGGCTACAACATTACGTCTCTTTTTAACATGTTTCCAAGAGACCAGCCCCACACCTCCCACACATCTAGATGGCCACACTGCGCTTAAACAAACGCTCAGCACAATTAGGAAGCACGGAAGCGCCGTCCGACCCGCGTTTCGTGCTTCCGAAGCCGAAGAGAAGCGGAAGCGTGGCCGCAGACTCCTTTCTGAAAAGAAAGGATTCGGAAGTGCGATGGAAGTGCATGCAGCCGATTTGGAAGCGAGATGGTGAAGGTGTAGGAAGCAACAGAGGCAACGGAGAAGGAAAAGGATCGGCGTAGCAGCTGGGTTCTTTATTCTAGATCTTGGACAATCAGGCCTGGGTTGAGTTGTTCTTGATCGATATTGTGTGCTCAGTGTGGAGGCGGCCACTGCGATGATGGTCGAAGAAGTTGAGCGATCGATGGCAGAACAAATCCAAAAGGTATGTGAATGAATAGAGAACTTGCGATGAATGACTGAATATGAATGAGAACCACCTTTTGAGGAGAAATAATAATAAACTTAAACCCCCATAAGGATAATGATACCCTATACTATAGTTAACTTGCACACAAGATGTCAAAAGCTCTAGCGATTAAATTTGGTTTCTTTCCAACTTGTCCGGCAGCAGTACAATCCGCCACACAGTGTTTGCAAGTAAAGCTTGGTTAAAACACTTAATGTCTCTGAAACCCAACCCCCTGCCTTCTTATTCTTGCAAAGCACTTCCAATTTACACCAATGGATGCCCTTTTTCTTCCCTCCAGATCCCCACCAGTATCTAGCCGGCCACCTTTAAGTTCACAATGATTTAATAGCTATATATATAAGAAGAAAATATGCATTTTCAAGCAAACTTTTTTATTACAAAGAAAAGATCTACAGATAGGTCTTTTTCAAAAATAATTTCAAATTTTATATTTTTATCATTAAATATTTTAGAAAATAAAGAAAAAAAGTTGAAAAATGATCTAATAACTTTAGAAAGTAAAACATTGAAATAAAAATGCATTTTGAGGGGTTAGACGAATATACCATCAATCATAATGGTTTTAAATGAAAAATTTAACGACAGTGAGTTATATGAGACAGAGTAAAAATGAGTAAGTAAAGTGATATTTTTAAAATATCAGTAAGTTAAGTATCGATTTTTTACCTTTTGTATAAATAGAAAATTAGATCGCCCACCACGTAAAGAAAAACAATGCACATTTGACATTTCTTATAGTCACTATCGGGGAGTATCGGCCTTGGTTTTTACCCTCAGGTGTGAAAATGAGCCGAGCTGTACATTAATTTTAAAAGTATCTTCAATGCACGTTCGTATATGTACATAACATATGTGAACGGTTGAAATTAAAGGATATAATATTAATACATGAGTGATCAACATATAAATTATTATGAATAATTAAGATCGTATAAACTTAACATTTGAGTTAAAAAAGAAGTAACCGAGGAAAGTTTACATTTATACTGGCCTCTCAAGCGTTGCCGCGTTATCAAAATGGAAGAAAATTCGAGCCGGAAGTTTCTCGAAAACAGCTGTCTATCGGGCTTTTCCTTCCAAATTCTCATCCTTTAAATCCCCACCAGGAACCTTCTAGAACCAACACATACCCCCCAATTCCGCTCCCAGATTTCATCAAATCCCTACTTCCAAAATCGAATTCTCTAGACTTCGATTTCTGATTATATCATATTATCGAAGCGGTGGTTATGGCTCCTCTGCCGGTGGAGCAGAACGTCGAGTCGACGCAGCAGCAGAGAGGCTCCCCGACGCCCTTCCTCAGCAAAACGTATCAGCTCGTCGACGATCCAGCCATCGATGACGTCATCGCCTGGAGCGGCGACGGATCGAGCTTCGTGGTCAACAACCCCACCGTGTTCGCCAGGGATTTGCTACCCAAGTATTTCAAGCACAACAACTTCTCCAGCTTCGTCCGCCGGCTCAACACCTACGTATGAATTCAATTAATAAATCTTTCAATCAATTTGGTTCTCGATTGTTGGAGTTTTGATTCCAACTCTTGATTTTCAGGGATTCCGGAAGATTATACCGGACCGGTGGGAGTTTTCGAATGTTTGCTTCCGTAGAGGCGAAAAGCATCTTCTCTGCGACATACTGCGGCGGAGGATGACTCCTCCGGTGGTTTCTGATATTCCGGCGAAATTGGTTAGCTCGCCGACGAACTCCGGCGAGGAGAAGGTGACGACGACGACGACTTCGTCGAGCTACTCGCCGCGGCCGAGGATTCCTTGGCAGCTGGTGGAGGAGAACGAGAGGCTGAGGAAGGAGAATCTCCGGCTGATCATGGAGGTGGCGGAGATAAAGTCTATGTGTCACAACGTCTTCACCATGGTGTCCAGCTACGCCTGCGTGAAGCCGCCGGAGGGCGGTGAGCTGACGCGGCTGGAGTTGGCACCGGGGAGGGGGTTCTCTGGCAGGGAGACGAGTCCGAAGATTTTCGGGGTGGAAATCGAAGCGAAAAGAGCGAGGGAGGAAGGTGGCGGTGGTGGTGGTGGTGAGGGGACGGACTTACGGCTGAGCGGTGGCTGTGGCGGTGGCGGTGGCGGGGAGGTGAAATCAGGATCATCGAGACACGCCGTGGCTGAAGCAATGCCACAGGGCCAATCGAGGGTGTGTAATTGAGATACGTAGACTTTCCAACATTATTTAAAAAGTTTCAAGGTGTGATATTGGCGCACGTGTTAAAATTTGGTGCACGTGCGTTGTCAACTTCCAAGACTTCTGCATCTTTCTTCTTTTGCTGTTAGAAATTAGACTTTTGTAATTTGATTTGTGCTTCTATTTCTCTCGTTTTGATAGCTTCAGCCTTCAAGTCATCAACAGATGTGATCATATAGGATTAGCAAAGAGAGTAGTGAATTATGAAGGGAAGACAAAATTTTACGCAGATACTAAATTCTGTTACATGGATAAATAAGTGGCTAAGTATAAGTGGTGACATTTCATTTCGTATTATGAATGTTTTGTAGTAAATTGATATCTTGTGAACTGTTGAATATACCTTTTATATTGACCAACTCTTAAACACGTAAGACAGATATTATAGTAAAACACAAATACAAGAAAAAAGACAAAATAATAAAAAGAATGAGTTGAGGGGTGTAGGATTGTGGGAAAACAATTGATAAGAACATGTATCCATGATTGAAAAAAAAACAAGAAAACCACCCCTAGTGTAAGGGGTTTTAAAGGCTAGTTATATAGTTAATCGACCATTTCACAAGCCTCGACCAATCACAAAATCAATACTACCCTCACCTATTTTATTATTTCCGGATACATATCCGGGCATATCAAACACGTATCAGATCGTATAAATCTGTATTTGGTCGTGTTTAAGAACAAAGTATTAAACTACAAAACATCGGGTACGCGCTGGTATGACCGTAAAAGACCTTAATTTTATCATAGTTTTGATGTCTCTATGTACAACCTTTAGTGTTGATTCCTCTTTTCTGAATTTGGTATCTTCGATCGATCAACTTCGATTTCAATGTAACTCTACATCAACTTTTTCAATCCAAACTCTACATCAACTTTGATTTCATTGCTCTTGTGTATGTATATTATTGTTTCAAGCACTTCCTAATTCTTGTTTTCCCAACCCAAGTTAAGTCACGAGCGATAGATGCTGGCGCCAAAAATTTCTAGTGCTTAATTGAAGGAGCCACGGAGGGAACAATGCTGCAGATTAGGGTGAAGTGCAGTTTGTAAATTGCGTTTTGGACGTGGCATTGGTTTTCCAAGGGTCGAGGTCCAATTCAGTTGCGTAGTTTTAGAAGAGTGAGACACATCAAAAAATAATAAAATAAAATAATTTTAATAATATTTAAAACTAAATTATATATATATTTCAATAACAATTGTTCTTGATAAAATTTCATATTTTGATACTAGTAAAATGTTCTTCTCGATATATGAAATCAAACAATCATTTATAAACTGGTCACTCATTTGACTCCGTAGTCGAGTCTTCACAATGTTTATAGCAGAAAATACTATTTTTATACTTGCGGTCGCAATTGGTAAAAGGAAATGAAAAATACTTGTGTCCGATCTAGGTCGGACACTCTCTCTCCTATTTACATAACAATGTCAATCGTAATCTTAACAGTTCAATAATTGAATTAACCAATAAAGATCATGTCTACAAAAAATCAATGTAAAAGGAGATTGTTTGCTCATGCATCAATCAAATAAACGGCTGATCATATCAGGACCCACCCCGGGTTAACCCCTTTAACCCAAAGTAAACGATGCGGGAACCACCTCAAGAGAAATTTTTACCGGAAATCCCCTTGAAATGGAAATTTTTACATGCAATCCAACTAAACACTTCCACAACAATAAAATTCAACTAAACTGTATTGAGGTTGTCAGGACCCACCCCGGGTTAAACCCCTTTAACCCGAAGTAAATCCTGCGGGGACCACCTCAAGGGAACTTCTTACCGAAACCCCCTTGAAATGGTCAACCCTTCCTACAAAACTAGCTAAACCGGGTTAGTCAGAGCAATCTACAAAGATGATTACCCCAAAGAATTTCAAGCAGCAACGGAATGATCGACTATGCCTCGACTCTCGTACGCGCTCGACCTCTTCTCAAGAACCCTGCATCACTGGGCATTAGAAAACGAAGGGCCCAGGGGAGAAACATTGAAAACTGTTAGAGTGAGTGGACGAAAATCAAAAATAAAAACTCTATTTCCTTTAATGCTCTCCCAAAAATTTAATGATTTAAATAACATTTATGCATGCCCACAATTACTAAATTTCCACAAATGCATGATAAGAATAACCAGTAAAGAATATGGGAAGAGAAATGTTCACAAACATAATAAGTCTGACCTCTCAGACTAGGGTTGGAGCTAAGAGCTCTAGTTGCGCCCTCACGCTATGCTAGCTAGATAAAATAATACGGTCAACCCTTATAATATCAACCTGACCTCTCAGGCTTGTCTGTCCTCTCAGACCAGGGTCGGAGCTAAGAGCTCTAGAATATGTGATAACGGTCAACCCTTATAATATCAACCTGACCTCTCAGGCTTGTCTGTCCTCTCAGACCAGGGTCGGAGCTAAGAGCTCTGGATAAAGTGGAAATGGTCAACCCTCATAGTGCACTACGTAATTTGCCTGACCTCTTAGGCAAGGGTCGGAGCTAAGAGCTCTAGTAGCGCCCTCACGCTACTCTAGCTAGCATATTTATTGGTCAACCCTTATAATATAAATTCATAACAATACTTTACTCAAATTCTCTTCCCAAAACAAATAAGTAAAACAATTCCTTATCATATATGCATAAATCCAATTTCCAATGAAGTCTCGGGTTCAATTCCATTCAAAGGACGGGCCATCCCCGTTTATAACCATTTTCAGAAAGGAATAGCAAATTGGAGGAATAATGGTAAATACGTTTGAGCATAAAAATCAAGAAAATCTTTAACCGAGGTTCCCGCTAAACTTAATCCAAATAACACCTCCAAGAACCCGAGAAAAATATAATTCTCGAAACGATCATAAAAACCATGCAATTAAATCAATAATCAAGGCATGCATTCATTTAAAAATAATATGTCCACTCACAGTACTATTGCGACCTTCTTCCCGCTCGGCAAGCTCCTCGAGCGCAACTCTCGAACTACCCGCGTAGTCGAGCCCGTCT